>CM022667.1:11010037-11060037 GCA_012295275.1 Chrysomallon squamiferum | reverse complement strand
CATATTTTGCTGAATTTGGAAATATTAATATTTCTAAAAAACATCGACAAATGAGCTGTGTTTTAATCTTGGAGTAGTATCATGGTAGTAGTGGTAATGATGGCAGTGTTAGTAGTAGAAGTAGTAGTAGTAGTAGTAGTAGTGGTAGTAGTAGTGCAACAGCAAAACAGAAATAATAGGTGCAGCAGTAGCAGCTGAAATGATAATGATAATATTAGTAATAATAGTAGTAACACTTTTGTTAACACCGTCGCAATAATACTTCTTCTGTCATTATTAATAATGACTGTAGCTGCAGTTATAGTCCTGTATGTAGTAGTAGTAGTAGTCATATATGTAGTAGTAGTAGTAGTAGTAGTAGTAGTAGTAGTAGTAGCAGAAGCAGCAGCAGCAGCAGCAGTAGTAGTGGCAGTGTTAAATGATGCAGTAATAATAACAGCAGTTAGAAGCAGGTGACGAAGAAGAAGAATCGATTTACACATTCTCGGTTTCACAGCACTGTTTAAAAACATCAACACGCAGGCAGTGAAACACTGACTCCAGTGAGGTCGATTAAGTGTCGTTTAGTGTTGTGCTGCTGCAATTCTGACTCCTGTAGCGTTTGCTAATTAACTGATCTCACATTTGTACAGATATTTCATTCTCTTGAGATGACAAAACTGTCATATCGTTAGCGCAAATCTGCTGTTTGTGAGTACTCAATAAAAACTCAAAAATAAAAATGCGAGATAATAGAGAAACGAACTCGTTGATACTGTATTATTACTACTACTACTACTGCTGCTTACTGCGACCACTACTTCAGCTACTACTACTATTGCCACAAATCTTGCCAGCTTTCCAAACATTATTCCTGCTGCTGTTATTACTATTACTACTACTTCTACGTCTACTACTACCACCACAGCTGCAACTACTACTATTACTACTGCTACTACTATTGATGTCACCAAAAGAAGAAGCAGTTTTTGTTTGAGAGGGATTTATTTGGGGAGTCTTGTTGCTTTTTCTGTGTTTTGACTTCTTTTTTATTTAATTTCTTTTTATTTATTTTTTTATTTTTTTTTTTTTTTAATGTTTTTTTGGGGGGTTCTGGTTGTTTGTTTTTTTGTTTCTTGGAGTTCTTTGTTTTGTTTTTACTTATTTAGATTTTCAAATAATTATTACCAGTGTTTTTACATTATACTTGAAAACATCACGAAATATTGCATGAAACTAGTGCACATTTAACCGGTTAAAGACGCAGACAGGCATAAAACAAAGACACACAAATGGAAAAACTGAGGCTTGTTTTTCAGCTAAACTGCTACTCATACTTTACTATTATAAATAATTAACCCTGCATGTCGTTCATTTCAGTCTGAACTGCACGCGATTAATCAGACTTGATTAGATGAAGCAGACACATAAAGCAAAACAGAAGAGAAAACGAAATAGAGAAATAAAATGAGAGAAAATAAAAATAGTTCGAAACTACGTTTTTTTCTGTTTTATTGTTATTTTGTTTTATTTCGTTTGGTTTGGTTTGGTTTTGCTTTGGTTTGTTTTATTTTTTAATTTTTATTTTTTTTTATTTTTTTTTTTTATTATATGCTCTTTTGTTTTATTTCAGTTTGTTTATTGTATTTTTATTATTATTATTCTTGTTGCTGTGATATTATTATTATTATTATTGTTGTTGTTGTTGTTACTTCTATATATAACAGAATAATCTCTCTTCCCCAAGGAATTTTATCAAAGAAAGCCTTATGACTGATTGGATAATGTCCTTAATAATTTCAGACATTATTTGATTCGTAGGCCCAAGGGACACCGCAAAATCAATACGCTTTGGAAGACAACTTTCTCTTCAAAATATTTACACCAGGTTTAAAGAGAAACCAAACAAGGGTTTGTCTTAATTGGACCTGTATGTCTTTAGATATCGCTGTTCAGAGGTTGTACCAAACTTTGAATATGTATATATATTTCTTTTTTCGTTATGTGTTTTAAAGATACAAAAGCATAAATATGCAGATGGAAGAGTTCAAAGGAACGAAATAATTATATTCGTGACTGAACTGGAAATCTTGATTTATGCAGTTAAAACAAAATCTGGAAAGAAAAGATTATGACGTATGTATAATCCATGCAAACATTTACCTACACACTGACGTACATCTACATAAATACAAACGCATACATATTTTCATCTATCCATCAGGATTTCAGTTTTACTCTAAATGCAAAATCTGTAACAAAACTTTATTTTATTTAGGGTGAATTATTTTTCATTAACTTCTATAACTATCTGTAATTACCTCCCTTGGGTTTATCATATCTAATTTTGCAGGCCTAGGTTGAGAATGATTACATATTAATATCTTTAGTTCCTTTTTTTCCTTTTCTATTTTTTCTCCACAGATAAAGATTAAAGAATTTCGGTATTCTTAAGGGGATTTTTTAGCTGAGCATATCTGAAATAAATTTAGTTTTATTTGTGAATAATAAACTTTGAAAATATAATATTAAATCCAGGATGATTTATTTCTTCATACTCTTGCTTTAATATCAAAACAAAGGTAGTATTCAGCACTTTTTATATTTGAAAATACAATGAAAAAGGATAATAATGAGATAATGGAATAATGTAACGACAACAACAAACGACGCCGAGAACAACTATAACAACAACAACAGAAACAAGAACAACAATAACATTAATAATAATAATAATAATAATAATAATAATAATAATAATAATAATAATAATAATAATAATAATAATGATAATGATAATGATAATGATAATGATAATAATAATAATAATAATAATAATAATAATAATAATAATAATGATAATGATAATGATATTACAAAAACTGGAGCACAGACAAACAATAACATTTCAAGGTCATCTCAAAATATATTTCTCAAAAATCTTTAGATTCGGGCATATTTAGAATTGTGATTCATTAATGCTCCTAAATTTCGTTTTGTTTCAATGTACTGTTAGAAAATCTCTGTAAAATCTTTAACCTTGGTCTATTTGCTCCCAAACAAACCCAGAATAATTCTCATGTCTTAACTTGTCTTTTCATGCGTCAAGTTAACAGTTGTTGATCTGTGAAACGTTGACCCTGACAGTAAATAAATTAACTAGCTTAGTGAAAAGATTAATTAACTCAGAGAAAAGATTTATTAATTCAGTGAAAAGATTAGCTAATTCAGTGAAAAGATTAGCTAACTCAGTGAATTGATTTACTAACTCAGAGAGAAGATTAACTAATTCAGTGAAAAGATTAACTCACTCAGAGAAAAGATTAACTAACTCAATGAAAAGATTAACCATGTGGAAATAATACAGTGAAAAGATTAATAAAGTAAAAGAATTAACTAGCTCAGTGAAAGGATCAGTTAACTCAGTGAAAAGATTTGAATTCTGTCGTTCATGACAGTTAAGTTTATACAACAAAACCCATTGCATTCTAACAATTTTGTTTGACGACAGTTGTTTTTACGTAAACATCAAAGTTGAAACACATTCTGTTTGAAAATATAATACACAAACATTGTTATAATTCACAATGAAGATGAAACCTGATTGATACAATGCTAAAAGAAAAATAATTAAAATATTCAGTTCAAACAATTAAGGCTGACGGTTTCATTAAATGAAAATAAAGGGAGTTCTGCTAGTCATATACTGAGAAACACGCACACAAACACACACACAGACAAACAAACATTCACAGTACACAAAGTAAATATATTTAAACAAAATGAAAAATAAAAATATACTGACAGACTCACGCACAAACAAACAAATGAGCGCAGGGACACACACGTAAAAGAAAGAAATATACACAGTACACTCATTGAACATACAATCTCAGTAATGGACTATGAATTAAATAAATGTCGAGTTGAAGGGTGTTTACAAGAAGGAGTCAATGTTACAGACAGACAGATATACAAACATTCTACAATCTTCCATGCTGTGAAGTAACGGAAAGGAGAGACATAAACAAAATTATCCTACATGGTTCACAAGAAATATTTGTTTAAAAACTCATTTGTATTAACGGTTAGTATGAGTCAAACAAGGGTTATTCGTAAAATATCTATACCTGAGAGTGGAAATCCGATTAATATCAACGATTTTTTTTAAATGGATGTCCACTGAATGAAAAGTGTTGACGTCTGACTTTCATTAATCGGTTGATAGGCGTGTGTTCGATCTTGATACAGAAATTGTGAGAAAAAAAAGCAATTACAAGAAACCATAACAAAATATCGTTAAAAATAATTACGATATATATTTTTATCGTATATTTATAGATTAGTATTTTTATTATTATCTGTTTAGCGAGGGATAATGTTATTATCGTTATTTATTTATTTATTTATTTATTTCTAAAGAAGAACAATAAATTAATTGTTACCAACCGAATTATAAACAGATATGTAAAAAAATGAATAAATAGTTGTAGTCGTAGTAACAGTAGTAGTAGCAGTAGTAGCAGTAGTAGCAGCAGTAGCAGCAAAAAATAATAGTAAAAGGAAAGAAAGAAAGAAAGAAAGAAAAACGGAAATGTCTTGAACTCCATACAATGTATAATAAGAATTTTAATCACTATTTATTATGACAAATAACCCAAGTCAGTCAGTATAGCATCACATCTTAATATTAATGTCCGAAACGTCCAACTAGAATGCAACGTAAAAGATAGGGGTCATTTATCATTAGTTCGGAGTCGAAATTAAATTAACCAGCAAATTAGACCCCGACATCGAGTGAACTTTGAATAAGCTGACCGATTCTTAACGAACTTGTCTTGCTACCGCGTCTTTCAGACTTTGTTCTACGACAGCAGAATAACTGCAGACATATATGTCTAAACGTCTCTCCGAGAAAACAGTAGAGCAGAAAATTGGTGGAAAAATTCATTATGATCAGCGTGTAACAGAAACTTTCCGTGATCTCGTCAAAAATTCCGAAGCTGTGTCCAAAGACAAACCTAATTAGGTAGTACCCTCCCGGGAATGTGCAGAAGACGAAGAAACAGAACGTGATTCCCAAGGCAACGCCCGTGAGGTTTTTTCCTTTGTCGTGAAATGACGTAAAAGATGACGTCATCTCTCGATTTCGCTTACAGAAGATTCTGACTATGAGAATGTTCAGGACGAATATGAAGGCAAAAGGTAGAATAAGAATTCCGAACGCGGGAAACATGGTGCAGTAGATGTAGCGGTGGGGCGGGGTGAAGGTCATGTTGTAACAGTCGACGTAGATTGTTTTAACTACGACAGTCTGAACGCCTTTTTCAGACCGGATTTCGTTTTTGTTAACTCGAAAATTTTGCGAATCTTTTACAATATCCACGTCACTATTGTTCAGTGAAAACATGCCAATTATATCCATATTACTCTCGTTAATCGGAAATTCCTGTAAATCCCTGTTAATCGTTTTAATCCGAGTCCTGCGGAAATCTTTGGTATCATCATCAAAGCTGGTGTTCTTAAGAGGAAACATTTGAACGTCCATTCGTGAATCGTTCATTCCAAGCGTTTTTAAACTAGACACAGAAACATTAATCTGAAACGCGTGTAAATCTATGTTCCTCGGTAAGTTCACGGCCAGCGAAAGAAAACAGATAGACACGACCGTCTTCCACATCCCCAAAATGTGGCAGTGCGTGCGTGCTTTAATGGGGTGACGCACTGCTATGTACCTCTCCACGGTAACGGCTACGGCGGTGTAAACCGACCCAGTTGCCATTACGAACAGAGCGGTAGCGTGTTTCGATCTCGAATCCATCTGCTTGTTGATAATTTTATCGATGGACAAGGAAAATTCCGAAATTAAGTAAAGCGAATCGTAAACGCCCATGGCTATCAGCAACATGGACGTTGAGCAGCGGATTTTTCGATGAGCCAGAACGGTGATGGTGATGACGTTTCCAAGTACGCCGACGACGTCGAAGCCGATGTTGGTCCAGAAAAGATAGAACCGCACTGCTGTCAGGACGTCTGCAAGACCGCTCACGTCTGAAAGGTTTTGACTGAAAGTTTCGTTCCGCGAAATCGCCAAGTTCATAATTATCGTCTGCTATCGCCAGACGATAGAAATAAAATAAATCTGCTGCTACCGAAAAACTTCCCACATTTTTATTGATCTGATTCGCTTGAAAGGCAAAGCACATATCATGTTCAAAATGAACCTATAATTTTCTTTCTTTTTTTTTTTTTTTTTTTTTTTTTTTTTTTTTTTTTTCCTGTGGCAGATAATTCGTCAACTAAACGCAGCACAATTTCTGACGTTTCTGTAAGAACCAGTGAAATTCTGGTGTGAAATAAAATAAGTACGTTTTTTTTTTCTGTTACGACAGAATTATAGTTCATATTTATAGCAATGTCCTTGCTCTTTCAAGTAAATAATTGAAACGTATCCTCTTTTTCTTTTTTTTTTTTTCATCATTTAATTGATAATTCAGTTATTTATATATTTCTATATTTATTTATTTTTGCTTTTGTTTTGTTTAGTTTGTTTTGAAGGGGTTTGTTGAGTTTTTTAGATATCATGACCGTCGTTATCATTATTTTGTAATTATTATTATTATTATCTTCTGAAGGAATGTATTTTTTGTTTATATATATATATATAGATAGATAGATAGATAGATAGATAGATAGATAGATAGATAGATAGATAGATAGATAGATTCTGTTTTCACTCTATTTTATTATTTATTACATTTCTCTTATTTATTTTATAATGTTTTTTCATTTATTTTAGTTTTCGTATGCTTTATTTTATTTATTGGTTGTTTTTCTTGTTTCTTGTCAGTTTGTGTGTTTGTGTGGGGGATGTTATTTGTTGTTATTCTTTTCAATTCGTCATACACTTTCTAATTATAATCTTTCTCCTTTCATTCATTCATTCAGTTAAAACAGTGACACTCCAGTCTGTGTAGCAGGAGTGACAACTGACTACACTGTATTCCATTTCATATTAATCTTTCCTTACGCCTGAGTATTGCCATTACAATGTTTAATAACGCAGAGATTTATAAATGAAATGACGTAGCAAGTCGAATACCATGGAATATTTGGTGAAGCAATTTAAGCCTAATCTTACCGAAAAAAACAGTACAGAATAAAGTTTGACGAAAAATTAAATACAAACAGTGTGAAAACAATTATTTTGGTAATATCCTGTAATGATCCAAAACTGTAGCCCACAACAAACTTAATTAGGTAGTACAGACCAGGAAACATTGCAAACAGGAAGTAATTCCGAGACCCGCGCGTGCTAGATGTCTGCCCTTATCTGGAAACTGATCCATTACTTGTGACGTCATCATTCGTTTTCGCTGGCCGAGTTCGCTAACGTTGAGCCTGTTTAGAGCCAAAATTCTTACAAAAGGAAGGAAATGGAACAAAATAACAATACAAGAAACAGGATAGAGGAATTACCGAATTAACCCAATTAGCTTCAAAATCCGGGTCACACTCGTTAGCACTATACGGGCCAGGGTTAATGTGGGTCGCGTTTATCAAAGGCGAATACAGATCCGTAACAGCGCGTTCAACGACAACGTTGTAGATTCTGATATTTCTCGAAAGATTCAGGGTTAGAACTAAAATATACATAGTACAGGTTTCCACATTCTAAGCATGCTGCGGTGAGTAACGACAACGGCAGCAGCGTACACAGATCCAGTAGCAACAACGTCAACGTCTGTGGAATAAATACATCTTTATTTTAACGTCATCGTGGAATAGTTTCAGTAAGGAAAGTACAAGGACGGTGATTAAAAAGACGGTGTCGTAGAAACACATCGCAGTCAACAGCACTGACGTCGAACTGCGTTGAGAACAGAGAGGTGAGAAGATCTCCACAAGTACCGAAGACGTCGATGTTGATGACGATGGTGATCCACAGAAGAAACAGATTCAAATAATGATTCCAGCTGCTGGCATCGGTTATGTTGTAGTTAAGATTTATTTGTGCATCTTTCTTTCTTTCTTCGCCTTGATGTTCTGTGAATGAATTTCGAATCACAAAAGTTCTTCAGCTAAAAAACAATCTTTCGAGTTTATTGTTCTTTTGGGGATATTTTCTTGGAGTATGTTTCTATTTTGTTATTATTATCATTTTCGTCTTAAGCATTTAACTGAAATATGATCATCTCTAACACAGATTCTGTCCTGGATGCCTTAAATACCAAATGATATAATGCATCTCTCTTAATAAGAAAAATAAATTATGTTTTGTTTTCTTTCTTGTCTCATATATTACCCTTTGAACATTAATATCAAATTCTTGATATTTAAATATAATACATCTATTTTTCTTTATTTCAAATCTGACTGGATTACTGGATAATTCGACATAGAACAGCGATTTCTCGTTTACTATCAGTACTAAACAGGCTACCGAAGTGAAATGGAATACTAATTTCTCCCCCTACATGACCATTCACAGACCTGTGTCCAGAATAATCATTATCAAAATTAATGGGTCAGCTGATACTGAAGCTGTTTATGCATCTCTCGCAAATCAAGGAATTGTATTGTGTGTGGTCAGTAATTAAAATTAGAATTACAACTGAATACACTGACACTTACAGTTAGTAACAGTCGATTTTTCGCGTTCGATTTACTGTGATGGACTAACAATTTATATTAAACCTTTGAAGAAAAAAAAAAAAAAAAGACATGTTATAAAATAAAAAATAAAAGTACTGTAAATATCATGTGTAAGTTTGCGTAACCGTGGTCGCAAGTGCTTTCAATTTGAAGGTATTAATGTCTTTTTTTGTTGTTGTTGTTTCGCTGGATGGCCGGTGCTATAATGCACAATTTAATTGTAGTCTAACAGTCTGCTAGTTGGTTGTTTTTCTTATTTATGACGGTCATTATCGATAATCCACCCAGGAGTCATTAGGTCCGTTGTTGACACATATCACCCGTTTAGGAAAGCAGCATGACTTTTACTTGTTTGACAGCTATAACTAGAAACTAGACGTCCTGCTACTGACCATAAAAAAACCCAGATTAGATCTGACTCAGATAGCGTTAGTATTAATCTAAAATAATCAGTGTATCAATCAATCACTGAATTCTAAAATTATACTTCATAATAAACAAACTGCGAACTAAATAAAATAAAATAACATAAAATGAAATAAAATAAAATAAATGAGCTAGTAAGCAAGCAAATAAATATATGTATTATTAGTAATAATAGTAGTAGCAGTAGTAGTTATTTTATTATACATTATTTTATTTTACTTTATTTATTAAGCGCCCTCTGATATATAAATATGAGTGTACTGCGTGACTATTTTTTTTTCTTTCTTTCTTTCTTTCTTTACTAAATGATTTCCATATCGGTATTTTGAAATAATAGATACACTGTTTATGTACAAATTATCAAATTATACAACGATGCATCATAATTTATGTTGTATGTTGTCTAAATATTTCTCACGTATTAAAACAGGTAAAAACGTTTACTAGTTTTAGAGAGATTTCTAGTCTAACCACGTCGACAGAAAACATTACTTTGGTGACGTTATTTTATTGTGACGTCATGTTCAAGTGAAAGAGAGAGGGGCTTAACATGGGTATTATTCAAAGGTTTTGTTCAATTTTAATTATCTATTTATTTATTTTTATCTTTAGTATTATTACTGTAAATGGACTCATTCTTCTTATACATCATTTTTATAAAATGTGTGTTCATTTTAGTTCTACAATCGATGTTTTTTTTGTTTTGTTGTTGTTTTTAATTTCTTTCTAAGTACATGCATAAGTATTATGTATCTCGTAAGCCTATCATATATATTTAATAATTCAATATAATTTTCTTGAAAATAATAAATAAGTAATTTCAATTTAATTTCATTTCATTTATCTATTTATTTAAATAAAAACAAAAGAAAGAAAGAAAAGAAGAGAAAAATAAAATACAACCCTGAAAGAAAGAAAAAAGAATTAGGACAATAAGAAGGATATCGTGACATCTGTTGTTGTTGTTGTTGTTGTTGTTGTCATCATCATCATCATCATTATTATTATTATTATTATTATTATTATTATTATTATTATTATAAGAAGAAGAAGAAGAAGAAAATTCTAGACTGTAAAACACTCGCAACTTTATTACTTACCTGTTTCCCAAACGGTTCACTTCTTCCACATAAAAGAGAACAACCAGTTTAAAGCAGACGATAATCTGGTCTCGTCTGACCTTGTAACCGCGCAACGACCGCCATTTGTAAACAGCCAGTATGTTCAGTGCGTAATGGCGGATCTATAAACAACAGCGCTTAACAAAATGAAATCCGTATTTTCGAGATTTGTTGATTCCAGTGTTTGTGTTTTTGTGTTGTATTCGTTCTTTCTTAACTATGCAGCTTCGCTAACTATAGGTAAGTAACTTTTAACTTACTAGGTCTGTTTATTATTAACTTAATCCAACATACGTGTTCGTTTATATTTAACGTTAAGTGTAACAGGCTTATTATATGAGTCAATGACAGGTTTTTATTCTCGGTAAACATTAACGTTTGTGAACATATATAAGCAGGTGAATAGACTGAACTAAGTAGACTATATTTTTTTTTCTTCTTCAGTGTATATGTATGTTTTATCTTTATAATAATAATAATAATAATAATAACAACAACAACAACAACAACAATAATAATAGTGGTAGTAGTAGTAGTAGTTATTATTGTTGTTGTTGATGATGATGTTGTTTTCGTTGTTGTTGTCGTTTCTGTTATTGCTACTGTTTTATTATTATGTATTTGTTTTTGTCATTTATTTATTTGCCTTTAATTTTATTTATTTCTTTGTTTATACTCTCAGTTTGTATCACCATCATTATCATTGTTCTATTTATTTAATTTTATATTCTATTTTGTTATCAATATCATCATCATCATTTTTTATTTATTTTCGAAATGTCACTTTTGTCATTTACTTATTTACCTAATCATTTTGATTCTTTCTTTGTTGATAGTTCCAATTTACTTAATCATCATCATCATCATTATTTTATTTATTTATATTTTTATTTTTCAATATTGTCATCGTCATCATCATCATTATTTAATTTATTTTTATTTATTTTTTATTTTTTTTATTTTATTTTACATTATTTACTTTTCAATCTTTTATTTATTTATTTATTTATTTATATTAAACAGACTATTTTCCCACCGCTTGCAACAGCAAAGTTTCCGCATCCACCAGTCGATGGTTGGAAAGCAGTACACGTCTGACGTATTTCAATGACGTCAGCTGTACCTACCAGCTTACAGTGACGCCTGGAAAGAGAGTGCTCTCCCTTTTCCAGCGCTTCGAACTCGAAACCAAGATAAGCGGCACGTGCGTTGATTACGTTGATTTTTACGACGGAAGTGGCACAACAAGTCCAAAACTGACCTCTGAACCTCTGTGTGGGGTATCCTTGCCGTCCAATATTACGTCAACAGGAAATGTGGTTACGTTATACTTCAAAACAGACGCATCGGGAATGTTTCGTGGATTTAGCTTGCTGTTTGTAGAAATTAATACAGGTGAATTTGTGTTTAATTTATTACTTAGCTTAAAAGAAGATTAATGTCATGAACAAAGGTCATAATCCCATTGTTGATAAACAGGTATTTAATAGACAGTGCTGGACAGTACTTTGTATACATTTAATTATAACACTTGAGAAAAATTATAATTATTACTCATAACGTAGAAAATACAATCTCTCTCTCTCTCTCTCTCTCTCTCTCTCTCTCTCTCTCTCTCTCTCTCTCTCTCTCTCTCTCTCTCTCAGTTTAATTTTATTAGTTTCAAAGAAGAACGATAACTCCTAAACGATCTATTAAGTTTCGTTTATGAGTTATCTTCCTTAACACTATTTTTAATTGTTTATGATTACTATTAGTAATAGTTGATTATTAATAATTGAAATAACGAGATACACCAACCAAAATAACAACAACAACAACAAATAATAATAATAATAATAATAATAATAATAATAATAATAATAATAATAATAATAATAAAATTCAAAATAATACAAAAAAATTATAAAAAATGATAAGAATGAAACTTGGAGAAAAAGGGACAGATAGACTCAGTTTTCTGGAGTTTTATTATTTTATTTCATTTTATTTTATTTTATTTATTAATTAGGAAACAAAGATGTAGTATTGCACGTTATTATCAGGAAATATTGGTGGCCAACAGCGAATAATAGTTAAGAATTGTGCAGAAATAATTTCTTAGGATCACTACAAGTATACTTTTACTCGAATGTTAATATTTCTAAAAATAAAGTCAGCTTTAATAAATATTTCTTGAAATTTCAAAGTTAAATCTTTTTTTTTTCACTACAAGTACACTTTTACTTTAATATGAATATTTCTGAAAATAAAGTCAGTTTTAATAAATATTTGATCATAAATATTACTTGAAATATCAAAATTAAATCTTGTTCGTCCTTCTGTTGTATTACTCTTCAAGACACTATTACAAAACAGCAGAACCGGTTTCCTTAGGTCGGCTGTTTGCGACTATTTTCGTCAGTTTCCGGAATACTCGCCATAGAATAATACATCCGATTCAACTGAGAGTTTGAATTGCTAATTGGATGACTCGTGAGAATATGTAAATGTCCTAATTATAAATATTTAAACAAAAACAGGTGGATACATTCCTAAAAATAGATTTATTTGCATTAACCATTATACGTATCCGATTTCACTGCAGTCGGTTGAATATTGTTATAAAAGGATTTCAGTGCACAGACACTATTACAAAACAGCAGAACCGGTTTCCTTAGGTCGGCTGTTTGCGACTATTTTCGTCAGTTTCCGGAATACTCGCCATAGAATAATACATCCGATTCAACTGAGAGTTTGAATTGCTAATTGGATGACTCGTGAGAATATGTAAATGTCCTAATTATAAATATTTAAACAAAAACAGGTGGATACATTCCTAAAAATAGATTTATTTGCATTAACCATTATACGTATCCGATTTCACTGCAGTCGGTTGAATATTGTTATAAAAGGATTTCAGTGCACAGACTGAGCGCTCGATTGATACATGATAAGTTGCAGGATCAAATAAAGTCAGTTCACTATTCAGCTATTTCACGTTCTATTCAATGCTCCATAATGACTAGCGAAGACCTTTATTTATGTTTTTGATCCATGGGATGGTGCATGTTTGAACATTCATTGCATTGATAAAATTAGATGAAATAATGGCAAAGTGGCAAATATATTTTAAATGCTAATATTAAAAAATATTGTAATGATTCGTAATATAAATAAATATTCTCTGGTTGGTACAGATCATTACTGAATTCCATTTCATTTTTATTTATTTGTTTATTTATTTTATTTTATTATTATTATTATTATTATTATTATTATTATTATTATTATTATATTTTAAAAAGTTTTATTTATTCACTGTTTATTATTATTATTTTTTTCAATTTATTTATTATTATTCATTATTTTATTTTCCTTGCAGCTCCGTGTGGTAGCAGTCAGTTCAAATGTAACAACAGTCTGTGTATTTCTGACAGTCTGAGGTGTGACCACTACAATCAGTGCGGGACGGGAGCGATGAAGCGAACTGCTCTGGTGAGTACCAGTCTACCGCGTTCTGTCGACAAAAACAGCTGTTTACAGCTAAGTGGCTAAGCTTTCACATCGGTCCTGACAGGACTCTGGATCAGTCCTGCACAAAGCATCCAAATGTCTGTTTTCCCATTCTTGGCATTGTCCCATGATTCAAAAGTTTGATAAATTAAAATAAATTAGAGTAGTTAGAGAATGCTGTAATTTTGTTTCGATAATAGGAGATCGAATAAGCACTTCTGTATTGATTTCCTTTTCGCAGATTCGAACATTAACAGTTTAACTGAACGGCTAAGAATGGAAATACTTTAATAGCAAATAAAAAAATTTTATAAATCGAAATAAATACATATAAATAAAAAAATAATTAAATAAGTGAATGAACTATTGAATGAATGAATGAATGAATGAACAAATAAATAAATAAATAAATATGTGAATAAATAAATAAATAAATAAGGTCAATGAATACATCAATACATTTATGCTATACATCACATACATTTCAACTATTTCACTATGCACCTTTTTACCCTGTTCTAATTCTTGCTTCTACTGTTACTACTACCATTACAACAACAACAACAACTACTACTACTACTACTACTATTACTTTTGCTGCTACTGTTACCATTACTACTACTTCAATTACTAGTGCCACTATTCATCCTCAGCCAATATTACTACAGCAACTACAACTACCATTATCACCACCATCGACATCATTATCACTATATGATTATGTTTCTCCTTTTTCCGTTTATTTCAGAAACTGAAACAGAACAACTAGCAAAAGACAACACGGCTCTGATTCTCGGAGCAACATTTGGAAGTCTCGCTTTCGTTCTACTCATTGCCGGTGTTGCCTATTACCTATACAACAGAAACAAGTGGCAAAGGTTTTTGGCGGATCACTGGAACGACGACGGAATTTACGACACAGAAGTGTCCTATCCGGTGACCAATCTGTACTTTAAAGGAAAACGAGGTCACCCGAAGTACGACACGATCCACGACGAAGACGACCAAAATGCCCAGAATGCCGAGCGCGAGAAAACGAAGCCGCCGAGTCTTGTTATGTCTTCGCCTTCGGTGTCGATGCATTCGCTAAAATCTTGAAATCTAACAACGGTGGATTTTGATGACTGAAACTAACTATTACAGTACTCCAACTGCTGCTGTTGCTGCTACTGCTGCTGCTACTACTACTACTACTGTACTACTGCAGCTGCTGCTGCTTATGCTTGTACTATTGAAACCATTTAATTAATACTGGAGAACACATTTGTTTGAATCTTCTAAATGACATATGTAAATATATTTTCTGAATGTATATTTTTAAATTTTAATTTGACATATGCACTTATTACATTATATACTTTGTATATATTGTTTGTATATATTTTGTAATATTTTTACATTACTACATAAAATTTCTTTCGCTGGCGAAAGCTTCTGGATTTAATAAATTTATTTTGAAAATCCACAGCGCAGTGTTTTTTCTTTATATATTAAAATAACATCATATATATTAAAATAAGCACAAACCACAGCAACAACAACAATAACGATAATACTAATATAATCAATTACTAGTATTTTTGATTGAAGAAAAAAGTCAGAGAGAGAGAGAGAGAGAGAGAGAGAGAGAGAGAGAGAGAGAGAGAGAGAGAGAGAGAGAGAGATGAGAGAGAGAGAGAGAGAAAAGAGATGAAGAAATCGAGATAAAGGCAGAGAAAGAAAGAGAGAGTGAGAGAGATACAGTCACTGGTAGAAAGAGACAGTAGGTATTTAATCTGTACCACGCTATGTAATTTATGTTTTAAAGAGCACCTGTCGAGCACTGAAATAATGTTATCTGTCACGTCTTATTCTGACTTCGTTACATCACGAGATAACAGTTTCTGATGACTCAACAAATTTTGCGCATTTTAAACAAAACAAAAATATCTTATCAGAATTATCATACACTCAGCATGGATAAGTTATAATGCTAAAAAAAAAAATTAAAAATTATTTTGTTTATATTGTTTTTTTTGTTACTCTAAATACAAACGAATGTTGTTGTTTTTTTTAATAATAGAATAGAAATGGAGAGAAACTGTTAAAGTGACGGCAAAGAAAAGCAAGGAAATTTATATCGCTTTTGTATTTTATTGTATTTTATTTTATTTTATTTTATTTATTTATTCATTCATTCATTCATTCATTCATTTTTCATTATTATTGTTTGTTTTTTTTTTTTTTTTTTTTTTTTTTGTTGTTTTTTTTTTGCTTGTACCAGAGATTATACTAAATAAAATAAGCAACAGAACATATTAATAAAAAAAAATTAAACTAAGGTTTTGTTATCTAAAATAGATGAACACGTTATTAAAAACAGAGTATATCCGCTGTTTTTGTAAAACGGTTTAAAGTTAATATTTATACATTTCAGTCCAAGAATATCAGTCTAGATATGTATTCATCAGCACAACATAGAAATAGTAATTGTATCTATTTATTTCTTTATTTCTTTGTGCATTCATTCATTCATTTATGTTTTCTTTTATTTTATTATTTTGTCCACTTAAAATATTTTAATCAATTCCACTGGTAACGACAAATTAGTGGAAAAATCTGTATTTATTCATTCATTCATTCATTCATTCATTCATTCATTTATTTATTTATTCGTTCATTCATTCATCCATTCATTTAGTCATTCATTCATTCATTTATGCATTCATTCATAGCCGAAAAAAATAAATAATAATTAAACAGTAGAATGAAATCAAAAATATTTGAGAGAGTGAACAATCCGATCAATGGTTTGGATAAAACCTGAGGCATCAGTTTAAGGAGTGAAAAAAAAAAAAAATAGGGCAAATAAAATAATCCTATTCCAGGTTCTTAATTTAATTCCGTGTCATGTAAAGAAAACAAAAATTCTGGCTTATTTTAATTTACTGTCTGTTTTATTACTTATTTATATATTTGTTTACCTACACGTGTGTCATTTTGTATTTATTTATTTATTTGTTTGTCTGTTTGTTTGTTTGTTTGTTCTTTCCTTTATTTATTTATTTATTTATTTATTTATTTATTTATTTTAATTTTTATTTATTTTTATTTATTTTATTTCATTTTATGTTAATTTAATTTTTTTTTTTTTTTTTTTATTTTAATCTTCAGTTTTATTTATTTACTGGAATCCATCCCAAAAACGGGGAAAAAAAAAAAAAAAAAAAAAAAAAAAAAAAAAAAAAAAAAAAAAAGAAAAGTAAAAGAAAGAAAGAACAAAAAAAAAAGAAAGATGGAAAAGAAAAACAAACATAACATGCAACCAGCATAAAGAAGCCACCATTTCCAAAGGGCATATTACTCTAAATTACCTTCCCGCTATGGCCGTCCTATTGAAAATGTTAATTAAACTTTTCGATCGGTTTTCAAGAAGATTGGAATATCCAGGACTTGCCTGCCTGCCCAGCAGGTGTAGTCGAGTGCATGGATGTCGTACATAGGTCAGAGTCGCCCCCGTAGCTACATACAGAGGGTGTTGTCGTTTTGACGGTTTTACGGCTGTCGTCTGCTCATGACCAGGTTAGATTTGTTGTTTCGTGTTTTTGTGGATATTTTCTAAATATGTCGCTTCTGCTAGTTTCTTTCTTTATTATCTGTCTTTCTCCGATTTTAACTTTTATATGAATTTTTTTTCACCCTTTAATTTTGTATATTTTCATTCTTCTATAATTAATTTATTTTTATTTTTATTTAATTTTTAATTTTAATTTAATTTTATTCCCTGTTAATTTTATATTTATACTACTGTTTTATCTTGTTTTATTTTATTGTAAACTCAAATCTATTTTATTTCATTATAAATGTTATTATTACCATCTTAATTATAACATTACAAATGTTATCATTATTATTATTATTATTATTATTATTATTATTATTATTATTATTATTATTGTTGTTATCATTATTAAAACAGCAGTTTTACCACTGCCCTTTATTCAGATTTAGTTTTCTACGTCATTATCAGTATTAAAAGCCGAATTTCAAATGTTGAAGATTTTATTTATAACTCCGTCAGTTATTTCTTATAATTAATTAATTTAAATTTCTTTTCTGTTGAAATATTTATTCTTATTTAATATTCATTCTCTCTTTCATTTCAGTTTTTTGTTCTCTCTTTTTCTATCTCACCCTCTTAGAAACACCACGTGCTTCAAGCTTTCTCTCTCTCTCTCTCTCTCTCTCTCTCTCTCTCTCTCTCTCTCTCTCTCTCTCTCTCTCTCTCTCTCTCTCTCTCTCTCTCTCTCTCTCTCTGTGATCATTTCTTATTACGAATATCTCATTAACTCCTTTATTCAACAATTTATTTCAGATTCTACCAGTTTCACTTTCTCTTTTTTCGTTTTTCATCCATTTTTCTTTCATTAATTACATACCTCTGTATCATTCTATCTTCATCATTTTCATTCATCTACTCTCATTAACATCACAAACTAAATCATTCAGAACTAATTTCATCTTTAATGATTCTCTATAAAAAAATATAATAACGAACATCTGTTTTTAGTAAACTTAATTACTTTTAAACCAAAGAGATGCTGGTTTACTGAATTCCGATAAAAATATTAATCATTTAACGTCATTCTTTTTTAGATCTCCCCACTGAAAAATCAATAGAGTATATATATTTTTTTTTCTTCCTTCCTTTTTTTTTTCTTCTTCTTCTTTTCTTTTTTTCTTTTTAATTTGTTTTATTGACTGTTGAAGGAGGGTTGAAGAACATAATGAACTGGTACTTTAAAAAAAAGTTAATATATAAAATTATTTTTAGAAAATAATTCTGTGCATTTATATAATAATATTTATAACACACAATCACACACTCACACACACACACACACACACACACACACACACACACACACATATATATATATAAGAAAGGAAAACTGAAGACCATTTTTAAAAATGATAATCTTTCGGTAAAAGATATAGTGGTTGATATTCAACTGAGGTAAGTTTTAAATCTTACAGTTATACACAGTTTTCGTTTTGTTTTTAATTCTTCTAAATTATTTATTTAATTTAAACGTGTAATTCAGCTGAAACATAGATTTGCATTTATTTATTTATTGCTATTGTCGTTTACATTTCTTCTTCTTTTTGTTGTTGTTGTTGTTGTTGTTGTTATTATTATTATTATTATTATTTAAATTTATAGCAATTATTGTTTTGATTTTTGTTTTTTATTTATAAAAACTTTTACAGATATTTTATTTAATTTGTAAATGTATATATGTATGTATGTATATAATTGTTATCTTCAAACACATATTTTGACAAGCACAAAAAAAACTAATTATATATTTATAAATGACACAGGTTAATTAAGAAAAGGTGAATATTTAAAATATATAACCTTAAAATGTTAATACACGGGATGGAAGAAACTGATTCTTAATTAACTTCAACAATTTTGGAAGATGCAAGATTCTTATAATTTGGCCTGGATAATTCTATAATGCTTCTGAAAAACATTATCTCATACATTAGCACAATATTTTCTAGACGATAGAATAATGTTTAATAACTGAATTTACTAAATTCTATTAGATGAATATGTATGTATGTAAAAATTAATATGTAAGACATTTTAAAATATTTTTACTTTGTGTATCGATTCCTAACGAGAAGAAAGAGATATATATATATTTAAGATTATGAATTTGTTTTTGGGTTTTTAAATAAATCGAATGTTGAATATTTTAATAATTGAAGATTTATCTACTTAATCTTTTACTGTTGGTTACATCTCATCAGAAAGTAGACGGGAGACACACAGACACACAGACATGCATATATTCATTTATATGTCCCTGTTTATTACTACAGTTGTTTTTATTGTTGTTCTTCGCGGTTTGTATTATCATTATTATTATGATTCTGAGGATGTTATGTTTGTTTGTCTGGTTTCTTTATTTTGTTTTGATTTTGTTTTGTTTTATTTTTGTTTTGTTTCTTTTATGGTTTATTTTTATTTTATTACATTTTTTTCCCTGTTATTTATCTATTTATTTATTTATTTTAAATACAGTTATCTAACATCGCATTTCAATCTGTTTCCAGTCCTTCACCATGTCGAAACTTTCAGAAAGCTGCACGTGCAGGATAGTGGCAGCCATTTTGTCCGTAATGCTACTGACGCGAAACACGACGGGCGAAATCTGCCGAAGACGTCGCATACAGCTCAGAGTACAGTCTAGCTACTGCCTGCCAAAAACTATTCCCTCCTTCGGCTGTCTTGGCACCTGTCAATCATACTCGCAACCATCCAGCCGGCCGGGCCAGATAGAACGGTCCTGTGTCTGTTGCAAAGAAAGAACGAGCGTAGAACGGAGATTCCCGATGCTGTGCGCCACCGAAGATAGGCCGACGCAATTACGGAACGTGAGATTCCGAATACGGCAGCCGACTTCGTGTTTGTGTCGGCCCTGTTCATTGGTGGATAATATTCGCCCGTCGGAGGAGTTAGTTTCGCCGAATAAATAGAGAAGCAGACGATAAGAGATAGTTATTATATTATTATTATTATTATTATGTGTGGTATTTTTTGGGGAATGTGATTAAATAATGATGATGGATACATACAGTTTTTGACTGGTTTGTATGAATTGTAGATAATAATTAGTATGTAGGTAATGAAAAGGAATGAAGAGGAATGTAACAACAAGACTGGTAACGACAACAACAACAACAGCAAGGATAAAATAATAATAATGATAATGAAAATAATTTTTAAAAATAAAAGCAATAATAATACATTAATAATAATAATAATAATAATAAATAATAATAATAATAATAATAACGTATTGTTTCGTTATTTGCTCCTGCCACTATTTTTAATACTTACACTACTACTGTTGCTACTGGTACAATGTTGACTACAATATCATCAATTATTACTACACTTATCTCTGCTGTTGCTACTATCACATGTGCTGCAACAGTTTTCGTTATTATTTCTATCATTACGTCAACCACCACAACTATCACTACCACCATCACTGCTACTATTACTACTGCTATCGCTATTACTACTACTACTACTACCATTACCACTACTACTCGACTATTACTATTAGTACTACAATTTCGACTATTACTACTACTACTACTACTACTGATTTAACTATTTAACTATTATAATTATATTACCTGTTTCTGTTTTATTTATTTATTTTATTTATTATTACTATTATTATTATTATTATTAAATTATCATTATTATTATTCTCTTTCTTCATCTCTCGCTTAAAACACGTTCTCAGAGGCAGTCCTAATATTCGCCGAGTGCAGTAAAGTCACACTGAAAAGCGGAAACAAACATAAATGTTTATCAGTTAAGAGAGGGATATGGCGAGATAGGGGTCATTCGTACACGGGTTCGTAAATGTAACAATAATAGGACATGGTGCAACAAGTCCCACCAGACTGAGTCGTTTCTAATCGCAGGGAAAGAAATGGAGATCAGTTTACAAACTATTGTTGGGATTCACGTATTCTTCACGTGCAACGTGAAACATTTTTTATAAGTTTCCTGAATATATACATTACATATGCATGCAGGCTCACACACACAGACACACAGACATTCATCTAATATTTTTTATAAAATCTAAAGCTCGTACTAGTTAAGATATAATGTGAGTGATGACAGACTTCGTTTACAAAAATAATAATGATTTATTGATTTTATTTCTCTGAACTTCAGTAACTGCCCATTAATTATTGAAACATAAGAAACACATTATAAACAAAAGTTATCTCTTTAACAAAGTCGTCATTATCACCATTATAAGCATCATCATTATCCTCATCATTATCAGGTTATATTTTTTTATATTAATTTCTGAATCGTTCACGAATTTTGTTTTCTTCACGTAAACTTTTATCAAATATTATTTCAGTTTCAGTTTTCGTTATGTATATAAAAATTATTTTAGGTTACTTATACCGATTATCTTCGACATATATTTTATAAATGTTTTGGTTTACACAAGAGATCACATACTAATGCTTGTGAATTACCAACACAGAGCACTTTCTAGATCAGGAAAATAACCATTTGGTACATACAGCAGAACTGAACGGTTGATTATTTTCTTTACGTACAACTTTTCAGTTTTTGAACTATCCCATCTGTTCGTCATTCTTTCTTCTTCTTCTTCTTTGTTTGTTCGTTTCTTTCTTTCTTTCGTACTTTATTAATACGTTCTTTCTTACTTTCTTTTCTCCTTCCTTTGTTTTTTTTTCTTCTACTTCTTTTCTTCTTCTTCTTTATTTTTCTTCTTTCTTTTTTCTCCATTGCCTTATTTTTTCTTATTTTTATTTTCTTCTTTTATTCTTCTTCTTTTTTTCTTTCTTCTTCATCACCTTCTTTTTTCTACTTCTTCATCTTTTTTTCGATTCACCAATAAACTTCACTGTAGACAGTAATTTGAGAAGAGCATTTAAAGTTAATGCAGCAAAAACAAGTGGGTCAGTAAACTGTGGTTTCCGCGTGTCTGTTTGTCACTGTACACTGCTTCTGTCACAGCCACACGCGATTGTGTCTACTCTGTTTTAATGTTTTAGTTATAGTTTGTGCTGCTGCTGCTGTTGTTGCTGTTGTTATTATTGCAGTTATTGTTGTATTGTTGCTGTTGTATATGTTGTTGAGATTGTTATTGTTGTTGTTATTATTATTATTATTATTATTATTATTATTATTTTTTTTTATTTTTTTATTTTATTTTATTAAACTTTTTTAATTTTTTTTTTTAATTATTATTATAACTGTTATTATTACTTTTTAAAAAATATTTTGTTTATTTTCTTCTACTTATCTTAACGTTTCGCAAAGAGACTTGTAGTGAATTCATAAGTTTGCTTGTGTGCAGTTTTCTATCTCTTAAACGAATAAACAAGCGATGTATATTACATAACAATAACTGTGCAGTCATATCGGGGTAAAAGATATTATACCCTCCCTGTAAAAAGGTTATGAATGTGTTGTTAAGTTGTTGCTTTATTAGAAATAGCGACCAATCTTTGCCAATGATAAAGCATGGCATTTATTATTACATTAGACTTGTGAAGATATACTGAGGCTAACATGTTGTCGTTAACGGTGATGTCGTTACCTGTTCAGAAATGTAGAATGACTATAACATACAGGAATACAGACATTTTAGTGCCTGTCGATATATCGATAAAATATCGCGATAAAAGAAAGAATCGATTCTTCGAAGTATCGGATCATTCTCATATCAAAATTAACGTGTAAAAAATTGATAGTGTTATATTTAAAACATCTAAAAATTCTAGAGGCACAAAATTTTATTGTTTCAAACTTACTGTCCTGGAAATAGATATTTTATTCTATAATACCTCCATAAAATATATACACATCGACTTTCAATTGGGAATTTGAAACTTGGGTTTTATATATCAAAAATCTATAATATATTTACATATTCAACAAAATGAAGACATGAATGTTATATTTGAAATGTGAGTGTGTGTGTCTGTGTGAGTGTGCGTGTGTGAGTATGTGCGTGCGTGAGAAGCTTCACAACTCAGGATTTCAGATTAACACGTTTTCAAGTACATTGTTTTCATAATTTTTCCATCCCCTCGATAAGACGATATCTAAATTTAGACAAAATCCACTCAAACAAATTGGTCAACAGAGGAAAACAGGGTGAAGTGATTCTATACTGAGAATATCTGATAACCTTTGACATCAGCTGCCAAGACAAGAATGACGAATCAAGTGTTTGATTGAATTAGTTAGTCAGTGCTTAACAAAAATCCAAATTTTTTTTTTTTATTGTTTTCTTAAATTATTATTATTATTATTATTATTATTATTATTATTATTATTATTATTATTATTATTATTATTATTATTATTAAAATAATTGAATTATTGCTATTATTATTATTAGTAGTAGTAGTAGTAGTAGTAGTTATATAAGTAAAGAAAGAAGGGAGAAAGAAAGAAAAGAAAGAAAGAAAACTGAACAAATCTATTTCATTGAAAAATATTTACGATTTGTCTTTTAAATGTCTGTCAGACAACTATTTTTAAAAAATGTTTCCATGTATTTAAAATTGAAGAATCTTTTCAATGAACAGTCAAGTACAAAACCTTCTTTTTTCTTCTTTTTTTTTTTTTTCACCTAAAACCTACAACATTACAAAATTACATATTGTCATCTATTTTTATTACGAGTGAAACACCATTTTAAAAAAATATGTTTATAATACGCACCGCAAGTTAACACAGTATCCTTACGAATGTTGAAATGTAAACAGAACTCAACCAAAGAAAACCAAAAAAAAGATACAAAAAAAGATAACCAAAAAAAATAAATAAATAAAAATAAAAATACATAACAGCAAAAAAAAAAGAAAGAAAACACAAAAACAAATACAAAACAAAGAAAAAAAAAAAAAAAATTCTCAGACGTTATTCATTGAAGAAAACCTAGATGTATCAAAGTACGGTAAGTTCACTGTATTCGTATTTCCAGTGTTGTAATACAAGGAAGGGTTTCCATAGCAAGTTTACGTGTCAATCATTGTAGGTTAAAATTTCCAATGGTCTTTAACTGTGACGACGAAACAAAACCGCAAGAGAAAAAAAAAAAAAAAAAAAAAAGAAATGAGGCGAATGTATGGTTGGCCGTTCGGGTCATAATTTAGAAGTTTGCCGTAATAAGTACAGTAATATTTGATCAACTAAATTCATTTTTTTATTATATATATTTTTTTTTTTTTTTATTTTTTTTAGAAGCAATCTTTTAAAATGTACCTATACTGCTAAATAAATATTTTAAAGATTTTAAACATTTAATGTATGTATATGTTGTTTATAAATTGCAACTTTGAAAATAATAAAGTATGTCTTAGAAAGAAGGTGATTATTCATATATGCATGCATGCATACATACATACATATATACATACATACATACATATATATATATAGAGTCAACTATATATATATATATATATACAAATATTTTATATATAAATATATATGGCATCCTATTGATTTGAATACAGCTTCCTAAACACAACAAAGAATTTTGATAAACTATGGGGAATCCTTGTGATCCATATAAACGAAGAAAAGAGTTCCCTCAACAAAATGAAAAAATCCCAATATTTTGCCTCAGTTTGTTTATTTATTGTCCACAATAAAAAAAACAAAATAAAAGTTCCCTCAACAAAATTCATTTTAAATTTTATTTTGCCTCAGTTTGTTTTTTTTTTTTTATTTTTATATATATAATATTTGGAATATTTTTGTTAAAAACAAAACAAACGAATTCAAAATTTATCTAAATGCATTTTAAAAAAAAACGAAAAAAAATTAACTAAATCCAGATTTGAAAAAATTAAAAAAAAAAAAAAATAAAAATAAATGAAAATAAAATAAAATAAAATAAAATAAAATAAATAAATAAATAAAATAAAATAAAATAAAATAAAATAAAATAATGAAATAAAATAAAATAAAATAAAATGAATAAATAAAAATAAAAATTATTATCTCAAATTATAAAATTGCAGGAATCATAACTCTGAATTAAAAACCTGATTATTCCGGACTTTTTCTATACCGGCATCCTGTGCTAACTGACTAATTTTAATAGTTACAACTGAATCTTGTTTATCAACGAGCGCCCTCTAAGTACAGTAAGTTGAGTCTATTCACATTTTCACTACAGTAATATCACATTTACATGTTAATCAGTGTCGTTACAAACATTATCAATCAGTATGTAGATTTCTAGTTAAACGACAAAACAAACACTGCTATAACATTATGCCAAGGTATGGTTGGCCGTTCGGGCCATAATTAAGTGTTAAGCTACATTTAAATAACTATGCACTCGTATAATTTGTACATGTGTAATGGATATTGCTATTACATTCTTGCGTGTAAAAAAATATATATATAATTCTATTTTAATGGATTTTAAAGAAATTCTGAGGCCAATTAGAACAGATAAATCTAATTAAAATTAACAAAATTGAGTGAAGATCATTAACACAAGTGCTATATTTGAGAAAAAAAGCTTTTAAAACATTTTTATTTCTATTACGATTTTTATTATAACTATAAAATTATTTAGACACACATACTACTAATATTACTAATTCAGAATGAAGAGTGTTGATATCCAGATTATTATTTGTATTTTTTGCAAAGAAACAAACACATATTTAATAACTACATTCTAGAAGATGAACTGCTGAATCAGAGATCTGGATATCGGAAAATAACAAATTATGTCCCGAACCGCCTTCCATACAAACGTTCGCTCGGACCCGTCAACGAATAACAGTACCTGTATCTATCTCTTCTTTCACCTCTTTGCACTGATTCAGCGTCAAAGCAAATAGTAAAACTTATCAGTGTCTTTTATCTATTGCGATGAAAAACTTGGACAAATAATTTCCCATTGGTCAGTGGCAAAGATAAAGGGAAGGACCGGCTATTTCTTGTCATTCTTTCGACGCTTTTAATAACCGATACGCTCAAATATTTTCATAAAATAACTGAATTGTTTTCACGATTAAGTTTCCGCTGAGTGATACGAAAAAAAGCAAAGAGAAAAAAAAAAAAAAAAAGAAGGCGAAAACGAGGAGAAATATCCGAGAGCTGTTTTCATCTGCTGTTTATAGAACGTATTAATATGTGTAATTATTATTACTGGTTACGACATTAAGATTATTTTCATACGTGTATTGAGGATTTCTTTTTAAAAAAAAATGACTGCTTAAGAGCGAAAGAATAGGAACTGACGAAGAAGCAACTGAAGGTATGTATAATCATGTAATTTTTTTTTTTTTTCCTTATAAACATATTTTTCCATCACACTTTTTTCAGCGAATAACTGATTACTAGAAGTTATTGTTTACGCATTCATAGCGTGTTTACGCAATACTTTGTTACTATTTATGTTTCTGTTTCTAGACCAAATATAAAAAGGTCACATAAAAACTGAATAATCAACGATAACGCTAACATCAAATTGTTCAGTCTGATAAGACAAATATAGCTTAGCGATTTGTCGCTTGTACAGTATAATGAAACTGGGAATTCCCATACCTAAATAATACAACTATGCTGCTGCTGCTACTATTACTACTACTGCTGCTGTTACTACTACTACTACTACTACTACTACTGCTATTAATATTACTGCTACTACTACTACTATTACTGCTGTTACTACTACTACTACTACTACTGCTATTAATATTACTGCTACTACTACTACTACTACTACTGTTGTTACTACTACTACTACTACTACTACTGCTGTTACTACTACTATTACTACTACTACTACTACTATTACTGCTGCTGCTACTGCTGTTACTGCTACATCTACAACCACTGCTGCTACTATTATTACTACTACTAATATTACTATTATTATTACCACTGCTACTACTATTGCTACTACTACTACTACCACCCTATAATTACTACTATTACTACTAACACTGCCACTACTGCTACTGTTGTTATTATTATTAGTGATACCACTGCTACCACTACCATTACTACAATTACTAACACTGTTGCTACTACTAAAACTACCACCACTACTACTACTACAACTGTTGCTGCTATTACTAACCAGTAATAATACTACTGCAACTGCTACTACTACTACTACAACTACTACTACTACTACTACTACTATTACTACTACTACAACTACTACTACTACTACTACTACTACTACTACTACTACTACTATTACTATTACTACTTCTTCCACAAATTCTATTAATACTATTAGTACTACTGCTACTATTTCTATCCTATATATATTATTACAGAACCTTTTCTTAATTAAAAGATCCGCCCCTGAATATAATCATTGGACGTATCAAACACAAACGTAAATTCTTAATACAAGCAAAATGTTAACTGTCACGTCTTCCATATACTTTTTCGTATCGATATAAAGATATCGTTCTATTGCATCAGACTGTGTGACCGCGTCTTTATATTTTAATTTATAGTACATTTAGATACATAGGCAGACAGATAAACAGATTGCTAACCAGAGAGATAGCTTGCCAGACAGAGATACATATGTGTGTTTGTGTGTGTGTGTGTGTGTGTGCAAATATATATATATGTCTGTCTGTGTCTCTGTGTGCGTTTTTGTGTAGGTTTGCGTAGACACAGATAAACATATATATATATATATATATATATATATGTATGTATGTATGTATGTATGTATGTATGTATGTATGTATGTATATATATATATATATATATATATGTATGTGTGTGTGTATATATACTAGTATACACACACATCCCTTTGTGCAAATACATGCACACTTACAAACATATCTACCTACCTATATACATACATACATACATACATACATACATAATACATACATAGATAGATACCTACATAGATACCTACGTACATATATACAAACATACATCCATGCATATATGTATACATATGTGCACCTGATTATTTGCTTTGTTGAAAAGCATCTCTGGTGTTTCGAACGATTAAAAGTGCAAATTTATTTTGTTTGCTAGTTTTTATTTTACTGTTTATTGAATGTTCTTACTTTGATAACATAAACAAGAAATGTAAATATATTTTCTAACATTTCCAAAATAAATAAAAAAAAATAATAATAAAAATAAACGTGAATCGCTTTGTATTAAAGCTATACTATGACTTTTAAGTTTAGAAAACATATCAAGTAAACAAATAATGAAAAAAAAAAAAAAAAAAAGCAATAAACTAAAGAAAGAAACAAATAACAAGCACAGAACATTTCAAAAAAAAAAAAAAAAAAAAAAAACACAGACAGAGAAAGAAATAGACTAACTAACGATCAAAATAAGCACACAAACAAAAAGAAGCGACAGTGTCATTTAAAATTAAAAAATCGGTCAAAAACAATTTTCGACCTTGAAGAGTCGTATCTCACGGGATAACACAGTTTGCTGCTCCAGCAAGTAACCCGCTAAATAACTCAAATATTTCCTTCTTAACTAATATAGTGTTACGATACCATCTGCGGTAGACCACATACCACAAGCGCAGTCGGCCATAGCCCAGTTCCGGCTCGCTGGACTCTAGCTTTAAATCCCGTTCTAACTCGCCGTTTGACGTATCAAAGTTGTTTCGAGCGTATATCGTTTAGGAATTTTCTTCTTCTTCTTCTTCTTCTTCTTCTTATTATTATTAGTAGTAGTAGTAGTAGTAGTAGCAGCAGCAGCAGCAGCAGCAGCAGTAGCAGCAGCAGCAGTAGTAGTAGTAGTAATAGCAAATTACGTCGGAATAGAATAAAATTATAGAAGAACGAGCGTAGAACGGAGATTCCCGAAGATAGGCCGACGCAATTACGGAACGTGAGATTCCGAATACGGCAGCCGACTTCGTGTTTGTGTCGGCCCTGTTCATTGGTGGATAATATTCGCCCGTCGGAGGAGTTAGTTTCGCCGAATAAATAGAGAAGCAGACGATAAAACATAGCTATTGTATTATTATTATTATGTGTGGTATTTTTGGAGTGTGATTAAATATAATGTAGATACCGACATTTTTCGATTGGTTTGTATGAAATGTAGATAATAATTAGTATGTAGGTAATGAACAGGAATGAATAGGAATGTAACAATGAAACTGACAATAACAACAACATCAACAAGAGCAACAACAACAAAAACAACAACAACAGCAACAACAACAAAAAACAACAACAACAAAACAATAACAAATAATAATAATAATAATAATTATTATTATTATTATTATTGGCGAAGAAGTTATGAGAATACAGTTCAATGAAAAAAAAACAGAAACAAAACAACAACTGGATTTTCTTTTTTATTTTATTCTAACCACATGTTGTTGTTTTTTCTTTTTTCTTTTATCTTACAGAAAATAATAACTTCATTAATTCATTTCAGATTCTATAATGGCGGCGTTACCAAGGTTAACCTCGTGGCCTCAAACGACTCTCGTGATTCTGTTCATCGTAGCACTTATTTGCAGCAGTGTTCAGACGACGTCATCATCATCATCATCATCGTCATCTTCAACGTCATCGTTGTTGTCACCGTGTCGTCGTAAACGAGCACTGCACAGAATCGAACGCAGGAACTGTTTGCCGAAGATCGTGCCAACATTCGAATGTTCCGGGAGCTGTGGCTTGAACTCTCTGTCTCTCAGTGATATTCTGCTTAGTGACACGACGTCGCGACGATGTTGTCGGGCGCTGACGTCGAGGAGGGCTCACGTGTCGATCCGATGCGCCAAACGACGTCGGCGAGGTTTCAAGTACGTCAGGGTGAGAGTGGACATTCCATTGACTTGTTCCTGTTCTCCGTGCTAAATTACCTTAAACGTATTCTAGACGAAACTGACTAGTGTTCCAGGCAGGAATACGTAGTTATCTAGAAACCGAAGCGTTTTTCTTTTCTAGACAAGAAAAGTGTCATTATTTTCTAGATACATAATTCTGTTCTAGAGAAGAAGACGTTATTATGTTCTAGAAAGAGAAATATTCTGCAGTTATTATCCTCTCGAAACAGAAACGTTGCAGACAAGAAAGTCGTATTGTGTTCTAGAAAAAGGAGCATTCCAGACATTATGACGTCATTACTGTTTAGACGTAGAAATATGTTTTAAACAAGAAGGTGTTACATTTTTCTAGACAGAAAAAAAAACATTCTAGACAAGAACATTTTATTGTTCTAGACTCAAAATCGTATTCTAGTCCAAAAAACATTTACGTTCTACACAGAAAACCATAATCTAGACAAGGACATTTTTATGATGTTCTAAAGGTTACTTTAGATAAAAAGACAATGTGTTCTAGATACAGAAACATAATCTAGACAAGAACATTTTATTATATTCTAAAGTTTTCATTGAGACTATAATAAATGCTAGTGGAAGAAAATCATTTGTATTTAGAGCACTATATTTCTTTGATCCTAGAAATGAAGGATTTTTATTCTTTTTAATGTTTTTTTTTTTTTAGTGAAACATCCTTTTGTCCAGTATGAAAAGAATTTTTTTTCTGTTTCAAAATAAAAAAAAACAAGGACATTATTAATATTTTAAACCCTAAAAAAAAAAAATTTTGGGTGGGGTTTTTCAGGCATCTTATATTAAAGAATGTTTTTAATTGGCATAGAAATATTACTTGAACATTTGCACTGTATGATAAAACGTTCAATAGTCTTATATTTGTTTTAGCAAACAGAAAATTTTGACTGTTTAATCTGATTGTACGTGTCAGCAGTTCTTGTTGCAACACTTCGAGATCAAAACAAAACAACGATTCAGTACTTTATCATTAATAAAGAATGGTCGCCGATTATCTTTAGAAACAGTCCTCTTATATTCTTGAATAAACATCATTAAGATAAATATATTATGGTGTAATTATTTGAAGGACTTTTAAATTCGTGAGATAACCCAATAAAACAGTATACCAGATAATTCAGGTCATTAAAGTATTTAGAAAACTAAAAGTGGGTGTAGTATAATTTGATTAACATAGATTATATCCTTTTTATGAGATCTATGTTCATTTTATTATTGTGTTGTTGTTGTTGTTGTTTTTTTTATTGTTGTTTCTAGACCCTTCTGGTTCCAATACCAAAATCATTGTATTTATTATGTGAAGCCTCAATATTATATTGCCAACGTATATTTCGGCTATACTAGAAAGATATTATTATTATTATTATTATTATTATTATTATTATTATTATTATTATTATTATTATTATTATTATTATTATTATTATCATCATCATCATTATTATTTTTTTTTTTTTTTTTTTTTTTTTTTTTTTTTTTTTTTTTTACCTTTTCATTTTTTTAAATCTTTTTAAATTTTATTTCATTGTCGTTTTTTTTTCTCATTTATACTTATCGGCATATTTATTTAATGCTTAAGTTCAGTTTACATTTACTTTAAATGGCAAGTAATTATTAGAATATATTCATTACCTCTTTGTAACACAGCTTTGTTTTATGAAAGCTTTATTTAGTTGTATACTGTCAATGCATTTTACCAGTTTCTGCACCTGGTTTCAAACTCTCAGTGTAAACATTTGATGTGTATTTTATTTATATTTTTGTCTACCTCAAACATTATTATTATATTACATCTTAAATAATTATTCCTTGTTATATGCATATAATGATCTTTCTATTTGTTTCTCTGTCTCTCTGGTTCTCTGTCTGTTTGCCTCTCTCTCTCTCTCTCTCTCTCTCTCTCTCTCTCTCTCTCTCTCTCTCTCTCTCTCTCTCTCTCTCTCTCTCTCTCTCTCATTCCATTTTATTTCTGCATAGTATTTTACTGTTTGTTTTATCTATTCTCAGGCATAAAGACATTACTATATAGAATATTAAAAAAATAAACTCACAAAAATCCAAAATATATTACTTCGTTTCTTTTTCTTTATATTATTATATAAAAAAAAAAATAATAAAAAAAAAATGTTAAAGAAATAATTATTACTTGCGGGAATATTCTGTAATGCGGGTGAAAAATAAAGAAAATAAGAAAAAAAATAATAATTACAATCTAAAAATAAATGAAATATAATAGAAAAACTAATGAAAGAACAAAAAGAAAAAGAAAATAATGGATAGAGAAATGATCAACAACTTAGAAAAAATAAAGATTAAGAAAGAAAGAAACAAAGACAAATTACAAAAACGAAAAAAAAACGAAAAAATAAAACCCACATCGTTATATTAGTAGCAATAGGAAGAGGGGGAGTGGTAGTAGTAGTAGTAGTTGTAGTAGTTGCAGTACTTTTATACTACTACTAGAAGTAGCAGTATTAGTAGTGGTGGTGGTGGTAGTAGTAGTAGAAATAGTAGTTACTGTAGTAGTAGTAGTAGTAGTAATAGTAGCAGTATTAGCAGTAGTAGTGGTTGTAGTAATAGTAGAAATCGTAGTAGTGTAATAACAAACAAATAACGTCCAATAAAAAAATAATCTTAAAACAAAGTTCGAAAACAAAATACAGTTCATTGCTCCTTTCATCTGACACTGTGTACCACATTTGTAACCTTACTGTACCCAGTAATGACGCATAACATAAAACACAGAACAAACCCATTAAAATTCACTAATATGTTTTTCTACATTAGACTCAACCCAGATGCAGAAGCATCACGCTGTGGCAATTAAAAGCGTTAAACAAACTAACTGTCGTTTCTAATTTTGCCGTAATGATGCATATTCAAAAATGGAAGTCAAGATCGATAACTCTATTTTACAACTCTCTGATTTGTGATGTTAATCCCAGTGTGAGTTTCCAAAATAGAGGCTGTCATTAAGGAGTGCGTTAAGGTTAGAGATGTGGGTCACGTATAATAAAGATTTCAGGTGGATTTTCGTCATTGTCTGTATCGCATTACGTCAATTAACGTCAGTGTATCCTGCGAATGTGAAATTCAACACACTGACGTTCGTATTTGGTTCACAGAGTTAATGCTCTGCGAAAAGTATACAGACGTTTATTTCTCATATCTGAAAATATATTGTTTAACACTTTATGTCAGTGCAGATGCATATATATATATTTCATACATGCATACATACATACATACATATATATACATATGTACGTACATGCATACATACAAATAAACATACATATGTATGTACGATGGAAAATGTTTAAACCAGAGAGAGAGAGAGAGAGAGAGAGAGAGAGAGAGAGAGAGAGAGAGAGAGAGAGAGAGAGAGAGAGAGAGAGAGAGAGAGAGAGAGAGAGAGAGAGAATAGTTCTTATTGTTATCATCAACCCCCATTATCTTCTTCAATAATAATGTTGTTGTTAGTTGAGGTGATGGTGGTTTCAAAATCTTTCATTTTTGCAATAGAACAACATGACAAAAATCATTCCGATTAATAACTTTATTCAAAGTATTAAAATCGCTCGCACGAACAAGACTGTACCTACACAAACACATACAATTTTTAACCGATCCAAAATATTAGCACAACGTCACCAAAAGTTCTCAGTACGTCTTCGAAGTGTCTTTAAAAAAAGTATTCAAAAGACTTCGGAACGTCTTGGAATCTTCGAAGCTTCTTTACAATGTGTCCAAACGCTTGAGAATGTCTTTAAAGCATTTTCTAAAGTCTTTGAAACGAATGCTTAGTTCCAACTGCATCTCTGAAAAACCATTTTCACAGCGATAGAAATGTTATTATCGTCTTCACGACAGACCGTATTATTTGTAGTTGTTCTTGGTCATGTTTCCAAATGAAGAAATGTTTATCTTTTTTTATATTTTGTCCTTACTGAAGATTACTCGGGAAAAGGACCTGAAATATAATGGAAAATATAAATAAGTTAAAAAAAATATATTTAAAAAAATAAAAATAAAAGAATAATAATTTTAGTTTGTTTTAGTTCTTTCACTGGCAATTTATTACTTTTTTGTTTTCAATAACATATTTGTTTAGTTATCGTTGTTTGTCTGTAGGTTTTTTTATCTGTCCATTTTTCGTTTGTCTGTTCCTTTTTTGTTTATATTACTACGTATTTTTTTTTTTTTTTTGTTTGTTTGTTTGTTTATTTATATGTTGTTCTGTTTTTCTTGTTTTTGTTTTGTGTGTGTGTGTCAGTTTATTTTATGATATATCTGTTTACGTTGTAAACAACCATAGGAATTTACATAATAAAATTATATGAATGGGTTTTTATGTGTGTTTGTTACATGAATCTATATCTCTTCATCTACGTCATTGTCTGTCTATAGTTAGATCTATGTCAGTCTGCTTTTGTTTATGTCTGTGTTTTTGTCTGAACAAAATGACAAGAACATTTCAATAAAAGTTTGTGTCAAAATAATGTATCTATAAAACGTAAAAGGATGTCAAAAGTGATACTGATGCACTGATAAATAAAGTAAGTAAAAGATATATATAGAATGTTGGCGCAGCTGGTTTCTTAGATCATAAAATATTAAAAGTGTTTTAATAGAGTTTAAGAAAATATGTTTTCCTGAGCGTTTTAAACGTTGTTTCTTTAAAATTAGACTAAAATTAATATCCATTCACACATCTGTCAGCTTTGTCTCTCTAACATTCTCGTCATCTAACCATTTAATCACATGCCTATTTGCTACACGAATACCTGCTTACCTCTCTACATGTAGTTGTCTGTTTGTCTGTTTGTCTCTCAGTCTGTCCCTCTCTGTGTCTGGCTATCAGTTTAATCACATACAGCTTGTATGCATATTTTTATTCTTTTATTTCCATCTATCTATCTCTCTTTTTCCCTAACTTATTATCTATCACTTACTCTCTTTGTGTCTCTCTCTCTCTCTCTCTCTCTCTCTCTCTCTCTCTCTCTCTCTCTCTCTCTCTCTCTCTCTCTCTCTCTCTCTCTCTCTTTCTCTCTATTTGTATATATCACTCTCTCTTTGCCTTTCTATCTCTTTATCTACCTTTATTTCATTTTTCTGTTTCTATCAGTCCATCTATATATCACTCTTTTTCTCTCTCTCTCTATTTGTATATGTCTCTGTATGTATTTGTGTTAAATGTTTGAATAGTTGTTCTGATTTTCTAGAGACACATATGAACAGACAGATCCAATTGTTATAACAACAATTAAAGAGTTTAAATAAATAAATTTGAAAGATATTTCACGTACGACAAACACACTGTTCAGGACAGTATTCTCTGAGTGTTTCTCTCAAAGCTTCGTCGTCGTCGTTGCAGTCGTTTTCTGTGACGAAGCTGCAGTAGTCGTAGTCTTCGTACAACTTCGGGTTTTTACACACCACTGAAATAAATAAATAAATAAATGAATAATAAACTAAATGAGCTGATTAATAATTGAAGAAACTAACAATAAAAAAAAATTTAAAATTAAAAATAAAATAAACTAAAATAAATAAATAAACAAGAAAGTGAATTAATTAATTAATTAGTTAACTGATTAATTAATTAGTAATTGAATAAACTAAAAATATATAAATAAATAAGCAAGAAACTAAATTAACTGAACAATCCAACAATACATGAATAAATTAAAAAAATTATTTAATAAGTAAAACCAAACTGAATAAACTATAAAATATGTATTTAATGAATTTAATGAAATTTCCCGATCCAACAGGAGCTCAACTACTTGTATGTGAAAGAATATCGCATTTGTTAAATAAATTAGCTTCAATTAGCTGTTATCTTTGTCATATCTACGTCCTCTTTCACAAAAATGCAACAAAACATATCACGTCATTTGATAAACCAAAAGAATGTGCACTGTCTAGAACGAGATATAATGAACAGAAACTTACAGTCACAATTAGGTCCGAGGCCATACTGGCACGTGCAAACGCACGTGGTGGAATTGAGTGTGCCGCTTCCGACTCCATCTCGATAGCACGATTTTCTACAATCTGTAATAATAATAATAATCATAATAATAATAATAATAATAATAACAATAATAATAATAATAATAATAATCATAATCATAATCATAATCATAATAATGATAATAATAATAACAACAACAAAAATAATAATAATAATAATATTAACAATAATAATAAATACAACAACAACAACAATAATAACAATAATAATAATAACAATAATAGCAATAATAATAATAATAATAATAATAATAACAACAAAATAATAATAATAATAATAATAATATAATAATAATGATAATAATAACAGAAACAACAAGAACATCAACAACAACAACAATAATAATAATAAAGACAGTAAGAAGAAGCAGATAATGATGATGATTATGATCATGATAATGATGATCATGATGACAACAACAAAAAAAGAAGAAAAAAGTTTAACCAGCATATATGGAAATATTTGCGCGTATGTAAAATTTGTGTTAACATAATAGCAGTAGCTGAACGACAGTAATGTTATACAATAATAGCACACACACACACACACACACACACACACACACACACACACACACACACAGATACAAAAACACACACACATATTATTACCATTATTATTTTTTATTTTTTATTTTTTCTCTTTCTTAATCCCTTTCACCTCTGCCTATATTTTATCAGTCTAGCAACAATAATGAAAAAGAAAAGAAAAAAGAAAAGAACACTGGTGAAGATTCGTTTTGGTCGGTCATCTACTTTCAAATCGTCTGGACTGAAGAAATGCCACATTCTCTCCGAAATCGATTTTCTTTTCAAAATGAAGGAGTATTGATTAACCAAATCTATTTCTTCCAAATTGTCAACCCTAGACTGAAGCTTTCCACTAAAACGCAAAAAAAAAAAAAAAAAAAATGTGTTGATAAAACCAGATGGCGTGATTTTGAAAACCGCCGTTGAATTTACGAAGAATCAAAGAAAGGCCAGCGTTTTTCAGCAAGCGTTAATTAGAAGATCCCGTTTTATCGAGACTATATTGAACCTCGTTTCTCCAAGTCGCGATTGCGGCGTTTGCGTGGGAGGACGTCGTTGTAGTTGCATCTGCTTCGTGAGTAATAGACTGCTAGATTGCAGACGATGGAATAAGGAAGTCGCCGCACTGATTAATTTATTGTCGTGGACTTGCTGAGATTTGAAAATGTTTAGAGTTGAAAGTTGCTATGTATTGCATCAATTTTTTTTTTCTAAAGTTCATATAACAACAATTGCAAATACAAATAACAAACAGAACAACAGAAAAAAGAAATAACAACAGAAATAGACAGTGTTAAAAAAAAACAGCAAAATGGTAAACAATTATCACAATAATAACTGAGCTTAATTATAAACAAACAAAACTAAACTAAAGAACGATATAAAATATAGTAAACAATATATCTTTTAATTATTATTATTTATCTATTCTAGTTAGAAAAACAAAAGTTCTAAACCTGCAGTTGCAAAATCGAAATTAGTCTAATAGTCTGTCATACCCTTTAAGAAAACAACGTACAAACGATGAACACAGATTTTCAGATAAAACCAACGACTCAGGCTTATGTGACTTTTCCTCCCAATGATATTCTCGTATTCTACAATTTTGTGCGGCCACAAATATATTAAATAATTCTTTACAAAAATGTTATGTCTCTCTGTGAACGTGTATGTACGTTTTATACACGTGTACGCGCATTCCCATATTAATATAGTTGTTTTACACAACAAGTTGAACAAATTATAAAACAAACAAACTAACAATAAATAAAGAAATAAATATCTACGTAAAGAAATAAAAATAAATACATATATAAGTAAATAAATAAATAAATGAGTACTAAGTGTGTAACTAAGTAAGAAAGTAAATAAATAAATAAGTAAATAAATAAATAAATAAGTGTATCTTACCACAGGATTCTGTGGCCCTGTTGCAAGGAACTGAAAAGTAAAGAATTAAGACAGTTATAAATTTAAATGCGTATCTGATGGTTTACAGTATTATATTTAAAACTAGCGGCGATGCAAAGGGAGAGAAAGAGAGAAAGAATAAATGATACAGAAACAGGGAGAGAGACAATGAAGGAGAAAAAGAGAAAAAGGAGAAAAAAGCAACGACAGATAGATAGATTGATAGAGTGATAGATAGAGTGATAGATAGAAAGATAGATAGAAAGATGGATAGATAGATAGATAGATAGATAGATAGATAGATAGATAGATAGATAGATAGATAGATAGATAGATAGATAGATAGATAGATAGATAGATAGATAGATAGATAGATAGATAGATACATAGATAAATGATAGAAGACAGACAGACAGATACTGTAGGTAGGTAGGGAGGAAGGGAGAGACAGAGAGAGATACAGAGAGAGAGAGAGTCAGTGAGTAAAAAGGAACACAGTGAGGGAGAATGGCGATGGCAGAGGTCAGAAGTGAGCTGTGAATTTACTCACCACACAGTTCCTGCTCACAGAACGGCGCCGACTCACCGCAGCCTGTACACACAGACCCAGTGAGGAAGTTGAAAGAATCTTCAGACCTGAAAAGTTGATGTAAAACAATGAATTGTAACTTACAATTTTTTTTTCTTAAAATATTTTTGTTTATATATATATATTGTGTGTGTGTGTCTTTTCTTGTTTATTTGTTTCTTTTCTTAACTTCTTTTTTCTTGTGTTTTTTTTTTTTTTGTGTTTTGTGTTTGTTGTTCTGTTTTGTTTTTGTTGGGTTGTTGCTGTGTGTGTTATTTTTTTCGGTTATTTTGACTTTTATTTTCCTGTTACTTCCTTCAGTTGCTGTTACTTCTAGTCCTTTTTAATGACACAAGATTATCACGAAAAAAAAAAAAATTTACGTAGAGAATATGAACAAAAAAAGAGAAAAAAAAAAAAAAAAAAACAATCAGTACGATCTCTGTTAAAGAAGAACAATAAAAACAGGAAAACGAGAAGAACAAGAGAACAAGACACTTATCCTTATCCGTACAGACACTTACCCTCCCTCGTACAGACAAGATAAGACGCGGTGTCTGTGCTTCCTGGGTCCGCACGATCTCAGAGAGCAGCCGACAGATACCTGTTTAGCATTCACCATCTACAAACACAAACATACTTACATCAATAAACATACGTATCTGTTCTTATTCTTAAACAGGAAAATACGTCTACGTCTCTCTCTCTCTCTCTCTCTCTCTCTCTCTCTCTCTCTCTCTCTCTCTCTCTCTCTCTCTCTCTCTCTCTCTCTCTCTCTCTCTCTCTCTCTCTCTCTCTCTCTCTCTCTCTCTCTCTCTCTCTCTCTCTCTCTCTCTCTCTCTCTCTCTCTCTCTGTTGATAGATAGCTAGATATATATACACACATATAAACGTATATAGATATGTTCAGACAAACACTCATAGACACATACACAACACATAAACACAAACACACAAACACTCAGACATGACACACATACACACACATACATAAACACATTCATAAAAATACATATCCATTAATTCATACATACATTCCTGCAGCCATGCACACATTCAAATGCATACATACAAACAGGAACACAACACATATACAACTATTTAAGTTCATCTAAGCGGATTTGTATAATCAGATAGAATAAATAAATAAATAAATAAATAAATAAATAAATAAACAAACAAAGGTAACTACATTCACGAAAATACACAAACCCGTCGGAACTTTTTGCAGTTGTTCCATGGAAGACAGTTATTAATTTCCGTGGAGAAATGTCGATTTTCTTCATACCAGGCGGAAAGTACCGAGGCTAGCCGATTGGAGCCGACGCGTCCTCGGCTTTCGTTTGAATCTCGTGACCTGGGCTTGCATATATTGATTTGCCGAGCTCTGGTTTGGAGGTCATTGCTCCACACCTGAAAGAAAAAGAGAATAAAAGGGTGAATGAATGAATTAATATAACTAATTATAACGAATGAATACATTTACGTTAAAAACATTTCGAAATATTTTAATATTAGTTTACTGAAAAAAAAAAATATTTAAAAAAAAATTAATTATCATTCTTCTTCTTAAAAATACAAGTATTATAAATTTCATAAATGTCAAAAACAGATATTCATTTTCTTGGGAATTTTGTTTTTTTTTTCTACAAATTTTGATTTATGTATGCGAATGGGACTTAAATTTTCAAACTCTATCGATATTCAACGTTCCAAACCAAGGAGAATTCATCCATCACTTTGAATCTGATCTCTAGGACAGCCGAAAGGTCGTGGTGAAATATTTATTAAACCGTTTAATTAGATTCAAGACAAATTCTGTCAGATATGACTTATCGTTTGCCTTGTACTCCCCCGCACAGGTTTATAACCGAACAAAGCCAATCATAATTTATTCTACTCTTGTATTTCATTTGAGAGAGACAGACAGACAGACAGAGAGAGAGAGAGAGAGAGAGAGAGAGAGAGAGAGAGAGAGAGAGAGAGAGAGACAGAGAGACAGACAGACAGTCAGACAGACAGACGGAGAGACAGACAAAGAAAGAGAGAGAAAGAGGGAAAGAGAGAAACAATGAGACAGATACATAGAGTGAGAGAGAGAATAAAATAAAATAAAACAAAATTTAGGTTTAACTAAGTATTATTCATATATGTACTTTTGTACGTATGAATTTATGTAAATAGGTATGTTTGATTATGTATGTAGGTAGATAGGTAAATATGTATGAATCCTTTTATGTATGTATGTATGCATGAATACATTTTTGAATCTATAGACGTATGTATGTACGTTTATCTTGTTTTGCCAGTTTTTCCACTGAAACATTGGTCACACCAAGAAACGAAAATAAAGATGTTCCACTGGCAGCATTATCAATCTCGCCGAACACAGGAACTGTGAAACTGAACTTCCTTTTATAGCACTAAGTAAGCGATCATGGATCAGAAACATCTTCTTATGGGACGCGAAATATCAATGAACCAGATTTCTAACTGGAACGTGGTTACACTCGAATCTAGGTCAAACGCCAACTCGCTAAGTTTTAATTTAGAAATCTGTTTTCATTCTTTAAAATAAAGGATCTTATTCTACGTTAGGTCAAAGGTAATTTTTTTTAGGTGTTTCTAAAAGCGATATTACGACATTAGGACAGATGTTATTTCACTGAGTATTTTTAAAAGAGATAAGAAATGTATTGGTAATTCAAAATGTTGCAGTGGTAAGTTTAAACTCTGACTAGATTCTACGTAATAAAATGTTACAAACTTATCCAGTGTATTCGTGGCAAAGTTTGAACAACTGGTCATGATTTTATTTTTCACTTACCAACTTGTTAATGATTAGTTTTAAACCCTTACCACTATATTGATTAATTCTCGAATTATAATCATGAATAGGATCATACCAGCTCATTCACGACTATGAATGTAAACTTACCAACTTGTTCATAAATAACTGATATATTTACCAAACTTTTGAGACAAAGTTTACATAATTACCAACTTGATTATAACAAAGTTTACATTATTTTACCAACTTGATAGTGACAAAGTTTAAACACTTACAATTTGATGAAGACAACGTTTACATAGTTACCAACTTGATGAAGACAAAATTTAAACACTTACCAACTTGATCATGACAACGTCTACACATTACCAACTTCATAACCAACTTTACACACTTAGCAGCTTGATGAAAGCGAAGTTTACATACTTACCAACGTGTTCATGACAAAGTTTACACACTTACCAACTTGATGAAAGCAAAGTTTACACACTTACCAACTTGATAATAAGAAAGATTACACATTTACCAACTTGATTATAACAGAGTTTAACTTACAAGCTTGGTGATAAGAAAGTTTCCACTTACCAACTTGTTCATGTTTGACACGTTGTACCTCTGAGCAATCATTCGTCTGTACGTGTTGTGTTGAGAAACTATTTCCTCGATCTGACTGGGACGGAGACCACTGATTGACACAAAACATACTGAAACACAAAACACAGAGCAACAGTCGCAAATATCTCACAAAAATAAGAAAATAATGTTTATGGAAACTTTCAAACGATATTTTTTCACAAAATACGCAGAGAAGTACGGATAAATAATCAAAAGTAAATGTCCAAAATATAGCAGACACGCACACACGCACAAACACACACTCACAGACAGAGGGAGGGAGGGGAAGAGAGAGGGAAGGAAGGAGACAAAGGGAAAAAGAAAGTCAGAGTCAAATTCTGTGATCGAGACATAGACAGATGATTGAGAAGAAAGCCATCAATACTGCAAATACTGCTATTGCTTTTACCACTACTACTACTGTCACTAGAATCACTACTACTATTACTGTCACTGATCTAGCTACTACTGTTAAGTAGTACCATTTAAAGAAGTAGAAATAGGTATTGTAATAGTGGTACTAGTAACGGTAACTGTCGTAGTAGCTATAGTAATAGTTGTAGGAGTTGCAGTAATAGCTGTAATAATAATTGTAGCAGTATCAGTAGCAGCAGTAGTATTATGGTAGAGGTAGTAGTAGTAGTAATAGAAGCAGAAGTAGCAGAAGCAGGCAGTAATAGTAGCCGTCGTGGTAGTAGCAGTAGTAGTAATACTAGTACTGACCATCATCTTCATAGTACTGATTTAAATATAAGTAGTACTTTAGTAGATATAATACTAATGCTGACGATAACAGTATAATTTGAATTTAATAAAAGATCTATGAATATACATCGCCTAAATAGGACAGTGTATACCATGAAACCTTTCTATGAAACATTCTATGCGATAACGTCAAAGAAGCCATTTTTGAGGATCAGTCCTTCATTTGTCATATCGAGAGCTTGGCCATTATGTAGCAGAAATAAAATTATTGGACGTTCCCCGTAAAATATTACAAATGTCATATTAATAGAATGAATAATAATTATTATGTCTATTTGATTTCTTTTTAAATAGATATTGATTATTTTTAATCAAATGCGAGGTAAAAATCCAAGTTTTGTTCTTTTAATCGATAATCTGTTTATAGACTGCATTGTTTTTCGCGAAAGGTCACAGATCTTTATGAATAAACTTAGATGCGTCTTCCATAGTTACTTAAGGTCTTTCTTTTGTTTTGTTTTGTTTTTTGTTTTTGCTTTTCAGAAATACTTTAAAAATTCATATTTCAAGTCAGGAATAGAACAAGAATTGAAAGATTTTATAATTTAAGAACTGTTTTCTTTTGAAGTTATTTTCTTTTCAGTTTTTTTTTTCTCTCTCTTTTGTTTCTAAAGATCATATATATACATATATATATATATATATATATATATATTTTTTAAGGTAATATTTAATTATTTAAAATATATTCATACTTGAAGATAAAAGACAAAAGTGTTTAGAATAATATCCTTTTTAGTTAAACAAACATGGAAGCAGAAGAGTTAACTAGACTGAAGAAGAATATAGAAAGAAATAACGAAAGAAAGAAAGAAAGCAAGCAAGAAAGAAAGGAAGGAAGGAAGGATGGAACAGACAAAGGAAGAAAGAATGAACATCAAGCACAGAAATTATTTGGAAGTATTTCTGAATGTTTGTGAGATAGAAAATTTAAGAGAGGGAGACACAAAACTCAGATAAACAAAAAGAAACAGAGAAACAGAAAGATGCAGTACAGATAGAGAGACAGATAAGGAGATGGAATGAGATGTTGACAGAGATATGAGACAGAAATTCGGAATGACGGCCGAACTGACAAAGAGAGAGAGAGAGAGAGAGAGAGAGAGAGAGAGAGAGAGAGAGAGAGAGAGAGAGAGAGAGAGAGAGAGAGAGAGAGAGAGAGAGAGAGAGAGAGAGAGAGAGATGAATAAGAGAGTCAGCCATATTGTTGGAGAGAAATGAATCTTTAGAAACAATTTACAGTTTTCAGAACAGCAGACAGACTAAAAGTGAAAAAGACGAAATGAAGCATCTAAACAAACAACAATAAAGAAAATAAGTAAATAAATAAATAAATAAATAAACGAAAGAACGAACGAACAAAAAAAATAACTAAGTCAATAAGCAACCAAATAAAAATAATAATGAATAAACTAAAGAATAACAGCAACACATAACTAAGTAAATAAATAACTAACTAAATAAAGAAAGTAATAAAGAAATAATCTTTTCCACCAGTAAAAACGAAAACAAACATCTTCACCCCGCGTAACAAAAAAAAACTTCCACAATCGCTTTCCCCAATCCTCTCCTTACCTTGAAACAGCTGAATAGAAGCAAGAACGAGGGTCCACGCTAACATCTTCAAACAACCTAAATAAAACCTGACTGCTTTTCTAACACAAACTCTAGACAACAACTACATTGAAAAAACTGCCGTGGTGATGCCCAAACCATTTGTTATATGTACGCGGTCCCAAGGGGGATGAAGCGAAATAACCGTATTGCGCGTGCCTGTGTCTCCCAGTGACAGCGGGGGCGTCTATAAATCTGTGATTCTTTAATAAAGCTCGCTAAACGATCAACCGTCAGACAACACATACACACGTACACATGCCTGTCTTTGTTTAATTTAAGCGCGCCCATTTGATATTCACGGTCAGACAGCCAATGAGAAAAATTCTTCCTGGTTCCCAACGCGCGTATTCTGAGAGCCATGATTGGGTCTTGTGTTTTTTTAGACTTCATAGTTGTTTTTTTTTTTCCAATATGAAGAAAAAAAAAAAAAAAAAAAAAAAGCGGTGAATCCAGATAAAAAAATCAGAGAGAGTTAATAAGGACATTTTTGATAAAAGTAAAGATCGTTTGTATTCCATTTTTTTCAGATGCGTAATAATGGTAACAGCCTAATAATAGTGGATATATGTGTACAGAAATATGTACGTGCTTATGGATGAACGTAAAAATAAATATATTCAGGTAATATGCATGATTAGGCTTGGCACTTTGCATTGCAAAATCTTCTGGTACAAGTTGTGCGTGTGTGTGTGTGTGTGTATATATACACATAAATACATACATACATACATGCATATAGACATACACACACATATGTATGTATGTATGTATTTTCATTTTTTAGTAAAAATACATATAGATACTCTCTCTCTCTCTCTCTCTCTCTCTCTCTCTCTCTCTCTCTCTCTCTCTCTCTCTCTCTCTCTTTCTCTCTCTCTCTCTCTGAAAAAGCGAGAAATGATTATAGAAGTTAACGATATCAATCAACAATTTAAAAAACAAAAACCAGAAAACAAATTATAATCATTTATTCCCTTCTTCTTCTTTTTCTCTTTTTTTTTTTTTTTTTTTTTTTTTTCCTTTTTTCTTAAAATATTATGAAACATCTGCTTATTTGTAATATATCAGTAATGGTCGACATGACATTATAATTTTTATCATCATACTTTGCTCGCCTCCAGTTTGCCTTTCTAATTAAGATTTACCGTCCTAATAAAGACAGCCTGATATTAGCCCCTGAAATTATTATTAAAATTTTGTTTTAATTCTATATGATTTACATTAATCTAGATGTTAACGACATTTCTGTTTAAACTATTTAAACTGTTTGTGGCCTACATGAATTTAAATTTTAAAACTTTCACAAATTCTGTGTTAATTTTATGTGAATTTTATTTAACCTTTTCTCATTTTCAAAATGCATTATTTTAAAAATATATATATATTATTATTCCGTACAAGATTTTATGATCAATATAATGAATTCATTAGGCAGCTAAACTGACAGCCCATCCTCTTACTAAATACTTTTTTTTGTCAGAAAATAAATAAAAGTTTACCATTTAGGTTTCAAAGACTACTCTCTTGGGGATAGACCAGAAAAAGAATCTTATGACGTTATTTGTTTGTGCTTCATGACGTCATGTTTCAATGGGGGAGTTAGGGATGGTTCATTTCTATATATTTTTATTTAATATTTACAGCGATATAATAACAATAATAATAATAATAATAATAATAACCTGATGAATTAAGCAGTGGATCGTATTTTAAAAAAAAAACCTAATAATTAAATATGTACTGTGCTTAGGAGTTTCAAATGCGTAATAAAATTGTCTATCTATTTCTCTATCTATATCTATAGCTATATCTATCTATAATATATATATAGATAGACTGATAGATAGATAGATAGATAGATAGATAGATAGATAGATAGATAGATAGATAGATAGATAGATAGACAGACAGATAGAAAGATATTCATTAATAATTAACTAGAATATGAAATTTTAAAAAAATGAATGGAATGAAATGAAATAAAAAAGAGAAAAAAGTCAGAAAAAGAGAAGAAAAAGTAATAAAAAGAAGAAAAAAGGAAACATTTAAAAAGAAGAAGAAAAACACGAAGAAGATGAAAAAAATAAACAAGACCTAAACAGAAGTGAAAAATAAAAAAAGAGAAAAAATAAAAAGAAGAAGAAAGAAGGAAAAGAGAAGAAGAAGAACAAAAGACAGACAGACAGACAGAAAGAAATGAAGAAAGAAGAAATAAGGGAGAAATGTAAAGAGAGAAAAAAAAAGGCTAGACAAGAATAATGTTCTTAACATCTTTGTTACAAAATGTTTTAATTTGTCACAGCTTATTTTCGAGACGCAGACAAAATTATTATCTGTGTTTCAGGTGGTGTCGAGGGAAACAAAGACAATTTTATTTAGTCGTGCTAAACTTTCAGAAAACTCCAGCACCTCAAAATAACCTTTTAATGTGTAAACCTGAACAGTAATCTATTGTTTTATACTGTACTTTGTAACCTCGGTTGCATTTATTAGTAGTAGTAGTAATAGTAGTAGTAGTAGTAATAGTAGTAAGTGTTGTAGTAGTGGTAGTTGTTGTAGTAGTTGTAGTAGTAGTGGTAACAACAGACTAACGGTACTAATAGTAGTAGCAATAGTAAGAATAATAATAATAATAACGATACTATAGTAGTAGTAGTAGTAGTAGTAGTAGTAGTAGTGGCAGTAGTAGTAGTAGTTGCAGTAGTAGTAGTACTTGATGTCGTTACTATAAATACAACAATACTGACTACTACTCTTACTACTACTAGTACAAGTATTACTGCTACTACCACAACAGAAATCGAACTACTATTACTGCTACCATTACTATTACTACAAACACTACTACAACAACTATTTTATTGCTACTACTACTTTCACTATTATTACTATCACTACCACTACTACTATATTTACTGCTGCTATTACTACTACCATACTACAACTTCTTTTACTACTACTGTTACTACTACTGTATATATATAATATATATATTATATTAATTATATATATTAATAATATGTAGGATCGAAGGTGTATGATGTACAATTCATTAATGTACATACCTATGTATCTGTATGTATGTTGGTTTGTATAAGGTGTATGTGTGCGCGCATGTATGTACGTATGTACATATGTATGTATGTATATATGTATGTATGTACGTACGAGTGAATGTATGTATGTATGTGTGTATGTGTGTATGTGTGTATGTGTGTATGTGTGTATGTATGTATGTATGTACGAGTGAATGTGTGTATAATTAACTCAAGAGATATCGTTTGAGAGTGGATCCCGCTGTCTAGCAGCTGTGGATTACTTTAAACAAACATCTAATCTCAGTCGTCTCGCTCTCCCACGCACAAGACAGTTTAAAATTACATTCACCTTTTCAAATCGAAAATTTAGACTCTCCGGCCAGCGTTGTCCATTAACAATAATTTATAAAATATCTCAGCTTGATTTGCTTTTCTTTTCATCTTTTATTATTTTATTTTATTTTATTTTATTTTTTTTTTTTTTTCAGACAACGATTTCTCATGATCATGTTGGGGAAACACCTCTATCGTTAGGTTTTTTGGGGTTTTTTTTCTTTTTTTTCTTCAGCTTCTTCTTCTTCCTTTTAAAAAAACTGGATCCCCAACTCTTTAAAATCTACAAATAGAATTTATGATGTTTTGGGATAATAATAAAAGTAAATGTTTTCAATTTTCTATTAAACAATTTTTTTTTTTTTTTTTTTTTTTTTTTTAAAAGACACAATTCAGACGCTTTCTGTTCGCAGGTGGAAATAAGATAAAGAATCATAAAAGATACCTGTTAATGATTCTTAACACCTGATCCAGCGACCTCCACGGCCGTTCCCATTTGCGTAAATCAATGGCAGAGTTGTATTTTTGGCTGCAGAAAACCCATTTCTTAGTTCCGGACGTATACATACGTATTTATTAGACAAAATAGCATCCGATTTTGTCAAAGAAAGAAAGAAAGAAACAGTTGCACAGTCAAGTTGAAATAGTCGAAATGAACTGGCTGCTACGGAAAACCAGTCGTTCAGAAAATACAATGTGCGAAGTTAGCGTAACATAGATTAGTCTTCAGTTACAGATAATTATCATAATTAATGCTCACCGAATGTTGAGCAGTCGCCTAAGTAAAATCCTAGCTTGTCTAAGCTACAGCTAGTACTATTACTACTGTTACTACAATACATACTTCCTACTAATGACACTTCTTCTGCTAATGTTACAACAACAACAGCAACGGCATGAAGTACGGCTACTACAGTAGTAGTAGTAGTAGTAGTAGTAGTAGTAGTAGTAGTAGTAGTAGTAATAGTAAATAGTGTTGTATTTATAGTAATAGTAGTAGGACAGTACCGTAGTAGTGATAGTACTAGAAGTAAATACTGTTGTAGTAGTAGTAATAGCAAATAAATATCTAAACAGATTTATACTGAGACAGACACACATAAATTCACCCGCAATGTATTTGTTTTCCAATAGGACAGTATGCATTACTGATATCTGAAATTTTTTTTTTCTTCTTCTTTTTTCATGTTAGCACACTCCTCAAAGGAATGTTCCCTCTAATCTGCGAGGGTGGGAGTCTGCGAGGGCGGGAGTCTCCGAGGGTGGGAGGTTGCGTAGTGTCGCGCACATCCGAATGTAGCGACTCATCTTAATTTACAGAATACGACTGTCTCGGCCACAGTACGTTTCCGTTTTTGCTCGCAGCGTCGAAAGTTGCAGCCATCAAAGTTTGTACAAATTAGCGGCATCGTTATTTCTGCATGTTTTGCCCCAGAGACGCGAAAGAACTTTGCAGTTTGATACTGTCACAAGTTACCTGTTTCAGTTTGTACAGCCTCTCTGATAGTCCTGTCATCTGTGTGTGTGTGTGTGTCTCTCTGTCTCTCTCTCTCTCTCTCTCTCTCTCTCTCTCTCTCTCTCTCTCTCTCTCTCTCTCTCTCTCTCTCTCTCTCTCTCTCTCTCTCTCTCTCTCTCTCTCTCTCTCTCTCTCTCTCTCTCTCTCTCCCTCTCTCTCTCGCTCTAACTTTATTTTATCTCTCTTTCTCTGACTCTCTCGTTCTCTCAAACAGTCACTGCTTTTTTTTCTTTCTCTTAATATAATTATATCTCTTTCTCCGTATATGTATATTTTCGTCACTGTCTCTTTGTTTGTCTGTCTGCATGTCTCTCTCTCTGACCCTCTCTACCTCTCTATCTCTTTCTCTGACTGCATATTGTTTGTCTCCCTGTTTGTCTGTCTGTTTCTCTTTAAGTCTGTTTGTCTGATTGTCAGCTGATATGTATCTATATATCTCTATTTGTGTGATTGTTTTTCTCTTCTTTGGTTATCTCTCTCTCTCTCTTTCTCTCTCTCTCTCTCTCCTTTCTCTCTCTCTCTCTCTCTCTCTCTCTCTCTCTCTCTCTCTCTCTCTCTCTCTCTCTCTCTCTCTCTCTCTCTCTCTCTCTCTCTCTCTCTCTCTCTCTCTCTCTAAAAGAGTTCTAGTTAACTGATGTTTTACTCACTGATCTATTCCGAGA
>CM022667.1:10990037-11005037 GCA_012295275.1 Chrysomallon squamiferum | reverse complement strand
TGAAACAATAAACAAATATTGACCAGTCAGTCGGGTTCTTTTGTTTCAACTCATTTACCTAGAGAGAGGATTAAGGGAGGGAGGAGGGAGGGGGGGGGAGGAGAGAGGATTGTTTTGAAAACGTCGGGAGAAGAGTGAAAAAAAGAAAGAAAAGTAAACAAAAGGACGAAGATTCAGAAATAAACAAGAATAAATAGTGATTGTGTTGATAGTGCTGTAGCAGTGAGAAGAGGGATAATGATAATGGTGGTGATGATGATGATAATAATGATGCTGATACTAATAACAATATTGAAAATACAATAATAATAATAATTGTAATAACAGTAACAATAACAATGCAATGACAACAGCAATTACAACAACAAAAATATTTAGTTATATTTGTGTTTTTTTTTTTTTTTTATTATATTGTTGTTGTTCTATTTTGTTGTTATTTTTTGTATTACTCCATTATTACTTATTCATTTCTGTTATTACTATTATTATCACCATCATTATCATCATTATAATTATCATTATTATTATTATTATTATTATTATTATTATTATTATTATTATTATTATTATTATTATTATACCAGCAGTAATTGCTATATATATAAAATAAATAAATACAAATAAAAACATTTAAAATCTAGCTCACCGAAACTGAAGCTAATAATATTTTATTATCGGGATTTCAGAATAATTAAATAAGCATTATAAAAAGAATCCAAACAAATTGGGGAAGTTATTTTCAATTTCCAGCTTTCCATTCGTTTCAGCCGAATATCGCCGATAACAAAACGTCCGAATAAATCGAGACTACTTCCCGTTTCATTTCACCAAGAAGTGTTAACAACAACGACCTAAGGGAGACAACTTCAGGGCAGACATATTTACGCTATTGACACTCACTTAAAATAGCAACGACAGATGGGCTTCCCCCAATGGGAAGGAACAAGGATACGCGCATACGTCACGGGTTTTCACGAGTGTTTGCGGATTCAGTTTCGTTTGTCACGTGTTTCATTGTTTTGCTTTCTCTCTCACGTTGGGAATTAAATACCTGGACAATCAGAGTAACTCTTCAAACAGTCTGAATCGGAGGCCACGACTCAAAGTTCCCAGGTGTTTCAGTTATCAGGAAGAAAAGCGGTTGTTTGTTACAGAAAAGCAGAAACTGCAGCGACGTTATCAGATTTAGAAGTCCATTTGAATTTCTTTAATAAGGTTAGTTGTATTACTATTGTCGTTGTCTTTTCTTCTTCTTTTCTTCTTCTTCTTCTTCTTCTTCTTATTGTTATTATTATTACTATTATTATTATTATTAGTAGTAGTAGTAGTATCATTACTGTTGTTGTTTTGTTGTTATTATGATCACTATTGTTTCTGTTGTTATTCCTCTTATACCATGTTACTGTTATTATTATTATTATTATAACAACTCAGTAATCATATGCTTTCACATTACATATACACATACATATATAAACATGTACACATACATACCTAATTACATATAAAAATACAAAAATACATAATACATATATACATACCAGCATACATACATAATAGATATAGACATGAAAAAATACATACATACATACATACACACACACACACACACACACATATACACACACATGCATACGTACGTACAGAAGACAGAAAGGAAAAGAAAGAGAGAGACCGATAGTGAATGAGAGAACGAGAAAGAGAGAGAGAGAAAAATAAATGAGAATGAAAGACAGACAGGCAGACACCCAGATGGACAGACAGAGAGACAGAAAGACAAAAAGACAGATAGACAGACAGACAGTCAAACAGATAGGGTGAATGAGATAAAACGGCAAACTGAAAGACAGATCAAGAAATACATATACTTACATACATACATACATACATACATCCATACATATATACATACATAGATACATATATATACATACATACATACATACATACATACATACATACATACATACATACATACATACATACATACATACATACATACATACAAACACATATACCATATACACATTCATACATACAAACACATAAATACAAAAATGCACACATACATACATCCATATATGCATTACATGCCAGTCACAACGCACAACCAAATAAACAGAATAATTAATAATACAAACATACTTGTTTACCAAATCATTTTAATATATATATATCTATCTATCAAAACACACGCACGCAAACACAGACACTCCCTGTCCGAATTTCTTTACGTCACAAGGAAGTATTTGTCATCCAGAATACGTCTGACTCTGTGAGATAAATCAAGCAGGGATTTCCCTAGTCAGTACGTCACGACTTTGTTATCAGATCTCTTACAATTGCTGACTTAACAGTGCTGGCCCGTTGAACGCGCAAACTAACTAGAGCGTGTATGAATAGGTGAAGGATTTTGAAAACTTCAGTAAGATTTATTTTAATTATTTTCAAGCTGAGTTTGTGGGAAAAACGATGATGTGAGAATAGAAAGTGGATGTAGTTATTCCATGACATAGATTTGTCGATTGGTAATAGCTTATTTTAAAAAAAAACAAATAAATAAAAAAGTCACCAATAAATGAATGATCATTTCACATAACTAGGGAAAATTCAAGAAATAAGGATGCAAAATTTGGGGTTGGTAAATGTATATACATTGATGCAATCCTAAGAAATATATAGACATATAGATACACACATAGATACATACGTTTATATATATATAAACAAATAGATAGATAGATAGATAGATGAATGTATAATTATGATTATAAATGTATGTATAAATGAATATTTTTGCATGTGACAGACACACAGCTAGCAAGATGTATAATAATGGGAGATATATACATAAACAAATGTGTGTAAGTATGAGAGTTAGAATTATAGATGTACAAATGAATATATAAGAATGTACGAGGGAGAAAGAGAAGGGTTAGATCAAATAATAAACAGACTAAAGGAGAGGGAAAGGTGCGAGAGAGAATGAGTGAAAAGAGAAAGAGAGAGGGAAAAATAAAGAGAGAAAGTAAAATAAGAAAAAGACAGAGAGAGAGAGAAAGAGAAAGAGAAAATAAGGAGAAAAGTCATTGAGAGACACATAAAAAAAAAGATAGTTGGAGAGAGAGAGAGAGAGAGAGAGAGAGAGAGAGAGAGAGAGAGAGAGAGAGAGAGAGAGAGAGAGAGAGAGAGAGAGAGAGAGAGCACAAAATAGTTTTGTTCTTCCTTCTCTGCGCTGCCCACCATCTCAACCCGACAGTCTTCCACAGACGTCTTTTGTTCCTTTGTGATGGAATGTAGACAGTTGAATATATATATACATATGTGTGTCTGTGTGTGTGTGTGTGTGTGTGTGTGTGTGTGTGTGTGTGTGTGTGTGTGTGTGTGTGTGTGTGTGTTTGTGTGTGTATGTAGTTATGGAAACTGGTCCAATTATATATATATATAATTTTGAGTGGAGAAGAAATTTTTGGACGTTTCCACATGTTATTTCTAAAATAAGAATTGGATTAGAAAAATAACAGGAATTATATTCTGTTAATAATTCCCTTTAGAGCAATGTGAAAAAATTAAATAAATAAAGACGAAAGAAATTTGATATTAACAATTATAGTAATCAATATTATTTTAATTTATGATATTATAAATTAATTTTGTAGTTTAAAAAAATAAAGAGAAGCTGATATTACTGTAAACCTCTCTCTCTCTCTCTCTCTCTCTCTCTCTCTCTCTCTCTCTCTCTCTCTCTCTTTTTTCTCATATATTTTTCTTTATTTTCCCCACTCACTGTGTAACGATGATTGGATTAAAACAAACACATTTAACTTCATGTCAATATTGCATCGATGAATAATAATTACAACATCAGCTGCGAAGGTCACAGACAAGCAGACGTCAGGTACACATAACGACAACTTGACGAGTACTCGAAATCTTTATCTGTGGGAATCGGGGGGAAATCCACAAGGTCTTTGGATTAGTTACATTTTTAACACTTTCTGTTTGGCGGAGATCGATAAAAACAATGGGAGATCTCTTGGCAATCAAGTAAAAATAAGAGAAAACAAAACAAAAAGAGGATTTAGTTTGTATTAACAAGGCCGTAGACTGTACCGAGTAGCGCGTCAGTGCCAAGCGTTTCCTATGATAAATACCAGTGCATTGACCGGGACGCGTTCGATTGGTGTTCCGCTGCTTGAAAGAATTCTATGAGTAGAAGAAATTATTTTCCGTTTAATTTGTTTTGGGTATGTGGGGGGGGGAGGAGGTGGATATGTGAGTGTGTTTGTGTGCATGGCTGTTTGTGATATTAAAGGGTTCAAGTAGGCTGTGCTGACCGTATGTTTGTTTTATTAAATAATGGCGTTAAGTTTAATGGACGATACCAATTATTGCCCTGTAATTTTTTTTTTTTTTTTTTTTTTTTTTATTTTATTATTATTATTATTATTATTTTTATTTTTTATTTATTATTATTATTTTTTGTTTTTTATTTATTATTATTATATTTATTTTATTTTATTGTAAAGGAGAATTTTTATTTATTTTATTTTATTTTTACTTTTATTTTTATTTTTATTTTTATTTTTATTTTTATTTTTATTTTTATTTTTATTTTATTTTTTGCAACAATCACTCAACAAAAAAAAATAATTATTAAACAATAAATAAAATAAAATAAAATAAAATAAATCAGATTAAATAAAGTAGCTGTTTCGCAGCACATGATTTGTTCAAACAGAGAAAAGAAACAAAGTTCATTAGGTTTCTTTGTCAGCAGTTGGAACTTGCCGGTATTTCCTCAGCACCCAATGTGTTTCCGTGAATAACGTATAACCGTGACAACTTCGGAAGTCAAGGATACGTTTTGTCAAGGCAGCCATTGTCTGGCGTGGCCGAACCGTTTGACTTGTTTGATGTTCGCCTGCAACGATTACTCGCTAATTCTCGCCAACTCGGCTTCATCCGAGAGAATGTGACAATTGGCATTAAGAGAAGACGAAAAGGAAGAGAGAGAGAGAGAGAGAGAGAGAGAGAGAGAGAGAGAGAGAGAGAGAGAGAGAGAGAGAGAGAGAGAGAGAGAGAGAGAGAGAGAGAGAGAGAGACAGACACACACACACACACACACACACACACACACACACACACACATTTGGAGAGATAGTAAGAAATGCGACAGAAAGGAAGGAAGGTTAAAAAAAATTAAAAGATAGAAAAAGAATTATTTGACAGAATCCACTATAGAAGCTGTTAAAAGAGATTTCTTTAAGAGCTTAAGGATAATCCTAATCTGGCGAGAATCTGGTTTTCTTGTGTGTTCATAAAAATTTTCAAATGGCTGCCGAAGATTATCTTAAACCGCTCAATATTTCATCTTTTGACGACGTCAAACAGAAGTGATATTTGTCATCATCCTCTACAATACTTCATATTCTTAACACAGATACGAAATTTCGGATGTATGACGAAATAATATCCATTTAACGTCAGAAAGGATATTGGAAATAAACAATACGAACCGACAGATTGATTTAATAGGTAATCCTCAAAAGAAAGATGGAGGGGGGGGTCTAATGAAAGATTCCACAATTGGTTTTTTCACGGCGTTTATCGAATGACGTGGCTAGAATTAATACGTATGTGCTGCTCAGAGGTTGATGTGGTTTTCTGCCAAATTCAAATGTCCTTGATTTATAGAGCTGTCGTTATAACATTAAACAGAAAAGTGAGAGCACTGTGGGTCAATGGTAAAGTCGTCATCATTTCTTGATACATGGAGACAACAGAATAGTTCAGTACTGTGTGATAGGTCCAAGGTTGTACTGACGTTAAGAAAAAAAAAAATCTAAATAGTAGGTTAAAACTACCATTTATTTTTAACTGTATTCGTTTCTTTTTTTAAAATTATTTATTTATATATTTATTTTAATTATTTTCATTCGTCTCTTTCTTCTTCTTCTTCTTCTTCTTCTTCTTCTTCTTCTTCTTCTTCTTCTTCTTCTTCTTCTTCTTCTTCTTCTTCTCGTTTTGTGATTATTATGGTTATTATCATCATTATTATTAGTTATTATTGTTGATGTTGTTATATTACGTTACTGTTATTATTATCATCATCATCATCATCATCATCATCATTATTATTTATTTATTTATTTATTTATTTATTTATTTATTTTTCAGAATATTTACGACGATGACCCAAACAAAATCACAGCAGTCTTCCATTCTGTTGATGGAGGACTTCGACCAATCAGAAATGGCTTCCACACTTCCGGCCTGGTCAAAGGGAGCCTACTTGACTCACAGCGAAGAAGAAATGATTACTGCGTCACTTCCGGTGTATGATCCAGCGAGATTTGCTCGGACAGGAAGTCCACTGCTTGTCCTTGCTGATTTTCCCTCATCGTCAGATCCAGAACAAACAGACGAGGTGAATTTTTTTGTTTTTTATTTTGTTATCCTTCTTTGTTTTACAGTTTTTAAACATGTTTTTAATCTATCAGAATGAAATTATATACTACTTAACTACCGATTATGTTATTACTAATACTCTAATCACCACTAATACTATTACTACCATTATCTCTACCATACTGCAAGAATAAATATTACCACTATTATTACTGCTGTTGCTACTACTACCACCACCACTACTACAGCTACTACCAGCTAATATTAATATTGTTCCTATAGTAATACTAATTCTGATGTTACTGTTAGTATTATTACAAGTATTATTGCCACCATTGCTTTTAAAACTACTACTACTGCTGATGCTATAACTGATATTATTACTATTACTGCTATGACTTGCATGATTTCCATTTTAATTATTAATACCAACTCTTCACTTATTGCTAATGATACAGTTACTACTTTTGATCCTGTTGGTTCAGCTGTTAATCCCATTACTGTATCTCTGTAATATATTTACCACTGTTATAATTTCATGTCTTTTTACTATCACTGATTTACTATTTTTCGTTTCTACTATAATTCAGAATTATTTATCAGCAATGAATATTTTTGTCATAAATATAAGGAAATAATTTATAACAACAGTGATAGCTAAACCGTTTTCTCTGTTTGTTATTTTTTATTATTTAATAATATTAATATTTGTTTTGTTTTTTCTGTCGTTCCAGGAAGCCGTCCAGTTGTCACATCCCAGACACGTAACAAAGAGCTGGACGCGACGGACGCTTATGATGCTAATGACTCTTTTCGGACTTGCAATGGCTGTCATCGGTTTCGTGTCCTATATTCATGTATGACCTACTATTACGTCATCACATACGGACAAAAGTTTTCAGAAAACAATGGTCCTCATTGCAATGACGTCATACAGGACCATGAAAAAAAAATAACAATTTGTCTCAGAAAAGGTTTTCAGTCATTAATGAATTGGAAAAGATATTACGTGATATGTTAGTGTGTGACGTAATATGACAAACAGATACATTTTAATTCATTCAAAAGACACTGACTGTAAACGTCACCAAAAGAAAAGTCTTCCATTGGCTGTTATTGGATTTGTGACATCATACTTATACATGACGTGTATTATTCCGTACATATGAAAGGCGGTTATTGAAAACTATTTCAAAAATAAAATATGAAAATCCTTCCTTTTTACCTAAATATTTTTGAAAATGAAAATATTATTATATATTAGCAATATAAATGTTTTTTAGTTACATTCCCTCGAGGAAAACTAAAGAAAAAAAAAAAAAAAAGTATATTAAATGAAAAATCTTCAGAGAGATTTGAACACGGAACCTTGAATATGTACAATAAGCAATACAAAGGATAGAACAAAAGAGCTTTGTGAAACAGTACAAAAAGGCGCGAAGAAATATAAAATGCAATAAACTGTGATACCACTGAGGTGTGTACGTGCGTGTATACACGTGTATGTGGGTGTGTCTGTGTATCATTCATGTGTTCATGAAATGTTCGTTTGACGTTTTATGTCTAATGTAACGATATGAAAATCTGAGGTATTGCTTATATTGTTATTTAGTTGAAATTGCAGTATTATTTGTTTGTACTATAATCATATTTATATATCATAATGTAACACTAAATCACATACATGTGTGTGTCAGTATATATATATATATATATATACACACACACACATATACAAACACACACACGCATGCACACACACACACACACACACACACATATATATATATATATATATATATATATATATATATAGACCAGTATTCATTCTTTTAAATTCTTCCCTTTCATTCTTTCGTTACTGATTTTATTTATTTATTTTTGTTTATAAATAATTCAGTTATGCTTAAGATATGTAATGTAATGGCATTTTAAGATATGTAATGTAATGGCATTATAAGATATTAATACACAGAAATGGCTTTATCACTTAATCGTTATTTATAATTTAGTAGTTGATTATTATTATTATCATCATCATCATCACCGTCTTTATCATTATTATTTTACCATTATTATCATCATCATAATTATTATTGTTATTGTTACTGTTATTGTTATTATTATTATTATTATTATTATTATTATTATTATTATTATTATTATTATTATTATTATTATTATTACCACTATTATTACGATCATCGTCATCTTCATCATTGTATATTATATTTTATCAGTTACTGTCTTTTTAAAAACAAAACAACAACTAAAAACACAAAATCGCTGAGAAATTTTAAAATCTCAGTTTTCGTTTCGAAAGGCGAGCGATTTTTTAAACGCCCGTCTTGCCAAATAATCACTCGGATCAAAGCTTCCATTAGTATCTTAGTTTTCAAAGACAGTACTTATAAAATATTATGAAAATCATTTTCATATTTTTTTTCTGAAATGATAGAAATAGCAACGTTGTTTCAGATCAAATTCGATTATTTGTTATATACATCTTTATTAATAGTTAACACGAAAAAGTGTAACTTATGCGTCAGGGTATGTTTAAGAGTTTCGTTCGTTGCTGTTAGCTCTAATTTATTGTTGTATATATAATGTACTTGATGAAATAAGAGCAATAAAAAATAAATGAATTGATATTGAAAGAAAGTAAAATGGTTTGTTATTTCTTTTGCATTTATATTATTAATATTGCACACACACACGCAAAGATAGATAGTTAGAAAGACAGACAAACAGACAGAGAGAACGCAGACACACAGAAGATGATAGATAGATAGATAGATAGATAGACAGACAGACAGACAGACAGACAGACAGACAGACAGAAGAAGATAGATAGATAGATAGATAGATAGATAGATAGATAGATAGATAGATAGATAGATAGATAATATTAGTACAAAATGGATGAACAGATGAAAACACCGATATGCATTTACGAGCAACAGTAATTAGCTATCATGGTTTTTGCATATTCAAGAAGTGAATATTTTATATTTACTTTTTATATTGATAAATTGATAATCACGTCCTTGAGATGCTGGTTGGAACGGAAAATCAAGAAAATGCCTCACGAAAGAGGGCATTCTTTTAACTAAATACAATTGATTCCAATTATTATCAGTAGTAGGATACACGTACACACACACATACACCTAAATTATATGTTCGTGTGTTTGTATTCTCTTTGGTCACACAGTAGTTTGGATAGTTACGTCATATAAAACTGAACAGAAATAAAATAAAACGAAACAAAATAGAACATTTTAATAATAAAATTTTGAACACACATTTGTTTGTGATTTTGACGAGATAAATAAAAAGTAAGAAGAAATATAACATGTAATTTTGAGATATAAAACAATCTACGATATGTAGCTGTATATGTATGCAATTTACGTCATTATTTTCTTTATGACGTAACATCAAATGAACCAATGGTGTTTAAGATAAGTGATGGTTCTTCACCATGGGGCGTGATACCCAAACTTGAGCATCTTCTGATATAATAAGAATATTTGTTATATATATATATATCATTATTAATAGTTTATGAAAAAGTGTAACTTATGTGTCAAGGTAACCAAAAACATGGACACTATGTGGTATAAACAGGTTGTAAACTGACATCTAAACGAATAACCACGGTACAAAATTTATAACGAATAAAAAATTATTGTGCAAACTACAGTAACTGGTGAAAGGTTATAACGAATGTTGATGTTTTTTTAGCAAACGTATTATTATTTTTTTTTTTTACCTTCTTAAATTATTTTAATAAATATATTTGCTGAAAATATTCTAAATTCTCCAAAAATTACACCTTTTCATTTATTTATTTTTTTTATTTTTTTTTTTTTTTTTTTTTTTTTTTTTTTTTTTTTTTTTTTTTTTAACTTTGCATTTAATGAGCATTTACTGCACTAATTTCTATAATCACAAACCGAGTTGGACGGTTGTACAAAGTCTACATTAACTGAGTATTTATTTGTATGTATGTGTGTGTGTGTGTGTATGTGTGTGTGTGTATATATAGTTTTATTTCAACCCTTATTTATACCACATATATACTTAGAAAGGATTTTTTATTATTATTATTTATTTTTTTATTTTTATATTATTTTAATTTTTTTTTTTATTTATTTTTTTTGGACAGCATATTATTTATTTGTTCTGCATTATCATAAATATTTATATTTTTAACATCCCGTAAAATATATATAATATAGCTTGAGGTATTTCTTCATCGAAGATTTTTGCATAGTTAGATTATCAACTTTAGTGTTTTATTTCCATCAGCTTATATATATATTAAAATTACAAGTTTAAAAGGTTCAGAAAATAAAAGAAATATTCGTCATTGGTTAATATATTTCTCTCTAGCGTCTGGGCATTTTGGGAACCAGTTTTTATCTGGAGACGTCGCCATTTTTAATCTCTGAAAATTAAAACAGATAATGATAGCAGTAATAGTAGTAGTAATAGTAGTAGCAGCAGCAGTAGTAGTAGTAGTTCTTATTGTATTTGTAATCGTTGTAGCAGTACTAGCAGTAGTAGTAATGGATTAGTAGTATTATCAGCAACAGCAGCTGTAGTAATGGCGGTAATAGTGGTAGTAGTAGTAGTAACTGTAGTAGTAGCAGTAGTAGTTGTTGTTTTTTGAAGTTGTAGCAGCAGTAGTAATATTAGCAGTAGAAGAGGTAGTAGTAGTAATAGCACTGGTAGTGGTACTAGTTGTAGCAGTAGCAGTAGTAGTAGTAGCAGTAGTAGTAGTAGTGGCGGTACAAGTAGTACTAGTAGTGGTAGTAGTGGTTGTTGTGGCCATAGTTGTAGTAATACTGGTAGTAGTAGCAGTAAAGCTGTAGTAATACTGTTAACAGTAGAAGTAAAATTAGTTGCAGTTAAAGTAGTAGTAGTAGTGGTGGTAGTAGTAATAGTAATTACTGTAGAGAGACAAAAAAAAAAACAACGGATAAAAACATAATAATTTTCGAGACATCGTCTTCAAAACTGTTTTATTAATTAAACACAATATTTCTATTAAAACAGATAACGAGTGATAGCAGTTTCGTTTTCGTTCTAAATCAATTATTTTACATAAATAATAATTAAAAAAAAATAATTTTATAAACAAAATAACATTACCTGTCGAATCGTCCCCTTCGTCTTCTTCAGCTCGAGATACATACACACAGGGACGGGCACTATGGGTAGCAAAGCAAAGCTCCACCCTATAATGGCTGCATACCCGGGGTAGTGGTAATCCCCGTACGTGGGGGGTTTGTAGTTTATTGCAGTGATCACCATTCCGAACTGTCAAGAAAACAGAACAGACAATCCAAGTTTAAATAATTAAATCTAAATGTGTTAATAAGCTGTATTTATTTTACTTAATTTTGTAGACTTCATGTTGAAATAATAATGCACGCAAGTTATTCCTTATTCGAAATGAATAGATGAGAAGTGTTTCCGATTTACGAATGTAAGGAGAGAAGCTGAAGGTGATGTATCTACGTTAAAACATGGAATCAGTTTATGTAGCATATACAGCTTACACTCAGTTTACATACCAGTGTTTATAGTTTGTGAACGCTAAACCATCCGAAAACTAAAACAACTAAAAATCTCTCTCTCTCTCTCTCTCTCTCTCTCTCTCTCTCTCTCTCTCTCTCTCTCTCTCTCTCTCTCTCTCTCTCTCTCTCTCTCTCTCTCTCTCAACGAGATATCACTCTATCGCTAATCAGATGATTAATTAATTTTCAGCTTACCAGTAGAAGGACGGGAGAGACAAAACGCCAGAGAATTTTGATGAAAAAAGGTGGTTGTCGTCCTAACATCAGTTCAATGTCGTTACCGAAACGGTCTGCCCCTGGAAAAAAACTAAAAATGTCAACGTCAGGTCAGAAAGACAGAACGTTTAACGAGAGAAGGAAGAATTGTAAATTCAGCTGAGAAAGAAATACAAAGAAGAAGAAATGATGGTAATTTTATATGTTGAGAATTATCGTTTTTAATTATATTTGTTTTCGTGTGTGTGTGTGTGTGTGTGTGTGTGTGTGTGTGTGTGTGTGTGTGCCTCTATGTGTGTTTGACTTTTATTTTATTTTTAGTGTTTTTTTTTTATTTTCGTGAGGGGTTTTTGTTGTTTGTTTTGTTTTGATTTGATTTGTTTACTTTTCTTTTCTTGTTTTTTTTTTCTTTATTTTGGATATTTTGTTTTTTTTTTTTTGTTTGCATAGTCATGTTTTTCTGCATAAGAAAAAAAAGAAAAAAGAAGAACAAAAAGAGAGTAGATAAAAACTTTAAAAAAAAACCAAGTAATTCCTGAAATTGTTTAAGTTTGAAGTCGACTTGTTTGGTAACATATTTAAATAATTTTCTTTCGCCAGAAATATGATGGAAATCAAACAGATAGCACTGTTTCTAAAATGTCAGTATCGTTAAGACAGACGCAACACGTGAAAAGGTTAACAAAAGGAACGCCAAACACCTAAACACACACATACACACAGAAACCTACAAATAATTAAACACACACACACACACGCACACACACACACACACACACACACACACACACACACACACACACACACGAAGGTGTGTAAGTATCTGGTTGCTTGACTCTGTATAATTCTTTAAATTATTAAAGAGAGCCCCGTTGCTTACGGCTACACTTTCCCCACGCACACACACACACACTCACCCCCACACGCACGCACTCACCCCCACTAGATCTGCCCTTACCGTATATCCAGCCTATAACAAGACACTCTATGAGACCAACAAGCATCAGGTTGAAGACAGCCACGTACCAGTCTAACAGCTGAAATATGTACACTCCCCCCTGCAAGATAAATTTAAATAAACAGAGATCCTAGCATGAGCTCACAAAACAACTTTGTGTCAGTGAAAAACAAAAGCGGTAGTCATTCCTGTTTTGACAGTACTTTGTAAAATATTGCTTGTTACAGTTGAACAAATCTGGTGCGCATGCGTAATATAATTAATTATTTGCCGGTACCAAACCAAACAATTCGTAATAATGAATTAATTTTCTATAGCGCCAGAATATACTAATGCCATTTGATTAACAAGAAAATGGTGGGTTTCAAACGTTGCCTCAGGCTGTTGTGGATTTTTGGCTAAGTAATAAATGTACGTAAACTTGACCAGCCATCTAAATATGTAATTAATTTGTTTTTGTTTTTATTATTAATTTCATTTATTTATTTTCTTAATTATTTTTATTTATTTATTTATTTATCTGTTTGTTCTTTTGTTTGTTTGTTTGTTTTTGTTTATTTGTTTGTTGTATTTATTTATTTATTTATTTATTTATTTATTTATTTATTTATTTATTTATTTATTTATTTATTTATTTGCTTATTTATTTATCTGAACGCACCTGAAAAGTCAGAGGTAGTCCTATAAGAAAACAGACACTACAGATTAATGCTGTTGTCAACATCCTCTTCTTTAGTAAGACGTGGGGGAAGCTGTCGATCAACGCCGTCACCAACGTCTCAACCATACCAAACTGTAAATATAAAACATGTAACTACATTACCACAATATTTCTACATTCACCAGTATATCAGTGTACATTCAAAATGGACTTGGTATCGTTGTGTATTTAACCTGCTCTCTCTCTCTCTCTCTCTCTCTCTCTCTCTCTCTCTCTCTCTCTCTCTCTCTCTCTCTCTCTCTCTCTCTCTCTCTCTCTCTCTCTCTCTCTCTCTCTCTCTCTCTCTCTCTCTCTCTCTCTCTCTCTCTCTCTCTCTCTCTCTCTCTCTCTCTCTCTCTCTCTTTTTCACTAAACTTTTTACTATTTTCATATTTATAAACTTTATGTTTAGTTATTTTGCTCAGTGTAGGAACCTTCTCGTCTATTCAAAATGAAAGTAAAGAAAAAACACCTCTGAGTCTAGACCTATGGTGAGCAACATTAGGAAAAACATCACTGCCCATAGCTGCGGTATTGGAAGTTGGGACAAGGCTTCGGGGTAAGCGACAAATGCCAGGCCAGGACCTACAAAAATTACAGATTATTATCATTATTATTTGTAGTAGTACTAGTACCAGTTATTATAATATATTATTTATTTTGTTATTATAATAATTGTTGTTGTTGTTGTTGTTGTAGTATTATCATTATTATTAAAAGTATTTTTAGTTATTATTATTATTATTATTATTATTATTATTATTATTATTATTATTATTATTATTATTATTAATCTGAAGTTACTTTTGTTGTTATTTTCTTTTATATAATAAATAAATCCATAGTCATTGTTATTTATTATATGTGTATATCTCTATTTATATATGTTCGTGTTTCTGCTTGGTTCGGAGTCTTTTGGGTGGCTACGTTTGAACAAGTATGAATATGCATGTTCTGATTGTACATGCACGTGCATGCTCACCTGCTTTAACAACTTCGGACACGTGTATGTTCATTTGTGCGGCCATGAAGCCAAGAACAGAAAACACAGCAAACCCGGCAAAAAAACTCGTCCCTTCCCCCAGCAGACAAATGAAGATTGAATCCCTGAAAACAAAAAATTGTTT
>CM022667.1:10980037-10985037 GCA_012295275.1 Chrysomallon squamiferum | reverse complement strand
GACTGAAATAACTGTATTCTAATTACTACACGATGAATGAAAATAAGGTCCCTGCACTGCCAAATCGACAGCTGGCAGTCATCATTCTGTGTTCTGGGACGCACGGAGACAATTATTTTGTATCAATCGTCATTAAACATTTTATATGCAGAGTTCAATGTTGTAAATATGCCGGCAGATGGCGGACAAATTATCAGAGAAAAGATTAATAAAAAAATGCTAAAAATAGCCACAGTTAGAATTATTTTTGAATTATATGGCTGCGATCGTTTTGAGCAGCTATCGCAATTCAGTGCTGTCTGTTACTAATTATTTAATAATAAAAGTAAAACATCTACATATATATATATATATATATATAGAGAGAGAGAGAGAGAGAGAGAGAGAGAGAGAGAGAGAGAGAGAGAGAGAGAGAGAGAGAGAGATGTTTTACTATTATTAAATAATTAGTAACAAATTCGCCTTCGCAGATAATACTTAAGACCTGTATATTACACACCTACCTACACAAATACACATAAACATACACAGAGACTTTTACTACCCATTCATTGATATTAACCATATAAAAGAAATATTGATTGTTTTGTTAATTATTACTTTATTAATATTTAACTAGTATATATATATATAATACGAGAAGTCCGGTTGTGACGTCACACCAGTCAATCCAAGTAGCTGATTGTTTTGTTAAATCATCATTATCATAATTTTTTATTCTTTTCTTCTTCATCATCTTCTTCATCGTCTTCATCTTCTTCATAATCATCATCATCATCATCATTACCATTGTTTTCGTCTTCTTCTCCTTTTCCTTCATCTTGTTCATAATCATCATTATCTTTGTTTTCTTCTTCTTATTATTATTATTATTCATCTTCTTCATAATCATCATCATCATCATCATCATCACTGTTTTCTTCTTTTTCATAATCATCATCCCAATCAATATCATTGTTTTTTCTTCTTCTTCTTTTCTATTTTTATTTTTTTTGTTTTCTTTTTTAGCAATACAAATGGAATAAAAGTTACATATTCACACCCCTGGCCCAAGTATTTCTATAAGCGCAGGATACAAATATAGTTTGTTTCTGCGTACATCAGAACTGTGCCACAAGGTGAACAACCGCAGCAAACCTCTTCATGATAACAATCTCAGAGAAAAACTTGATCCACGTGGAATCATGCCCCACATTAGAGAAATGTCTCTGTTACAGAAGTGATAACCGCAAACACGTGGAATGTGTTCTTTTAGAAAGCTGTTTTATTACCATCATCATTATGATTGTCGTCTTTATTATTATGATTATTTTTATTATTATTATTATTATTATTATTATTATTATTATTATTATTATTATTATTATTATTTATATTTATTATTATTATTATTATCTGTTTATTTGTTTATTTAAAGAAAAGATTATTTTTTCTTAATTTGTCTATCTATCTATCTATCTCTCTCTCTCTCTCTCTCTCTCTCTCTCTATATATATATATATATATATATATATATATATATATATACACACATGTTTTTGTAGTTTGCATTGTGTATGTCAAAGTATTGAATATATGTATGTATGTATGTATATGTGTGTGTGTGTGTTCAGTGACAGCAAATATATCATTTATGCTACTGCTACTATTACCACTGTTACTACTGTTATTACTACTACTACTACAAATAAACGTGTCTAACCATCTGTTATCTGGTGTACGCTTGGTCAGATGAATCGTGCAACTTTATGTTTCCTTCACAGAAACTGGTCCCTTGTTGGCTGCTGTGTTTAATTAAATTGGTAAAACATTAATAATGAATAAACTGAGCTGTGGTGGTTTCAGGATGGAAGGAAAATTTAATGTCATCGTGCTCAGAATACAGCACGCGGATTTTTCGAATACACTCAATAACTTTTAACACTGAAAAACATTACTACTACTACTGCTACCTCTTCAGCTAAGGCTACTACTATTGCTGCTGCTACTACTACTACTATTACACTATTATTGCCACTACTACTACAATCATTTATTCTGCTATTATTACTATTACTGCTGCTGCTACTGTTACTACTACTACTACTAAGATTGTTCGAGAAAGATGATAAATGACAGTGATAATCGTGTCTTGGCACAAAATCACAAATGTCGCTATATTGACAATGCCATTTTGACGACAAATGTCGCAATGTTGCTGCCACAAATATGGACGACAAATATCTCACGACTGACGACAAATGTCACGCGACTGACACAAGAACGACGACAAATGTTACAAGAACGACAATAAATGTCACACGACTGACGACAAATGTCAAGCGATTGACGACCAATGTTACAATACTGCTGTCGCTACATATATAAGCACACATTCACAGACACACATAGCGTACATAAATACACGCACACACGCATACATACACTAACATGAACTAGGTAAATGTTCGTAGTCTTACTGAAGGACACGTCAAACCCCGTCAATGACAGAATTACACACATTTATTAGTTACGTTTCGCCTCGAACGTATTTTTGTGTGTGTGTGGGTGTTCCGTTTTGTCACCTTACAACTAATCGCTTATGTACAGTATTTATTACTTTTCTACAAAAAAAACCCATTTATTTGTAGAACTCAGGCTTGCGGCTGCTGAGCGAAGTATGCACGTACATACCTACACGTGAATATATGTTTGTACATTCCTAGGTAAATTAACTTATCTTAGTAAATAAGACTATGTGTTTTTCATAGGTGCACGTGTCTGTCTGTCTCTCTGTCTGTATATGTGTATGTGGAGGTGTATATATCCATAAACATTACTTATGTTTGAATGTCTTTAATGTGTAGATCAATGAACTGTACATATCACAGATGTGTGTTTGCATATATATATATATATATATATACGTATATCAGTATAATCATATGAGTCATGTCTGCGTGTGTGAATACATTAAACAAATCTGTAAAGTAAAAAAGAAAAAAAAAAAAAAAAAGACTAACACATTATTGTAATTTACATTAAACAAAGAAAAATTTTACCTCCACCATTTCTGTTACACAAATAAGGGAATCTCCACAAATTCCCGGGACCCACGCAATATCCAACCAGCGAAAGAAGAAAATCCAGCTGCCTTGTCCACTGCCCCCTCGACTTGTTTCTATCCTCCACCTTCTCCGTGACCCGGGGAAGACACGCCTCTGTCGCCCCCGCCTCGAAGGGGAGTGAAAAATTCGTTTCCTCAGACATAATTTATTTTTTGTTACGAAAAACGTGAGAACACTTCGAAAAAGAATAATAACGAAATATTTTTCTTCTTTATAAAACCTTTCTTTTTTCTTCTTTTTTTTTTTTTTTTTACGGCTTCTTGTTGGTTTATTTTGTTTATTTTTTTTCCTTTAAATAAACAAAGACTCAAAAGTTGTTAACCAGATCGCCACAAATCTAAACGATACTCAAAGGCAAAAATCATTTTTTTTTTCTCTTCATCGGTAATTTCGCCTCCGAACTGGACTGAACGTTTCAAACAAAGAACGGGAAAGGCTGAAAAGATTCGCTATCCCGCGCTACACAAAATTAAACACCGATGCTCGATCCAATTTAACAGAATTTCCCCACACACACACACACACAAAAAAAAAACCCCAGCTATTATTTATAACATTGGTGTTACACGACTGGGTTACGTGAACTGTTAACAACGGTCAGTCTGGCGCAGCAGTTCGCGGAATACTCAACTAGCCCTCGGTTTGAAAAAAAGATTCAAATAGCCAAAACGTTGTCAGTAGAAAGAGCTGTACTGTTGAATTAATGTAAACAACAAATTTGTTTTCTTTTGTTTTTGTTTCTGACTGTGACAGGAATTGGGATGGGGTTTTTTTTCAACAAAGTTTATTGTACTGTTAGCTTTTGTCATGCCAGAGGTTGGTCATCTCATAACAAAGAAAACAAAACACCGTGAACACAGGGAATTTCTTCATAGTGTAACAGTGATTACTGAAATAATGTGTAAGCTTATTGAAAAATCAGGTTATATATATTCATTTAAAATAAGTATGTGTAAGTTTATTTAATTACTATTATGTATTCATTTATTAAAAATATATAAATGTTACTTAAATATATTCATATGTGAAATTATTGAAATATAACTATCTATATATATATATATATACGTTTATTGAAATATAATTATATATAAACTTATTTAAATATAATTATATATGTTTACTGAAACTTAATTATATGTAGGTTTTGTAAGCTAATTTTAAGTCTACTAAAATGTACTTTTGTAATACGACAATGTAAATGAAATATAATTACTTTCTTCAGATATCAGGAACAGCTGTGTTAAGTAAACAGACTTGCTTAACACAGATAAAAGAAACATTATATGTTTTAAAGCAGTTACGAGACGTTCTAACTTTTTATTTTTTAACTTTTTATCATGACATTCTTATCTTGTTATTCCTCTGTGCCCCGCTCCAAAAGTACAAAATAAAAATAAAAACCTATGAGTTTTATTTGTAAATATCTGGCCCTAACTGTAAAAAGAAAAGACAAAAGAAAGAAAGAAAGAAAGAAAGAAGAAAGACCAAGCCAGTCAAAACCTTCATCATGAAATCGCACTGTGATGCTGGCATGAAGTCCATTTCGTCGTTTCCAGAATCGACCATCTTGTCAAGGACTTTTCAAAGTGAACAGGGATTCGTCTGAAGACATGTCACGTGACCAGCGGGGAATACAACAGTTCTTACCACAATTCACGTATGTGGGAAGTTTGACAATTTGTCGAGATAGGAGGAACCACCCTGGGGGGGCGGCGGGTGGACGTCGAGTTATGAAGATAGCCTGCATGAAGACGCTTTCTAATTATTGTCTGACTTATAACACAAACAACAGAAACCTGTCGAAGGTTTCTAACAATTTCATTTGCCTTTGAACTCCTTTTTCTTGGAGCCCGATTACCGATTAATCGATCCTGTACTCATCTTGAAATC
>CM022667.1:10960037-10975037 GCA_012295275.1 Chrysomallon squamiferum | reverse complement strand
AGTAGTAATAAGACTAGCAATAGTTGTAGTGGTAGTAGTAGTTGTTGTAGTAATATAAAAAGTAGTAGTACTAGTAGAACTAGTGCTAATAGAAGAAGTAGTAGTAGCAGTTGTTGTTGTTGCTGTTGTAAACTACATTTATTTTTGCCACTATTACTACTATCACCACTGCTTCTGTTATTACTGCCATTAGATCAGGATTACTGTTAATGGTAATATTATTACAACAATAATTATCACTATTACCGCTATTAATTCTAGCACTGTTAATTCTACTATTAGTACCACTGCTATTGCTAGTGGTATCGCTTTATTACACATGTTACCTAGTATATATATATATATATATATATATACCACTGCTACTACTACTTGTTCTACTACTTCTAATGTTACTACTACTAGACTTATATTACCTTTTCTACAATTGTTTTTTCTTTATTTTATTGTTCTTTTTTTTCTCCTTTTTTATTTTATCTTTTTTTTTTTTTTTTTATCTTTATTATATTTTGTTTACTTATAGCTTTAAAAGACAGGGGCAAAAAATGGCTGTAAATGAAAATCTTTCGGAATTTATTTATTGTGTACGCTTGCGTACATACGTCTTAAACAATCTTTCTCTTTTCTTTTTTTTTTTTTTTTTTTTTTTTTTTTTTTTTTTTTCTTTTTTTTAAAACACTACTCTCAACCACTGTTCAATATTTTCCCCGAGACTTATCATCAGCTCACCACTATCAACAGTTATAAACGAGAAATCTCATAAATTTCACATGAAATGAATGAATAAACATTTATTTAACCGTACATCATTTTATTATTAACGGTTAACGTCAGGCACGTGGTTTTCTTTCCATAATAACAACGGTCGTACAAAAAAAACAAAAAAAAAAAAAAAAAAAAAAAAGAATAACGTTAGGCATCAACAAAATAAATGATACATTTTTTTTTTTTTTTTTTTTTTTTTTTACTCCATAATCTGTGTCCAGTTCTAACTTATAAGTTTTTGCTGAATATTCGGTTCCTTTCGACCCCCCCCCACACAAAGCCCTCGCCCCAACCCCGCCCCAACCCCCATCCCCGTAGCGAACGAACGAACGAATTTGGGATTCACGTTTATCAAATTATCGACTGAGTTAATAATCGCGTCGAGATTTCGGAGAAGCGAAAACAAGCCGAAGATTAGAGGCCACAGGATGCCGTGTTTCATGTCAAAACCGAGGATAAATGCCGGGGCCATTTCGATCAAAGCCCAAAAATAACACTAGTAGCAAATTACTCTATGAAATAAACGATGTATAATTTGCATGAAATATTATTAAAACGAAAAAGAAAAAGAAAAAAAAAAAAAAAAAAAAAAAAAAATTTTGTTTTAAAAACGTATCAAAATTATGGGCCAATTTCATCCCCGTAGCTGCTGTTTACAGCTTCCAGCCGTCAGCGACGACGTTGGCGAAAAGAAAACGCGGAAATAATTTCAATGCCACAAAAGACCTTGATATATTGGCAGGTCTGTTTCGCTCGTACATCTAACGGTAAAAAGAAATTTACAATATCCTGCGCTATGATAAATTGCCATATAATAACGGGTTTAACTAATGTAAAATATGGAAATAACTGTGCATGATGGCCGAGCAGATTGCCGGCAAACAACGCATGCCCATTATATTCCGCAGGGTTATTTCCGTTCTCTTTTATTATACACTGATCAAAACTCACTTAAACTGGGAGATCTATTTCATGTTGATTTCATGTCGGCCCCGGTAATAGACACGATATTAACATGGTACATTTGTATCAACACGGCCGACTATTATGGGGAAAAAAAAAATTTGTCGATTTCACGGTGCGCGAGTTTTTTGTTCCCTGTGTTTTTCTATGACATGGGGAACAAAACGAAGTGTAACGTTTTATTGAACAGAATAGAGAAGGCAAGTTAATTGATTATTTTTAACGGCCAGAGAGGATGAATTAGAAATTAATACTCTATATTATAAGTATCGGATTTCAGCTTTCCAGCTTAATTTACCGTGCGATGCATTTAACTATCAGATATTGACAGGATTCTATTTATTCATTATCTAGTAATATAAAGAAAAATAACTACATGCGTAGTGCAGGAATGATTCCCGTCTGTAGGTTTGTCTGTCTGTGCCATGCGTCGCTGGGTTTCTGACAGAATCTTTCTGATAAGGCGACAAGGGACAATTAAATAATATTTTATTTGCGACGAAAAGAAATATTGTTGCGTGTGTAATTCAAAAAATGATATTTAACGTTACCGTAACGAAATGCGATCCATCTCGCTGAAAAGCTATACATGATTTATTGAGTAAATAATTAAAAGAAAAAAAAAAGAAGATGGTAATGATAGCGGTTACATAATGTAACAAAAGTGAATTATTATTATTGTTTTTGGCGTTGTTGTTGTTGTTGTTGTTGTTATTATTAATATTATTATTATTATTATTATCGTCATCATCATCGTTGTCAACGACATTATCGTCGTCGTCATTATCATTATCACAATCATTAGCATCATCATTATTATTATGATTATTACTGTTGCTGTTGCTGTTGTTGTTGTTATCATCATCATCATCATCATCATTATTATTATTATTATTATTATCAAAAAACCTGTTTTCTATTATTTGTCACCCTTTTTATCTTCTTCATCTGATCCTCCTAGAAAATCTCTCAGTTCAGAGAGAATAACATTAAAAGTGAAACATGCACGCATATGTTCTGGAAACTATTCACATTATTTTTTAAACTCATTGCCATCCTCTCCAGTAACAGCACCTTGTTTTGTTCCCGACATTCTCAATATTAAAATGTAATTAATTATATCTTCTTTAATAAATTATCTAATTCGCAAGTTTCTGTGATATTGTATCCGGCAATTCGAACCCGTCTACAGAAATGACGCCGTCACAGAACATACTGGATGTGTTATTCATTTCTGACGTCTTTAGATCTTTTTCTGAATTGTTATACCACTAACTGTCATTTCAGATACGTTGTTAATACATGGAAACACACAGACACACACACGCACACACGCACGAACACACACACACGCACGCACGCACACACACACACACACACACACACACACACATATCCATATATCGTGTGTATATATATATATACGGTTTATTATGTATGACTCGTTATTATTTCTGTCCATCCTTTTGAACTTAATTTTGTTTAAAAATTAATGATTAAAGTACTGTAATATAACCACCACGTTGTGTAATATAGATAAATGTACTAACTACCACAATAGGTAAAAAGAGTTGGGTATTATAGATAAACTGATATTTTATAGTGTTGTCGTTTAAATGTAGGTAATTTCTGACTGCTCTAATCAAACCAGAAGCACAGTCATTTGAAAATTATCGATATAAGTATGAAATATATATATATATATACTCCTATATTTAGTTCATCCCCCCTCCCCCCCCCGTTTGAACTGACCTTACAACCAGACAGTCTCAGTTATTAATATTTGAAGTACAGTTATAATGCTTCATATTCACCGTTATTTCATTTTGCAATATTTTCCGTCACCCAGTTCATAAAAGCCGGCGCTTATTTCAGATAAATTCAACATTAATATTTAAAATATAGTTATAATGCTTAAAAATTAACCATTGTTGAACTTTATTAATATTACCCGTCACCCCACTCCACTCCACCCCCTTGAACCGGCCCTTTTATCAGACAGTTTCAGTAATATTACTGATTTTTAAAGTATAGTTATAATGCTTAAAAGTCACCATTTCAGAATTTTTAATATTCACCGTCAGCCGCTGAACTCGTTGAATTGGCTTTTATTTCAGACGTTTTCCATATTCTTATTTAAATTACAAATATAAATTTAAAAATCATCATTATTTCATTTTGCTGTAGTGTCCTGAATTCAGCTCATACACAAACCCCATTGAATTAACCCTTCCTTATAAACAGATAAATTCAGTATTAATATTTAAAATACAGTTATAATGGATAAAAAAAATTCTCCACTAGTGAATTTTTTGGGGTATTCCCCCCCCCCAAACCATCATACCCACCCTATCCCATTTTGAACCGGCCCTTAAAAATCAGACAATCTCAATATTAATATTTAAAGTACAGTTATAATGCGTAAAAATCACCGTTATTCCTGCTTTTAAAATCCACGGCTTTTAATAAAATAAAAAAAAACCCTAGTAAAACACCATTAGAATAATACCAAGGATTACTAATCGCAGTATTGTATAGAAGATAAATAGAGAGAAAAAATTTACTACTTATTTCAGTCGATGAAAGTGTGTATGTAAGCCTTATCAATTTGTTAAAGAAACATATTAAAGCAAAAAAAAAAAAAAAAAAAAAAAAAAAAAAAAAAAAATAATCATTTGCCGGCTTTATTTTTTAATTCTAATTTATTGTGCATTAGTTCGTATCATTTACGTTTATTTGACAACGTAAATAGTTCCTTTTATACTTCAAACACGGCGAGATTAGACCGGGACAGAAAGTCGCCGTTTTCATAAAGCAAAAATGTCGGGGTTCATAAAAGAAAACATCACCGGTAGAAACATAACATGGACCGGAAACGCTTTCATAATTACGGATAATGCATTTGTTGTGTCCCTCACCTATTATGTGTGTGGTATGATTATGTGAAATGATAATACAAATACATTTATGAAAAAAAAACACCTTTGATGTATAAGTGATGTCTTTGACAAATAAAGATTTAATGAAATATTTCAATTTGCAGTGAGGAAGTTATGAGTTTTTTTTTTTTTTTTTTTTTTTTATATTTTATTTTTTGGTTTTTTATTAATATAAATGTATGGGTTTTTGGCGATAATAATTATTATGACTGTTATTGTTCTTGATGATGATGATGTTATTTATTTATTATTATTATTATTATTATTATTATTATTATTATTATTATTATTATTATTATTAATAGCAATTTTTGGTGTAGTTCTTGTTCTTGTTTCAACTGTTATTGCGGTTACGATTCTTGTTGTTGTTGATGTTGCTGTTGGTGGTGGTGATGGTGGTTGTCATGGTGGTGCTACTGATACTATTAGTGTTAAACTGTATCTAAACGTGTAATTTTAAATGTGCACGTTTGTGTTTCTATATTTCTATTTTAACTTTTTGTATTCCTGTCTTTGTACTGTGATGTAATATTACACAATAATAGAATTATTTAATAGTTAAAAAATATATATGTAACGAAAGACTGTTTTCTTCAAGAAACAAATTCAAGTACGAAGCAAACTAATAAAGATATGTCTATACATGTGTTGGATCGCATGTGTGTGTGTGTGAGACTGTATGCATACGCATTTCTATGTGTATACCTGTATATTGGAGTCCGCATGTGTCTGTGTGTGTGTGACTGTGCGTGTATCTGTGTCTTTGTGTGTGTGTGTATGTGCGTGTATCTGTGTATTTGTGTGTATATCTGTGTCTGTGTGTGTGTGTAGCTGTGTCTTTGTGTGTGTCTGTGCGTGTATCTGTGTCTTTGTGTGTGTATGTGTGTGTCTGGTTGAAAAATACCATCAGTCTGATGAACTACATATTTTGTTCTATTTTTTCGTTTATTAGTTCTTTTTGTTTTCTTTTTTTTGTGTATATATATATATATATATATATATATATAACAATTCAAAGTCGAGACTATTGTCCTCCTTTCTTTCTTTTTTTTTTTTTTTTACAAGGGCGGGTCCACCTGTGGGGGTGGGGGTGCAAGATGCCCCGCCCTGTTTACACAGCGTTAATAATTCTTTTCCGCTGTGTGTGTGTGTGTGTGTGTTTTGTGTGTCACTCGTTCGCCATGTCGCTTCACACAGGGGCAAAGAATTTTCATTTTTTTCAACATCGCGACAGAAAATTCGTTTCTTACTCGCTCGCTAAAACAAGTGAAATGATTGCGGGCAAACACGGCAAGAAGCTGTATCAATATTTCTCGGAATTTCAGTTATTGGTCAATCTACATCGATTTAAATTTCACACGCGCGGACATTTTTAATGTTGTCCGTGGGACCGCGGAGCAAACAGCGCTGCAGAAATAACCAGCGGATGTTATGTACAAATTTTGTTGTTGGTTTTAATTCAGATCACCACACACGTTAGGGAAAAACAATAACCGCATAAACACACACACACACACACACACACAACAGAGAGCAGCCAACCTTCAGAGGAATGCCATCAGCCGTTCTTTGTGTTTATTCAAATTCCGTGTTATGAAGAAGACGAAGAAGAAGAAGAAGAAAAAAGAAGAAGAAGAAGAGAAATTTAAAAAAAAAAAAAAAAAAAAATATGTTGAATTGTAATGCCGCTGTTGTCACCCACCATTTTTTTTTTTTTTTTTTTGTGTTTACTCAAATTCCGTTTTATGAAGAAGAAGAAGAAGAAGAAGAAAAATTTAAAATAAAAAATATATATGTGGAATTTTAATGCGGAACATTTTTGTCGAAGCTCAGGTGTTTTAATCCATGCACGCGAGGCGGTCGATAACAACATATTAGCCATAATCCAAAAATTAATATCAGTTATCGGAGCCGGAGTCCATTACAAAGCACAATTAAATAAGCTTTATACGCTATTACGATTTCATAGCGAACGTATAAACCCGCTGTAATGAATACACTTAATATTAATGTTGCTAATGGTTCTTTCATCTACACTTTTTAGTGCTTTGTAATTGGGTGTATATGATTTTCTTTCTGCGTGTTTATTTTTCCGAATTTTTTTTATTTTTTTATTTTTTTATTTTTTTATATATATGTGTGTATATATATATATATATTTTTTTTTTTCCCACGTCCATGTTTTTTTTTTTTTAGTTTTTTTTTTTTTTTTTGCCGGCCATGGTAACCGAATATAGCAAAAGCAGAATTTATGATTTTGAAATAACTGTGTAATAAAATATCGCGGTATATTTTTATATGCATTTATTTTAAAAATCGCTAATGCGTATGTGGTTTATGTATATCTATATTTGAAATAAAATATATTTTATGAACTTTATATAATCTCGTTTCAAGAGTTTCACGAACATGTTGCGTAATCATGTTGCTGTAGTTGATGATGGTTATGATATATATATATATATATACCTGCATATAAACGCGCACACACGCACTCACAGACATACGCACACGCACACACACAGACACGCACGCACGCATACACACACAAACACGCACGCACACACACACACACCTTCTTCCTTTTCCCAGCCACTGCACAATAGCGAACCCAAGAACCTCCCTCCCCAAATCCCGGAATCGCTCACTCATTTTGTTTTAATTTTTTTTTTTTTTTTTTTTTGTTCCATGATAGACCGGTTCTCATTTGTTTTCGTGACACTAATATATATATATATATCTATCTATTATAAATTATGTACCGGTCGCCCTTGCAGATGTTCCGCTGCAGACTACCTTATCTGGATTATCGACCCTTCGCGAAGTTTCGGGGAATGGACCAGTCGTTTTTATTTGCTTCGCGCACATGTAGTTAATTGGACTTCTCATGGGTGGGCCTCCATCTCTCGAAATTTGACATTTTTTTTCCTAGCAAACGTTTTCTGTCGCTTTGCTTAAATATGAATGCGATACACACGTTTAATAGTTGTCTCAGACGCACGCGAGGCCCTGAAGGGGATCGGCGGAACGGGTTAATTGCAAGTAACGATGTTTAGTAAATAGATAGCCTCGAGTTTAAATGGTTGACGCCCGAGCGAATAAATAAAGTGAAAGGGAGAGGGGGGTAAGTGAAGACTTGCACCAGATGATGTAGCGTTAGAAATGACAAATAATGGAAGGGGCAGAGTGAGAAGTTAATAAATAAATAAATAAAATAAATAAATAGTGAAAATTCGAAATAACTGTTTGAAAGTTAATAGGTGATTGATTACAGTTCATGAATATGTTAATGAACAAATGAATGAATGAATGAATGAACGAATGTAAGAACAGATGAGTGTATAAAAAAAATGTAACAACAACAGAATGATAAATAGAAAAAAGATAAAACGAGAGAGAACAAGAGAGATAGTTGACAAAGAAAGCTTGATAGAGAGAGAGAGAGAGAGAGAGAGAGAGAGAGAGAGAGAGAGAGAGAGAGAGAGAGAGAGAGAGAGAGAGAGGTGTTTAAATTAATATCGATTAATTTTACGATTTACGTTACTAACCTGTTCAGTCTATAGCCAAACTAAGTGAAACTAAACTGTACTAAAATAAAATAAAATAAATTATTATTATTTTTTTTTTTTTAATCCTAATAAATGATGTCTTTAATACTGCATAATTGTGAAACGAAGCCAGTTTACTGTATACAAGATCTAAAGTACACAAATTGTATCTTCACAGTAATAATAACCTAATTCTGCACAAAAGACCTATGACAGGGTAGGGGTAAGATAATTATAGACTTTTTATTTTATTTTATTGTTTCAAAACGACAAAACGACTTTAATTAATAGTTAATTATGATCATCAGCTTATTGCTTATAATTTACAATTTCTGGCGAAAAAAAAAAAAAAAAAAAGAAAAAGGGAAGAAATATTTTTATTACTTTAAAAGTGAAAAGTTATGTAAGAAATTTAGTACGCGTCACTTTTCAGCCTCGTTATCGTTTTAAACCATCTTGTTTGCTTCCCTGTCTTCTGCTTCACACCTGCACGTTGTGCGGCCAGGGGCGAATATGGTGGGGGTGGGGGGTTGAAATCTGACACATCTCAGCTAGTACCAGCTTTGATGATGTTATTAAGGTTCAGACAGAGATTGGAAGACTCTGCGATGAAAAGTCATGCATGTTCCGATCATAACGTAACTGAGAAGGGTTAAAAATATTATACTTTCTTCTTCTTTATTTTTTTTTTTTTTTTTTTAATCTTCTATTTCTTCTTCTTCCAAGGAAGGTATGCTTGCAAAATCTCTGCAGTTGTAGAGTTCTTCAAACGATTAGTAAATGATAGCCTCACCCAATGATGGTAATTGTTTTTTTTGTTTGTTTTTTTTCGTTTCAGTTATTTTCAAATGTCCATTTATAAAAGCAAGGAATTGTTCTGTATGTTTTGAAATGCCTGAATAAAGTTACATACTAATATTACTACAACTATTACTACTACGATTGTTATTCTTGTTGTTGTTGTTGTTTCTGTTGTTACTATTCAAAAATGCGACAGTCAGAATTTTCTGACATATTAATTCTACGCGTACACCCCACCTCCACACTATTTTTGAACTGCCCCTGATGTCGGTTTCCTGTTCGCATCTTTTCACACCTGCGTGTTGTGTAACTTTTTGTATTCTTAGCTAAGGTAAGCTTTTAAACTCGACATCTTTCTTCTCAAATTAAATAATAAGCAACAAGGAAGGTTGTAGTTGTGAAATACGATTTGTAAAGACGTTTTTTATTTTTTATTTTTTTTTTTTGTTTGCGCGCGCACCGTCTATCCGCCAAAAACGTGGCGTCTGCGAATATCGCCTGCTTAGGAAAAGTAGTGCAGATGTTTCAGTCGAGAATTTCTTTCTTTTTTTCTGTTTTTTTTAATATGTTTGTTTAGTTAGTAAGACAGGTATTTTTTTTAAAGAGATGTTTTAACTAATGAAGAATCACGTCTGAGGTAAACAAAAACAAAAAATGGCTAAATATAACTTTTTTTTTTTTTTTTTTTTTTTTACGATATATGACGTGTTCGGTTCACGATGTTTTTTTATTAAGTGAGTGAGACACATAATGATCATGTATTTTATCTTTTTATTTATTTTTTTATTTTTTTTTTTTTTATATAATTAGTGGTTTTATATGTGTCAGTGTGTGTGTCTGTGTGTGTGTCTATGTTTAAAAATGTTATATATATAAAAAAAAAACAGTTGTATTAGTTTTGTATGTCATATTGATAGTTGTAAAAGCAATAGCAAAAACAGCGTAACAGTTTCAGTAGTAATAATATTATAAGTAGTAGTAGTAGTAGTAGTAGTAGTAGTAGTAGTAGTAGTAGTAGTAGTAGTAGTGGTGGTTGATAGAGAAATAGTAGTTCAGTATTAAACGTATTAATGATACTTATATTTGTTTCAGCACGATTAGTAAATTCTAAATCGTCAACACTGCTAATAATAGTAGCATTAGAAGTAGCATCAATGTCAAAACTAGTATTAGCAGTCGTTATATAGTTCTTAATTTAGTAACAGATAATATTTTACTAAAGAAAAATATTTTTTTTTTTTTTTTTTTATCAGAATTTTCAACGATTTTATTTTTAACCACAATTTTGAAATATTTACGGTAATGAAAAAAAAAAAAAAGAAGAAGTTAAAAAAAAAAAAAAAAAAAAAAAAAAATCCATGTTCGGCGATAACCAATATTTCTATGTAGAAACGAACATTTGGCAGATATCAAAACTGGAAGGTATGATAATATTGTACGTAGTAAAGCCGTTAATATTCAGTGCTTAGATTAGACGCAATTTTCGACACAATAAACAACAGTGATTTGTCAATCTCTATTCATAACGGTCTGCGGGTTATCGCTCTTAGGTCCAGAGTGCGATTTCGCGCCAAAATTAAGGGCTTATTGCATTAATGTATATTACTGCATTCCCGTTAAAAACCGCCGTTTATAAGTTACAGAATTCAGGGGCGGTGCTGCAATAACAGAAAAGAGGGTGGTGGGGATATAATTTCAAAGACGGTAAACAAAGTTTGGTAATGAAAGAAATACAGATAGCTTGATAAACAGGATAAAGGGGAGAGAGAGAGAGAGAGAGAGAGAGAGAGAGAGAGAGAGAGAGAGAGAGAGAGAGAGAGAGAGAGAGAGAGAGAGAGAGAGAGAGAGAGAGAGAGAGAGAGAGAGAGAGAGAGAGAGAGAGAGAGAGAGAGAGAGAGAGACGGGGGAGAGTGGGTACGGGAATGCATGCACCCCTCTAGATCTGTCTTTCAGTTTAGTGGCTTTTTGGTTTTGACTTCTGCGACATCAATTAGATTCGCTGACCGCAGACAAATAAGCATTTTTTTTTCTTTCCTAAGATATTTTTGTTCGATAACAGTATTGCTTTAAGGTCAATAAAAAAAGAAAAAAAAAAAAAACGTTTTTTCTTCGCGAACCCGTTATCAAAAAAACCCGTTACAAGAAATGTTTAATTCGTGTACATTTATCTGGCTATGACTTTTGGTCTCATCTTCAGATTAATTCGTCATGGAAAGCTATCGTAAATAAAACGTATGAAAGCCGTATCTGCATTTCTCTGTGTTTATACCCTCATAAAAATGTTGTTTTTTTCCTTTGCAACGGACTCCGAACACGCGATTTTTCAAGTCGTCGAGTATTTAACTGATAAAACGGTCGCTAGAAAGATGCTGAACGTTTGGCTAGTTATGCCCAATGACGGCCAGGCCGTTAATTATAGATTTGATTTGAAAATTTGCATTAGCGTGTATCATATTGTTAACTTCTTTTTTTTTTTTTTTTTTTTGCTAATAGTTCGCAACGATCTCTCTTTGCATTGCTTGTAACGTAATACGTATGCAATGTGCAATGCGGCGAAAATTGCTAATACATTTTCAGAGCGTTTTTATTTATTACCGATATAAACGATAAGGGTGATATTGCGTTCCGTACAATTCTTGTCTGTGGTTTATTTATTTATTTGTTTGTGGGTGAATTATATTTCAAAAAGTTTTTGTTCTATTTTCGTTTATTTGTTATTTGTGATTGTTGTTATTATTTAACCGAACTTTTTATTTATGTTATTATTATCATTATCGTCATTATTATTACTATCATAATTAATATCATCATCATCATCATTATTATTATTATTATTTATTTATTTATCTTTCATTCGTCGTTTCATTCATTCTCTTTCAAAATTATTTCTTTCATTCATTCCTTTTTCTTTCTTTTCTACTTTTCCTTTTTCTTCTTTCTTTCTATCATTTTTCCATTTTATTTCCTTTTCTCTCTTATCGTCTTTCCATTTTATTTCTTCTTTTCTTTCTATCTTACGATTTCTTTCATTCTTTTATCATTACTTATTTCTTTCCTTTATTTTTACTTCCTCCTTTCATTCCTGTTTCTTTCTTCCATTCTTAATTCTTTCTTTTACGCTTAAATCTTCTTTGTTTCATGCACAGCTTTTCCCACCCTCTCTCTCTATCTTTATATCCTGCTTATATTCATCTCCATTGTAACATGGTTTTGTTTTTCGCAAATTCTGTTGTTGCAGTATCTCGGAAGTCTCTATTTCTGTTCTAAAAACAAATCTCAACTAATTTACAATCGTAGATCAAACTTAGAGTACAAATCTAATAAAGCAAATTGAGATCGGATTACTCATTATCAATATCTGATTGTTTCCTTTCTTTCTTTTTTTTTTTTTTTTTTTTTTTAGTTTATCTGATTTTATTTTACTGTTATTCATTCGTTCATCGTTCTTTCTTTGATTTTCTGTTTCTTTTGTTTTTAATTCATTCTTTTTCGTTTCTTCTTTCATTCTTTCACTGGTTGATATTTTTTGTTTTTGTTGTTTCTGGTCTTTGGCAGTGTTAGAAATATATAGGTGAGAACTAAATGAAGAATGATAAAAATAAAAAGGAAAACTAACGTTAGTGGAAGGATGGACAGAAAGGTGAAAAGAAAAGAGAAAAAGAATGTCAAAGAATATAGGTGAAAGGAAAACTAACGTTAGTGGAAGGAAAGAAAATGGAAGAGAGAAAGAAAAATGAAAAGAGAGATGAGAGAAAAAGAGAGACAAACAAGAATAGACACATACAGGATAGGGATACAGAAATAGCGAAGATAGATATTGTGAGAGAGAGAGAGAGAGAGAGAGAGAGAGAGAGAGAGAGAGAGAGAGAGAGAGAGAGAGAGAGAGAGAGAGAGAGAGAGAGAGAGAGAGAGAGAGAGAGATCTTAGAACAAAGAAATATCGTATAAAAACTATGAGTCAAATGTTTGTCACTCACTTTCACGCCATGAGTTCGGTACACAAACGACAAGTGACTGAAAGTGCAAAATCTTTTTCGTTTTAAGCTTTCAGTTCGTGGACGCTTCCTGGAATGGAGATAGCACATCCGGTATATCACGTGGTGCGGTGGAAATAGATTTAATTGGTGTTAATGAGTTGAAATTAACAACTTTTCAGCTTTTATTGCATTTCAATAAACTCAGTCAAGCGTAAAAATTTGTGTCTGTATAATGTTGATTGTATATTTTTGTTTGCACATTTTTCGATATTTAGTTAGTATGTATGTATGTATGTATTTATGTATGAAAGTATGTATGTATGTATGTATGTATGTATGTATGTATGTATTTGTGTATGTGTGTGTGTGTGTGTATGTAGTATGTAAGTAAGTACGTATGTGTGTATAATTATTTACAGTGTTTTTATTTATATTTATATATTTTAATTTATTGACTTTAATTTTTAATTTTTTATAAATTTCGCTGTTATGACAATTTTTTCCATATGACGACAATAAATTTAAATATCAGGTCATGTGACCCATTTTATCTCTGTCTTGAGATTAATAATTTATTTATTATTTTTCTTTTCGAACCTAACTGTGTTTATATTTTATTTTTTACAATGATAAACTGTTATTTCTTTATACTTTGAACCTGTGTAATTAGAAAAAGAAAATGATATATTCATACTTTTTAAAAATACAAAGAGAAATATTAAAATAACTTTGAATAACAACATCAACAACGTCAACAACAACAATAACAGTAATAATAATAATAATAATAATAATAATAATAATAATAAAAGTTTTTTTCTTTATTTTTCTTCTTTTTTTTTTTTTTTTTTTTTTTTTTTAAGGAAGAAGAAGAAGAAGAAATTAAATTAAAATTAGAAAAGATAAGACATAAAAAAAAAAATCTGAAACAGTAAATTTAAAATGTTTTTCATTACGCGAGACTCAAAACAAATATCCTGTTATATCCTTTATGCATTATCACAATTATACAGTTTATACAGTGGTCGGTTTATATTTTTAAAACAGGAATCTAAACACGTCCGTTAGCTTGCAATGTCCTGTTTTCGTGGGGCACTAATTTCGTGATTTTTTCTCTTTTTTTTTTTTTTTTTTTTTTTTTCACACATTATGAAGGTTGACATCGTTGTTTTACTCGTCACATCTGCAAGTAAATATCCGGCTTTATGATCACAGATATTACATTTTAAGCCGAAACGACACGACAAAAGCTTCATATTGGAAAGAAAGCAAACACAACGTCTTGGCGTTATTCATGCTATTTATGTGCACGCGGCAAAATTCTGTCCCGTTCTAATTTTGGTGTATGGAATGTGACGTCAAATTACCACTTGCGAGTAGGTGAAAGTTTGTGAATACGATGGATTTCATTTCTTATTTCTTTAACGTTGTTCCCAATCACTTCTCTGTCCATCGTGTGTAGATGGTGATTCGCATAGATCTGAAAAGATGACTCAAGATAACAACTGGGACATGTTAAGATTAAAATGACCATCAATGCAGAGGGAGGGAGAGGGAGAGGTAGGGAGGTAGGGAGGGAGGGAGGGAGGGAGAGAGAGAGAGAGAGAGAGAGAGAGAGAGAGAGAGAGAGAGAGAGAGAGAGAGAGAGAGAGAGAGAGAGACGTAGTTTTTGAATAAAGCACCATAGTTAACAGGCTCATTTCTCCCACATGCTCCAGAATAGAAGTCTCTTGTTCTAGAATCATTGCTCGTTATGTAAAAGATATACCTTGAGCTTTCTATGAAGAACAGAAGCTGAAAAATGACTTATTTGTATTGAGGTGTCGTTTTGAAAATATTCTAATAAATCCAAACAAACAAGTCTCTTTTACCTATTTCATGAGCTTTTAGATGTCATACCTTTGTTTCCCTTATTCACCAAAGCCGGGCAAAATGAATTTAATATCAAGGTAACACATTCTCATACTCTCTCTCTCTCTCTCTCTCTCTCTCTCTCTCTCTCTCTCTC
>CM022667.1:10940037-10957537 GCA_012295275.1 Chrysomallon squamiferum | reverse complement strand
AAACAATTATTTTATGGCAAGAGAAAGACACACAAGACAATCTGGAACTGCTAATAATGAAAACTTTACGAGCAATTCGCCGGCTTTAAGAGAAATCTGATGTTTTTTGTGTTTGTTTTTTTTCTTGTTTAGAAAATGTATTTGTAATGTGACTGTTTTTTTTTTAAATTTCTTTATATTGTGACTGTTTTTAGAAAATGTCTTTATTATGTGACAGGTTTTAGAAAGTGTTTTTATGATGTGACTGTATTTAGAAAAAGTCTTTTTAATATGATTGTTTTTAGAAAATGTTTTTATAATATAATGTGACTCTATTTAGAAAATGTTTTTATTTTTATTTTATTGCATTTAGAAAATGTCTTTATGATGTGACTGTTTTTAGAAAATGTTTTCATGACTGTTTTTAGAAGATATTTTATATACATAGAAAATGTTTTTATATTGTTATTGCATTTAGAAAATGACTTTATAATATGACTGTATTTAGAATTTTTTTTTTATATTGTGACTGTATTTGAAAATATCTTTATATACAGAAAATGACTTTATGTTGTGGCTCTATTTAGAAAATGTCTAAACTATGACTGCATTTAGAAAATATCTTTATATATATATACAAAATTATTTTATATTGTGATTGTAGTTAGAAAATGTCTTTATAATGTGACTTTATTTAGAGGATATTTATCTATATATCTCATTCTTATTTTATTTATTTATTTACCTTCTTACTTAGATACTTATTTATTTGGTTGTTTGTTTCTTTCTTTGTTCCTTTCTTCGTTATTATCATCCTCATCTTCATCAGCATCATCTGTGACGTCATCATAATAACAGAAACACACACACACACACACACACACACACACACAATTCTGAATAAAATAATCGAATACAACAACACTCACATTCTCAATACAACCTCTATTTTACATTGACCTTCGCTTTGACTTTCAAAACTGGATCGTTTTCAGTCGCGCCATCTTCATAAATTAATTAATGACTGTTTACGTGTGGTTTGAATTATTTAAATATCAAATTACCTCAGGAGTAATATTTTTAAAATATTCTGACACCGATCTCGTAATTTATAAAATATTTGTAACGAAAAATAACTAATAACCGACATTACAATACACAGAATATTTATAGTCTGAAAAAAAAAAAAACATGATAATGGTCGTTATAAAGAATCTAATAGCATTTCAAATCATGACTTAAAAACAAAATGAGCACAATATTAATGTATTTTAATATTGATTATACAATTTTCATTAATGGAGTTTTAAATACATAATTAAAACTTTAAAGTAATTAAAATTACGTTGGACTGAAAGAAAAGTTTGTGTTGGTACGCATGCACTGGATTTTGTTTTATGTATATATGTAATAACACACACACACACACACACACACACACATGAAATTACTAGTTGCTGTCCTGCAAAGGTTAAAATGGCTCATATGCAACGTGGCTCTGTCGAGTAGGCGTTTTACTTTTACAAAAGAAAAACAAGCATGCAAAGAGATCGGTTAATTTAGTTTTCTTATTTTTTCAATAATATATATATATATTCGTTTAAAACTATAAAAATAAATAACTTCACAAACCTTCTTATGTCCCCACCCCCACCCTTCATCTAACATAACTCAAAATTCGTTAATACATTTTTTTTTTTTACCTTTCCAAATAAAATATTACACACAGTAAATTGCAGTCTTTTTTTTTCTTTTCTTTTCTTTCTTTCTTTCTTTCTTTTTCTTTTTATTCTGCTTTATTTTCCTTGTTTTCTTCTCATTTGACTTTTTATGCTTTCTAGGGGAAAATTATGAGGCCGCCGAAACCCGATGCCGAAGTGACAAAAGTCCCCGGATTGAAAATGGGCGTGGCTTAGGGACGCAAATCCGAACGGCGTAACACTAGCCAGCGCCAATCAACTTTTGAGTATCAGTCTATGTGTTTCTTTTGTTGTGCGTTGACGTGAACTGTCAAAATTATACATATTTATGAGATCGTTTCTATTGTTCGCTTTTAAATGCCGTCCACGGAAAAAAGCCGTCTCTGGTGACTGCGTTTCACCCGTCAGTGTGTTCTGATGACACAGGAATCCGCGAGGATTACCCACAGGCATGAGAAGTCGGTCACCACCAGAGGTCGCACCTGCATCAGCTGATCTTCATTTTTTAATTTTTTTATTATTATTATTACTATATTTGTTATTTATATTATTATTGTTATTGTTTTTGTTGTTGTTGTTATTATTATTTTTTTTATTATTATTATTATTATTATTATTATTATTATTATTATTATTATATTTATTATTATTATTATTTCTTTATATTATTATTGTTATTGTTGTTGTTATTATTATTGTTATTATTATTATTATTTATATATCACTCAACTTTTTTCTTTTTTTTTTTTCTCTATGTATACTGGTTTCAGTGGGTATCTATAAAGTTTTGTCATTTGTTTCGATGTTCATGACTTCCTTATTTTTTCTCTCTAGTAGTTTTTATACTTACGTTTCAACTGAGATCATATTTTATGGGTGTTTAATGTTTTTGTGCATGTATGTGTTAGTGCGTGCGTGTGTGTGTATACATATCTGTTTGTTTCTGTTTGTATGAATGTGTATGTACTTTGCTTCTATATGTGTGTGTATATGTGTTGCTTGTATTTATGTATATATCAGTATGTTTTAATATGTACCTGTGTGATCTATATTTGTGTGAATGTAATATGGTAATTTTGTTGTTGTTTTTTTACATATATTAATATTGTCTGTAGTTTAAATATAAAATCTACGTATATATTTATGTGTTTATTGTGTGTTTGTGAAATATCAACGTGTTAATGTGTTATAGTGTATCATCATCAATATCATCAGCATCAGTATCATCATCATATTAATCATCAGTAAGATAATCACAATTGTTATCCATTACCACTAATATCATCATCTATAACATTACCATTAACATCATCATTATCAACATTACTATCGACATATAATGATCAACGTCATCATCACCATTACCGTCAACATCAACTTCGACATGACCATCATCAGTATGATCACTGCCATCAACATTACCACTGACATCATCATCACCATCTTCAACATGATAATTACTATAATCACCATCAATATTGCTGTCAACATCAACATCAACAGTGTTATCATCAGCATCTACAGCGTCATCAACATGACAGCAACATCAAACATTACCATCATCATCAACATTATCACTGTCATTATGAACGCTAATACATTCATTAAAATTATTATCATCATCATCACCTTTGAGAAATCATCATCAATAAAACCATAAATGTGTTGTTGTTGTTGTTGTTGTTGTTGTTGTTACTCTTTATTTATTTATTTATTTATTTTATTTTATTTTATTTTATTATTTATTACTTTTTTCTACTTTTTTTTTTTTTTTTTTTATGTAATTACTCAAACTGGTGTTGAAAACTCATACCTCAATTTCAGAGTATTTTGTTTAAAAATATATATATATAGTTCTTTTCCCACAGGCAAACAAATAAAATAGAAAAAAAAAAAAAAAAAAAAAAAAATCAGCGTTAAATAGATATCATTCAAAAATGTTGATATATTTCATAGAGGTAACATTAAGATCTATATTTCTATTCTGGCGTCACAAAGATTCAAGCGAACAAATGTGAAATCAAACTTGTTAGAAAACAACCATCAAAAGTGGAAAATAAGTATGATATATGTAACCATACACGCATGAACGCTACTGGACAAAGAGCTTTGTATTTGATCTGCCAAACAATCGGCATATATAATCATCTCGTGATGTCAAAGGTCGCGTGTTTATATCAACAGTCAAAGGCTACGATTTCTTGGCATTTTTCTTTTATCATTTATTTTATTTTAAATCTATTTCGTGATTTTTTTGTTTGTAAGGGCTTCTTTTTTTTTTTTTTTTTTTTTTTTTGAAATATTTTATTACAAGTTATTTCTTTTTTAAAACTTTTTCTTCATAAAAAGATGCCATAAAGAAAGCATCCTTGCATGACACACGTATAAGTGGGGTACTTTTTTTTTTTTTTTTTTTTTTGGCTTTGTTTTCTACCGCTGTATCGCATTGCTTAAGTTTATTTTTCTTACGTACGATGTATCAAGTAATCTTAACCCTTGGCTTTTGGAAATGAAAATTATACACTGGTCGCAGTGTCAGTGTATGGTTTATTACGCTTTAAATGTGTCACAAACATACATTTTTCTTTTGTTGCCTGTTCTCTTTAAACAATTTATTTTTGATCCGTGTCGGATTTTGAGGCGACCGAAAAACGCTGCCAGAACATACTCGGGGTATCTTGTTCAGCACCTGTTTGGTGGGGTATTTTGTGATGGATACTGACGTGGGTAAAGCGGATGGATGAGACAAATAAGACGGGTGGATTACAGATTTGTAACGAACGATCAGAACAACAGTTTATAGAACGGTTACTAGTATTATTATTATTATTATTATTATTATTATTATTATTATTATTATTATTATTATTATTATTATTATTATTATTATTATTGTTGTTGTTGTTGTTGTTGTTGTTGGTGGTGGTGTTGGTGGTGGTGGTGGTGGTGGTGGTGGTGGTGTGGTATTGGTGGTCTTGCTGTTGTAACTGTTATTATTATTGTATTTAATAGAACGTTAATAAACATTAATCTATATCTGTCTGTATATCTATATTTATTTATCTAACTATCTGTCTAGTTCTTAATAGCTATCTCTTAAATTTTCTCTTAATCTGTAGCTTCTACAATTTCTATTTTTCTTCTTCCATCTCTCTTTCTCTGTCTCACACACATACGCACGCAAAACATACACACACATACATACACACATAAATACGTATCTCTCTCTCTCTCTCTCTCTCTCTCTATATATATACATACATACATACATACATACAAAAATAAACACACACACACACACACACATATATATATATATATATATACACATAAATACATACATACATATATACATACATACATACACATTCACATACAAACACACACTGATATATAACCAAAGACAAAAACTGAAAAACGCAAAAATAAATCAACAACTTCAAAAACGAAATCTATCTTACGAAATACATTAATATTAAATTTATTATCTCGGGCCAATTTCCACCTTATTTCTTTTCTCTCTTGTTATTTTATTTTATTTTTTTTCCCCAATTTTATTTTATTATTTAAACCTCTTTTTGTCTTGATGTATTACCGACAGGCCTCTTTATATTTATACCACGCAAAGTCAACTCTCTATATATCTTACCCTTTATTATTTCGCTTCTGAAGTCATGGGTATGGACATAATTTACTTATTTTATGTTTCGCCGAAAACAAAAAAAAGAACAGCAAAAAAAAAAAAAGCGGTGCACCGATAAACCCCGTTAAGAGCCGCAATTTAAACACACACTTGTAAATTTAGTATTACGTCAAACCCCGTAGCTTGTATATTTGGACTTCAAAAAATACACTGCCATGTTAAACTCAGGGAAACTATTATTTATGCCGTGTTTTAATGTTTATAGATACTTTTCATCTTTTTCGCTTCGGCGCCAGGCACGACAAATGCGAAATGGCACAGGACCGAGTTTTTGTGGTGGATCGGACAATAGTCGGTGTAGATATAAAACAGTCTCTCTTTGAAGTGAGGCACAGAAGAAAACTTGTTCATTCCGTCGTCGCTTTGTTTAAAACGAGCAAATGAGCAAATATGGAGACCCAACCAACAGTAATTCTTTGATTTAGCGAAAAAATAAATTATAAATATTCGTAAAAACGACGCGGTGTTGATAAAATTTGTAAAATTTGTTGAGCTTCCGTGGAAATGTAGATTTGGCAGGAAAAACACTTATTTGACGGAGGCAGACAGTGGTTTGCAAAAAAATTCCGGGAAATGCACACATTTTTGTATCTAGTTTTAATGACAGGCTGGAATGTACAAGAAAGGAAAAGACAGAGATAGAGATAGAGAAAGAGGTTATGGGTTCGATACCCAGCATTAGAACTTTTGAATACTTTTATTTTACATTTAATTATTATTATTATTATTATTACATTCTCTTACAAATTAAAAGAAATTTTTCATAACTATATCTGCAAAAAATTATTACTGTTGATACTGCTACTACTACAGCTATTACCACCACTGCTACCTCTGCTACAACTACTACTACTACTACTACTATAGTATTATTTCCACTACTACTACTTCAGCTACTGATACTAATACTACCACTAGTACTATTACTACATAATTATGGTTTCATTATTCATCATCATCACCATCATCCTACTTCAACCACCAATGCGATCACAACATCAACGCAACCCCCACTGCTGTCACTAAAGTTATTGTAACTGCTACAACTACAGCTACCACAACTCCTACTTCTTTACCTACTTTACTATAACATCACCACTGCTGCTGCTACTAATGTTATTGTTATTACTATTAATTCTTTTACACATATATGGCTATTATTATAATCATTATTAATTTATATATATCTATATCTATATATGTCTATCTGTCTCTATATATCCCTCACTCTCTTTCTCTCTTTCTTCCTCTATATAAATATAAATAAATATAGATAGGTAGATAGATAGATAGATAGATAGATAGATAGATAGATAGATAGATAGACAAATCCATTCTAATGTAGTGGTTGTATAAAACAGGTGAAGCTTATATTAATAAATTATACACGGCTTAAGAGTTTATTAATATAAGCCTCACCTATATTCATAAATATGTTAAAGCACACTTATTATATTAAAATTAAAAACAAAACAGATAGTTTATAAGGTTATAAGCCTCACCCTTAAATACACTAGAAGAATGTTTAGTGAGTCACATGTAGGGCAAAAATAAATAACTTGTTAAAATCAGGATTAACGTTGCTCACAAGCTGTCCGATATTTTGAAACATTTTGATGTTTTCATCATGTTGACAGCCGTAGTTAAAAAAAAAAAAATATATAGAATTTGAAAAACGAAGAAAGAAAACGAAAAAAGAATATAGATTAAAAAATAAGAAGAAAGAAAGAAGAAAACTGAAAAAGAAAAAAAAAGAAGAAAGAAGGTGAAACAAGAAACAAAAAACTATATAGATAAAAATAAAAAGAAGTAGACAAAGAAGAAGAAGAAGAAACAAAGAAACAAATAAGAAAAAAAAAAAGATGATAAAGAAACACGACATATAGATGGGAACCACACGAGGTGGAATTTCGTTTCAGAAACGAAAAGAATGTAAATTTCACTTCCTGGCCTGTACCGCCGCAGCCGTCTGCTTTCGTGGCTTGCCGCCATTTGTTGTCGACGCGGTTTTGGCGGACAACTGTCTCCTCGAGAGAAAAATGATTCTTTTGTCCAATTCGCGTCCAGAGTACATAAAATTTGGCGCGCTGAGGCGATGTCCATTAGGTTGTTCATATTTGTAGACACCGTCATGTCCCGTGCGTGAAGACCTTCTCAACCACGAGGGGACGGGAACTGTCGCACCGGCAGACGAAGCCGACAACATTCTTCTCCCCTAATTTCGCTATGGACAAGCGCGCGAGGCACGCGCAGATTGGCGGATATTCCCGGCACGTGGGAATGTTCGTTTATGTCATATTTCGGCGACGAAATTTCCCCCGTTCGTTTGAGTACTCTTTGTTTAACCATTTTTTGTTTTCTGCCATTTTGGAGCAATTTTTGGCCCCCTGATTGTAAATATCGTTTAGAAATAGGCAAACATCGGCTGAAAGGGAAGAAGAATTCTTTCTTCGCGTTGTGGTTGTCGTCTAGCGGTTCAAAACGTTGTCAGAGGGTCGCCGACGTTGAACACGTGGTTGACTTAGTTTCGAAACTATTCGTAACCTTTTTTTGTTAATTTCATTTGAAACGAAGCCGACACTTTCTGAAATGTAACTTGATTAGAAATAAAATATGTTACCTTTATAAATAACAGAGAAAGGCGGGGAAGATGAAAAACTGTTCATTTAATAATAATAATAATAATAATAATAATAATAATAATAATAATAATAATAATAATAATATAATAAACAATTTATTTTTAATAACAACCAAAACAGCAACAACTGCCACCACTACTACAACTACTACTAGTATATTGCTATAACTATTGTGGATGCTACTATATAATAATAATCAACATAATAAAAAAAAAAAAAAATTAACAATATCATTAATGACAACATTAACACAACAACGACAACAACTAAAACAACAACAACAACAACAATAATAATAATAATAATAATAATAACTGAATGAATGAATGATTAAGTGACAAATGAACAAATGATTCAGTACCGGTTCAAATGGTCTCATTAGAAAGGTTTTTCGAAAAACAATATATATTTTTTATTATCATATTATAATTATTATTATCTTTATAAAACTTGAATATGTCATCATTATATTCCTATTATTATTATTATTATTATTATTATTATTATTATTATTATTGTTGTTGTTGTTGTTGTTGTTGTTATTATTTGTAGTAGTAGTAGTGGTGGTGGTGGTGGTGGTGGTTTTCTTTTCGTCGTCATCATCATTATTATCTTTTTTCTTTTTCTTTTTTTTTCTTCATCTTTTTTTTTTTCTTTAAGATTTATTTTTATTATTAACACAACATTTATTTACGACAGTGAACTCTCGCGCATCTCTCGTAAAACGCGAGAGATTAGAAGCTATCAAGAGCCCCTCCCCTAGATACTGTCGCTGCGTATCTAAATGTCTCGAGCTATTTGTATATTTCTGTGTTCTCTTCGACGATAAAAGTTCGTCTTCATTATTTCTTTTAATCTTGGCAAATTTTAGCAAGTTTTTCACCATTCTTCACACTTGCGTTGATAAGATGTTCTGGCGTGCATTAATTTCTCTTCACGTCTGCTGATCCGCCATTTTGGTTTTTATTTTTTTTATTTTTTTTATTTTTATTTTTATCGCAATACGTCGAACCCGCGTTAAATCTCGTGCGCACGTGATAAACACTGACGTTGACATTTTGCCGACGTCGAATGTTTCTGACACATGTTTTCTTTGCCCTTTTTTTTTTTTTTTTTTTTTTTGCTGCTTTTATCCCCGAAATGTTCTGGCTACTAACTCATTGTTTAATTTCATCGGACGGCTTTCAGCGGAGAAGCCGGAAGGTCTGAACCCACTAATGAGCGGAGAGGAGAGTTTCTGTGGAAATTTCTTATCTCGCTTGTCATATACCGCGGTAACGCAGTTATCTGCATATCGCGGCCATGTTGTTCTCTCAAATGTCATCTTTTTTATCGGTTGGTCGTGTCTTGTATGTACGGCTACATGAATCTCCAAAAAAAAAAAAAAAAAAAAAAAAGAACGAGAATGAACGAGAAATATTTGCACGTGTTCTGACAAGGTCAGATAACTCTAAATATGTTTCGATAGAGTTAATAACTATTTTATATTTGAATTTAAAAAATAAATAAATAAAATAAAAAAATTTAAAAAAAAAATACCAAGGAGAGATCCGTATTATTTTTTTTTTATTTTTTTTTATTTTATTTTTTTTTTATTTTTATTTATTTTATTTTATTTTATTTATTTATTTATTTATTATTATTTTTTTATTTATTTATTTATTTATTCTCTTTCATTCATCGTTCTTATTTATTTTTCAAAATTTGTTTTCCTTCATTCATTAATATTATCTTCTTTCTTACCAACCAACATTTTTTTTTTATTTTTTTTTTTTTCCAAGAAAAACAAACCTTTGTAGCTGTTTTATTTTAAATATCATCATCATCAAAATCAAACGATCGTTGCTTTTTGTTGTTCATATTGATATTATTATCAATCATCATAATCATTATCATTAATTTAAATATCATTGTTTTCTTTTTTGTTAATTTTTTAATTTTTTTTTTTTATTTTAAATTTAAATTTTTTAAAAAAATTTATTTTTTATTCTCATAAGTAAATAGAGGATTCAGGGATATGTCTGTACCTTCCCCCCCCCTTCACCTCACTGGAACCTCTGCTTTAAACATTTTAATAATCAGGATATCTGTAAACAGCGCTACGCTTCACTGTTTAAAAAGTCCTCGACAACGCCCGGATGTAAGAACGTTCAAAGCGAGGCTGCGCTGTCTTGTTTGCGCGGTCTTATTTGCAACATTGCATTATGGTTTTACATATTTGCTCGGAATTCAAACATTTTCAGATTTGTGTGTTGTCGTAGTCGTAGTGGAATGCAGAAAACACGTGGCTGACATTCACCACATACCACAGCAGCCAGCGAAAACAAAAACAGATTTTTAATGATGACTGTGATGATAAATTGTGATGGTGATTGTGATAATGGTGATGATGATGATGACAGCATCATCAACAACAACGATAATGTTAACAACAGCAATGTAGTGGTAGTAGTAGTAATAGGAGGTGAAGCAGTTGTAGTAGTAGTCACAGTAGAGGTTGTACTAGTGGCCGTGGTAGAAGTAGTAGTAGCAGTAAAAAAGTGGTAGTAATGGTAATGGTAGCAGTACAATAGTAATAACAGAAGTTATAGTAGTAGTTATAGAAGTTGTAGTTTGTAGTAATAGCAGTAGTAGTGGTAGTAGTAGTAGCTGTAATAGTAGTCACAGTAGTAGCAGTAAAATCAGATGTAGCAGTTACAGCATCTGTGATACTAGCAGAATAAACAGAACCATATAGCTGATTCGCATGTACTACAATTTTAGGTCGTGTCTTTTAGGATTTTTCCCATTCCAGCTAATATTGGACGAATGACATATAACAGGTCTTGGTAGGAATGTCCCTCCATATCCATAGAAATGATGTGAAAGACCTCTTGCTAATTATCTATAAAATTATCTATCAAATCGCTTCAACAAAACCATTAGACAACAAACAAAACAGCACGTCTCCTTGGAAATGCTTACATCTGTTATACTTAATAATTATACTCCCTTGTAACATTATTTTATTTTATTTTAACAACTGCCATCTAACGCGCGCTGTGCATGCTGGGTTATCGCGATAACGAGGCTCGATAGGCGACTCTAGAAATGGAGAGGGCTTTCATATCGTCTAGCTTGTTACTACGGGGGCCATGTTGGAGAGATGAAAGTTTAATTTGTTTTGATAAGTTCTGAAAGGCCGTCAGACTGACATATGTCTCAGTTCTATCAAAGGAGATGGATTTTTTGCTTTGCGATTTGCTTCAAACGAGGCGTGAAAGGTTTTTAAGAAGACTATGGCACGCGACGTTCAGTTTGTACGCGCGAGAAGAAAAGAAATAAGAAGCGACAAGTTGATGATGATCGGCATTGAATTATATTCAATTAACTTTTTTATTTATTTATTTTTCTACTTTTTTCAGGTCTTTATTTTGAAACGCCTAATTCAGAATAATATTATTTTACGTACAGTTTTTGTTGTAATAATCGATTTTGTTTTTGTTATTAATATTATTATTATTATAGTTATTATTGTTACTACTATTACTACTACTACTACTACTACTACTACTACTACTACTATTACTATTACTACTACTGCTGCTGCTGTTGTTGTTGTTGTTGTTTGCGTCGCTAGTGCTCTATTCAAATTGTTGACATATGCTTATTAAACAAAATAATAATGTCTTTAATTTGATTAGGTGTCTTGGAATGCAATGGATAATGTTTAATTGTTTTAATTTTGTTTTTGATTTAAAATAATAATAATAAAAAAATAAAAAAATGTTTTAATATTTTTGTTTGTTTGTTTGTGATGAAATGTTTCAGGTGATATTTAAAAAATATATATTCTTTTTACTACTACAGCTATTACTGTTATCAAAATCTGGAAAGAAAAAAAAAAGAGAGGGAGAGAGAAAGAAATGATAGAAAAGATCAAACATAAACACTGCATCCATCTACACATCTCTACTTCATCATTTGTCCGAGGAATGTTTCATTTTTATTCATTCTTCTTTCTTTTTGTTCTTTTCTTCTTTGTTTTATTTCTTTCATTCATTCTTTTATTTTATTTTAATTTTATTTTTTATTTATTTATTTTTTATTTTTTATTATTTATTTACTTATTTTATTTTATTTTATTTTATTTATTTATTCATTTATTATTACAGTGATGATGATGATGATGATTATTATTATTATTATTATGATAGTATTTGTTATTATTTAATTATTAAATGCTATAAATTATCTTTCAACGATTAATAATTATTTACGACTCGCAGTTAAACAAACATAATTTCTCTTGGTTTGTCTCATCAACACACACGTATGGCGGAGGCGACTCGTCACATACGGACATTTCCGATATCCGACGGAATCAAAGCGCGCTTTCCAGCCTGACGCACGTGCCGGGTCATGAACTTTGCGGAAAAGAAGATTTTGCTGTTATCAAAAGTGTTTGTTGATTATTTTCATAGGTAAATGTTAAGATTGGAAACGATAAAGCAATTATTCTTGAAGAAAAATAATAATTCATTTCGTGAAAACGAAAATATGAACTGTAAAATAAACATGGCAGTGTAATTATTTCTTCTTTTTTCCTCTTCTTCTTTTCCTTGCTTCTTCTTCTTTCTCTTAATGGTTCCAACGTCAAAAGTGAACATCTACAAAATGGAGTGATAGAATAAATGAATCAACGAACGAAGAAATGAATAAATGTTATAGAAACCACGAGGCTGATGTCACGTGACCACAAACAAAATATATTTTGAATTCATCGAAAAACAATGTTTTTTGTTGTTTTTTTTATTTTATTTTATTTTATTTTATTTTTTATTTTTTTTTTTCTTCTTCTTCTTCTTCTTCTTTTGGATGATGGATGTTGTTTTTAGTAGCAGTAGTTGTTGTAGAAGCAGTAACAGTACCTGTGGGAGACGTTATTAAAATCAATGTACTGATAATAAAAGCAGTGGTAATAGTAGCAGCAGTAATAGCAATATTGCTAGTAGTACTAGTAGTAGTAGTAGTGGCATTAGTAGTGGTAGTAGCAGCAGTCGTAGCAATAGTGGTAGTAATAGGAGCAATAGTAGTAGCTGTAGTGTTAGTAGTAGTAGCAGTAGTGATAGTAGGAGCAGTTTTTTAGCAATAGTAGTAGTAATAGTAGCAGTAGTAGCAGTTATATTAGTAGTAGTAGTAGTAGTATTAGTAGTAGTAGTAGTAGTAGTAGTAGTAGTGAAACGAGCATAACTGATGTTTATTTTATAAATCGATTCGTATTATTAATCTGAATATACACATAAATTGATAAGCAAATAAAGGAAACAATAAAAAATGTCAGTAAAGAAAGAAATAGATAAATATATATGATTAAGAAACAAATAAAAATAAATAATTAAATAAATAAAGGAAACATTTTTTTATTATTATTATTTATTCAGAAACGAAGTAAATATCTGATTTAAAATAATAAAACTGATTAAACAGAATTTAAAATAATAATAATAATAATAATAATAATAATAATAATAATAATAATAATGAAATTAAATACAAAAATTAAACATATAAAAGTAAAAATTCAAAAATGTTATTCATCTTATAACCAGCATCAGAATCACGTGACAGAATACGTAAGAAAAATCACCAACAGCGATGATGTTGGGGCGAGGGAAATAATCCTGTTTTCGATCGACAAATTACATTCACAGTACGTACAGCTACACAACACAAGAAACAAACATAAAAATAATCATAAAGAAGATGAAATCTGTTCCCACAATTATTGCAGATTAGGCCCTAAATTACAACGTGTCAATTTCATTGCGTAATAATAGGGCGGAAGATTACAGCACGATAACGGGCGGTAATTAGTCTTCATTTTCGCGCTAGACGTCATAAAACGATGCACAGATCGCGAATTTCTTTTTCTTTTCTTGTTCAAACTTTTTTTTTTTTTTTTTTTTTTTATGAAATCATGCAATTAGTAATCTTAAATTGATGGTTGGCACCAGTAACGGGGGTGGGTGGGGGGAAATAGATCTTTAAATGTCAGCGACGTTACGTCATTGATGTAAATTTCACTGGATAATGAACAAAGTATTTATGTTCCGTTGCTGTTTCGTTCTTTCGTTTCTATTATTTAGTTTTTCTTCTTCTTCTCTTTTCTGTTATATATATTTTTTTTTTTTTTTTGTGTTATGTATTCTATTTCTTTTCAGTTATATATATATTTTTTTTTTTTTATTTTCTTATGTGTTTGTTCTTTCATTATAAATTACTTTTTTTTCTCTCTCTATAATTATCGTTTATTTGTTCATTTCTTATGTGTTTCTTTTCACGTTTTTCTTATTTGTTGTTTCTCTCTCTCTCTTTTGTTCTCAGAATCCAGGTAGGGTGAGAAAAACTGCAACTTTGTAAAGCTAGAAATAAATTTGTAGGGATAATTATACCTTACGCTGAAATGCCTATATATTTAAGTTCTCTAAATAGGCATAGCGATTCATTACTATGGTAATACTTTTTATCTGTGTGGGCAGCAGTTTAGAATTGGATAACATGCATGTAAGAGTTGCGTATTTAATGATATATTAATTGTCGTCATTGTTATAGGTAAAGTTAGTATGTGGGTATGTGTATGTGTGTGTTTGTATGTGTGTGTGTGTGTGTGACAGAGAGAGAGAGAGAGAGAGAGAGAGAGAGAGAGAGAGAGAGAGAGATGATGATGATGATGATGAGAGAGACACTGAAATAAATAATTTATTTTAAAAAAAAAAAAAAACTAAAATAATATTTAAAAAACAAAATATAGTAATGGTAATAATAATAACAACAACAATAAAAGAAGTAGTAGTAGTAGTAGTAGTAGTAGTAGTAATAATAATAATAATAATAATAATAATAATAATAATAATAATAACAATAATAATAAATAAATTTATAAATAAATAAATAAAAGTTATAAAAATGTTATTTGCAAAACAAAAATAAATATATTTCATTCCAATGCAACCAAATTCTTTTTTCTTTCTTAATAATTTTTATATCAAATTTATTTATTTAAAATCACCGCATACATCACTCAATCTAATCTTTAGTATTTCTTTACATACTAGACTAGTGGCATCTCATTTGATAAATCAAAAAAAAAAAAAAAAAAAAAAAAAATAGTAGATCTCTTCTTTTTTTTTTTTCTTTTTTTCTTTAAGTGTCAAAAATATCTTAAAATGTCCAACATCTTAAAATCGTTAATTTCAGCTGAAACTGATAACTGTAAAACATTATCTTCAAACTCGTTAATAAACTAAATAAGTATACAGTATATGCTTACCCATTAATATATGGCATTTATTGCATGATAATTGCTACTCCATGTGGGGTCATGAATAGATATTCATTCACGTGGGGGTGATATCCAGGGAAGGGCTCTTATGGTTTTGTCTTTTACATCATCGCGTATGTTTCACGTTAGTTGAGTAACATTTATATATCAATGGACGGCTTTGTTTTGAAGCCGGCGGCGATGACGTTTTTAATTAAGAAAGAACGTTATGGAAGATGTTGTGTGTGTGTGTAAATAATTAACATGATCCTGGTATGATTGACAGTAAATTAAAACACGTGTGCAGCACGTGCGTGTTTGTTTTGAAGCAGGAGAAGACGTCGATTTTTTTTTTTTTTTTTTTTTTTTTTTTTTTTCTAATTGTTGTTTAATAATATTTAATTTTATTGCTGAGTTATAGAAAGTAATGTTTCACTTTGTTGTTGAGTTTTTTTGTTTGTGAGATATTAAAAAATAATTATTTTAATCTTTTTGTTATTAAATTTAGAAATTAAAATGATATTCAGATTCTTTCTGTCTGTCTCTCTCTCTCTCTCTCTCTCTCTCTCTCTCTCTCTCTCTCTCTCTCTCTCTCTCTCTCTCTCTCATTTTTTTTATATTACGTTTAAACTTCAAAATTTATTATATATGTGATATTCTCAGCTAAGACTTAGGCTTATAATTATTTCAAATGTCTTGTATGTTTGTCTGTTCAGGTACTAGAAAATTAAAAACAAAAACAAAAATGAAATAATAATAATAATAAATAAATAAATAAATAAATAAATAAATAAATAAATAAATAAAGTTTAGATTTGTCAAGAAACATATACTTCATCTCAAAAAACAAAAAAGAAAATTCAAAAATAATGTTTTTAGGAACAGTTTTACAAAAAAAAACTTCCCTTCTATTTTTGCCTCTTTTTTTTTTTTTTTTTCCTGGCCCAGACCGCGGGACCGCCCCTGAATCATTAGGTTATCCGAATTTATATTACGTGATGTGTGTATCGAGAACAGATGGTAGGGTAAGGTACTGCAGGGGGTGGGGGGTGGGGCGCTACTCTATGAAATAAAACACTTGCCCATTTCTATAGTGATTTAACGTAATGAAAAGAATCGTGTGACGTAACGTCGTGAAATGGACATCTTGGCCCGGTGTCTTGTTTCAATTGTACTTTGCACCGTGACGATAAAACGCCAGATTGTTACGTAAGTTTCAATCCCCCCCCCCATACAGCAAACGGGACCGAATGAGGGATGAATAATTTGCACGTCTGTTCAACCGAAGCGAGTTATACCTTTTTTTTTTTTTCGTTTGTTTGTTTGTGAAATGAAACCCATGACATACGATCGTCTATTATATTTCAAACAAAAGTGCTGGAGGCCGTCTTTAGAAAACAATAACAAAAATCTTACGTAATTTCTATGTGGAAATTTTCTTTTTTTTCTTTTTTTTTTTTTTTTTTTTTTTTATTTTTTTCAAAAGAAAAAAAAATAATCGTATGCGTGATTTTAAAGACAAACATGTCATTTTTGTCTGAAAAGAATTTTCGTTTGTAGACCAATGATTTGATTTCAACAGAAAAATGGCGATAGATGAACGTGCCTGATCGTTTCATGGAAAACAAACAGAAATTTCGTTGCCGACGTTTGCGAAAGGTGACGTTTTCGCAAGATCATCATGCACGTCAAACACGACGACGTTGGTTACAATATTTGACAAACAGTGGACGCAGGGGTTAAAACGTCTTCAAAGCGACGGGATTATAAGAGGCAAATTCTGAAAGTCAACTACATTAAAATTCATTTCATTTTTTCTCCTCTCTCTTTCTTTTCTCTTTCTCTGATTTTCTTGATTATAAAAAGTAGCATGTTTAGAAAAAACATAATACTTCTTCTGGAATGATTTCCAGAATTTGTTTATATCTGTGATGACTAGATTTTTAAATTAAATCAAGTTAATAAAATAATTAACTAACAAACAAACAAACAAGCAATATTTTATGATATTGGTAATAGAAAGTTCTAGTAGTGCTACTAGTAACATAACACTAGTGGAAATAATCATCATGGTACGTTTAGATTTAGTAAGTAGAGGGGGTGCTGGTAATAGGAGTAATAATAGTATTGACTAGTAGTAAAGTAGTAGTAATAGTAATAGTAAAAGTAGTAG
>CM022667.1:10927537-10935037 GCA_012295275.1 Chrysomallon squamiferum | reverse complement strand
TTTTTCATAATTTTTTTTTTATTTTATCAGGATCGTGTTTTTGTTTTTTCGTTTGTTTGGTGTTTTGTGGGTTTTCTACTTTTTCTTTTTTTTTTTTTCTTTTTTTTTTTTTATTATTATTATTATTTATTTTTTTCTTCTTTTTTCAAAATTAATTTTTTCTACTGTATTTATGCAAGATTAAAAATATGTCTTATATTACGATATTTATTCAATAATTTGTCTTAATATTTCATCATTATGGTCATCATTATTATTATTATTATTATAAAAGAAAAAGAATGGAGAAGATATTCAAAAATAAATTAACATTTACATTTTTTTTTTTTTTTCTTTTTTTTTTTCTCGGCGAGATAATTATTTCACTACAGACACTCAACTTGTCAATTTCTTTGTCTTCTGAATTTTTCATCATCACCTTCAGTCGATGCGGATGTAATAACTAACCATGTTGTCAAACACACAGACATCCACTGCATCATAATTTCAAAGTTAATCATCCCTCGTTTAACTTTCGTCACAAAACTACACGACAGAATAGAAAAATAAATCATGTTATAGCTTCTTCTTCTTCTTTTTTTTTTTTTTTTTTCCCCCATTATTTTGTGACACGGCCCCAGACGCTGGAGAGAAAGACAGAGAGAGAGAGAGGGGGGGTGGAAAGCGGCAGAAGACCAAGCTCGTGCTTAGCGCGTGCAGATCAATGACAATGTCAGAACGAGGTCTTCCTCTCCATGACAGAAGACGTATGCGAATTTCTCTAATAATCGTGTTTGATCGCCCTTCATAAACTGGCCACACGAACAATTATCGGGTCAAAATCCCATTCAATCAATACACGAGAGCGAGTTTTACGCGCGTAACGAGATTTCGGCGGGGAGATTTCCCGCCATCAAGAAGAAAAGCCCGCCAAATCATATCATCTCATGTCTCTTTTCGATAACTCGGGGCAAAAATAAATTGACAACGAAACGAAAGAGATTATTTTGTGCAAATCGGCCCTTGTTAACCCCGAGACAACTTAGGACCGAAAATTAACAAGGGGCACAAATTTACGTCAGTCAAACCGGCTGTGAGCTGTCTATTGCTCAGCTGCCACGCGTCTTGACGGTCGTGGGTTCAATTCTCATCAATGCGCGAATAGATTTTTACTACTTCTGTTTTTCTTTTTTTTCTCCCTTATTAATGTTCCTTGATATAAATATATACTCTATAAATAATAAATAAATAAAGAAATAAATAAATAAATAAATAAAGATATGTACCTATACACTTATACAGTCCCTCATATACATATTACATCCATCTATCTGTTCATCCGTTTATCCATTCACACATACATGCATATGCACACGGGCAATTACCGACACATATACGTACATTCATATTCATATACATGCAAATGTACACACTTATATGTAAACATACAGATACATACATAAATCAGACAGACAGGCCATCACACAGACACAAAGACAGGCAAACATAGAGATATATGCATACATGCACACACTCACACACACACATGCACACACACTAAGACATGCATTCAAACACATCTATGTACATACACATTTGAAGACTCCCATAAAACGCAGCTAGCTGTTTTATTTAACCAGTTTATTTATTTATTTATTTAAAATGTCAAGACAGAAAGGAGTGGTGATTATAAAAATAATAATAATAAGACAAAAAAAAAAAATAATAATAATAATACGTTTTAAACAAATAAATAAAAAGAAATATATATATACACGTATCAGTAATTCTTGTTTTGCATGATCCATGATAGCTAAGTTACCTGTTCAGAACCAGTAAATCAAAAATTTACCAGTCATGGTAGCGACTTTTATGTGAAACTGACAATAGATAGATTATAAAAAAAAAAAAAAAAAACGAAGCAAAAATTATGGGATTAGGTTAAGTTTCTTTATTTCAACGTATATTACAACGTTTTCCGTGACACCCGCTGAATATTAAAAGTATCGGTTTCATATCGTACATCGTTGCAGAAGGTCCTATTGAAATATTAAAAAAAGTATCAGTTTCATATTGAATTTATTTCATATTATGAAACAGGGGCGAATCCAGTTTTCATGTTACGTACGTATTATTATTATTTTTTTTTGTGTTTTTTTTTTTTTTTATTTGTTTGTTTGTTTGTTTGTTTTTTTGTTTGTTTTTCTAACGCGCGCGGATCTTCATACCTACCACCACCTACGATATAATGATCTTCATGGTTTCACTATCATCGGCGTAAAAAAATGACTTCAGACTTTCAGGACTTTCTATTGCCTGTGTTTAAAAGATCTTCAGCTCTACATAACAACTGCAAATGAAAAGAACTTCAGGACTTCATATCGAGCCATTGATTTTTTTTTTTTTTTTTTTTTCACGGGTGAAGTGACTTTTATGATGAAATAGGTTTTATAATTAAAAAGAAGAAAAACAACAACATATACAACAAAAAAAACAATAAAATAAAATAACATATAAAACAGTCGAGTCGGTATATAAATAAATTAAAATTAATAATAATAATAATAATAATAAGAGAGAAACAGAGAGAGAGAGAGAGAGAGAGAGAGAGAGAGAGAGAGAGAGAGAGAGAGAGAGAGAGAGAGAGAGAGAGAGAGAGAGAGAGAGAGAGAGAGAGAGAGAGAGTACGTGTGTGCCCGCTTTTATAAACTAATTCTTATAATTACAAGGCGAGCGCCCTCTGTGTAAACACACACACACACACAAACACAAACAAACAAAATACACGTTTATTGGTGTGTATGCGTGTTTATTATAAACTCATATAAGCACACACCCACATACATTATTTGTTTGGAAACGTAAAATAAGAAGGAGACGATATATCAACGCATTCTACTCGTGTCATTTAACAAAAGAAACTTTTTAACGTGTTCCGCGATATTACGCATCGCATGAATTAAAATTTTATTATCTCATCAATAATCGCACTGAATATACATTATTTTCGTGTCGCGCTGGACAAAAAAAAATAATATACGGTCGTCATTAACGATAAATACATATTAATACTGGATTAACGATTTATCTTTAAAATAGATGAAATTACAGCCGGCCATAAATCATATTTTATTATTAATAAATAATCGCGGTGCGAAATTTAAAGCCAGATGAAACAAACAAAGAATATTGAACATATAGGGTTCTTGTTTTTAAAAAAAAAATAAAAATTTAAATGTCATTTTAATGCTTTAATTTTTAATTTGTTTATTTAATCGGGAAATAATAAATCACAAAAACGGATGGCTTAGCTAAATGGGTTATATCCGTGTATAATTTATGGAGAGAGAGATTATTTCATTATTATTATTTTATTTTATTATTTTTTTAATTTTTTTTTTTTTTTTTTTTTTTTTTTATTATTATTATTGTTGAGAGAGAGAGAGAGAGAGAGAGAGAGAGAGAGAGAGAGAGAGAGAGAGAGAGAGAGAGAGAGAGAGAGAGTCCCTTTCTTGTAATAATCAGAAATTATAAAATCAACCAGTTTTATTGTTGTTCTTGTTGCGTTTAATTTATATTAAGAATATACATACATACATACATACATACATATATACATACATACATACATATATATATTTGTTACAACTTATAATATGAAACACAATACCACCAACGAAGCCCAGTAAAACATACATGAAAGATAGCGCAATTAATCATCATAATTAAGAGCATAGGACAAAAACTGCCAGTGTTGTCCGATATAAACACAGCGCATTCCAACGCTTCTCCATTTTTCAGTTTATGAGTTTACGTGTGTGTGTGTGTATTTAATGTGGATATCATTTTATCTATTCGGTAAACGCGAGAGCCTATAATTAGGGCAAATATTTTTGAAAGTGAAATGTATTCTCGTCCCTCAGGTTTACAACCCTGTGTCTAATATGGTAAATGTAAACAGTGTTTCTGTGCACTCCCTTCTAATGCATAGTTTTCGCGATTTCCCTCCTTCCTCGCTTTAATCTCCTTTTTCATTTATGAATCCGTCGTTCGTAAAAGACGGCTACAGCGGCATGTTTATGGCCGCCCGAGAGAGGAGGCGTCAAAACACCGGACATTTTTGCTCATATCATACGCGCGTAGTTATGATGCGTTTGTTTAAATTTTCAACATCAATAGTTTTTTTTTTTTTTTTTTTTTTTTTTTTTTTAGACAAATATGCTACTTACCAATTACCATTTATTAAATATAATTCAAACAAAACCTGGGGGGAGGGAGATGTTCCTCTTAACTGCGATAACGTTTCCGGAAAATTAGTCTTTTTTTTTTCTTTTTTTTTTGTGTCACCGGATGTCGTCTGCTAAACTTTGGGTCACGTGCTTCCCGCGCACCTTTGCTGCCGCACAAGAAATGTGACGTGTTTTTTGTCTTTCTTTCTTTCTTTCTTCAACGTATATGCATACAACCTCACTATATAATATTATAAATATACATACACGTATGTGACTTCGTCGGAGTTTCATATTTGTGTTAGTCTTTCTCGATATTCTAAATATTTGTCTTTTTGGAGAAAATAATGCGCTCAAGATGGCGAATAACAATTTTCGTCACGTACATTAATAAGCAAACAAAGGAGGGAAGGCGATTGAAAGAGCAAAAAAAAAAAAAAATTATATCTCTCAACACTGCGTTAGTGTTGTTTGAAGGACCACGTTAAGCCAGAACCTCAATTTTCCAAGGTGAATATGAACGCTGGTATGTTCAGTTCGGTTACATATTTATTTTTGCCTTTCATATTTCATAACCTTTGACAAAAGGTGGGCTGAAAAAATAAAAATAATAATGACGGCGTGGGAATGCGCTCTGTTCGAAGTTACTTGAGTTCTGCAATCTAGATTACGTTGCCAGTCTAACAAAGCCTCCTATTTAATAAGTTTCGGAACGAGTTAAAGTTGAATTGTAACAACTTAATATTGTTCAGTCTAGCAATATAACAAACTGCTTTATGATTTTGTTTGTAAAATGGAATAATTTTTCGGACGCGTAATTCAGTTGTCATGGTAGCACGAGATACGTATCTCTCTCTCTCTCTCTCTCTCTCTCTCTCTCTCTCTCTCTCTCTCTCTCTCTCTCTCTCTCTCTCTCTCTCTCTCTCTCTCTGTCCGTTTTAAGTTTATATTAACATATTCTAAATTTTATTTACATTTTTACTATATATTTAATAAGACTTGTTGTCTGTCCATTTCTAAAATACAGAAAGCAAAATGAATTAGAATTACCCTAACACATAATAAATAAATAAATAAATAAATAAATAAAACAAAAACAAATAAAGAAAGAAAATTAAAAAAAAACCCATTAAACTGAAATATTAAAATACCATAAAATAACACAACAGTGTAATAATATATAAATAAATAAAATAACATCAGAATGTTATTTATAAAACTATATCATTTCCTTTCTTTCGAGGGGTTAAATTCAAGGTCATCTTTTTTTTTTTTTTTTTTTTTTTTTTTTTTTTTTCCTCGCTGGTTAATCAGAATACACTATTAGAAAACACGCATGTCATACAGCTATAAAATATATGTATATTTAATCTTTCGGCCGAGGTGGTCTTAGCTTTCTAATATTACCGCCTATTAATATTTCATCTGCTTTGCATCGATGTAAATGGATCCTTCGCTTAGCAGGTGTTTGCCCAGTTTATGGGAAGACGGGTCACGGGTTGGCTGCCAAATTAACAAATTCAGAACTGCGAGCAAATACCTCAGAGTTTCGTGTTTGTCGTCCGAGTGTGTTTGTAAATTTAAACAAAAAAATTAACATTTGTGATAAGAAATGTGAACTGAAAGTATTGTTTTATGACTGGTGTGAATGCTTTAATTTTGTGTGTCTCTGTGTGTGTGTGTGTGTGTGTGTGTGTGTGTGTGTGTGTGTGTGTGTGTGTGAGTGAGGGAGGGAGAGAGAGAGAGAGAGAGAGAGAGAGAGAGAGAGAGAGAGAGAGAGAGAGAGACAAATGAAACCTGACAGAAGTGACATTAAAAGAATGTGGGGAAAAATGTTATGGTGTGACAGAGAGACATCCTTGAAGACACGAAGGCACTGCTAATGAAATCGTACGTACGGTTGGATGACCAGGTGAGAAAGGAGGGGCGGAATGACAGACAGACAGACTTAGAAGCACAGATAAATACAGAAAAATAAAAAAAACACTTATAAAGTTATAAAGGAATCAGAATAAAATTACATTACAAAAATATAAATATTTTATTTTAATTTATTTTAATTTATTTTATTTATTTATTTTTTTATTATTATTATTATTATTATTATTATTATTATTATTATTATTATTATTATTATTATTATTAATGTTAAATATAATTATATACTTTATTTATACTCACTTTTACTATAATTATAATCATAGAGTCTTCTTCAAGTGCAAGTTTATTTAAATCGTAAACCTCACCTATTCGTCGCAACAGAACAATTTCGGCGCGCGAAAAAGAAATCCGCCGTTCTATTTTGCTCTTATTTTTGCAGACGATACTGCTCTTTTTGGCGCGCATCAAAATATCAGACGACAAAAATAATTAGTCGAGTGGGCCACTGTCGAATCAACGCGTCTAAGAGAAAGTGGCTCAGAATTTATGTCATTAAATATTAAACTTTAATAAGGACGATGTCATTAAACGACCCTGTCTGATATAGGAAGGATCACGATATAGTCTGTATCTTGCTGCCGCGTCTGTTTTGCTGTTGTTATGTACAGTATAATAATTTTATCACATGAACGGAAATTGCATGTACAAAGGCTTAAATCATTTACAAATTCAAACTGTGAGATAATCAACAATTTTCAATAACGATAGTGTTCACACATCTTCTACGTCGGAGAGAAAAATAAAATTGTTGAAGAAAAAAAAAAAGGAATTAAAAAGTAAAAATAGAATTAGCTGTTTTAAAAAGAATATTCGTCTCTTATTCTTGTTAATAGAAATACTCTCTCTCTCTCTCTCTCTCTCTCTCTCTCTCTCTCTCTCTCTCTCTCTCTCTCTCTCTCTCTCTCTCTCTCTCTCTCTCTCTCTCTCTCTCCCTCTCCCATAATGCCGTTGTGGTGAAACCTTAGAGCATATTTTGTCTTTTTATAAATAAATACAAGGCTACTACTATCTGTGACAGACAGACAGACAGACATTTCTATTTATTTCTTTTTATTCTTTTTTTTTTTTTTTCTTATTTGCTTTTTTTTTTTTTTTTTTTTGATTATATTATATTATTTTATTTTATTTTATTTATTTATTTATTTATTTATTTATTTATTTGTTTATTTGTTTATTTATTTGTTTATTCATTCATTCATTTATTTTAGGGACAGAAAAATGAGCTCAAGTTAGAACTGGATACCAAAGCTACATTACAAAAGATTTTAAAAAAAAAAAACAAAAAAAAAAACAAGCAGACATCCACGTCGAGATAATACCGCATCAGTGAAAAGAAAATCACCAACTCTGT
>CM022667.1:10917537-10922537 GCA_012295275.1 Chrysomallon squamiferum | reverse complement strand
CATCAATGTTTTAATTTGATTAAATGTAAATTCTAATTCTAATAAGGTAAATGTAGTAAAGAGATGAACAGAATGAATATATCATATTTGACCAAACGAATATTACAAATCTGATTCAGCTAAACATAAACTTCCACTTTTAAAAAACAGAATATCTTCACAAGGTTTATGAAAGTAAGACTAACAGTTTGATCAGTCAAACATTTCATATCATATTTTGTGTGACAAACGTATACTATAATTTTATTTGGTTAAATGAAACTTTTAATTTAAGTATGACTATGTATGTCTGAATTTAGAAAATTAATAAAATACAGAAGGTGACATAATCAATTCCAAATGTTTAGTTTGGTAAAATAAATTTTTTATTTTGATAAGTCCTTTTATATAAAAATTAAAATAGATATCATAAGTTAATATGTGGCAATAAATATTATTGTTGTTGTTGTTGTGACTAGAAATAAATATTAATTCATCTTACAGTTATGTTTGAAAATAAATGTTCTTAATAAAATTATTATCGACATTCTTATCTGGTTGTTACTGATGATCAGATATCAAGATTACTGATAAATGTTGATTTCACTTTCAATTGGCAAACTTCGTATGAATCGGTTTTTCTGTTTGGAAAAATAACATGGAGGCTGATGAAAGGTATGCTAATATTTTGATCGTTTTTATTAAAAAATAAAGATATTGAAAAAACTCCCAAATAACAAAGAATTTTAATCGTGTACCTATATTCCAAATTTAAATTTTAAAAATAAAGAATAGTAAAAGTACAAAAAGAAATAAAGAAATAAAGAAAGAAAGAAAGAAAGATAAATAAAGAAATAATGAAATATTTATTTTAAAAATGGCTGTGTAATAATTCAGTAGACTATATTTAAACAGGGTGAAAATTAATTTGTTTTCTTAAACTTTTTTTTTTTTTCTTGCTTTTTTCTCGTTGTTGTTCTTTCTTAAAGCTTTTAATTCGGCAAATATTCTTTTTTATTACTCGGTAAATGAAAGATTCCAAGTTTCGGCGAATAAAAAAAACCACAGTAAATTATAGGTTGGCATATCGAAAAAATTATTTCTTAAATAAACATATTGACTAGACGCAACAAAGAATTAATTAACATCACTGATTTAAAAAACTTAATCAAAACGTTATGTATGACTGCAGCTTTGAGAAACTGTATAATCATCTTTCATTTCTTTTAAGGATGAAAGAAAAAGTTGAAAAACGAAAGAATATAAATTTTGTTTTGATCTAGTTTAACGAAACAGAGAGGATGACAAAAATAATATTTAGTTAATTATGTTGGGGTTTTTGTTAATTATAATTCAGAAAATATACTTTTATTGCCATATGTAAATAAAAAGGTCCATTAAAAACGTAAATATTATTGAAAATGTTAACACTTTTAAGTTAAGCAAACGTAAATCGAGATTGACAAAAGATAATTTTAATGTGTTCTACCAAGTTTGATAAATCGTTGACAAACTAATAAAATTGTAAATGTAAAGGTCAATGAAATGTAAATTTTGATTTGTTCTGCAGAAATGCAAAATGAAACATCGGGGGGGGGGGGTGAAAGGAATATTTTATTATGTTCTTGTAAATGTGTTCTAAAACAAAACAGCTGCAATTCGTTTAATAAAGTCGACTGTAAAAATGTGTAATTTTCTCTCGATCAGACAGATGTGTTGGTGCACGTTTACAAAATATGAATTGTATAGTAACTTAAACGTACTGTGAATTAATATGAATTAATAAAATAATGAAATAGTTTGGTTTATATGTATGTACTTAAATTAATTTATTATGTTTTTATAGTTTGCTTTTTTTTTTTTAATTTTATTTATTAATTTATTTATTTATTATTATTATTATTTATTTATTTTTAATTTTTTAATTTATTTAATTTATTTATTTATTTATTTTCAAACTGAAATGATATTATATTCTGAAACTGAAGTAAGGTAGATAAATAAAAATATTTAGTGATGCAACCATGTGGAATAATAATAATAATAATGATAATAATAATAATTATAATAATAATAATAATAATAATAATAATAATAATAATAATAATAATAATAATGATAATAATAATAATAAAAATTTCTAAACAAAACTATTAATCATAACAAAAACTCAATCATTTGTTTAAATTTTTTTCTTCATAATTTTTGTATATTACAACACTAAGTTATTTACAACAAATATAATTCACATACATGCCTTGTTAATGAACAGAAACGCTCATTAATATTCAGTTTTTACATATGATGTTTGTTTTAAAATTTATGATTATTAATAAGGTAAAGAAATCGATCATGATAATGACGTAAGTGATAACAATGATCATGATGATAATGATTATTAACGATCAAATTTCAGTCCTCTTTTAACTTACTTGGTATGTCACTGATTTACGATTTTTCTCAAATCTTTACGAGACTGAACGAAAATATCCGATTCGTTGTTATTTTTTATAACATTATTTTGGCATTATAGGATACAGTTTTAAAGTAATCTAGATAAAAAAAAAAAAAGAGACTTTAAATCAGATAAAAGTTTTGTGGCATAGAAAAGCTCCTTTCTTTATAAAGTATTCTGCATCATTCGCCGTTTCCGACAAATATCGGAAACTACCGAACAAGAAGGCGAACTGAAAATGATGCAGCAAAACAAGCAGTGGTATTTTTTTTTTTTTTTTTTTTATGGATTTCAAAAGTTTGAACGGCAAAATAACCGTTAAAAATGGCAAACGTGATAAACGATAAGTACTTAAATAATATATATATATATATATATATGTATGTAACTGTAATATGACACGTTTTACAAAAAAAAAAAAAAAAAAAGGTACATAGCATCTGGGCATTGCGTAGTGTTTTTAATTTAATTTCCGTTATCTCTTCTTTTAGCTATGTCATTTTTTGACCGTGGCTGGTTCAGAATAACAAGAGCAAAAAATAAAACTTAATAACCTAATTCCATCCCAAAACAAATCCGTATTTTTATGTCACTTCAAAAGTGATGAATTTATAAGAACCGACTTTTCAACCAATGTAACGTATGAAAACGATGCAAATGAGAATAATTAATATTCATGACTAATGTAGGTGTGGCTTACCTACGATGCATATAATGTGATAATGAATGTCAAGGGACTAGCTGCTATATTAATATGATAATATTAAACTTGAAACAAAAGCCATTTCCTAGAGGTTTTGCATTTAAGTACGGATTTCTTGGTTATCACCAGTTCGGAAGATACTTCGGCTATTTTCGGAATGACGGAAATGACCGAATGATCTTCGTAATGATATTTTGATATCACAGTATTTCATTACTAGAAGAAAAAAAAATACGAAACCAGTTTATAAATATGCATGATTTTCAAGCTATTTGACAGATTTATACAGTATCAAATTATTTATTTTCTTTTATTAAAATTACATTTACTAGATTAAGAAATTAGCATTTGAGCATATAAAAAAAAAGAGAAAAAAGAAAATGAAATAAAAACTCTAAATGTGGAAGACAAGTACATCTGATCTTGTTCATTCAATTTAAATTTAAAAAAAATTAAAATTAAAAGAAATTAAAACTTAAAAACCAATATTTTTTTATTTTTAAATTTTTTTTTTTTTTTTTTGATTTCGCTCTTATTTAGATTTTCTGTTACAAAATAATAATAATAATAAAATGAAAATAACCTATTTTAAAACTTCATTTAAAAAAAATTCTAAAAAATAATAAAAATAAAAGAAATCACTGAAACGAAAACAAAACTTGATGGCAATGGTATTTTAATAACTTTCTGTATTCAGAACCAATCATATATAAAACAGCATTTTTTTTTTTTTTTTTTTTTTTTTTCGTAAGTTTTACGGTACAGTGACGTCATATATATCTGATATACCTATAATAATGATTGAACTTTTGTGGTAGCACCATATCTTTTTCTTAAAAATAAAACAAATGCATATTCATGTCATAAACAAAATGTACATTGGCTACTACACCATTTTGTGTTTTAATGATATCCTTTCAGTTTTACAAAGGGGAAAAAAATAAGAAAAAATAGAAAAAGAATCTTGCATACAAATTTAAAATTAAAGGTAGTGCTTCATTTGGAATTAGTTTTATTTATGTAAATGTAAAAAAAAGAGTACATCTAACAAATTCGTGAACACATCAAAAATTTATGAATTAAACCATTCAATGAATTCCAATCATTTTTCTATTATTATTATTATTATTATTATTATTATTATTATTATTATTATTATTATTATTATTTATTGTGAATAGAAATGTTCATTACTGGTGTTATAAAAACTGAAAGGACATCATTGTAATAAAATATTTGCGTAAAAAGGTAAGAAGCTTAATTTGGTAACACAAAATAGTAATGGAATTTAAAACTATGTAAGAAAATCGGTAACAAAATGAATCTTTGGTAATAATTTTGCATAATTATTCGAACAAAAATGATAATAAAAACAATCATTCGTGAATTAAGTACATCAAACAAACAAAAAAAAAGTTGAAAACGAAAGTAAAAGTAGAAAAGAACCCAAAACGAACAAAAACAAAATGAACGACAGGCTTTGTAAGTCGTGATGTAAAACTGATTTAAATTTGTGAAAATTTTATTTTGCCGATTTCACAAACTATTAAGACCAGATAATAATAATAATAATAATAATAATAATAATAATAATAATTATCTGAACAATAATAATAATAATAATAATCTGAACAAAAATGAAACGGAAAGCAGCTAAAATTAGGAAACCAAAAAAGTTTCAAAAATCGTTTTAAACTAATAAAATTGATGCTCTCTGCGAATGCATGTAATGAAATGAATTTAATATCCTTAATACAATTACAAATGACTAGCATAGATTAAAATTGAAAATTATCAACCCATTCTTGTTCTTAATTAAAATCTCGTTAATTTATTATTTTTCATGTCATAATCTCATCCCCC
>CM022667.1:10835037-10912537 GCA_012295275.1 Chrysomallon squamiferum | reverse complement strand
CCTCGTCTCTGCTTGTGAAAGAATCATTGTCCTTGCCGGTAGGGGGCTCGAACTCTGCTTTGCCTGAGAGTCGCCTTCGTTTTGTCTTTCTTGTTTGCTATCGTTTTCGTTCAGGGCCTGAGATGGGATGTCTCGAATTTTGTGCGTCAGCATGTGTTGCCTCATGTTTCCTCTGGTGGAGAAAGAACGGTCGCAGACCTCACACTGAAAAGGTCTCTCTTTAGTGTGGGATCTTAGGTGGATTTCTAGTGCGCTTCTACAAGCAAAGGTCTTGAAACAGACATGGCAGGTCGTATGAATGCGTTTCTCTCCTGGACGAAGATCAAGCGCTCCAAGCATTGGGTAGCCGAGTCCAAAAGGCATCATTCCATCAGGAGTGACCGGGTATCCCAGGTGACTGGTTTCCTCTCGCATCATGCTCCGCTCAGATCCCGACTCGGAAACTGCTGGACTCTTAGGAGACGTGGCAGGAGGAGAACGTTCAGTATTAGGAGGATATCCCGGCGACAGCATCTTGTTCATCAACGACAGTCCGTTGTCCAGACCCATGCTGTTGCGAAATCTCTCAAACGAGGCTTGAGACATCTGGCTGTCGATAGCCTTGACTCGCTCCTCGAGAGCCGCCAGGGAAGCCGAGTAATGTGAAGCAGAAGACTGAGGTTTAGTCAGACCGGCAGACGATGAAATGTGCTGATCTGTGGACGCAGATTCTGGAGTCTGATGAGAGTCCGGACTTTGTCTTTGTTTAGGAGATCCTGGTCCAGTCCCAGGCTTCTCCCCATATTGTTCTCGCTCCTTTGAGCTCCTCTCAGCCTGCATGAGCATTTCCTGTTGATCCATCATCTCTTCTTCTTCGTTAAAGTCGTCCATCTCTCCGTTCACCATGTCGTCGAAATCGTCGTCACACGCTTCTCCGTCAGATCTCAGATCGTCCATGCTGTTGTTCTCGGAAAGATTCCTGTCTCGGTTTCCAGGATCCTGAGGCATCCCGTAGGCCGAGTTCTTGCTCAGGTCAAGTTCTTTCGACTCGAAGGACGCCGACATGCTGGCCAGCTGGTGATCGAGTCTCCTCAGGGGATCGAACCTGTGAGAAGGAAACGGCTGGTGGTGGAACATGGCTGGACTGGGCAGATCGCTCATCGCTTCTCCGGTGTGCATTCTGATGTGCTGCTGAAGGACGAGCAGGTTGGTGAACTGCTTGTGACACACTGGACACTGGTGCATCATGCGGAGAGGCGGCTTGGCCCGGTGGACTCCCATGTGAGTCTTCAGGTTGCCTTTCGTCGTGAAGGCCCGGCTGCAGATCTTGCACTTGTAAGGACGCTCTCCCGTGTGGATGCGGTAGTGCATCTGGAGGGCGCTCTTGCAGCTGAGTATCCTGTGGCATATAACGCACTGGTTCGGATCGGTGATCTTCTGCTCTATGTTCTTCACCAGGGCCTCCAGCTTCGACGTCTCGGACTTGGTGCACTCCATGTACTTCTCCAGGTCCTCCGACGGGTCGATCATCTTCGACGGCAGGATGGAGTTCCTGAAGTCCATGCTCTGGGAATGAGGTGGTGGATGCGGATGCGGATGCGGATGCGGATGCGGATGCGGATGCGGATGCGAAAGTGGCGACGGTTGCGGAAGGGCCATGGATGGCATTGGCGGCATGAACGGAGATGAGTTGCTACCGAGAGGCAGAGTCGATGCCAGAGGGGTGGGCATGGAAAAGCTGATGGGCGTGGCTGGCAAGCTCCGGCTCGGGGGCAGGTGAAGCGAGTTCGACGTGCACGGCGACGCACAGGAAAACGACACCGACGACGGGGAGCCATCAGAGCGGCCATCGACATCGACATCGGCATCGACATCGGCGTCGACGTCAACATGGACGTCGTCCTCGGTGGTGCTGGCGGTGCGGGCTTCTCGGCAGGCGGGCTCTTGAGGGCCGGAGACTCTTTTGGCGGTTGTGGACTAGATGCTGTGACGACCTCCTTCGGCTTTGGCTTCGGTTCGTGCGGGTGCGGGTACGGACTAGACGGTCTCCTGTCGTGAGGTGGGAGCGGCGTGGGGGGCAAGAGCGAGGGCACGATGGGTCCCAGTGACGTCATCAGCATGCCCGGGCCCGGCGGGGGCGGGAAGGGTGAGAACGGGAAAGGTGTCGGCAATGAGGTGCTCGCCAGGCTGGTGAAAGGGTTGTTGAGCAGTGACGGGGGCGGGGGCCGCTCCAGGTGCTCGGGCTGTGGGTAGGGGTTCATCTTGGCGTTCGGGTACTTCTGTTTGTGCCGCTCGAAGTGCACCTTGAGGTTGCCCTTCGTGGAGAACCGGTTTCCGCAGATGTGGCATTTGAAAGGTCTTTCGCCTGAAAAAAAAAAAAAAAAAAATAAAACGATAAAAAGCCGTAAGATTATGAGATAAATAACTCAGTATTAAAATATAAAAAAAAAAAAACAACAACAAAAAATGAGTGAAAGAGACTGTGTGTGTGTGTGTGTGTGAGAGAGAGAGAGAGAGAGAGAGAGAGAGAGAGAGAGAGAGAGAGAGAGAGAGAGAGAGAGAGAGAGAGAGGTACAGACAGACAAACAGAAAAAGAGAGGTAATCATTAAAAGGAAAAAATATAATGTAACAATAATAATAACAACAACAACAACAACGATAATAATAAGTACAAGTAACAACAACAACAACAATAATAGTAACAATAATTAACAACAACAACGACAATAATAATAATAACAATATCAATGATCACGTACAATAAGCCATACTGCATTAACGCATTCTCTGAACTAGCTCATTAATATTGTGATTTATAGCGGTAATTAAAAACATCTTTATCACAATATTAATTTCTCTAATCCCTTGGAGACATCTATATGCTAATTTCCGTCTTTTAATAAATGTCAAAGGTCACGAACACTGAATAAAATGTTCCGTTTCGAGCCGGTAATAATTCCGGTAACAGCTTTATCGGCAGAATATGTTTTAATTAATAAGGAGATTAATTTTTCTAATCTTTTATATTGTGATTGGAAATATTTCATTCGGTGAAAGAGAAATGTCAGTCGCTTCATGTATATGGAAATTAAAGGGCGGATAAAACGACGTTTGCTAATAAATTCAGTTTAAATAACAAAAAAATGTTATATTGTAAAAAAAAAAAAAAAAAAATAAAAAAATAAAAAAAATATAAAGACATTAATGCATTCTTGAAAGAAATATGGATTATGACGAAAGTTGAAAAATAATTTAATCATCTGTGGAATTTTGCTAATTAAAAAATATTTGTTAATAATAATAATAATAATAATAATAATAATAATAATAATAATAATAATATATAAAATGTTAATCTTTAATAGTTGTTAAAGTGTAGTACGATGTAATTGTATAAGTTATTATTTTAGATATTATTGTGTATTTATAATTGTTTTTTATGTATTCACATTTATTTATTTGTTTGTTTAATATTGTTTTCATTTTTATTATCATAATCATCATCTTTATTATTTAATACTATTATTTAAAATTTTATTATTATTATTATTATTATTATTATTATTATTGTTATTATTATTATTATCATCATCATCATCATGAACTGAAACATCATAAGGTCGTGTCAAATTGTGATCGCACGTACATTTCGCTTTCATGGAATAATAGACATACAAAATAAATCTTTAAAACAATATAATTAGAAAAAAAGGAAAAGAAAAGAAACACAAATACAAACAGAAAGAACAAAAGATATCTGTAAATCAGAAACGGTTGTCTGCAAAATACTACTTTGATCATCTAAAAAAAAACCAAATAAAATTTTTAAAAAACTATAAAAATCCTTTTGTTTTAAAATTCTTGTTTCTCTTTTTCAAAAAGTAAAAAGAAAAAAAAAAAAGAAAAAGAAAATGAAATATCTTTTCTTTTGTCATAATTAACTTTTCTTTCATTTTTCTTTCAAATCTCGAACTTAAAGACAACGCTGTCTGGATTTTCTTTCTTCTTTTTATTTTTAAATTTTTAAAATTTTGTTTTTTCTTTCTTATTCTTTTTAATTACAAGACAAACAAACGGATACATTTGTCTGAGGTCTATTTAGAGATTGGAAAAAGCCTATTTTTTTGTTGTTGTTGTTGTTGTTATTGAAGAACTTCATTGTTTAGTCTAGGGTTAAATATGACAATTATAAAATCCTGTAAACAAACGCTAAATTAACGGAATCAATATTGATTTTTTTTTAATTATTTTTTTTTTTTTTTTTTTTTCACTGGCGACGGTAAAAGAGGACTGCCACTCTGGTCTATTAATTCCATTTGTCTCGTTTCCTTAACATTCAGTGTAAACTATGTAAGAAAAGCAATGGTGAGGAATCCAAGAGTGAGACGATGGGAGATATGTGAGTAATAATTACTAAGATATTTTGCAGTGGAAGATCTGGATGAGGGAACAAGGGCAAAGAGGATGGAAAACCATTTTGTTAAATTTATTTTATTAAATTTGAAATTTAAAAGAAAGAAAACCATTTTTTTTCCTCCTAAATAGATTTCGCTAATCTATGACAGTAATCAGTTTCAAAGACATATTATTATTATTAATAATTCTTATTAACATTATTATCATCATCATTATCATTATATTAGTAGTAATAGTAGTAGTAGTAGTAGTAGTAGTAGCAGCAGAAGTAGTAGCAGCAGTAGTAGTAGTAGTATCATTATTATTACCAAGAATGAATACAACCATTCCCTAACTTGTTGCATTGTCTCAATAAACCATTATGGTTTCTATTATTATTATTATTATTATTATTATTATTATTATTATTATTATTAAAAAAAAAAAAAAAGTCATAATTTAAAAAAAAAGAAAAATTAAATTTAAAGGAAAGAAAACAATTTATTTTCCACCTAATCAGATTTCGCTAATCTGTTTCGCTAATCTGTTTCAGTAATCAGTTTCAAGAAATCTGTTTCTCTTTCCGCCGATAACAGAACTTACACCCATCTCCACTTACTCAGTTTGTCACGGGGCTAATTGGACCAGGGTGGGTGGGTGCTGCCATGGTAACCAGAGACAAGGGTTGACAGAAGGGTTGTCGGGGAGGGGGGAAAGATGAGTGAAACTGACAGGCAGGTATTTGTTACAGACACACGAAACCATTTAATGTTAATTTCACTCATTTTTGCTAATTTGTACTGAATTTTGCTTATTTTACTAACTCTTGTTAATTTATGTCATTCTTATTTTTCGTTTTTTTTGTTTTTTTTTCTAACTTTTTTGTTTGTGGTTTTTGTTGTTTAGTTATGCTTGTTTTTCCTAATTTCAGTCTCTTAAACATTTTTTTGTTTATTTCTCCATCCTTCACTCATTTCTTTTTCATAATATTGATTTTTTATTCCTTTTTTATTTCTTCCTTTCACTCATTCATTCATCCCAGATTTCTTTCATTTCATTCTTATAGACAAAACACCATCTGTCATTCATATTTCTCCTTCCAATTTTTCTCTGGTTAATTTCTTCACTTTTTCATTCCTTCCTTTATAAAATTCTCTGTCTTTCATTAATTTTGTTCTTTTTTTATATATTTTCACTTTTTTAACCGTTATCCCATTCATTTCTCCCTCTTTCCCTCTTTCAATAATCATTCAGTCACTTTCACACATTCCATTCATTCATTCACCCTCACATATTTCCTTCATTCAATCACTCACATGTCACTCACTCACTCACTCACTCACTCATTCATTCATTCATTTCAGTCCTTTTCTTTCACTCCACTCTCCTTTTTTCGCTCATTCAAACATTTCATCCAAACACTGCAACAAATATTGACTTTTCAACAACAAGTCAAAAAAATTAAAGTAACCAAAAAATTGTTCTATAATTTTTTTTTTTTTTTTTTTTTTTTTTTTTTTTTTAATACTACCCCTCCCACATCCCCATCTCCATCCCCCTATGGCAACTGTCAGAAGTAACGTACCCTCATTTGTCAGTAATTCGACACGAATAAACCTGACGGAACAATTTTTTTTTCTCTCTCTCTCTCTCTCTCTCTCTCTCTCTCTCTCTCTCTCTCTCCGTTTTTTGACACCGAGTAGCAATCTAAATAATGATGAAACTTATTGCTCGACTCGTATGGAATTTTTTTTTTTTTTTTTTTTTTTTTTTTTTTTTTTTTTTCTGGAAAATTGTTGATTATGAGTGCCAGACATGGCTTGTCAGGAATCGAGATAAGTGGCAGCCACCCAGATGTACGGACTGCCGACACGAAGCACAACAAGTAATTAAAAGAAAATAATATTTGACATTTTTCTCTAAGTGCGAGCAAGAAGCGTTTCTTCTTCTTCTTCTTCTTCAACTGTGGATTTCTCTCTCTGTCTGTCTCTCTCTCTCGAGCGCGCGCGGCAGAACTTCGCGGGTTGTTTTGTCTGTCGGAGGTTTTTCGCATTGTTGCGAGACATTTATTGTTTTGTTACACACACACTGTGTGTGTGTTAAAGAGGTATTGTGTTTCTGGTGTTTGCTAACTAGGTAGAATCTCTGTGTGTGCGTGCGTGTGTGTGTGTGTGTGTGTGTGAGAGAGAGAGAGAGAGAGAGAGAGAGAGAGAGAGAGAGAGAGAGAGAGAGAGAGAGAGTCTGAAACTGTATGTGTGTTTGTAATTTGTCTGCATGCATATGTGAGTGTGTGTGCGTGTGTGTGTGCATGTGTGTGTGTTTGAGAGAGTGTCTGAAACTGTATGTGTGTATGTAATTTGTATGCATGCATATATGCGTGTGTGTGTTTTGAATGTATTATGTATGCATGTATGTTTTTTGTTTATATCTGTGTTTGTATGTGTGTATATATCCGTAATACGCATATGACATGCATGCATGTATATATGTATGTGTGAGTCTATAATGTGTATGTTTGTATAAATATGTATGTATGTTAGTGTATATATACATGAATCTGTGTATGTTAATGTATATATCAATATCTGTATGGGAATATATGTCTAATTAAAAAGTCGATTTCTGCTTATCAGTAATTGAATATCAAACAGAAAATTTCTGAAAGTGATTTCATCTGTTAATTTTACTCAACTAATTCAGAATCTAATTCTTGGGGGTTTGCTTTTTTTAAAGATACCTAGCAACTCAATACAGTTCAAATTTATTTTCTCAGGAGATTCATTTTCCTGATAATATTTTGCCAAGAAATTCACATTTTCTGCATTTTTTTTTTCTCTTCTTTTTATTTATTTATATTATTTTTTTTTTCTGTCAAATTGATTTTAAATGAATAACTGATTTACTGTTGCCTTATGGCAGTAGATTTTTAAACGCGTTATTTTCGACACACGCCCGTTTGTCTATGAAACATTTCTCAAACATTTGCCAGTTCACTGCAAGGAAATAGGCTTGAGGCTACTCAAAGTAATTATCTGTTTTTCAAGAACATTTGTCGAGCGTCTTGGAAATATCCTGAAAACAGATCGCGGTTTTAATACTAATGCAGTTTCGTTATAGTGAATATAGAAATTTGGGTTTTGGAGAAATTTTCTATTTACCATGTTATTATTATTATTATTATTATTATTATTATTATTATTATTATTATTATTATTATTATTATTATTGTTACTATTATAGCTGTTGTTGTTATTATTATTTTGTTATTATTATTAAATGAATATATTATTATGTAAAAAGATTTAATAATAATGATAGAATAATAAAGGTAGTAATAGTTGTAGTTTTTGCCTAAATACATGTTATAGCATAGTAGTAGTAGCAGTAGTATTAACAGAAGTAGTAACAGTAGTAGTAGTAGTAGTAGAAATAGCATTAGTTGAAATAATAGTACCAAGAGTAATTGTACACAGACATATTACTAGTAAATATTGCTATTTTTTGTAAGACTAGTAGTTTCTGTTGTAGCCGCGGATAACAGTGGTAATAATAACAAACATATTTCAATATTTATTATCAGAATCAAAAATAAAAAAATAAAAAATTATTAAAAAAAAAAAAACCCACTCTAACCTAACAGTCATAAACATTCTAATTTTCATTATCTCTCCCTCACACATCAAACAAGACAAATCCTAAAAAAAAAAAAAAAAAAAAAAAAGAAAAGAAAGAAAGCGTGGGGATTTCTCCTCATACTTCAATTTTCTCAAATTATTAATCATCTTTCCCCAAGCCCGGCCAAACATCATTTTATGCGACTACACACCGCACTACATCTCTCTCTCTCTGTCCCTTCAACGCCAAGATTAAATTCATAATTGTTATTATTCCCATCTCATAATTACTCGTGCCACAGTCTTGAGCAGGCTTCCGAACTGAAAATGGAACGGCGAAAAAAAGATCGTCTTACTCGAACGAGTGTCGGAGAAGCAAATTTCGAGATCAGCTCATTACAAGTTTGGCAAGCAATCAGAAATACGACAGTGCGCTCTTATTGTTGTTGTAATGCAAGAAAACTGCGGTGTTCAATTTCATATCGTTAATTTCACCCGTTCTTTTGTGATTAATAACATTCGAAGAAAACTAAGGTCGAACGTTGTAGGTTAGGTTAGGTTGGGTGTTCACGGAATTCTCGCAAATATCGTTTCGGTCTATTAGAGATGGCAAGATTGATGGAAACTGAATACTGCTTTGGTTATCTGTGGGATTTAATATGTGTATTGCGCACATAAGTGTAATCAATAGCTTTGTTAAACATATTGAAGGCGTTATTAATTTCGTTTAGCTGTTGTGATGTCAATTTCTTTGTTATGGAAATGGATTCTCTTTTTGTCCGTGTATTGCTTTTATTAAATAGAAAGTAAATTATCGTTAATGTTATCGATTTGTAAAGTTAATAACATAATATAGATAGATAGGTAGCTAGAGAGAGAGGGGGGAGAGAGAGAGAGTGGGGGAGAGAGGGGGGGGAGAGAGAGAGAGAGAGAGAGAGAGAGAGAGAGAGAGAGAGAGAGAGAGAGAGAGAGAGAGAGAGATGCTAGAACTGATGTAGATATGGATGGAATGATGGGTGGATGAATCTATGTTACAGAAGGAGTGATGGATGAATACAGATGGATGGATGGACAGATAAATGTACAGGAATGATAATGATCACAAAGATAATTCATGTAAATGATGTGATGATTATAATGACGATCATAAATGATAAGAAATACGTTTGGCAATTATTATGATAAATAATAAAAAATCATAATAACAGTAACAACAATGATTATGATTCTTATAAAAAAAATAATAATAATATAAAAAAAATAATAATAATATTAAAAAAAAATAATAATAATAATGATGACGTCTTACAATAGCAGCTAAGAAATCCTTCATAATCGTGAAACCCTATACAAATAATTACCTAATTATTACCCAAGTTCAAAAAAAAAAAAAAAATAATAAAAAAAATAAAATAAAAAATTAATAAATTAAAAAAATAACAGATAAAATTAAGAAGTGAGAGCATTACACATAACAAACAAGTTCTTAACAGAAATATCCAGAAAATAAACACTCGAAAATTTTTCATAAGTCTTAATCCAATATGCCTTTCATTTCAGTGCTCTAATCTGCTATGAATTACGCACACGGTTTTAACCAATCGATAAGTTTGTCCTAATCTTCCATAACAAAAATATTCAGTTTCCTTAAGCTTGACCTAATGACAATCGTAGATTTGTGTATTAATATTTTGAAAAACCAATTCCAAAGAAAAAATGATCGAAAAAATAAACAAAAGATGTATTTATTTTTGTTAAGAATAATTTAATTCCGACGTTTGCAAAATAAGGTTACGTAATGAAGCATTAAATTGAAAATGGATTTTCACAGGTTATGGCTAATACATTTTTCAAAATATATTTATATATTTTTTATTTTTTTATTTTTTTATTTTTTCAGGTGTTGTGATGAAGCATTTTTCAATTAAATTTGTTGGGATTTTTTGTGATTTTTTTTTTTTTTTTTTTTTTAAAGAAGAAGAATTAAGAGACATAGAGAGACTAATTATTTGGTATTATTAAAGTATTAATTTAGTTATTTGAAAGAAATTTTTTTTTTTTTTTTTTAAAAAAGGGAATTATTTTTAACGTTATTAGTTTTTTTTTTTTTTTTTTTTTTTTTTTTTTTTTTTTTTTTTTTTTTTTTTAAACTGCTTTTATTGTATATGTTAAAAAAAAAATTAAATTAAAATAAAAAAAGAGAAAATAAAAATAATGTGAACAAAAATTTAAAGATTTTTTTTTTTTTTTTTTTTTTTTTTTTTAAAAATACAAACAGTGGGGGGAGGGACGTGCTATCTTTAAAAAAAAAAATTACTTAATTAAAATTCTTACATATATATATATATATATATATTGATATTATGTGCCATTTAATTTTTAAAAATGTTTTACTTCTACATTGTATTTTGATAGTTACTATAATTCACGTTTTATATACTCATGTATTTTATAGATTTAATTTTTCATACCAAAATACTCATTGTATACTTCACAGATGTCTATATTATGAAGTGCATACTTCACACAAATACAAATTCAGAAAATGTATACATCAAAAAAAAACCTCACTTCATTTAGATTTCTTCACAAATAATTACTTGACACTGAAGTACCTTCACAAAATATACTTCATGGAAAAATAAATTCTTATAAATAAAGAGTAACACTAGTAATAGTACTAGCAGCAGTAGTAGATGCAGTAGTAGTAGTAGCAGTAGTAACAGTAGTAGCAGTAGCTGCAGCAGTTTATGATAAGAAGAAAATGAAGTAAAAAGAAAAAGATGAAGAACTTGAAGAATAAAAATAATAACAAAAGGAAGAAAAATAATAAAATAATAATAATAATAACAATAACAAGAAAATAACAATAATAACAATAACGGTGGCAAGAAAAATACTAATAATAATAATAATAATAACAATAACAAAAAAATAACAATAATAACAATAACGGTGGCAAGAAAAATAATACTAATAATAATAATAATAATAACAATAACAATAAGAAGAAAAATAACAAAATAATAACAATAACAGAAATAGTAATAAAAAGAAGACGACGATGATGATAATGATGATGAAGAAGAAGAAAAAGAGTAACAATAATAAAACAAAAACAAAAAAACAAAAAAAAAAAAAAAAAAAATTCCACAAGATGTCATTTCTTTCATTCATGGCGTCATTGACATTTTATGATTTCCGTTTTTACTTTTACTTTTTTTTTTTCACCTTTCTTTTTTTTCTTTTTTTTTTTTTTTTTTTTTTTTTTTGTCTTTAATACATGCATTTTATGTTCCCCATTGCCTCAAGTGTACCATTTTACAATCCATTGCTGTAAGCCCGCACATAAAACGAGCTCATTCTGGTTCTGTCTTATATCTAACCCCTTGTAACGCGCCGTTAACTTTAATGTCCCGTTTTACACACACATGGGAACACATAACAATAGTTTTACACAGTTCACGTATAGTTGTAACAGACATTGTTAGAAGAAAAAAAGAAAGAAAAAAAAACGAAGAAAAGAAAAAATAGAAAAACGAGAGGAAGAAGAAGAAGAACAAAAAAAAAAAAAAGGTTTCTGGAAGAATCATCTGAAGGAGAAAGGAATTTTAGTTGATGTAGAAATGAACGTAATTAGTTTTAGTTTGTAATGTTTCATGGGAAGCAAATATTTTAATATTATTTCAGTGTGTGTGTGTGTCTGTGCACAAAACTGGGATAAGGACATACTGACAAACAGACAGACAGACACTGGTAGGTTGATGGGTCTGTAGATGTATAAATAGATATGTACAAAAGTCAGATATGAATATACTAAGATAAATAAATAGAATGATACAGTTGTAGAATGACAGACAGACGTACAAACAGACATACATGTGCACAGTAATAATAAAAATATTTCACCGTGCATACTGAGAGAGAAAAATCAGAGGGCCAATAACAATGGAAACACAGACAAACATAAAGAGACAGACAGGTAGATAAAGACGGGCAAAGCGACAGAAGAAAAAGAAAAACTGAGAGATCCATCACGAAAATGAGACAGTTTTCATGGTCGAATCATCGTATTCATAATGGCTTTGGCATGTGTCCCGTCATAAAACTCATCTTCTTATCACAGTCGCTTGTTAGGGGCCGGCCAAATGGGTTCACAGATCTAAAGAGCAGACAACCGCTGTCAAATCTCGTTAGAAGTTGTATCCGAGAACCCGTTAGCAAACTCATAATGGCGCACTCTAAGCCTGCACCACGGTTTAAACTGCAGTGGGATCACCTGTGGAGGTTTTTTTTTTTTTTTTTTTCTATAATTAATTATGAAATTATATCAGTCGGTTCACTGCAGGTGGAAATATTTTTTTGGAAATTAAAGATTCTGGAAGTGTTGCTGTAGATCAAAACAAGCTGGCTTTTTAAAGTTGACGTTTTCTTGTAGTAGTTCTGTTTCGAAGAACGGTTTTTGTTGCAGATGGCAGATTTAGTAGGAGGAGGAAGAGAGTTTGTTGAAATGATGTTTTGTGAGAGTTTGAGTTGTTTTGGTTTGTGTTGAGTTGTTTGGTTGTGTTTTTGTTTTTTAAATATAATTTGGTGATACTGTTATTTCAGATTACAGGATAGATAGGATAAGTTAAAAAGATGGTAAGAAAGAAAGTAAAATAGAATCGAATGACTGAAGAAAAGAAGATGAAAAGTTTTGAATGAAAGAAAATGAAAAGATGGAAAGAATTGAAAAATGAAACAAAGAAAGGATGAATGAATGGATGAATAATAGAAAAGGAAGGAAATTGAACAAATTAAACAAATATTGGAAAAAAAGGAAGGAAGAATTTATCCATTTTTAAAAGCATATCTGTAACATAGCTGTAGATTAAAAGTGTAGTGAATATGTCTTTAAATAAAAGATTTAATTTGAAATATAAGTTCAAGAGACAAACAGAATACAAAGAAAGAAAACAGAAAAACAGAGAACTATATTCAAATATTATATAAAGAAAACTAGAAATGGATACAGATACACAGACACACACACACACACACACACACACACACACACACAGACACAGGCACACACACACACACACACACACAGTTAAAAAAAAACGTACAAAAATCAAGGTAACACAGTTTCAACTTTTAAAGTTTCCAGCTCTATTCAAACACTTACAGCTGAATTTAAGCCAAGAGAAAAAAGCAAAATGTCTGATGAACTAAAAGTTGTTTTATGCACATACAAATCACTGAGATTTTTGTTTTGTTTGGTTTTGAGGAGTAGTTACAAATCTGTTCTCTTTGCCTTGTTTGTTTTTAAAGCAAAGCTTTCGAAACATAGCATGCAATTTACACCTTTTTTTCAAAAATAAAAAATATAAATTTACAGTTTTAGAATAAAAATTTGTTCATTTATATATTTTATAAAATGTTTTATTGAAAACTACTTTTAAGGAATTTTGGTATATTTATAAATAACAAAATGTCTGTGGTTTAAAAAATTTATTATAATGAAACTTGTTCTTTTTAAAAAGTTTATGTTTTTAGAAAAAATTGCTAAAATTGTTATTTTATAAAATAATATTAATAAAAAGTTTTTGTTTATACTTTTTAAAAATATATATGGCTATAGAAATATATTATTTTATGATTTTGTTATAAAAAATTGGTTAATAAAAATATTTATAAAACCAATTGTAAAGATATTAAGAATTTTAACTAAAAATAGTTTGAAAAAAAGTCTAATTTTATTTTTATAATTTTGCTTTATTTGAAAGATTTTAAATTAAAATTTTTTTTTTTTTAATTTACATTTTTAAAACCAGTAACATTTATGAAAAGTTTAATAGTTTATGTTGTACCATTTGCATTATTTTTAATATATTATTATTTCTTACAATAAGAAAGATTTTTTTAGAAATAGTTGCAAAAACTTTTTTATTTTAAAATTTGTACTGCTTTTAAAATTTAACAAGATTTTTTTAGAAATACTTCAGTTTTTTGGCAAAGTTCAGTAAATTAATATTTTCAAAATAATACAACTTTACAAAGATTAGTTACATTTACTTTAAAAATAGTAATAATTTATGAAAATTACTCAATTTAAATTGTTTATGGTTACTAATAAGTTTATTGAAACTACTAAATATTTTTAATTAATGTAATTTTCTTTTAAGAAAGTTTAAAAACTTAATAACACTAATAACCTTTCTAATATACATTACAGAACCAGTAAAAAATTATTTTAAAAAATCCAAATTTTAAAAATATTTTAATAACATTACTAATTTATATTTTCAAACTATCAACATTTATTTTTTTTAAAAAAAAAAAAAAAAAAAAAAAAAAATATTATTTTAAAATTATTAATTTTCGGTTAAGAATCCCAAATTTAAAATTTTTCAAAACGAAAACGAGACTTAGGACAGCTGACATTCGCTCGTGTTTGCATCGCGACTCTACAAACATCTTATTATCCAAACTACTCCACTTCTCGTCAAACTAACCCGATTTCTAGCAGAAAAACCATTTTTCTTTCTGTTTACTCAGCATATACAATTATAAATGAAATGTTTGTTTAACTTTTCAAGCAAGACTGGGAGGGAGGGGCAGAAAGAAAAATAACTGTTAACTCTCTGGGTCATTATAATTGGTATCTTTATGTTTACTTAGCATCTGACCATTAAAACTGAGCATATTTGTGTATGTATGTACAGACAGACACACACACACAGAAATAGACATATTGATAGTTCATATATGTACTTTTGGAGTGAATTGTGTTTTTATATGTATGTGTGTATATTGTATGTATGTGTATATATGTATGTATATGTGAGTGTATATGTATGTGTGCATGAATGTATTATATATGTATGTATGCATATATGTAATTGTGTTTTTATGTATTTATAGGTATGTATGTCTATATTTATATATAAATGATTATGTATGTATGTATGTATAAATAATAATGATGATGATAATATATGTATGAAAGTTAATATATGCTTACTACTCAAGAAATTAATTAATCAATCAATGCATTGTCACTAAAAAAAAAAACCAAATCTAAATCCTAACAAAACACACCCTAAAAGAAGCCAACAGTGTCAAGAAGGTAAAAACCATCCATTATTCTCAACAACATTGAAACAACACATTTCAGACTAAAGAGTATACATCTGAGTTGGTTTTGAAACTTGAAAAGACACAAATATAGTATAAAAAGTGAATATTCTTTTGTTTGGGAGACAAATGGGAGCAGTGGATAGGTGCTTGTCTGCAAAGTAAAGTAAATAGAAAGAAAAGAAAGAGAAAAAAAAAATGAAGATGTAATGGGACATCTATATTCCATTTTAAAAATGGGAGAATATAAATTGGGGAAAAAAAAAAACAAACAATTAAAATAAATTTTAAAAATAAGAGAAAAACAGTTCAGGGTGATTTCTAAAATAGATCAGATATGAACAGTTTGGAGTGAATATTCTGTAAGCTGAAATTTGTTTTTGTTGTATTTTTTATTTATTTTTTACATTTTTATTTGATAATTTACATACATTATTTTGATGTATACCCTTTTTTATTATTAATTTTATTGTTGTTGTTGTAGTTGTTGTTGTAATTATTATTATTATTATCATCTTTATCATTATTAAACTTATCATTAATATTATTATTATTATTATTATTATTATTATTATTATTTTGTTGTTATTATTTTTCATATTAGTATTGTTAATATATTTATGAGCATCAGTATTACTACTACTGTTATTATTCCTATATGTACTGTGTGTGTATGTATCATCAACAGTATACCATCAACATATTAAAACTTTCAACATGAAAATCTACTAGAAAACTTCAGTTAACAACATAACCACTCTGCCCCCAGTCTACATTAATCTACATTAATCTACACCAGCCTTGTGTACTTTAAAGTGGATAGGACAGTAAGAAAAACAAACCAGTGAAGCGAATGAAAAATGAAGCACACACACAACAAAAAATCTACATTAAGTCTAATTAATCTACTTTAGTCTACTCAAGTCTACAGAGGGAATGGTAGTGAGGGAAAATGTATGAAAGCAAAGCATATTAGTATTTTATGACTTACATAATCTATGTACATATGAATTTACTTTGTCTACAGCAATCTACCTAATCTGCTGCATTTCTGTTCTGATCTACTGTGGGTGATAGAATGATTTTTAATGACTGCATGCAAACATATGGTATCTATGCCCATATAAATAGATCAACTTAGTCTACATCCCACTATCCCTCTACCTCTATTTAATCTACACTTTGCTAATTGAATGGATAAAGCAATGAAAAAAATGTATGAATGCATGCATGAATATGATAACTATGGCTACACACAAATGTTACTTAGTCTACACCCAGTCTACTCGATCTACACCTAGACTACTCTAAAACAGGCAGGGCAATGAAAAAACATTTAGTATTTTTTTTTTAAATGCATGCAAGCAGTGTAAATATATGTACGCCTAACACACAAAAATACGTAATCTACATTTAGTCTACATCTAGTCTACACTACAATGGGTAGGACAGTAACCTACCAGTATGTGATCGGACGTGGATTTGGAGAGCACTGTCACTGCCAAAAACTTTGTGACAAAAGCGGCATTTGTGCTTGAAAAAGGGATCATCACTTGCATACTGATTTCTCTCCAAAACTGAAAGGATGGAAAAAGAAAATTTAGTTTAGACAGATATTTGAAAGATTTTATTTTTTATTTTTTATTAAAAAAAAAAAAAAAAAAAAAAAAAAAAATAATTGTATAGCTATTTTAAGAAAGGTAGGTTGGTAGGTAGGTAGGTAGGTAGGTAGGTAGGTAGATAAACAAGTCTGAAATGGAGAATTTAATGTTGGAAATAAATGATGGAAGATTTCAAGATGGTGGTTGCAAATAGATGTAAGGTTCTGTTTTTTCTCCCCTTAAAAAAAAAAAAAAAAAAAATAAATAGAAATAAATAGAAAATGAAAAAAAAAAAAAAAATAAAAATGAAAAAAAAAAAAAAAAAAAAGAAGAAAAAGGCAAAATAATAAATAAATAAAAAAAAATAAATAAATAAATATTATACATAACACTGAAAAAAAAAAAAATGTACATACTCTGAAATGAAGAATTTTAAAGGGACATTTAACAATTTTCGTAAGCTTTTCTGTTTCTTTTGATGCACTAATGAGCTATAATAAACATATATTAGCTACTTTGGTTAACAGTTTACCTTTCAACAACAGCATCCAACAGCAAAAACAAACACCAACTACTAAGTCAGATTTTGAAAACTTCACAATCAATCAAAAAAAAATTACCACATCATACACATGACCAGTAGAAAAAAAAGTCAACTGAACTAAGTTCACTGTTAATGGTTGATAGAGATTTTAGTGAACTGTTCAGCATCAGTTACTTAATGATGATTATGCACAGATACCCAGTTTGGTCTTAGTTTTGATGAATGATTATTTGTACTTTATGATGTGACTGTGTTTTAATGATATGGTTCACAGTGACCAAAATGACCAAAAAATGACCCTTCAAAGAAAAAATCAAATTCTGTTCAGTGACTTAATTAGTACTATTATTTTAATTTTTTTTAAATTGCTATTCTTTACATTTGTTAATATTAAAGTAATTTGATGATCCTATTTTATTTTACAACTATTTATTGTTTATGGAGATTATACAAATCATAAAAATTTATTTTGTCCTAAAAAAAAAATTAATGGTATTATATGAGAGGTATTAAAATAAAGAGAAAAAAACGTTAAACAAATATATAAAATTAATTTCATAAACATATATCTGAGAGAGAGAGAGAGAGAGAGAGAGAGAGAGAGAGAGAGAGAGAGAGAGAGAGAGAGAGAGAGAGAGAGAGAGAGAGAGAGAGACAGTTCTATCCTCTGTTCACAACTTTATCAACCCCATTTTTCAAATCATGATCTATTATTCAAAGGTAATATAAAATGAAAACCATTTAACACTTTTGCATAACCTTTTCCAAATAACAATCATGAAGTTTGAAGAAAGAAGAAAAATAAAAAAAATAAAAACAAAAAGAATCTTTCTTGGTGGGCTAAAAATGAATATGTATTAAACACTTAAGACAAGTTTTAAGAAAAAAAACAGAGAGAGAGAGAGATGGGCAGATAGATGAAAAATTGGCTTTTAAATTAAAAAAAAAAAAAAAAAAAAATCCCTTTTAATTATTTATCACTTTAAAATTAGATTCTAAAATGAAACACAAAAAATGATTAAAAACTAAGAAAGTTAATCTTAAAATAAACATGAGTATAAATCAAATGAAGAAAGCTGAATAAGATATTAAAGTAACAAAAATACAAAAATAAAGAGAAGTTAAGGAGTAACAAAGAAAGAAATAAAAGCCAGAAATCAATTTAAATAAAATAAAGTGATAAATAACTATAAAATAACATATACAACTAACCAAAATAAAATCTAAATACCTATAATAAACATTAAATATATATTAAAAAAAATATATATATATATATATATTTGCATCCTTTAAATTAAACAAATAGAATTAACTGAACAAAACCAGCAATTTTCATCATAAAATTTTCTTTACTGTCCCAACAAATAAACTTAAAAAACAAAACAAAAAAACAACAACAAAAAAACCACAAAAACTTTAGTAATGTCTGTACTAAAATAAAACTACCAAAATATAACATAAATGTAAAAATAAAAGGTCCAATTAGCCAGTGCCTCTTTCAATTATGGAGGAAAATACACAAAACAGATTTTCAACGGAAGATAAAAACGCGGTTCGTCTTCATCGTGAGATGGAAACTTTATATGATTCGATGGATATTTGCGCAGTCATCAACATCGGCGGTTGCCGTACCCCCTACGTTGTTTTCCTGACAAGCAGCAGCAGCTGCAACGTTCGACAAATGATTAAATTATTTCAGTAATTTGATGAAAGTTACTTTCCTTCTTTAAAACTTGTCTTTCTTTCCACTTCATCAGATAGGCTGGGTCATTAACATCAAATGTCATAAACATGTAAGTAATACAATTCTGTGTCTGCCTGTCTGTTCCTGTCTGTCTGTCCGTCTGTCTGTCTGATTATGTTTGTCTGCACTTGTATATGCATTTTCATATTTACGTCGTAAACATAAAAACATTTTTCTGCGTTTTTGTGTCTGTGTGTGTGTGTGTGTGTGTGTGTGTGTGTGCTCATAAGTTTATTTTCATGAAGGAATGTAACAGTTTATGTGTGTGTGTTTATAAAGAAATAGCATCTTCACACACACACACACACACACACACACACACACACACACACACACACACACAAGTTATTAGCATTTATCTAATGATGCAATTAACTGTGTGTATAAATATCCTTGTACATTAATATCTACGTTATGTCTATTCACATTTATGTAAAAGCCTAATTCACAAACAAAAACTTGAAAAATGAAATCAAACCCTATTAATTATTTCTTTAAACGTCTGCAGAGTTGAAAAATACACCATCATAATATTATTAGTTCCATTAAGCACTGAAGGCGGGGGGGGAGAGAAAATATTTTTTAAAAAAAGAAAAGAAAAAGAAACAGAAATAGGATGCATGGCAGGGAGGTAGATCACTTGTCAAAAATAACTAAAAAGAAAATCGGTGAAAGCCCATTACTTCATGTTTCTGGCTTGACAAATTGCAGATATACAAACTGTAAACTGCCGAAGGAAAGTGGAAAAAGTTCTTAAAATGTCGCATTCGTTTAACTGTCTTTTTTTTTTTTTTTTTTTTTTTTAACTGTTCCTTTAACACGATACCCAACTGTAACATTAACAGCCATGACAGCAGTCGGGAAGCGGGGTGGGTGTGTGTGTGCGGGGGGCTAATGGGGGGAGGAGTGTAAATAATTCCTCTTTAAAACTGAAAATAAATAAATAAATACATAAATAAATAATAATAATAATAATAAAAACCCCTCTAACAACAAGTATAACCATTTCGTATATTTTTTGATAAAAATGTCACTTAATCACGCTTCTAAGTGTTGCTCGGGGAGGGCGCCATTTAACCTCGCAGTGTGTGGGTGGGCTGTCAATTTAAAAAAAAAAAAAAAAATGGCCATATTTTTTTCTTTCCCGCGCGCGGAACCACATGAGAAACCCCACACCGTATATTTTTCCCTGATTAAATTTGTGAAATCGGCTCCCTCCTAATTGCTGGCAGCATGGTTCCTGCAATTGTCTTAAGCCTGCAGAATAGATAAGACTTATCTCCCCTATGGAGAAATCTTCGGTTATCAAAAGTATTTAATTTTAGACAGGGGATGAACTATAAATAAAGTGTGTACGACTTTGGCAGGTGCTTCGGTCTGTAAATTGGGCCGATTTACGATGTCCTGAAACAATTTACTCAGCTTTATTTGCAATATTTAAAGAGATTGGGCTTGCTGGCAGGGGATATGAGGTCTGAGTGTTTATTATTTTGATTGTAAGAGACAGCTACATTACATTCTAACGATGGCCGCACGACCATCTGAAATAAGAAATCTCAAGATTATTTCTGTACTTCATCGCAATTAATTCCAGGCTGGCCGAGTCGAACATTTTACATTTAAACTTTCCGTTGTTGTTGTTGTTGTTGTTGTTGTTGTTGTTGTTCAGGGTAATTGTTGGAATAGATGTAATATTTTTTTATCATTTTCATCACTGTTGAATAATTGGGGTAGCTGTAATTGTTTTTTTTTTTTTTTTTTTTTTTTTTTTTTTTTCAGTGCAGTTGTTGTTTTGTTGTAGCATCGTAAGAAATAAAAACGCTGACATGAATGATTATCATTAAATGATGATAATGATAAAAATAAGATAATATGATCATTTTCATTTAAAACATTTCTATAATATTAATAAGCAGAAATAAAAACAACAAATGTACATAATTATAATTATTAACTAAAATAAACATTTCAGAATTATATTTTAATACAAAAATGTTTTGCAGAATTACAGCACAGCTAACTACTTGAAAATTAGAATTAATTAAAATGATATCCAGTTCTGTATTAATTTAATGTGATAGTTATGAAATGTAGATGGGTTTGTTTAATTAATATGTATTCGTTAACATAATGTGAATGGCAAAATGATTTCATTTAATAATTAAATTGTAAAAAATATAATTAAATTCTTCAATTAATAGAAACAATATTTAAATAAAATTTTAAAAAATACTGTGTAATATTTACAATAGTTTAGTATGCAACATTAATTATTTTTTCAGTTAAAAAGAATAATATATATATATATTTTTTTTTTTCATTAAATCTAATATTATTTAAGGTATGATGCATTTTTAGAATCCATAACATTTTAATTATAAATAAAAGTGGAAATAAATTGTTTTAGTTATCAGGGTTTGCTATTTGGTAAATGTTGTTGTTGTTTTGCTATTATTATTCTATTTATTTATTTATTTATTTATTTATTTATTATTTAAAGAATAAAGTGAAAAACAATAAAAAAATTAAATTGAAGAATAATTTCTTAATATGCCTTAGTTATCATTTTATATAAGAATTTTTTTTTTCCTTTTTATGTACAAACTAAACTGTAATATATTATAAGGAAAATAAATAAATAAATGATAATAATAATAATAATAATAATAATTAATCTTGTTTGTTTCATTAGAAATTAAATCACAAAAATAGAAATAGATTTCAAGACTTCCTGAATCAAATGCCCTCTCAAATATGGCCATGAATTTTTGATTTACTACTTAAAACTTCGGAATGAAATCCAATCATTACCCTTTCTTTTATTACTGTTCTTTTTAAAGAAAAGAAATTAATAATAATAAACAAAATTAAATCTTAACTTCTTAACTGATCAATAGTAATTAATTATTTTCCAAGCCGCGATAAACGGACAAGACCATATGAGTTAAAAATGTCGTTTTCTTCCCCAGCATCGCATTGTTTCGACGTTAATTTCAAAATAAAATATTAGCCGCACATCGACAAGTATTTGCGAGCAAAATCCTGATGTCAATTGCCTAATCTTCTTCCCTCCCTTCCCATCATGCTCAGCGAAATGAAGAATTCCAATGTCCCGATTTGGCGAAATTCATCATGTCATATACTGCATGAAATGAACGAGGAAAACAAATGACGGCCAAAATGATACGTTAAAATGTCACATGAAATTGACATTGCTAAAAATCTATGACCATAAAGTGAAATTGACACTTCTGATTCAGTGATTAAGCCAAAATTGACAATACCAAGACTAGTATTATGGTGAAAATGAAATAAAAAAAAAAAAAAAAAGGAGAAATCTATTGCAATAAAGTGAAAATGACATTATCAAAACTATCATTAACATGAAATTGACAACATTAAGTCTAGCACTGTTAGGTGATATTGACATCAACAAGTCCAAAGATCATGAAGAGAAATTAACATTTGCCCTGTTTGTGAAAACTGACAATAACATCAAGTCTAAGTCTGAAATGAAATTGACATTACCACGTATAAGATTGAAATGAAATTGATATTACCAAGTCTAAGAATGAAATGAAACTGACATTATCAAGTCTAAGAATGAAATGAAATTGACATTATTGTGTGAAATTAACACCTTAAAAACACTAATGGTAAAATATGTTATAATTACAGTGGAAGAAAATGGCAATTGTGATTGGAAATTGACAAATTTGTGATTTTCTGTATTTGTTAATCAAACTAATTAATTTCAGCTCCATCCATTCTTCCCACTTTCTGACCACTAGGCACTAAATTGTAAAATTGGAAATCATCTGACCAAAAATCTGCATAAGTGTTTAATTAACCAAAAACAGAAATAGCTGTAAGAGAGAAAGAAAGAAAAGAAATAATAAAAAAATGTAAATAAATAAAAATAAAATAAAATATTTATTCAACACAGCAGTTAAATACAATTTTAAATACCGTTTCAGTAGATTTTGTTTGTTTACATAAAAACCCCAAACAAATAAAAACATCCAGCCTAACTTATAACTTTAACTGAAACCAATTAAAACATGAGTTTTCAATTTATCAAAAAGCCTAACTTTTAAATTTATACCCCCATTTAAAAAATAAATAAATAAATAAATAAAAAAAAAAAAAAAAAGAACAATAATGAACCAGAAAGAAAGAAAAAAAAAAAAACCACAATGATCTAAACACATTACAACATTTAAAAAAAAAAAAAAAAAAAAAAATGCTACATCTTTTTAATTTACACAAAATTTCAACTGACATAATTTGTTAAGATTTACTCAAAAAAATGCTATGCAAGCTGAAAAGGGTTAAAGAGATAAATTAAAAAAAAAAAAAAAAGGTTCAGAAATATGTTTCCAAACGGGGAAAATAAGAAATACTTCGCTGACAATTACTAACATAGTGAAACGACATAAATCACTGGCAAATTGATGCCAAGCTCGCACTATCTCCCCAGCTGACATTTTGACTAAGTTTCGATGATAACTTCAAAAGATTCTTGCCATCTTCCACAATCATATTTTGCACATCTGTGAACAATTTAAAGAGTGTGTGTGGACCTAAAGGAATGACCCAGGGAGAGTTGAAATTTTGTTCTTCTTTCTTTTCTGTTTTTTTTCTTTTTTTATATATATATATATATATATAAGTGAGAAGAAATGAGGCATGATGTTTTGGGGAGGAGAAGGGGGAGGGAAGGGGGTAGTACTTGTTAAACCCTCTACATGATGAGAGATAAGGTAAAAAAAAAAAAAAAACCACGGAGGGTTGTTGTGGGTGGGTTAAACAACATCGTTGATGGTTTTTTTTTGTGTTGGTTGTCGGTGATGAGGTTGTGTTGTTGTCTTGTTACAAAAATTAAAAATATGAGGTAGTTTTTGAGAGGTTAGAGAACCTGTTAACCCTTTGTAAGTCAACGACGAAATTTTTAACGTGCAGTTATGACTCCCTGATGAGGTTGTTATGTCTTATGAAATAAAAAAAAAAAAAAAAAAAAAAATGGCTTCAAAAAAAAAAATAAATAAAAAATAAAAAAAGGAAAAAAAAAAATGTTGAAAAGATAAAAGAGAATAACACTTCTTAACCCTTTATGGGTCAGAGTCAAAACTGATAATAAAACTTCACTGATGAGGTAGTCACGTAATTTTTTTTTTTTTATGAATTAATAATGATGCAGTTTCAGAGAGGGTAGCACTAGTTAACCCTTTGTGGGTCAGAGATGAAGGGCAAGGGGGGAAAAAAAGAATAGATAAAGAGTCTCTTTGAGGATGCTAAATTCAGGGGAGAAAACAGGTAGTTCGTGTTAACCCTTTGCATGCCAGAGCAGATGAATGGGAGTGATAAGGTGGGGATACAAGGCAGATGTGATGGAAAGTTGGTGCTTGCAGTGTCAAAGGTGAAACTGTATTAGACAAATTTGAATGTTGTGATGGAGAAAGGATAGCAATGAATGAGCCAAAGAATGAATGAATGAATGAATGAATGAATGAACAGACAAATGTAGGAATAATTATGTAAACATGAAGATTAAATAATAATAATAAATAAATAAACAAAATTGTTTGATAACTGCAAAGAAGCATTTCCAAAACTAACCATCTCAGTCTTCAACTTGTATTTCCCTCCCCTCCCTTGTTCCCTACCTGTTTTTTTTTTTAATACCCTGGACAAATATCTTTTTATTTAGTTATTATTTTATTGATATAGATACAAGCTGAACTACTTTTCTAAATGTACAGAGTAAATTGATTTTATTTCATATTAAAAATATATATAAAAAAAAAATTCTTGGCAGCAATTTGTTTTCACGTAGAAAAGAAATATATATATATTTTTATATTTATGTGTGATATTTAATCTTTCACCATAAAATATTTATATTCTAATGAATGTTCAAGCACTCGCTCATTTTAAAGTTATTACTTTTGGAATAAATAAATAAATAAACATAAATGAATAACTACCAAATAAATAATAATAATAAAAAAAAAATATATATATATATATATATATATATAAATAAGCAAATAAACAAACAAACAAACAAAAATAAAGTAATTTAGATTAAAAAAGATAAAAAGGAGGTGAGTTTTTCACCCCCCCCCAAATCTACTCTTAAATTCCCTCGTTCATTTTTATTGCATTTAAATCAAATTCTGAAATGTGTGCTAGATCCTTTTTTTAACCAACTTCAGCTGTCAGAACATCAGGTTTCAGTTTAGTGTTTATAATAAATGCTGTTTTATGGTTTTATTTGTAAGGCAATGTTTACAAAATAAATAATAACATATATACATATATTTGGTGTTTTTTTCAGTATCTGTGTTTCTATAAAATATCATATATATATATATATATATATATATATATATATATATATATATATATAAAAACAATTTTAAAAGATAAAAAAAAAATTTAGAAATATATTTAGACAAGGTGGATTTTTTGGATTTTGTGGATTTTGCTTGAATTATGGTGGGGGGTGTTTGTGGAAGAAACAGAATATTATTATTATTATTATTATTATTATTACTGTTATTTTGATGAAATTTTTTTTTTTTTTTTTTTTTTCTGTTATAAAAGTAAGCACCAAATTTTATTTCTTTAAATATATATGCATATATATTAAAATACAACAGTAATCTTTTCTTCATTTCATTTTCTGGGTTGTGTTATTATTTTTTTTTTTTCATTATATTAAATTAACCCATAAAAATGTATTAAACTCATATAAACCAAATTTATTTTTCAGTACTAAATTTATAAATCCAAATGAAATTTACTGAATACAATTTTCTAAAATTTAAACAGATCTCGAGTTACTCAGTTCATTAACTCATACTAAAATTTATTATTATTATTATATTTCAATATGCTTTTTTTTTTTTTTTTTTTTTTTTAAACTTTATAAATTCACAGAGTTTCTCCAGATCTCAGAAATTCTGTGAAAGTATTCAATGACCACTAAAATTATAAAATCCTAATCTAACGAACAATGACTTGAGAAAATCTCTTCAGTATTTAATTTCACGTGACGGGTGTGAGGAAGTGCTGTGGTCTGTAAACAAACACATGGTCACTCTTTGATAACTTCAGCTGAGAAATGAAAACAGATCTATCTCCCACCGTGGGGGGGTTGTTTGGGGGGGCCTGGGGGAGCTGATTGGCTGACCATCTTTTGCATCATCGGTGTCAGTGTTTTTAGCAATTAACAGTCAGGTGCAGACTTTATGTTGACAGGTTTTTCAGATTTACCACTCTGTGGGGAGGTGCTATTATAGTGTGAATGGGGGGAATGGGAGGGATGGAAAAACAGATAAATTCTGACAGTTGCAGGTACCTCAGTTAATTCTGCAGACAATGTGTTTGTAGACACATTGTATGAAAGGCATCATGTTGAATTTCAGTACTGAATCTCAATTTCATAAAGATTGATGAATTTCAGAAATTTAAGGCACCAACATTTTAAAGAAAAAGATTTTCAAAATTTTCACTGAATTATAAAGGCATTTCAAAAACCACCAAAGCAAAGGGCTTCATTATGACCTAAAGTGTCAAATTATTAAAGACAACATGCCTGAAATTGTAACTTATGTGCTATTACAGATATCAAAAGAATTGTTTCTTATTAAAAGTACCATCTGTGTGTTTTTGTCAAACTTGTTATGGCAATTTTATTAAAAGATAATACTAATATCAAGAATTTACAAAATTTAGCTGTGTGCAATAAAATAAAAGTTCACAAAAGCTGATGGAAGGAAATAGAAGGAAGGAGAGAGAGAGAGAGAGAGAGAGAGAGAGAGAGAGAGAGAGAGAGAGAGAGAGAGAGAGAGAGAGAGAGAGAATGGAAATTAGATCTTCATGACCACACAAAGGCTATAATTACTTCACTTAACACAAAAACCAGTCTGCTACAAATTTCAGTTCAAATGACATCACCTTCTGTGTGTGTGTGTGCTTTTAATTTCATACCCAGTGTTCAAGTAAAAAGTAAACATACCCTGCATGGATCCTCTTACTTAATTCTTCTCTTTTTTTTTTTTTTTTTTTTTTTTTTTCTTTTTAATTGCTTCATGTCATCCTTTTATTTCCCAAAGAATCAAAATCTTCATCGTGTTATATCATCATCATTACTCCAACTGATAACATAGGGAAAGAGCTTCCAGCTGCCCATTTTGGGTGTCAGGAATGAGGGGGGGGGCAGATGGTGGGGGGTGATGTTTGGACAGATGTCTTTTACGAGGGGGGGTAGAGATGCAACATCTGAGTGATTTGGAATTTTAATGTGGTGTAATAAAGTTTGAAAAGTAAATTTGATAGTCAGAATGATTTCAGTTGAATGTGTTTGACAGCTGCTTTCGATATTTGAATGGATGTAACATCATCATCATCATCATCATCATTTTTCTCCTTTTTTTAGTCTCTCTGTCTCATCTGTATCACTCATCCATTTCTCTCTCTCTCTCTCTCAATTCTGTCTTTCTCTCATATAAATATGTATATAAATCTTTGAAATTACATACCTAAATCTTTTTCAATAATCAAAAACAAAAATAATAATAATGAAAAAACACTCTAAGAAAGAATTATTTTAAATCCCCACCCCAACCTCTCTCCTCCCTGAATTTTTTTTTTTTTAAATGTATTTATATACAGGAAAATTAATAATAATAAAAAGAATAATAAAAATTACTTTTAATAAAACTGCCAGGGGAAATGTACAATTTCCTGCCTCTTAATTTCTCGCACATTTCATAGTTATGTGTGTGTACGTGCAAACGACATGACATGAATGTGCGTACATTTCACACCTGTGCAGCCATTTCTGGGTGGTCAGAGGGTTTATTTTATAAGCACACCTGCACAAAAAACTGCTTTCCCAACACATGTTTAGATTTCTTCTGCCTCTGAGCATCAATTTCAAACTATCAGTTGTTTTAGAATGAAGAAAAAAAAAATAACAGTCGAGAATGTGATTCCAGGCACAACAAATGTCATTTTTATTTGAGTTAATTTCTTGGTGTACATTTCAGCTAAAAATCTGAGCAGTTTCTTTTTTTTTATTAAATCTTTTATAAATTTAGTGACATTTACTTTTTAGAACTCGTTATAAAAATAATACATGATGTTAAAGATGTGTGTGTAAGCAGAGATGCAAATATTTAAAGATAGAGAGAGCAAGTGAAAGATGGAGAGAAAAAAAGACAGACTGAGAGACAGATAAAAATGAGAGAGAGAGAAAAAGACAGAAATACTCATAGGAAAAGATCCATATTACTTTCAAACAAAATTTGCAATTTAATTATTATTTTTTTTATATGTATATATAAGATTAATTTCAACTAAAATCTTAAATCATCACTAATGGAGCCCAGGTTGGAACTAGAAATATCTCAGTATGCCAATTAGACAGGGATGGGGGTGGTTGGAACTGATCATGGAACCCAAATCTTCTTGAAGACATATTTTTTCACTGTTGCTAACCCCACCACCATTCCAACTGCACTGTTTATTCTTTAAATTCGATAACTCATCGCAAATTTCAACCAAAAACATTTACTCGTTTTGAATCGAGTATCATCCCATTTCAAGCCAAATATTATTTCTAATCGCATCGACATTAGACAAAACAAAAACAGAACAAAATTAAGAGAAATGGGAGATTTGTAACAGCAGGCAGGCAGTCATCTTTTGTTTTGTTTTGTGTGTCTCTGTGTGTGTGTGTGTGTGTGTGTGTGTGTCTGTGTGTGTGGTCAGAAATACAAAGTTATAAAGATCACAAAAGTATATCGCAATGCTGATGTTTCACCAGAAATGACTACAACATCATCCTCGCTGTCATTCACTCCCAACATTTGAACACGAGCACCAAACTTCATGTGGCTCTTATTTCCCAGCTAATTCTTTTCTTCCCCTGCCCACTCACAGAAGACTTTGACACATGAATCAAACATGTTTGATATTAAGATGGCCGAAATTTTCGAGAATTTTTCAACGTCGTAGCAACACCTCTGAAAACATTTCTCCGTCAAACGAGAGACAACCTCTCCAACCACACAGCTGTTGTCGACTGTGCTGCTGCCGATGGTGTGCAAGGGTAATGATAACAGGAGGCTAAATGTCACTCGTATTTCAAGCGGGCATCAAAAAAAAAAAAAAAAAAATGCATCGAGAGATTTGTGAACATAGACATTATGTATCTTGCGATGTAGCCGATTTCCCAGACACATTCCTGTTAGAGATTTGAAACAGAAGGGGAATGCATCTGGTTTTGTCAGAATCTATATCTAATTACACAGGTACACATCTGCGTAAGGATGTTGTGTAAGTGTGTGTGTGTGTATACATATACATATTTATCATTTGATTATGTAAATAGAAAATACATAATAAAATGGCACACATATATTTGTATGTTTGTTGTTTGGTTGAATGCATGTATGTCTATGGATGGATGGATAGCTGAATGATTTATGAATATGTGAATGAATGTATATATATATGTATATGCATGTATGTATATGTATGTTCATGTATGTATGTTAGTATGTATGTATGTATGTATGTATATTTGTATGTATGTATGTATGTATATATGTGTGTGTGAATGTATATATGAATGTGTGTGTATGAATGTATGTATTTGTATGTGTGTGTATATGTATGTATATGTATGTGCATGTATGTATGTATATGTACATATGTATGTTAGTATGTATGTATGTATGGATGAGTTTATGTATGTATGTATGTATGTATAGATGGGATTGATGTATGTATGTATGGATGGGTTTATGTATGTATGTATGTGTATTTGTCTGTGTGTGTGTGTGTGTGTGTGTGTGTGTGTGCGTGTTTGTATGTATTTGAGTATGTTTGTATGTGTGTCTACCTATGCACATGCACATCTGGCAGAGTGCACCTTTGTGTACATTTATAATATTGCATGCAGTAAGTCTATATACTCACGCACACACATCTGCACCTATGTGTACAAACAAACATGCCTAACGGGGTAATTCTTTTTAAAACCATCGAAACTTATACATACACAGAGCATGTTTCCAATAATCACTGTTTTTTCAGGGATTATGAATAAACAGGCCTGTGAGAAACTCAGCTAACTTTGTATATGATATTTTTAACAGCAAACACTTCCATGTGTTCCACATCTGTGGGTCTCACACCAGTGTTTGTTCAACACTCCCACTGTTTATGATTATGGAGAGCAGTAAAAATATGAAATCACATTTTCATATCTTTTTTAGCTAGAATAACAGGAGGTGATTAATACATTATATTATGTTTAATATGTCCGACATGTGGGTTTGTTTTTGAGAAGAAAAAAACTCCCACATACACATACACACACAAGGCCTTGCCTGGCAGGAAAATTATTACCAATTGAGTCATGAAAATATATATGAATGTTTTTTTAAATTTTATTTTTAAACAGAATTAATGTGTGTGTATGTGTGATTTGTGTTTGTGTGTGTGTGTGTGTGTGTGATTTGTGTCTGTGTCATGTGTTTTCAGTAAATCAGAATTTTATGAAAGGTGAAGAAAAAGAACAGGAGGAATGAGAGAGATGGAAGGAGGAAAGAAGATGATTAAGGAAGGATGGGAGGAGGAAAGAAATGACGAATGAAATGGATGGATTGATGGAAAGAAGGACGAATGAATGGAGGAATGAAAGAAATACTGTAAAAATATTAATATATATTTTTGTGTGTGTATATTTGTTTTCTTTATTTTTATCATTTTCTTTCTTTTCCTTCCAAGAAATGAAAACAACAAACCAATTCATCTCCAAAATAATTCATCTCCAAAATAACATAAACGACACTGACAAAATTCAATAAAACAAAAATAATTTAAAAAATAATAAAATAATAATAATAATTTCTCAAAACAATCAAACTGATGCTGGGGCAATACATGATGCCGCATGTATGCCGCCATATTCCGAGTGATATTAAATCAAATATCAGAGAGCGGCATGAATTGATACCAAATCAAATGTCAGTTATATTTATCATAACTGCTTGTTTCTCATCTTGAAGGTCTGTGAATGTTTAAGAATTTGATGCAAAGATGACCTTCTGCACAAGACACACACACAAACAATGCACAGAGGCAGATAACATCTGCAGTGGTTCAGTGGTTAGAGAACTCATTTTGGTTTTCTTATTATTATGGTGGTTTTGTTGTTGCTGCTGCTGCTATGGCTATTGTTGCTATTACAATTTTTTTTTATTATTATGTACTGTTGTTGTTATTATTACTACCACTACTACAACTACTACTATTTGTGCTACTAACAAGAGTGTACATGTAATTCTGTTTATGAGGAGGCAATATAAAAGCTTACTTGCTGCTAATTAATGTTGTTTTTTCTGACCTGTTGTTTCTCTTCTGAATCATTTACAGATCAGTTAGATAGATGGATAAATGCATGGTCAGGTGCATTAATAGATAGATATTTAGTAGATTAGATAGACAGACAGACAGACAGACAGACATAAGATATAGATGGATAGATAGATATTAGATTAGACAGACTGAGAGAAGATAGACAAGTATACACATATATGCATTAGATAAATAGGTAGATACATAGAGAGAGAGAGAGAGAGAGACAGATTATATATATATATATATAGATAGATAGATTTAACACTTGGTCACTGATTAATAAAGATATACATACACCCTCTGCCCTCAAACCCCTCCCCAGACATGCTCACACACACACACACCTTCTACTTTTCCACCACCCAGTGGTGTCCCTCCCTCTCTGTTTTCCCATCTCGCCCACTTTGAATGCAGCACACGAAAAACCTCTGTAACAAACAGCTCTTCAAATTATTTCCGCTACACTCATTTCTTAGCCCTCTGCCGAGCTATTTATTTTCTTTCTGTAATCGGGGAAATAGATGGCAGATTTGCCTATCTTTGAATGAAGCATCAGATATCCCCGAAACAACACGAAATGAGAAATGGGAAAACAGACAGGAGAAATTGAAAGAATGTCATTGGGAGAACTAGGAATGAGTAGATATATATATATATATATATATATATATATGTATATGTATGCTGAGAGAGAGAGAGAGAGAGAGAGAGAGAGAGAGAGAGAGAGAGAGAGAGAGAGAGAGAGAGAGAGGGGGGAAGGGGGAGAAGAAGGGGATGGAGGGAGGGGAGTGAGAGAGAGAAAATGTGTTAGAGAGAGTAAGAAAGAAATGAAGAAAGACAGGATGGAGAGAAAGTAAGGGAGTGAGGGGGAGATAGAAAAGGGAAAGGAAGAAAGAGAGAGAGAAATGGAGGTATAACATAAGATGGGTGAGGTAGCAATATGAGAAAAGAAAGGAGGTGAATATTTAAGAAAGATATTAAGGAACAATACTTGAGAAAAAAAAATAAAAATTAAAGATTTAGAAAGTTATAGACAGAAAATAAAACAGAGAATATTAGAGAAAGACAAAAAACAGACAGAGAGTGAGAGACAAAAAGAATAAGGAAGAGACAGAGAAACAAAGACTGATGGAGAGAAAGGTTTAAAAGAGAAACCGCTGAAACAAAATGACACAGAAAGAGAGCGTGTGTGTAACCGGAACAGATAAATGGAAGTTAAGAGACAGATCGAATCAGCACGATGAGAAAACAAGATGGGAAATGAAAACGAGAGAAGAAAAACAGCGCCACCTTGAGGAGCTGTGTAAGCGAGTGTGTAGGTTTCTGCAGGTGTGATGCCTAACATGAAACTACGCAGATCAAACTGACAGCTGAAAAATTCTCCCCGCTCTAACTGATGTCTCTGACTATGTCCTGATACCTCCCATATTGCCAGGGAAAACTGAAACAATCATATTTTCAGCAGAAAATGCCACACTCGTTAAGATTCATTCGTTGTTTTTTTAACACTGGGGTTTCAAACCATACTTTTTTTTTTTTTTTAACTGTGTTATTCCTTTGCTTATTTTTTTTGGACCTATTTTTGTTTTTATTATTTTCTTTTATGAAAAAAAAAAAAAAAAAAAAAAAAAAAAAAGAGAGAAGAAGAAGAAAATGTTGAAAATGACATTAATTGGTATTTGTGAAGAAATGTATATTTTGTTTTGATATGAGTTCAGGTGATGATGAAGAAGATAACGATGGGTAAAAATATCTTTAGTTTAAGAAACTGGGCTATTTTTTCTTTCTTCTACTTTTTTTTTTTTTTGACATGGTTAATATTTATATCTGTATACTTGTGAATCTGTGTGTGTTTGTGTATGTATGTTATAAGAGTGTGTATGTATACATACATCTATCTATCTATCTGTCTATATATATATGTGTGTGTGTCTTTCTCTGTATGTGTGTGTATGTGTATCTGTCTATATATATATATGTGTGTGTGTCTTTCTCTGTATGTGTATCTGTTTGTCTATTTATATATATACACTCACATGCACCCACATACATACATATATATATATATATATATATATATATATATAGATATATAGATATAGATGGATATAGATGGATACAGACACACATACAAACACACATACACATATGCACACACAACAAAGACAAGAGAGGCCGTCCATCCTTACTTTTTCTGCTTATTAATCGTAACAAACTAAACAAGCGTCTCACCCCACATTCATTGTCTCACACCCCCCCACACACACACACACCTGACACCCATCCTGCTTGCAAGCATTAGGAACTGTAAATCATGAATAACCGACAGCAATAAATAAAAAATAAATGTAAAATAAGACATGTATATTTTTCCTTATTCAACCATGAACCCCAATTATGAACAAGACGGATTGCGTTTCACAGAGCACCTGAAACAAACAACTCGAAAACCCAGCTCGTCCTCAAGTTGCCGACCCGTGATCGTGAATAAAGGTCGCCGTTGATTTATCCACCCCCCTGACCCACTGGGCAATTATTTTCCTTTGACCTCCGACCCCAAATTTCCATTTAGATTCCGCCATCAATTATAATATTTTTCGACGTCAAGTGGGTACAAATTTTTGAAAAAAAAAAAAAAAAAGATTTACAACTTATCTTCGTAAGTGTGTGTGTGTGTGTGTGTGATTTTATAATATGTGTGTCAGAAAAAAAATCTCTATTAAATGACCTCTGACCTCTGACCTTTTTCACTGAGGGTTTTTCTTCTTTTGTGTTAACCATTGACTTAGAAATGAGAAGAGAAAAGTCGGTTTGATTTTGGAGGAGGATGGAGGGGTGGTGGGGGGGTGATGTATGACCGACCCCCCCCACCTCCCCGTACCGATGAGATGATGGATAGAACGAGAGCGGAAACGGTTGCAAGCGAAACGTACATCATAAATGTTGTCGATTTCAAAACTGACCCCTCGTATCCCGGATACAATGGAATTCGACTGCTCATACATCAGACATTGTGTATGATTATTGACTGCCATTGAGCGATGAAATGAATCCCGTGAAAAGGGAGATTGTGGTGTGAAAATCCTCGGTGATTGGAGGCTTTTGATAATAAACAGAAATTAATTTATCATTCGCCGAGGAGGCGATAGATAATGATAATGTATCTTTCTTCCTGGCCAGCGGGTTAAAGATATAAATTTATAACTTTTTAAAACTGTGCGTACTTCTTATATAGCGAAGAGTCAATTTTTTCTGAGAAATACTGCTGTCTGATAACAACAACAAAAAAAAAAAAAAAATTGTTCCTGATAAATTATTGTGAGTTTATGTGAGGATGTGTTTGAATATTATTTATTGTTTTAAATGATATGTTGATCTGTATTTATGTGTATAAGTGTGTGTTTCTGTCTGTGTTTGTGTGTGTGTGTGTGTGTGTGTGTGTGTGTCTGTGAGTATGTCAGATGTGTCTATGCATATATATATATATATATGTATGTATGTATGTATGTATGTATGTATATATGTATGTATGTATGTATGTATGTATGTATGTATGTATGTAATGTTTGTGTGTATGTATGTATGTACAAATTTATATATTTTTTATGTATATTTGTATCTTTAACACATTAATTCACTTCTTTTGTTTTTCATATATGCATGTTTTTCTTGTGTGTGTGTGTGTTTGTCTCTCTGTGTGTGTATGCAAAAGCACGCTAATATATTACATCTGTTTGTGTATCTGTGTGTACATACCTACACATGACCTCAGACAGAGAGGTCAACACACCCTCACCCTAACAACGGTGAGATCTGAAAATAATTCCGTCAGTGACACAAACTGACATACACCTGTTATTAATGCACAGACATTTTTCATTTCGAAAACGGTACGAGAACAGCCCCTCTGTTTGATGTGGTCCATAGTAAAACTTTTCAATCAACTCCCAGTTCTTTACCTCTGTCAATTCATCAACCAGATAGATTTAAGAATGGAACAAATTAAAAAAAAAAAAAAAAAAAAAAAAAAAAAAAAAAAAGCAACATAAACATTTTATTTTATTTTTAAAAAAAAAAAAAAAAAAAAAGAATACTACAAAGCGAAAAAGAAAATGAAAAATGAAAGAAGAAAATGTTGAGGCAGGAATGAAAACCTGCTTTTTGCTCGAGTTATCTAAATGACCAGTATGCGAAGGTTGTATCTCTTGTTGTAAAAATGATATTTTATCATAAAGAGTTTTGCTGGTAAAACATGTTTGCACAGAGGCTTTTGATGTTGGAACATAAAAAGGGAGAAAGAAAGAAAGAGAAAAAAACCCAACAACAATCATTGCTTTGACTTTTTACGCTTGTCATCTTTCATCCTAAAACTTTGAGATTTGCATGTCTAGTAGTTTATTAAGAAGTGTTTGTGAGGATTTTTACATTTGTCTGTCTGTCTGTCTGTCTGACAGTGTGTGTGTGTGTGTGTGTGTGTGTGTGTGTGTGAATGTATAAGTGTATACATATGTGTCTCTGCATGTATCTATTTTCAAAAGTTAAATATATCACTTCATTAAAACCGTAAAGTTATTATAAATGAGTAAAGAGAAAGAGAGAGAAATGGACAGTACAAAAGTTTTAAAAAGAAAATAAACATATTCAAATTTTTTCTTGAAATAGGTCACCACCATAACCAGGTAACTGAAATATATATCTAACATTCTTACTATACATACTTCAAGATATAACCTATCTTATATATTTATACTGAACTGTACATCGAGGTATAACATACTGTACATTCATAATGAACTGTACATCGAGGTATAACATACTGTACATTCATACTGAACTGTACATCGAGGTATAACATACTGTACATTCATACTGAACTGTACATCGAGGTATAACATACTGTACATTCATACTGAACTGTACATCGAGGTATAACATATCTCATACATATTACACACAGTTTACACCAATCCCATGTTTATATTATGTACAAACATGGTATACTGTCGTGATATCATTTCATCTCTGTATATTCGGAGAACCACCTTAAACAAATATAAATAGCAGTAATGACATTTAGGCAAAAATGCTACATTTCAAATGCTGATGGTGTCATTTCAAGTCGCAAAGATGTACGACATTTTGCCCATCCCTTGGAAACAATATATTTGTAAATTTCTCCAGTGTGAATCACTCGTTTATACATAAGTTACGCTTTTGAATAAACAGACAGACAGACAGATAAATAATGACGACACACAAGATATTTATTTTGAAAAAGGAAATCTGCTATAAATATCATTATATGTGTATATATATATATAAAAAATTTAAGATTTAAAAAAAACTTAGAAATAAAAATAAACCTTGTCAATAACTGAGTAATGCAAACTGAATATAATGAAACACAGTTAATATGACCTCAAAATAATGGACACCATTTAGTAAGGATTTGTTTACATTTTGTTTATAATGGACACTGGTTAATATGGACTTACCAGCTGTTTTTGTTGTTGTTTTTTGTGGCTGAAGGATTAAAAAAAAATTATCCACTCTGTGTTAAAATCTATTTCTTTTATCATAGTTAATTAATTTAAAGACCATTTTATTAATTATTATTATTATTATTATTATTATTATTATTATTATTATTATTATTATTATTATTATTATTATTATTACTACTACTACTACTATTATTATTATTATTATTTTTAATTTTTTATTTTAAGTGTTAGTTTCATAAATTTTGTGTGTATTCATGAGAACTAATTTGGAGAATATGTGTATGTATATTTAGAAAACAATATACTGTGTGACAGTGAATTAATAAGCTGAAGAGTACAAGAATGTGGGTGTGTGATTTAGTTTTTAAAAAAGAAACATGATACACAATGTTCAAGTCTAATATCAGCTAATTCATAAAAGGGAGTGTATTAATACAGGATGTAAATGTTACTAAATCATTTTTTCTTTTTTTTTCTTTCTGTAAATGTTTTAATTACTCTCTCTCTCTCTCTCTCTCTCATTTATGTGTTTTAACTTCTTAATCATTTACATACCCTAATGTTGTTTTTTTATTTTAACACCAAAATAAGAAATTAATATGATGATGATAATAATAATAATAATAATAATAATAATAATAGTTAATGATGATATGATGATGATGATGAATTCAATAATAAACAGTAACACACTGTCAAAAGCACAACCAACAGAATTTAAAAATAACAACGGAACATAATAACCAAACAAAGAAACATTCTTTTCTTCTTCTTTTTTTTTCACTTTTTTTTTTTTTTTTTTTTTTTTTGTACATGACTTCATCTAAATCCATCTGTGACTTATATTTATCTACCAGACCTCACTTTCCATTCCCCAGATCATCTCAACTTAAAACTCTGACCACTCTGGCAAACAAAGAACGTCCAACATCCAAGCGAGCTAAACTTAAAAATGACCAAAAGTCAATCAGCTGTCAAGAACGCAGGATTAACTTTTTTCTTCGTCTTCAAACAAATTTGACGATGTTTGTCATGTCCTTTACGAATCACAACGTCAACACAACGCTGCTGTTTGATGCTCAAACACACAAGAGTCCATCATTTTCCCAGGTTGCCCTTCATTCCCATATTTGGAAAAGAATAAATGTTACTTATGCGAGAGAAATGTTTTAATACACAGTGCAAACATTTTCTTGTACGATATGTGAATGTAACTTTTGTAAAACGTGGATTATGAGTTCGAGGTTTGGGAGGGGGGTATACTTTTGAAAATTAGTCAAGTGAGGGTGGGGAGTTTGAATAAGATGAGGGGGGTGATATTTGAATGCAGGATGTCATTTAGATGGACAGATGAAAGATTGAGGAATTTTTTGGTGATTATAGGATTAGGTTAAATCCATTTTTGTATTTTTGTTCAGTCATATAATACAAACAGTATATGTGTGTGTTTTTGTGTTTGTTTGTGTTTGTGTCTGTGGATCTGTGTGTATGTTTGTGAATATGTGCATACATATGTGTATATGTATATACATGTTTATATGTGAATGTATGTTTGAGTAAGTAATTATATTTTTAATATGAATAATATACAGAAATAATGTTTACACATACAGAAAGAAAAAATAATATATTTTTTCTGCTAATTCTGACAGAAAGATAGAGTAAACAATGACATAAATTTGTATACTTTTGGCAACTAACAATAAAAAAAATGTATGTGAGATTTTTTTTTTTTTTTTTTTTCTCTATTAGTAATCTTTGTTAACCATTCCTAATTTTTTATTTCTTATTTTTTTATTTTATAATATTATGCATTTTGTTATTATTATATATATATATATATTTTTCTCTTTTTTTTTCTTTTTTTTTTGAGATATGGTATATTTTAATAAACAAATAAAGTATTTTTTGAAAGGTATATATATAAAATTTCTGCATTCCAGTGATATCAGATGGCCTCAAACACTTATCGAATAAAACAAAATGGTTAAATTTGAAATTGATGACTCATATAGAACTTTTTATTATCAACTTGATACTTATAAAATAAATAAATCAATAAACAGAAACAGGTAATATTAACTTAAATCAAAAATAGAGAAAAGCAATTTTAGAGAGAGTAAATTTGATCTAAAAAGAATAAATAATACATTTTTATGGAATAATAAAATAAATTATTATACAAAAAAAAAAAAAAAAAAATAAAAAAAAAAAAACAATGTAGGATATTTAATAAAATAAAATAAATAAAATAATAAAATAAAACTGACTATCACTGAAAATTATATATAATAAAAATAAAAATAATCAATAAAAAAATTGTTTTTATTTATAATAATAGCAAAAAAAAAAGAAAACAAAACTAAAAAATTAATTAATTAATAATAAATTAATAATAATAATAATAATAATAATAATAATAATAATAATAATAATAAATAAAAATAAATAAATAAATCCTATTTCAGAATACAATCCATAATTTATTTACCACCAGGCAGACGTGCACTGTCATGTTATGTGTGATTAAAGAATTAAAAGAATTATTGATGTCATAAATCTAAACAAATATTATAACAAGTTACTGAATTTAATTTAATTAAATTTTAGAAAATTTATTGTTTGGAAAGATGATCAGGAAGATGATAACGAGGAGGAGGATGATTGCTATTATTCTGCTGAATAAGTGGTGTGAGTATTATTTTTATTATTATTATATTAGACACTTCCCTTTATTATACAATAAGTTTTATCAACAGTCATTTTATAATAATATTTATTTTATCATTGTATGATTATATTTTTAAATAAAAGCACCTATATTACAAACTGTAAAAAATCAATAAATAAATAAATAAAAAACTGATATTATTTTTTTTTCAAAAACTACAAATCAATGAATAAAGTAAAATAAAAATAAATGAACATAAATATATGAATAAATAAACAAATAAACACATTAAAAAATAATAATAATAATAGTAAACAGACAATAAAATAAAATAAAATATTATAAAATAAATAACTTCTATTTCATTTCGGTCCATTTCTACAATCTTAGACAAAATTGGTTTTCTTCAAACTAATGTTCACTTCATTGCACGAGAACTTGAAAATTAATTTTCTCAAGTAGACAATTATCTGTTTGTGTGTTTATTTTGGTCTTAGCAGGAAATATATTGTTACACCAATTCTTTTTTTTTTTTTTTTTTTTTTTTTTTTTTTTTTTTTTTTAATTCTTTTTTTTTTTCTGCTAATGTGATTTAGTCAGGGGGTTTTTGGAAAATAATTTTCTTCTTCTTCTTTCTAAATGTGCCAGACCACACACTGATACAAATAAATCAGAAGCTGAACATTTTAATTAAATTTTTAAATGACTGGTTTAAAATATTTTAATATTGTGTAATAAAAGATTTTACGTGTGCATTTTTTTTTTTTTTTTTTAAGTTTAATGTTTATTAATTGTTTAAAATCAGTTAGGTCCCAGCTCCATGTGATATTTTTATATTTTTTTTTTTTTTTTTTTTTTTGTGTCTGTGTATGTGTTATGTGTATCTGTAGATTGTGTGTGTGTTACTTGTATTTTTAAATAGTCTGTTTTGTTTATTTCCTGTTAAAATTGTAATTTTTAATTTCTAATAAAACAAATAATACTTTTTGAAAATATCTTTCATTCTTTCTTTTTATTATTATTATTAGGTTTATTTACTTGTATATTAAAATATATTTTGTTTCATTTGATCAAAATATATTAATAAAACTTTTCACTCTAAATATATTCTTAATTAATGTTTACATTTTCATTCTCTCGGATATATAAAACAAAATGAAATAATAATAATAAAAAAAAATTGTTTAACTTGGTTTCTTAAATTTTAAAAATGATACATCGGTTTGGTTTCCATGGCAACTCTTTGTTCTCTGTGTTAATTTCCACCTAAATGTTCAGTTCTTTAATTAAATTTAAAATAAAATAATACACTGAAATGAATCACTTACTTTGTCTTCTGACTGCCTGTAAAACATCAATATTTGATTTTGTGTGTGTGTGTGTGTGTGTGTGTGTATATATATATATATATATATATATATAAAATTCACTAGACTAAGATTAAAAACAAATAAAAACACTAAAAATATGAATAAAATTGTAATTAATGTAAAAATATTTTTAAAAAAACAACACTTACTTGTTCCGCGATGTCTAAATTCAGGAGAATTAGGAGTAGGAGGTAGAATAGACGATGCTGGAAGTGCAGTCTCCTTTGGGAGCTTGCTTGCTGATGATGCTGTGGCTGATGGCGGTAATGGTGTTGACACAGCGGGTGGAGTGCCGCTGTTGGCAACATTGTCAGTGCTGTTGCAGTGGTCCTTCTGCAACGAAGGTGTCGACGAATCTTCGCCACATTTGGCAACGTGTTCGGGTGTGTCGGCTTTGGGTGTGGGTGGGGTGGCCGATGTCGGGAGGCCGTGCGGTGGATTCAACATTGCGGCAGCCATCGACGAAACTGTTGGCGGAGTTATGCCACTCATGAGCTGATGCTGCAGCTGCTGTATGAGCTGCAACTGCACCAGCTGCTGCTGCTGGAGATTGTACAACGTTGCGGTCATCACGGCAACGTCCTGCGGCATCATGTTGTTCTCGGCGAACTGCGCAACGGCAGCCTTTGTCGCGGGCAACGGCTCGATTGTCACATTGTTGTTGTTGGGCAGGAACGGGAAAAGATGCGGGAACTGCGACATCAGCTCCAGCTTCTGCTGGTCCATCATTTCCGAGTCCTCTTTCTTCTCGTCATCGAAGTCATCTTCATCGTTGGAAAGGTCGTCGACCTTGACCCCGTTCATTTCGCCATATTCATCCTCCGAGACATCCATTTCAGCTATCGCGTTGTTCGCGATCTCATCGTTGATGTTGATGTTGCTCTCCCCATCGGACATGTCATCTTCCTCATCATATGCAGTCTGCGGTGACTTCTCGTCGATGTTGTCGCAGTTGTTGCTGTCCCTGGGTGCCTCATTTTCGTCGAACATGACCACTATTTGTTTTTCCATGCACAGTTTTTGATGAGCTAAAAATTCATCGGGGTCCAGGAATTCTGCACAGCATTTTTCACAAACGTGCACATCGTCCTTGGCAATGGAGTCATCAACATCGTCAGTGAGTGGAGTCCCTGCAGAAAAGAAAAGAAAAAAAGGAAAATAAATATATATTTTATAAACTATTTATAATTTCAAAGAAAAACATATTTAATATGTTTCATTTTCAAACATTTTAAAAATCTAACTTTTTACAATTTTTTTAAAGTATATTGCATTTTAATGCATTTTGGTGACATTAAATAATAAAAAAAAATTATTAAATTTTATCAGTAACATTAAAAAATATTATTATTATTATTATTTATTTTTAATCTTGGAGATTTGATCTTTTAGTCCATCACATGTGAACTTAAAAGATAAAGTTATAATTTTTAATCTCTTTATAATTACAAACAGTATTTGATTAGTTTTTTAACAAGTATTCTTGAAATTTTAAATCTAAATGAGACATAAAATTTATACATTATATGGAGCATATTTGGAACAGGAATTTTTTTTGTTTTTTTAATATTAAAACTAAAGAGAATTATTTTTACTCATATAACTATTCTGTTCTTCGTGTTATTAATTTCAGACATCTTTACTACATCCTTCTTTAATTTATTGTCCCTTCTTCCATCATTCTCCCTCCATCACTCACTCTCCCCCCTATTCAATCACCCCCCCCATTTCTGGTAATGATTCTAACAGCAGACATTAAAAACTCTAAACAAACAAAATTATTTATAATAAATGATTTTTTCTTTTTTCTTTTTAAAAAAGAATGGTTAAAAAAAACAAATTCAAAAAAAAATAATATATATCAAAATCCTAATCTCTGTTGTCTCAATTACAAGAAATAACCACAATTTTCAGACATCTCTCCAATTTTTTCTTCTTTTTTTTCACTTTTTATTTGTCATAAAAATGACAGCTCCTCTGCAGACATGCTATTTGTTACCACGGCAACACAAACCGCTTATGACGAATTGCCGTATTTTTATATAGTCAGGAAGAGACAGAAGAAAAAAATAAAATAATAATAACCCCCAAAAAAATAAAATAATAAAAAAAATAAATACGAAAAATTAAAACGCAAACAGCCCAAATTGAGGCAACGAAGCAACCATTTCTCGTGTTAATAAAAACTGGCTTATGTTCAGAATGGTGTTGTTTAACTGACAGTAAGTACAGTGTTGTTTGAATCATAGTTTAATATCTGGAAATGATTGTAACTGTGTGGCAGAAAAATTATACGAAGACCCACGTCAGTGTGGTGGGTGAGACAGTCTGGCAGACAAAAGGTCTGAGTTTAACTAGTGTTTTAAAAAAAAAAAAAAAAAATTATAAAGAAAATGTGACGTTTTTGTCATTAATGTTATTATATCTAATAATAAATGTTACGTTTTGGTATTAAATATATATTCCTGGTTTTTAATATTATAAATGTGTGTATCTGTGTGTGGTGTTGGTATGTGTGTTTGTGTGTGTGTGTGTGTGTTTGCTGTTTACATGTATGTATCTATGTATTTATGTAGTGTAGTGTGTGTGTATTTGGTGTGTCTGTGTTACAAGCATAGAACACACCAAGAGTATTCACAAAAGCTAAATATATTTTTAATAAACTATTTGAAGAAAAAAAAAAAAAATGAAAAAAATATATATTTTCTTTCCATCCAAAAGTATTCATTAATACTGCCAACATGCACATGCTGAACGTCTTTCATACAAAAGATCATTCAAGAAACGATCATTTGTGGAATTTAACTTTCCATCCATGCATCTATCCATGCTTCCCTGCACCCATACAGCTGGACCCACCCAGCCATTTAGAAAGAACATGTGTCAGTGTCATTCAGGAAATCTGCTCAATGGAAGCACTTGTCTAAGCAGACACAACACAAATAAATATTTAATGTGTTTCTAAGTAAGAGAGTGCAACACAAAGAACAACACACCTCCCTCAAGATTAATATTTAATAAGCGAAAGAAAATAAAAATAATTTACAAAGATTAGAAAAGAAAAAAAGATTAACCAGAAGAAAAAAAAAAATCTGTTCTTAACTTTTAATGTCTGGGACTGAAGCAGAAGGACTGGCTGTCTTAATTTTTAATTTATTTTATTTTATTTTTATTTGTTTTATTTTTTTGTTATTTTTTTTTTTTTTTTTGTTCATTTTGAATCCATTACTCTGTATTTTTAAAATTCCTGTTATTAAAAATGTTCAAAATTTCCATTGACAAGTGAGGGTTATTTAGATTTTATATTTGCAAATAGTGAAGCATTTTAATTTTTTTTTTATTAGGTCTTTCTATTTTTTAACATTTTATATATTTTTTTTTATTTTTTTCTTGTATATATTTAAATTTTATTTTATTTTAATTTTATTTACTTTAATTTACTTTATTTGATGTTATAACATTTGTTTTATTTTATTTTTGTTGTTGCATTTATGGTCATTCTAATTTCTTTTTCTTCTTTCAAAGTCTTTGCTTTTTTTAATTATTTCTATGTTTTTTCTTTCTTTCTTTCTTTATTTTTAGTTTTTTTTCAGTTGTTTTGTTTTATTTTTTTCAGCATAATGAGTATATATCTGCATAAACCATTCAGATATAAACTATGGAGAATTAAAAAAAAAAAAAAGGTTATATTTCATCCAATTTTCTGTAACACAAAAACTGATGTTAAAATAGATTAGTAAATATGGATAACTTTAAATTATATTTTTTATAAATATATATATTTTTTTTTTTTTGCTAACTTCAAATCAGTGCACTTTTTCATTCTCTTTTCATATCTTTTTAAATTATATTTTTTGAAGATGGAAAGGGTCAAAGTTCTTTTTCTTTCTTTCTTTTTTTATTAATATTTTATTTTTTTCTTTCAAAAATTACTCAATACATCATTTTAATACAGCAGTCTTTTTTTTTTTTTTTTTTTTTTTCACTGTTTCTTTATTTCGCAAATATTATTTCATTTTGTAAAGAGTACTTGAAAGTGTGTAACAATTTTTTTTCTTTATTTATTTCTTCTTTAAATTTTCTTTATGAAATTACAACAAAAAAAAACAAAAAAGTAAAAAAATTTGAAATTGAAAAATCATCGAGACCAGGGTACACAATATGTTTCAGTTTCAATGGCGGTTGCTACTTTCACACTTTCTAAAAATCTTTTCTTTTCAATTTTTTCTTTGCACAAACATCTGCAGATGGATCTAGTAATCATATCAATTTCATATTATTCAAACTCTTTATTGAGAAAGTGTGTCAAATTTCATATTTTCCGTTCTTGCCCCACACACACACACAGGTCTGCTTTGACTGGTGAGAATATAACAGTGACAGAGTAAAAAAAAAAAAACACACAAAGAGATAAATCTTCACTTGAATATTTGACTGGTTTATTTCAGTCCTCATTCTTCATTTCTTCCTCTCTCTCTCTCTCTCTCTCTCTCTCTCTCTCTCTCTCTCTCTCTCTCTCTCTCTCTCTCTCTCTCTCTCTCTCTCTCTCTCTCTCTCTCTCTCTCTCTCTCTCTCTCTCTCTCTCTCTCTCTCTCTCTCTCTCTCTCTCTCTCTTTCTATTTCTTTGCTTATATTTTCATATTGCTTTTTCTGTCTCCCTATCTCTAATTCTCTCTTTCTCTCTCCTCCCTCCTTTTTGCTTCCATTTCTCCTTCCTTCTCTGTCTCGATATTGTCTGTCTCTCTACTGCTGATTATGTTTCTGTTTTAATTCTTCATCTGTTATCCTATGTGACTAATCAGTGACTTTGTTTCATTAATTCTTCTCTCTCTCTCTCTCCCTCCCTCCCTACCTCCCTCCCCTCTCCCTCTCCCTCTCCCTCTCCCTCTCTCATAACTTTACAAATACATTTTTATCTTTTGTAAATTACTCAAGCTGATATTTGTATAATCACAGTCTTGTAGAAAAAATGGAACAAAAAAAGTAATGTTGGATTTAATTCACAAGAATCTTTTTTTTTTAAATGTTGTTTATTTATTTACATTTTATTAACTTTTCAATATACATTTTTTATTTATTTATTTAACTTTTCAGCTTTTATTTATCTTTTATTTATTTTAATATGTATTCATATTACTTTCATTTCAAAATTATTTTTTTATTTATTTATTTTTTATCAATGTTTCAGATCTAAATAAATAAATTGAAATTAAAATTCTGTTTAAAGTTGCTACTTCACTGGCTAAAAAAGTAAAGAAAAGAATTTCATTTCTTTTAATATTATCTTTTCTTATCTTTCTTTTTTTAATCTTTCTTCTTCTGAAAAAGAAATGGTGTTTTCAAGAAGAAAAAAAAATTAACAAAAAAGAAATCAAATTAAAAAATATATAGTAACAATTCTTCACCCTTTCAACAAATAAAAATCACAGAGAATCACTTTCTTTTTGGTGTTTTCTCTTTTTTTTTTGAACTTTTATTTTTATTATTCCAAGGACCCAATCATTTTCTTTCACATTTTTATTTTTTTAATAAAAACAAATATTTCTTTTTTCTCTTCTGTTTTTCTCCTTTTTTAATTTCTTTTTTCAATATATATGTAAAATTGCGGTAATAAAAACAAAATAAAATGCTGAACTTGGAGATTCGAATTTCACTAAACTAATCCTTTTTTCATTTTTATTTTTCGTGAGGAAGGTCTTGTATGCATATACAATGAATGTGATTTAAAATGATACTTGTTTATTTTCATAAGCTTACCACATCTCTCTCATTAATCAATATCATCCCCACCCTTCTCAGTCACCCCTCCACCCCAAAATGCATCAAGCATTTGGGTTTAATGACTTTTTTGTGACAATGTGATTTTTTTTTCACTGTTGATAGCGAAGTTGGGTGTGTTCAGTTTATTTTGATCTTATCCCCTGCCCCTCAGTGAAAAATCCTTACCCCTTAAATGTGTGGAAAATCTTTAGTTTTTGAATACCAATCTTTAAAACATTTTTTTTTTTCTTAGATTTAATAAATATGCAATTTCAAAATTAATATAATAATTTAAAAGCTAAGTTAAAAATAATAATAATAATAATTTTAAAAATAATAATAAAAATAAATCAAAAATAAAAACTGGTTAAAGTATAGAAAAGGTATTCATAGTTTAAAAAAAAAAAAAAAAAAAAATTTAAAAATCAGTAATAATAATAATAGTAATTAAATTAATTAATTAATTAATTAATAATTTGTAAAAAAATATCCATTTAGTTTGGTTCAGGGTCATAGCCACAAACTACAAATTAATTTTTCTGCCAATTTATATTGATTAACTTTCTCTAATTGTCTATTGCCAGTCAACAAATACTGACAATAACATTTTCTGTTGTTAGTTACTGGGTATCATATAATTTAAAAAATTTACCCCAATTATCTATAATTTTCTTCCATTAAAAGCATTGATACACTGCTTTATAAATAAACTGAACATATTTTTGGAAAGGACAAAGACATGGATTTTTTTAAGTGCTGGTAAATGGTTAGTGTTTGGAATGGGAAAATCACCTAATAGTTCACAGTGAAAAGGATTGATCCAGTGGCCATTGATTTGCACTTCACAAAAATGCTGTTCACAGCAGTTATACACAGTATATACAAGTGTTTACCAAACCATGTAATAATAGAGACATTGAAAGAAGACTAAAAAATATATGATAGATTATATAATCCAAACTGTGATCTGCTTGTTAGTCAGAAATTAGCATCAACAAAATGACTGTTATCCAAAATCTACCTCTGTAGATTAATCTACACTTCAAAAGAAATTTGTAACTGACAAAAAGAAGTTAGACAATGGTTAAACACAGTCTATATCTGTAAATTTTCTACATTTTGAAACTGTTTTTTAATAAAAAAAATTAAATAAAATTCAATTATGGTTAACTCTGTAGATTAATCTACACTTTAAAAAAATCTACACCTGACAGGACAAATCACACCTGGGTTAAAGGTAGTCTACATCTGTAGATTAATCTATACTTACAAAAAAGTCTACAACTGACAAAACAAACCAGACATGGGTCAAACCAGACATCTGTAGATTAACCTACACTTTAAACAAAAACAAAAACCAAAAAACAGCCTGGTTTATTGGAGGCTGACACAAAATTTCATTAATTCTCGCTCTGATTTATTTCAGCTGTTAGAACTAATAATCATATTTGATTACTGAATGCTAAACTAACTACATGTCATGTTTTGAACATCCCTATTGAGTCGGAATCAATAGACGCTTTTGACTCAGAATCGCAGCCAATAGACACACACACACTGTGCAATGTACAAGCTGAAATATATGTATTGTAATATACACATCTGTAAAATAATACGACTGATATGTCATCTGTAATACAAATTGTAATTTACAAGGTGCGAAATTGTGTGCTTTTCTCTCTATTTCACTAATGTTCTGTTATTGTTATTTGACTAATGTGTTATTGTTTTATTTGTTGTCTTTGTTGTTATTATATATTGTTATTATTATTGTTTATTATTATTATTATTAATTACTGTTATTATTATTCTCATTAATTAGTTATTATTATTATTATTATTATTATTATTATTATTATTATTATTATTATTATTATTGATTTTGTTATCATCATCATCATTACTGCCATTAACAACATTATGAAGATTTTCATCATCATCATCATCCTTAATATTAATAAAATGTCATACAAAGAATAAATTACCTTTTCAGAATATCTATAAAAAATTATTAATATACAGAAATGAAATGTGGACCTGCAATATATAACAATCAATGTAAATAAGATACATGTATCAGCTTAGTCCTTAGTTACAGCAGTAGAAGTAGTAGTTGTAGTAGTAGTAGTAGTAGTAGTAGTAATTATGGAAACAGTATTTGTAGTGGTGATACTAATAAATTTAGCAATAGAAATTATAATAGTTGTGGCCAAGTTATGGTGGTAGTAGTAGTTGTTGTAGTGGTAGCTGTAGCAGTGGCAGCAGGAGCAACAGTAATTGTTGTAGTAGTGGTAGTGATAATAGTGGTAGTGGTACTAGTGGTAGTAGTAGTAGGTGCAGTAAGTGATGTAGTAGTAGTTGTAGTAGTTGTAATAGTAGTAGTAGTAGTTATCATGGTAGAAAAAATAATAGATGGAATTGTTGTGGTAGTAGTAGTAGTAGTTGCAGCACTTATAGCATTTGTAGAAGTAGGTGAAGAATAAATAACAGCAATTGTAGTTGTAGTATTTGAAGAAGTAACTGAGGCATAAAAAACAGTTGTTGTAGCTGCTGTTGTTGCAGTAGTTGTGTTATCAGCGATGGAATCAATATGAAATTACTAAATGCAGTGTAAAAACGTGCAGTTTACAACACACTCGACAAAGCACCATTGTTGTTCTTTATTGCAGAGGTTGTCACAATAAAGAGTGATTTCCCTGGGGTGGGGTCAGTGGCTTGGGTAGTCTAAATACACACCAGCCAGCCTGATAGAGTGAAGACAGGGGTAGACTGGGAGGGGTGTTTGTGAAGGGATCTAGACAGCCATGTTTAACATGACAGTTGGAATGTTAATGGTAGAACTGCCATTGTCTTTAAGGGCAGGGAAAATCTGGAAGGGGTAGGTACTCTTGAATCTCAGGGCAGTTTTGGGAGGGTGTGTATTTGTGTTTGTAAGAGGGTGTGTCTGCCTGGGAAACATTTCTGCTGTTCTTCAGGATAAATATTATATATTTCTACTATTTCTAAATTTACTAATACAACTAACTGTTATTATAGCAACAAAAATAAAAACTACAATCACTTCTAGTACAACAACTACAGAACACCTACTACTATTACTACAACCACCATCACTACTTCATCATTATCAACTACCACTGCCATCACTAATAATAACAATAATCAGTAAAGATATTATTTATTTTAGCTAATACTGAAATTATTAAAAGCCATTTCTCAGTAATAAATAAATAAATAGATAGATAAAATAAGCTCACAGATAGACACTCTCTCACACACACACAGACAGACAGACAAACACAAAACTAAGTACTCAACTCTGAAACAAAAAACAGTAACAGTATTTAGCAGCTGTGTATTTAACTGCGTCTTTCTGTTTGGGTCTAATTATCCAGATAACTTTCTCTATATTTTTATATTCTAGACACATTTATGTTAATTGCTAAAGTAGTCAAAAAAAATAAAAAAAAAAAAGAGATATCAGATCACATAGAAGTATTTAGAAATGGAATGATGGTTTTATTTAGTCTAATTTTCGTACACTAATTTCAAAAAAAGAAGAAAAAGAAAAAATAAAGAAGAGAAAACAAAATTGAAACAACATCAGATAAAGATTTTTGCCAGTTGGTAAGTTCATTAATGGCAGAAATCTCTAATTAATCAAAAAAATCTGAGATAAAAATGTTGAGTATCTTAACATTTAAAACATCTTTTCATTGCCAGTGAAGAAAGAAAGAAAAAAGGAAAATGCTAAAAAGGAAAGAAGAAATAAAATAAAAAAATGGTCTGGTTTAAGAGAATGATCAACATTTAGGAGAGATAAATTAATGTTGAAATGTGATATATTTTTATTAAAAAAATGCAAAAGTAATTTTAAAAGAAAATAAATAAATATAAATATATATATAAAGAAATGAAAGGAGAGAAAATTATTTTTTAATGTAAAAAAAAAAGTTTCAAAATATTTTCAAAAACATACACAAAGAAATGTACACATGCTTAAGTACTTAAAATATGAATAATTTATTAAAAAAAAAAAATAAATACGTTTCTTTAAAATAGTTCAAACTTCAGAACTGTTTAACAACTTTTCATTTTTTTTAATAAACAAAATTTAATAATTAAAAAAAATAAAAGAAACATTTTCAATAACATAAAAACTACAATTGTTTACCAATCAAGAAATAAAAACTTAACAAATCACAACAAAAACAAAAAAGTTTAAAATTAGAGAAAAACATCTTTAAATAAATAAATTTAAAAAAAAAAAAAACTGAAAGAAAAACATACAATAATCTTCTAACCACTAAGAAAACAAAATCAGTCTTGCAAAAATGAAGGAACAAAAGCACAACAGAAACCAAACCATAAACATCCAAAAGATTTTTTTTTTTTTTTAAAAATCGGAAGCTTAAAAAAAAAAATTTAAAAAAAAGGAGATGGAAATAAAGCTTTAAAAACAAAATTAAAAAAAAAATTAAAAAAAATGAGTGAAAAAAAAAAGAAAGAAATGAAATATTTATACTCAATCTATCACGTTTCTTGTTAACTCTTGTAAAATTGGAATCACTGTTTGGTCAGATGTCATCATCTTAGACCACACACGACGTTGCTGACGTTGACGTGAATAAATTCACCAATTTGTTCATTTCACAGAAATAAACACCAATTTGCAGATATATTATCTCAAATTGCTTTTCTGTGTTCTGTTTAGGGGAATTTTTAATAAAAATAAATATTAAGAACGAGAAGTATGTAATGAAAAAGAGGTGTGTCTGTGTATGTGTGTGTGTGTCTAGATAAATGTGTGTATGGGTATGTGTATGTGTATGTTTATATCTATGTATATGTATGTATATTTATATATGTGTGTGTGTGTGTGTGTGTGTGTGTGTGTGTGTGTATATATATATATATATTTTTTTATTGTATTAATTATATTTTAATTATAAACTTTTTTTATTCGTTTTTTTTTTTTTTTTACCTGGTGCCGGTAGAAAGACTGAGAACAATATAAAACAAAACAAAAACAAAAAAAAATTTAACAAAGTTTAAACTGTAAAAAAAAAAATAATTATAAAAACAAAATAATACATCAATATGCCAAGTCTGCATTGCACCCCATGGTGGAAAATTTGTCAGTTTCAAACGAAATTGCCTCAATTAATTTGGCAAAAACCTGCCGATGAGCTAAATATGGAATTTCTCGTTACTATCCCAGCATTCCACAGGTAATTGTTTACATAGTTGTTTACATATGAATGACTCATTATCAGTTACTGTTTTATCTAAGTGAAAAGAAAATGACATAAAAAAAAAAAATGTTAATAGTTTTCAACTGGTTTTTTTTTTGTTCTTTTTGTCTTCTAATGGATGATCTTCACAAGATAAAGCAATCTTTTCATATTTTTGGAAAAATGTTTAAAAATATAAACTATAAACTTTTGTTATTTTTAAAATAAATCTTTTAAAAGGTAAGATTAAAATTTATCTGATATTTGAAATTGTTATTAAAGTTCTTATGTTTTGTTTTGTTTTACAATTTTATTTTTTTAACAAAATTGAAATAAAAATGAAATGATTTTGAAATAGCTTTGTGTATTTTTTTTTTTATTATTATTATATTTGAAAACACAACAAGAGTTGTTTTGTTTGAGTTTTTTTTTTTTTAAATATTTTTGTTTGATCTTGTTTTTGTCTTTTATATATTAAAGACCAGAACCAAAAAATTTGAAATTGTATTTTTAAAAGCATTGTTCTCAATTTTCTTTTATTACATTTGATAAATAAACTTTCATCTTTATATCTTTAAAAAAACAAATAATAATGAAAGATAAAAAGTTTGAATTCTGATGTTTTATAGCTCAACTTTCAAAATAAAGTTTGATTTTCTAATTTTTGTGTTTTAAATTTTTTTTTGGTGGGATTTTTCCTTTCTGATTTGTTCTTTTTGATATAATTTTTTAAAACAATTTTTCTTTCTAAATTTTATACTTTCTCTTCATTCATTCTTGTTTAAATTTATTATTTTTATAAGTAAAACTTTAAAAATTTAAGAATTTTGTTTAAAGTCATTGCATTTTAAATTCAGTTTACATGTTAAAACCAAACTTTGAAAGTGTATTTTAAAATGTCATAATTATTTTTTTCTTATTAAATTAAACACAACATTTGTGTAATATTTTAAAATTATTTTTATCTGTTATTTTTAATATTATTTTTGAAAAATAATAATGTAAAATTATTCAAATTATGTGTGTGTGTGTGTGTGTGTGTGTGTGTGCATGCATGCATGAGAGACAGAAAGAAAGAGAGAGAGATTTAAACATAAAAATATAATGAAAGAGAGACAGACAGACAGAGGCTCAAAATCTTGCAACTTCAAAAGTTACTTTCCAAATAAAGAAACAGTCAATATTTTCTTTCTTTAAAATAAAACCCCATTTAACTGTAAGCTTTATATTCCCACCCTCCCACCCTCTCACCCACACTAACCCAGACATTTTTCAAAACATGGATCCACCCCAAAGTAAAAAATAAAGAAGCAAAAAACACAGAAAAAAACTTATTCTATCCAATGCACAATAATAAATCAAAACTAACGTATTACCAATAAATTATAGAACTCTTCAGAATTAATTTAATATTCATATAAGCCAGAATATCTTTTTTTTTCTCTCTCTCTCTCTCTCTTTCTTTCTCCTAAACTAACAATTCAAATAAAATTCATGTATGCTAGTAAGAGGTAAATTAAATTTCTTGTATAATATTACACATAGCTTTCAGGATACTGTTTCATGTAATTTATGTTCAAATGAGAAAAAAAATTGTTCCAAGTTTTATCATTATTATTATTATTATTATAAAACAAATTTCCATATTTTCAGTGTAACTAGTTTAATAATGGTATTTTTTTCTAAAGGTTTTTCACTTTTAACAAAAGTAACTTAAATCATTCAAGAAAAATTTAAATTTCTAATAAGTGGATTTTTTTGAGAATGTTGCCATTTTTTTTATTTTAGAAGAAGAAGATATATATCATGTGTTTTATTAAATATATGATGTGAATTGTTTATTTATTTATTTTTTTATTTATTTTTTTTTTTTTATGTTGGTTTTTTTGTGCATTATTTGGTTTATTTTTATTTATTTAGGTTTTGTTTGTTTGTTTGTCATATATTTAAGTATACATAGATGATAATTTAATAAAAGATAGCTAGATACATAACCATCTGTCTATCCACTGCAACATTTTATCTTTTCGTTCAAGTTTCAGTTTTCTTACAATTTTTAAAACTCTTCAACCTTTATCCAGTCGCCTCTTTAATCTGGGCAGTAATTTGTTCAAGCAAACACCTCCAGATAGCAATCTACTTGAAATAAACAATCAGTTGTTCACCAGGGACACAAAAGAAGAAGAAAAAAAGCCACACTGAACCAACCAAGTGATGTAACCTGAAACTGAACCCCACTTCAAATGATACACACACACATATACTTACACACAAAGTTAATCCTAATTACAAGGCAAAACTTTGATATATATATAGGTGTAAACAAAAGCAGGTATATATACATAGAAATGTAATTGACAATTAATCTTTTCTTCATTTTTTTTTTCTACCTTTTATTTCAATTTCTTTTGTTTTCATTTCTCTTTATATTTCTTTTTTAACTTTCTTTTTTTTTTTTCCTTTGTTGTGAAATGGATTTAAAAAAAAAAAAAAAAAAAAACCCTGAGGCAGAATATGATGTAATTGAAATTGATGCAATGAAAACAACATTTCATAACCAAATTACAGGTAAGCTAAAAAGTTACCTGTAACCTGCCTATTGTTCCACCTGTGTTAAAAAGGATCTGCACAAAAGCTGTGTAATATTATGTAACATTCTTGTTAGTAATGTTTGATGGTTTAAGACATTATTGGACAATTGTTAAAGGAATTTTTTTTTTTTTTTTTTTTTTATTTCCCTTCATGGTTTTTGGTTCACAGATGAAAAAAATCAAAATGAAAAGAAGCTTGATTTCTTTATTTTTAAATATTTCTTTAATCCTGGATATAGTTGAGTGATAAATTAATGATGTAATTACATCAACAGGTCCCCTGAGGCAGAATTGCTTTGGTGGGAGGCAGAGGAAAAAAAAAAAAAAAAAAAAAAAAAAAAAAAATGCTTTTGTTAAAAATAGACTAAAAAGAAAAAAAATATTCAAACAGAATAAAATAATAAAAATTTTAGTAATTTTTTTTGCTTCATTGTTTTTGTTTATATTATTTTGTATATTGTTGTTGTTATTGCTACTACTGTTAGAACTATCATAACTATAGCTAGTATTGTTTCTACCTTTACTACTACTACTGCAACAACAACTACTACAACTACATTATTATCACAATCATTATCATAATAATTATTATTATCATTATCACTATAATTATTATTTTTATCATTATCATCATCTTAGTTGTTAATAATGAAACTTTTGACTAAGATTTCTTTAAATCAAAAATTAATATTATCTTACGTCATAACCATCATTGTTGCTATTCCGTACAACAAACGTAGATCTCATACATATTTTTTTAATTATTATTTTATTATCGTTATTATTTTCTTTTTTTCTTTAAGATGTATGAAAAAAAAAAAAAAAAAAAATTTACCTTCTCATGAACATGACAATATATGAACTATTTGTACTGCGTGAACTGGTACATTAGAAAATGACAAGTGTAAGATTCTGTAACTCACTTTCACTCTTCAACAATAAATCAAAATACAGTTTACTCAAACGACCGCATCAAATATATATATATATATACTTTTTTAAATGAACAACTGAAACAGATAGTTTTGACATAAACACAGCTGCACATGCACCCATAGAAATAGACAGGACATAAAAACCACACACAGAGACACACACACACACACACACACACACACACACACACACACACACACACACACCAATCCACAATATAGCAGCAAATATTTCAGGACAATATTTTGTAAATTTCAGTTTTTAATATTAATGCAAATTTCAGTTTTTAATATTAATGTAAATTTCAGGACAATATTTTGTAAATTTTTAATATTAATTTAAGTTTCAGTTTCAATAAAAAATGTAAATTTCAATTTTTGATATTAATGTAAATTTCAGTTTTGATATTAATGTAAATTTTAGTTTATGTATTAATGTAAATAACAAAATACAGTGAATTTATACTGAAGTAAAACTAACAAATTTATATTAATATATCACTGCAAAATAAGAGATTTATAAATTGATGGTAAGATAAAGAAATAAACAGTTTAATGTCAATTTCAGCTTACACATTAGTATTAGTTATGGCAAACTAATTTATTTTTTCTTAAAGTAGAATAAAAACATTAATATATTAATTTTTATTAATATAAATTGAAGAAATATATAATTTTTAAAAAAAAAATTGTTAAAGTACATTTCCATTAATGTAAAATATAGATGTTTAATTAATGTAAATTTCAGTTAAATATTTATATATATATATATTTTTAATTAATACTGATTTTCATTTCATATTAGTGTAAATGAGACATTTTAGTTATAGCAAACTTCAGTTACAAATTAATGTAAATTATCATTTAATTAGTGTAAATTAAATTATTTTATTAACATAAATTTTAAAATCAGTTAATGTCAGTTTCTAGAATAAAATATAAAAGCAATAATAAAACTATATATTCACTGATTATATTAATGTAAACTTTGTGAAATAAACTGTAATGTGTGTTCATTATTACTCAAAATATCCATTATATATACTGTTATAATAAATACATACAAAAGGTGTTTTTAAACACAACAAATAAGAAAATCTTTAGATGGAAGTTCTTTCATCCAATACTATTAAATACATATATCAAAGATATTTTATGACACCAAATTAAAAAAAGCATTTCTTAGATAAAGAAACAAAAATTCTATTTTCAGCAACAGTTAGTAGCATGTTAATGTAAATTTGGAGAATAAATAAATGGTCATTTTTCTGGCCACTGTATCCCATGGTAACCATTCTCTTTCATTTTGCAGTTACTGCATCTGCATCAAAGGTGTGCACATAACATTAAATAGATTTCTTAGATGATGATTTCTTTTTTAAGAGAAGACAATAACATTGGTAAGTATATAATGTAGTGTTACTGACATCTTTATGTACAATTTTCAAAAGTAAAAAGAAAAGATATGTTCTTGACATTTTTAACTATATAGCTTATTATAACATTTTTGCAGAATAAAAATAATATATATATCCACTAAGTGTCCCTTTCATGTTATTTTATGATAAATTTATCAGCTATGTAAATACATAAATAAATAAATAATAACCATAATAAACAATATGTATACGAATACTGAACAAAACAAAAAACAAAAAAAAAGAAGTAAATAAATAAATAAATAAATAAAATACAATATACATATGTACAAACACACACACACACACACACATATATATACAAACACATATCAATAAACATATTGTACATTTCACACAACGAAATAGATTAATCAACACAGACATTAATTCCCAAGTAATTTAATTTTTTTTTTAATTTTTTTTTCTTCAGTTTTTTAAATTATTTACTGCTGAGGATAGAATGAAATTTATATCATTATGAACTGACAAGCTAATATAGCCCTACATCAAACTTGCCACCAGCTTTTTCAAAAGTATCAGTTTTCAAATAACTCGTTTCAAATGTTTATTTCATAAAACAGCAGCATCACAAACAGACAGTAGTGACTGCTGCAGCAGCAGCAACAGCAGAAGTAGCAAACATCATAAATAAAATAAAAGAAACATATTGATCAGCTGTTTGTTTTGATTGTTATTAATGTTTATTTGTTTACTCGTAATGGGTGTTGATTTTTAAAAAGGAAGATTAATGAAGCCACATGACAGTATATTTTGTATGGATGTAGATGGAAGTAGACTGAAAAGTAGATGGATGCGTGGATGGAAAAAACATAGATAAATAAATAGGTGTATATATTTGTCTATGTGTATATGACAGTACATATTGCACAGAAGTACCCAGATAGCTAGGTAGGTAGATAGGTACATAGATAGATAGATATACAGACAGACAGACAGTAAATGATAGACAAATATATACACTTGTTTATCTGTATATAAACAGAAACAAAAACGTTATTTCATTTTGACCGATTGATTCATTCTTTTATTCTTTTATTAAAATCTCATTGAACTTTGAATAGTAACTAAATGTTCTGTGAAACTAAATAGAAAAAGATTTACAACATTTTTTTATTGTACCATTGGAAGGCCGTTAACCTTTGAAGAGAAGATTGCATTAACATGCAAATTAGCCAGGTCAAAGGCCATCTCACCCCATGATTAGAGGAACCCGTAATTAATACACTGCATAAGTGCTGTAATGAGACGACCCTTTATAACTGGTTTCACATGCGTTCAAGTGGTTTATGACATTTGCATAATTTATTACGTTACATCATCATAATTTATGACATTTGCATAATTTATCAGTGACATCACTAAATGTATTATAATTTATGACAGGTGTTTTAATTGTTTTGAGTTATGACATCTTCAGATTATGGCAGGTGCTAAGTCCATTATGATAATCATCACCAGGTTTGAGAATTATTTACTAATAAATGGATTGAGAGAAATAAAGAAATATGTTTTTAATTAATTAATTAATTAATTAGTGGTATGGGGAGAGAGATGGGATAGATAAAAATTAATTATTACTACTAAAACTGCTACTATTATTACTACTACTCCACACTACTATTTTACTAGTACTACTACCACCATAAGTACAATCACAACTACCACTACAACCACTACTACTGCTACTACTACTGCCAATTAAATAAATAAATAAATAAATAAGAACAAAATAAATAAATAAGTAAGAAAGAAAGACACAAATAAATAAATAATGTAAAAAGAAACAAACAAATATTTTTTTTTGTAAGTTTTGTTTGTTTTTTTTTTTATATTATTATTTATTTATTTATTTATTTAATTTTAAGTAATATAATTGATAGCTTGTGTCAAAATCATTTTTAAAATGATGTTTTAAAAAATAAATAAATACATAAATTAAAAAGATATAATTATAGGCTTATGTATATGAGAATAGTTATTTTTTATTTGTTTTTATTTTTATTTTCTATAAATGATCATGCCCCTATGCATATTTACAACAGAGAAGATTGATAAAATTGGAAATCGTATCGGATTACATAATAAAAGTTTGATTATTTTTAAGTCAAGGCTAACTGATATTGAAACATGTAGTTCACATTTATAATCCAACATAGTCATGTAACATTTTCATGTATAACCTTCAATAATGGACCTTCAGTGTATATATATATATATATATATATATATATATATATATGGTTGGATGGAAAAGTATGTATTACTTTAAAAAAAAAAATTGTCTCTTAAGATATAAACACAAATTGATAATACTTTAAAAAAAAAAAAAAAAAAAAAAAAAAAAAAAAAAAATAATAATAATAGTAAATAAATAAATAAATAAATAAATAGATAAATAAAAACACATGTAAACTTTTCTTTCCATTTGTTCATTAAATTGAGCCATTAAAAAGTTTTATCTAACAAAATACGCAGCAATTTATTAGTGCAGGCAGACGTCACTATTTCATTATTAAAATCTGCATCACTTTTATTAGTAACAATTGTTTAAAACGGAGAAGCTGAACCATTTCTCAGTGTCATTTGAAATGAAACAGTCAAGCCACACACAAATAATGACACAACAGATGTCCCAGTTTGACCTAATATCATTTACTTTACACACAGCTTGTGTCTATGATCTTGTGTACACTTATTTGATAAATACTAATATGTACTGGTGGTATGTGTGTGTGTCTGTCTGTCTGTGTGTGTGTTTATGTGTGTGTAAGAGTCTACATATGTGTGTGTGTGTGTTTCTGTGTATATGCATGTAGATATCAATGTGTTTCTATGTATGTGAGTATTTGTATGTATATGTGTTTGAGTGTGTGTATATGTATGTATGTATGTTTGTATGTATGTACTTGTATATGCATATATGTGTGTATATGTTTGCATGTTGGTATGTGTTTTGTGTGTGTGTCTGTCTGTGTGTGTCCATGTATGTGTATTTACATATGCATATATATATATATATATATATTAAATAAGTGCATATATTATACATGTAACCTTATAACCATTAATAAGTAATATACATTTTTAATAAATATTCATTAGTTTCATCAATATTAATAATTATATAATGAATGGCCCATCAAACCAATATTTGTAATAACTGTCTAATATTAGCATATTAATTAATTGCTTAATATCAGTTAATATTAAAATATATTCATTTATTCTTTCATTAATATTAATACATGAGCTGAAATAGCCATTACATAAATAAATATTCATTGATTCACTGCATTGGACAGTGGTCAGCATGTTTGGCTGGACACAGACAAACAGAATGGACAGATGCGCAAAACAAACAAATAAATAAATAAATCTAAGGAACTTTGATCATTCTTTGTTTTGCATTCATTAGTGTATATCTATTTGTATATATTTCAAAGAATTTAATGTACAAACGGAATTTGTGTGCATAATAGGAAAACACCTGTCACATTTGATTTAATTAGCAATTACAGGTAATTATTGGAATTACTAGTAGCTGTAATAGGTAATAGTAGTAGTACTAGTAATAATAATAGCTGTTATATTAATACTACTAATAATAACAGTTGTTGTAATAGTAGTAGTATCAATAATAATAGTTGTTATATTAATACTAGTAATAATAACAGTTGTAGTAAATGTAGTAGTGGTAGTAGTTGTGGTAGCAGCAGTAATAGCTGCAGAATAGCTGAATTTATTTATGTATTTAAAACACACACATGCCTATACAAACACTCATACACACACAAACACACGCAAACACACACACCCAACACACACACACAGTAACACACACAGAGACACAGACACAGACACTGAACAAAATCTGACACTGATTTAACCTTTATCTTTTAATCCATTAAACAAAGACAGGATTTTCTTTTCATTATCAAATCCCTCATCCAAAATCTTTTCTGCATGATAATAAATTCACTTAATCTTTTTTCACTAAAAATCTTCTTCTCGGTATTATAATTAATTTACATAATCCTTTCACTACAGTCTCTTCTCAAAATCTGTGGTGTGAGTCCCTTACCTGTAAATCCAGGTTCAATATATATATATATATATATATATTTTTTACCTGGTCCAGGTGTAATCTGTAATATCGTTATCATTATAATCTGTGTCAACCTGTCTTAAGAATTAAAATTTACAACAGGTAACAGGTAAAGTTTTAACTTGTCAAGTTTGAGTTGTCAACAAGCTGATTTCATAAACAAATACTTCATCTCATATTTGATAATCCACCCTTGCTATCGACACTGATAAAGGAGTTAACTGGATTTACACATGGATTAGGTAATCCATCAAAGATTAATTTGTCATAGATATAAATAAAAAATTCTCATATTTTGACGATGATGTTATTAAATTCATTATTGCTAAATATTAAAAATTTGTTCTGTTATTATTGCTGATAGTGGTAGTAGTAGTTGTTGTTGTAATAGTAGTGATTGTAGTTGTAGTAGCAGTAGTTGTTGTAATAGTAGTGATTGTAGTTGTAGTAGCAGTAGTTGTTGTAGCAGTAGTTGTTGTAATAATAATAGCAGCAGTAGTTGTTGCAGTGGTAGTAGTAGTAGTGGTAATAGTAGTAGAGTAGTAATAGTAAAAGAAGTATCAGTAATAGTAGTAGTAGTAGAAGCAGCAGTAGTAGTAGTAGTGATGGTGGTGGTTGTGGTTGTTGTTTGGAAACCTAATAGTATAAAATATTAGAAACTGGATTCTGTTTCATTAAATATAATAATAAATAAATACACATATTATTGAGACATTTTAATAATTATAAAGAGAATTTTTAATTAAAGTATTTGTCATTTAATATTAATAAATGGTTTCAGTTAATGAATAAAATAATGTAGATAAACAAATACTTATAAAAGTATACAAAAAATAATAATTTAATGTCCACTGAATTAATGGATGTTTAATTAAAAAAAAATAAAAACCAGAATACAGATATTTGTATGAAAACAGAAAGAAAGAAAGAAAGAAAGAAAGAAAGAAATGCTGATTTCAAATATTAAAAACCTTTTCTTTCATATTTTTTCTAGTTTCATTTTTCTTATAAAAAAGAAAAAAAAAAAAAAAAAGAAGAACAGAATTAAACATTTTTATCAGTAAAACCATTCTATATAAAAACACTTATTAGAATTGTTGCCTTACAAAAAAAATATATAAATACATTTAATAAATTTACACAAAATAAAGACTGGAATAACTAATTTAATACAATCATTAATCTAAAACATTATTATAAAATAATAAATCATTTTCTTTTTTAAAACAAACTCAAAACAACAACAACAACAAAAATTTATAACAATAAAATAAAATACATATAAAATAACTTATGATAAAATAAATGACTGGGAAAAAAATCAAATCAAAAAATCAAAAGCTTTTGATTTCGACTGAGCATTTCGCGGTAACCATAAGTTAAAGCAATTAATTGTCTCGAAAACGGATTTTTATCAGGATCCCAGGAGTTGAAAAGATTAACCCTTTGGCACCCAACTGTGATAACTTAACCCTAACAGGGTCAGGGGTGTCTCCTGGGATACCCAGCCTATTAGCCAACTCCCTAAGACAAAGGGAAGTTGTCAGCAAAAGGGTTAAAACCAGCTGGGGCAGATTTGTATCATCTCCAACAGCATCAGCGAGATCAATTTCAGAGAGGTGGGGGGGTTAACAAGATTGACACTGGTCAATATCAGGAGAAGGGACGGGGGGGGGGGGGGAGGCCAGGTGAAATGTATTAGACAGTGTTTGCTTGTTAATTACATCTGTGTGTGTGTGTGATATATTTCAGTTATTACATGATGGGTTGAAATTAACATCTGAATGTTCATTTCTTTTGTTAGATCTCAGAATAATTATAAGGATATATATATGTGTGTGTGTGTGTGTATATATATATATATATATATACACACACACACATACAAAGACATACACACACACATATATATAGGTATATGTACAAAGAAAGAGACAGATAATATTAATATTTTAAGGTTTTGTTAGTTATGCACTTTCCCCAAAATAAGCCTAATTAGTACATTATTATTTTTTATAATTGTAATAAATGTACAAAGAAAATCCATTTGCAGAAAATTGGAAGAAAATTTTAGTTATTATTTTTAGCAAAAACAAAAGTTAATTGTCTTAATGATTTTTGAATGATAAATATCAATGTATGTATTAACTTGGCAATAAAAACATGATATTAAAAAAGAAATTAAATTTAATTATTAAATGTGTGCTTACTTTACACTAAAAAAGAGAGAGAGAATTAATGTATGCATTGATTATAATAATTTAAATTCAATATTTATAATTCTGCACAAAGTTTTTCCATTTTTAGTTATATTGTGTTGCTACTACTACTGCTACCAAAATACCAACTACTACCACCACAATCATTACAACTATTATTATTATTTATTTATTTATTTATGTATTAGACATTATTACAGATATGTCATTTAAATGATATTTTATTCTGATAAATACATTTTTTTATAATTATTATTTTATTTGTTTCCCTCACTAAATTATCACAAATTATTTTCTTTTGAATAGTTATCTTTTTTCTTATTGTCATTTTCAAATTTATCAAACATTTTAAATTTGATTTATCTTTAACAAATTTAACATTCCTTCATTTTTCTTTACTCTTTATTTAACAACCCTCTTTTTTTTTTTTCCATTTTTAAAATTCCTCCAGTTTATTTTATATATATATATATATTTAAATATGTTGTTTTTTTTTTTTTTTTTTTTATCTATCATCTAAACAAATTTCTTTGCCAGGAACTTCTTTTAGCAAAATATTTATACAGCAGAAAGGGAAAAGAAAAAAAAAAACAAAAAATAATAATAATAATAATAATAGTTCTGACAAAAATAGCCTGAAAGGAGCACCACCCAGAAAAATATATTTTTTTCTATAATTTTTTTTCTTTTTTCTTTTTTCTTTTTTTTTCTGTGATAAATTATTAGGTTTTTGTTTCAATTTTTCATATCTTGCTGTTTTCAGGCCCACTAAGCTCTGTCTGTGTCAAATGAACAGCACTGCCAAAAATTATAGGAAGTGTCAAACATTTTACAAATAGCTGGGAACTTCTTTTCTGATTTATCATAACATTTGCTTACTTACGCTCAAAACACACACACACACACACGTGTGTATATACACGCAGACACACAGACACAAACTGAACAGCTGGGGAAAGGCAGAGATGCCAAGCTCGTGAATATTGCAACAAATCAAACGTGTCAAAATATTACTTTCAATTTTCCATGCTTATTCTTAGCAGGCAGGGCTGGGCTGGAACAAGAAACTAGAGTGAGTAGGAGGAGGGAGTTAAGGGAGGGAGGGGTGATAGAATGGGCGAGGATGGGGGATAAAACAGGGAGAGGGAGAAAAGGAGGAGAGATGGAGAAGGAGGAGGAGGAGGAGGTTTAAAATAGAAAAAGTGAGTGGAAAAATATAAAGAGAGAGAGAGAGAAAGAGAGTTGTTAGGAAAGAATGAAAGAGTTTTTAAGAGTGTTTTCTTGCTGTCTTCTTGTTTTGTTTTATTTTGTTTGTTTGTTCATTTTTAGTGGGTTCTTTTTTTTTACTTTAATAGCTTGGGAGGGGGCAATACGAACTTCCATGCTTTTTTTTTTTTTTTTGTAAGAGAGAAAATATATGGGTTTACTTTTAGGGAGGGACAGAAGAGCAAAGATGAGGGAAAGGAAACAAATTTGAACTTTGACTTAGACAGCAGTGAACATTTAGAAATATGTACAAACTGATGATCATGTGGAAATTCAATGGATGCATAGAGGATAAAAACAAAAGATGAATAGATAAATATATTTATCAAGAAATAAAATAAATGAATAGATGGATGGATGAATGAATGAATGAATGAATGAATGATTGGATGGATGGATGGATGGATGATTGATGTATTAGCAGAAATATTCTGGATCAAATCACTGTTTTTAATATTTTCATATATTTATGTTTTTATATATTAAGTATGTGGTTAATTATTAATGCTTGTATAATTTATAATGATGTTATTTAACTAAAATTACTTTGGAAAATGACAAATGAATGCTTTAAAAAAATGGCTAAAAAATAATTATTCTTAATGATTATATTATTAAAAGGTGGAGTTAAAAAGAAGAACCAAAATGCATGAAAAGTATGAAAAAGAAAATGAAGAAAGGTGGTTTTCATATTGGATGTTTTCTATAATTTGTTTCTAATTTACATTTTTTTTTATAACAAAAATATTTATTCTGATTTAATTGTAAAGGGTTGTTTTTTTGTTTTTTTTTAATTGTTTTTTTTCTTTTTTTTTCAATTAATAATTTATCAACCATAAAGCATCAACTGTTGTGATGTCATAAAATCAACATCTGTTACTGGTTAATAATCTGCAACAGAATTTATTTTTTTTGTAAAGAAATACTTTCACAAATTCCCAAATTGAAATGTTTCTATTAATTTCAAATAAAAATAAATTTCAAATTTGAAAGTAATTGATTTTAACACCGAAAACCAATAAACTTTTAACGTTTAAAAAAGACAACAAAAAATAAAAAACAAAACAAAAAGAAAAAAGAAACAAGTTAAAAAGAAAGAGTAAATAAAAAAGTAAAAATCAAAATAAATTATTTAAAGGTTTCAGTAAAAAAAAAAAATAAGTGATAAAATAAAATAAACAAATAACCAAAAAAAATAATTAAAATATTAAGTTTTAAGAAAAACATTAAAACAGATTAATCTATTCAAAATAACCAAAACATTAAAATAAAAAAAAATAACCAAAACTGTTAAAATAAATATTATAAAAAGTAAAACTGCATACGCACAACAATAATTTTAAAAAAACAAAACAAATAATTAATAAAAAGATATAATTAAAAATGATAAATTACAAACGTGGAAATAACAAATTGTATTTTTTGATAAAATCAAAAATCTAATAACTATAAAAGTAATAATATACATAAAATAAATAAATTCAAAATTACAAAATTGTAATAACAAAAACACAAGCAACAAAAACAGTAAAACCAAAGTTATAACAAATCACTTTTTTAAATTTAATTTAAAAAACAAAACAAAATTATAATAAACAAAAAGACCATAAGAAGGCATGGAAAAAATAATAATAATAATAATAACAATAACAATAAACAATTAAAATTAAAAAGATATTTTGAAGCTGGTTTTATTGAATGGGATTTCACCATAGGCTTAGTCTGTACACTTAGATATTAAAATTAATGTTTTAGGGTGACAAAAAATTTTATGACAAAACCACAAAACTGTGGATGTAGTTTTAGTTTTACTAAAATTTATTTTCATAAACAACTTGGAAAAAGGCAGATTAAACATTTCTTTGATTTTGAGAAGATAATTTTATTTATTTATTTCTAATTTTTTTTTTTTTTTTTCTAAATTCATTTTAATTTTATTATTATTTATTTTTTTAAATCTATCTTCAAAATATCTTCTTTGGTGGTTTGGAAAGACCTCTTTTTTTTTTTTATAATTTCAGAATTGATTATTTTTTTGGTATTGTTATTATTATTTATTTATTTATTTATTTATTATTTTCTTTTTTAATTTTTAAAACTTTTTTAGGACATTTTATGTAAGTTATTTATCTTTCATTTTATTTTTTTTTAAATTCGTCCTTCCTCTCTTGAGCTATTTTAATTCTTTTTGTTCTTTTTTTTAATTTTATTTATCTATTTATTTATTTATTTTATTTCATTTTAGTTATTTATTTTTGCTAAATCTGCCACTCTGATATGGAAAATACTAAGATTTTAAAAACATTTATTTCAGTTTTAATATCACCCCAATAGCTACAGAATTTTTTTTTTTATTATATTTCTTATTTATTTTTTTCTTAATTTTATTTTTATTTCATTTTATGGATCTTTCATACAAGGAGAGATTTTTATCTTATTTTAAATTCTATTTTATTGCGGCAGAGTTTCTTTTTATCATTTTATTTCTTTTTAAAATTGGATTATCTTTTTTTTTTTTAGCCACATCTTAGCAACAATGGCAAACTTGAGTATAGTTTGCACAGTAAATATCTTGTAAACATGTACTTTATTATTAAATATGTAATTTTAATATTCATTTATATCTACTTATCTGTCTGTCTATCTATATTCATATAATAAAATAAATATTACAAATATTAATATTTCTCAATATTGATATTTATTCTTATATACATACATATATATATGTATATGTTTGTGTATATATATATATATATATATATATATATATATATATATATATATATATATATATATATATATATATATGTATGTATATAAGAATAATATCAATATTGAGAAATATATATATGTAGGTAGGTTGGTAGGTAGTAAATTACTCTTAAATATATGTTCAGTGTTTACAGTGCCCTTGAATTCCTGCTTTTTTTTCATATACACAGTGCAATGTTAAATCTATTCTTTACTATCTCAATCCATCACATACACACACACACACAAAAACAAGTTATAATATACAACATGCCGAAAGGAAATATATTTTCATCAACCGGCCATTAAGTTTTTATTAACACACTGCTACATGTTTGACAAAACAGAAATCTGATCATTTTGTTTAGCGGCAATCTCTCCCTCTCTCTCTCCCTCTCTCTCTCCCTCTCTCTCTCTCTCTCTCGAAGAAAGCTAACACATGAGCCACGTCAAAACTAAATCAATTTATCCCATTTAACATCGGTGAGTTGTCTCTCCCTGTTCCTAGTTGGGCGTTTAACCCTGTGACCTCTGCTCTTGATTGCCAGTGGAAACATAAATTTTAAACACACAAGTAATTATGCAGAATCCCAGATGAGGAGGACTACGGGTTTTAAATAATTAAACTGTTATTGGGAGTCAGGGATTTGCAAATGAATGAATGTGTGTGTGTGCGTGTGTGTGTGTGAGAGAGAGAGAGAGAGAGAGAGAGGGGGAGAGAGAAAGAGAGAGAGAGAGAGAGAGAATGGCTGAATAAGATTGTGTATTTGTAGGAAATTATTTATTATTTATATGTTATGATATTGATGATGATTATGATGATTATGGTGATAATGATGATGAGGATGAGGAGAAAAAAGAATGAGAATGATGGATGATGATAATGATTAATATTATTCATTAAATTATTTTACTGCTGCCGGTTCTATTACTGCAACTACTACTACTACATCAGTAATTAGTGTAAACAATATTAATCCTGGAGCTTAAATGTTTCTGTCAATAATATCTTTACATCTGCATGGGTAAAAAAGTTATATTCCCTTTTATCTACAGCAATCAAAAGAAATATTTATTTCTATTGTTTATATATAATTTATAAAAGATTAAAACAAAATACAAAATAATTAAATTATATATCATTTTATCAGTCCTATTAACTTGTAGCTTAAATTCTAAGAGAAATAATAATCAATGCTACATATATATAATTTTTTGTTTCAAAAGTGTGTATTATATTTGCATATAAAACACACATATATATTGATGGCAGAGTGATACATTGCCTTACAATATAATTAAATGGATATAAAATATTGTACTATAACTATATACATATATATATATATACAAATGTAAATTAAAAACTATAATCATCATGAATTTAATGGATCATACATAAATAATTTATAAATAAAAATAATAATGAAACAATAAATAAGCAAATTAATAGTTAATTAATAATTGATGGAGTTTATTTTACAAATGATTAAAAATGCATTTAAAATAACGTGTTTGTGTATATGTATATATGTATGTATGTGTGTGTGTGTGTGTTTGTTTTAATACAAAAAGAAATTTAATATAAAAAAACAGAAATTGGTCTCAAACAATAGTTTGGTACACCTTGTCATCTAAAACACACTTTTATAACTTTTATAATTATCGTTCTCGAGCCTGTTTGTCATTTTTCTTTCCTTATCTTTCGTCTTCTTCCAAATGTCACGAACGAAACTCGTGGCATGCACGGAATCTTAATATATAACGGTTATGACGTCTCGCACAATGAACCCCTGAACGAAAATGTTGCAGTCCATTTCAGAACTTAGTAATGGACTAAATCCACATGCCTGGCTATTATGGGAAAATTCTGAACGTATCTTTTTTTATTATTAATTGCCGTTTTTCAGTGTGTAACGTTCTCTTATGGATAACAACCGCATGTGTGTATCCAACGAATATGATCTAAGGCTGGACACATAGAGCGAGCGAGAGCGCCCCCGAATTTGTTTGACCCTTCTATTGTTCTAATTTATTTATTTATTAATTTATGTTGTTATTAATACTGTTCTTTTGTTTTATTTTATTTATTTATTAATTTATGTTGTTATTAATACTGTTCTTTTGTTTTATTTTATTTATTTATTTATTTGTTTATTTATTTTTCTTCTGTAATTATAAATCCTTTTCATCTCGATATACCCTCTCAAAAACGACAGCGGTAGTACCCCCTGTTTCACGAACATTCTGCTAGAACCGGCCCTGCAACAGTCACCATAAATACTACAAAGTATTATCAAAGCCCGAGCTAAATACCCTTTACCCTGAGTGGCCCTCGTTCACACCCAGAGTCGTTACGACCCTGGTTGTTTATTTATCAGATCCGTACACTATTTGGATACCCTTTAACTCTGCCTGCCTGACCCTTTGCGTCCGAGACGGAAGTTATTTGTTTAACAATAACGTTTTATCTCGCGTTTTCTCGTTTGAGACAAACGATACTTATTTAAAAATTAAACAAAAATCTGATGCATGTGCGTATGTGAGTGTAAGTGAGAAAAGGAGGTGTTCAACAAAATATATACAATATATATATATATATATCCCCTCTGAACACTAAAGGAGAAGAAGAAAAAAAAAATGGTTGAATTTATAAATATTTTTAATAGCTGATGTAACAATATTCAGTTTTAATAATATATTCAATAAAACGTGAGACTAAAAAATATGTATTTATCGATTCATAAACGTGATGGCAAAACTACTCCTTATATTATATTAAATGTAGAAATAATTAAAAAAAAAAAAAAAAAAAAAACCATATATATACATTTTGTTATTTTTATCGATGTTTTAAATGTATTATGCCGTAGTAACGATATATTTCTTAAAACGAGAAGGGAAAAAAATAATTACAGTTTAATATTTATCGATATTTTACATAAACATGTGCACATATTAATACTGAACGTAATATTACATAAAACGAAGAAACAAATGCTTCAGTATTAATCGTTTTAAAAACACAAAAGTCTGATGCAAAAATATAAATGATATATACTAAAAACTTCCGAAACTTCATGTTTTCATTCAAACTTAAACAAACCACTTTTTTTTTATCATTTTCATTTATTGAAAACTGTTCTCGTGTTTGTGTATATAAAATTTAATATTTATATTTGTTGTTGTGAAATACGCACGGTTATGTGAAAAAGTCTAATTTATTATTTATTGACGAACTGGCATATTCAATTCACGTCATGATGCAATATATAAAATTTATCGACACGATACTTAATTATTCCTAACCGTCTATGTACGTGCAATATAATTTTTAATTCATGTCGAAATTCTAATTAAATCGATTCCCTGTGTATGAGATTGACATTTGAATTATTTATCAGAGCTTGTTTAAATATCGCCATTTTCTTGGATTTAATGTCAAATAATATATAACCGAAGAATTTTGTTATTTTTTTATACTTCGTTTTTTTTGTTTGTTTTTTTTGTTCTTTTAATTAATTTATCTTTTTGGGAACTTGAAAGAAAAAAAAAAAATGGATTTAATAAGATAATGTTTTTTTGTTTTTTTAATTTAATAATTTTCATTTATTTTTAACGGTGTGAAATTATTTATAAAATTTACTAATTATAGATATGAACGTGTGTATTCTCCATACGTTCATCGGAATTTTATCCATGTTTGTGTATAAACTTTACATCACGTATTTGAAAAACAGTTTACAATGTTTTTGCGTCGTTATCTTCAATCTAATATGTACGTGACAATAATATGTCGTTTACTTTTGAATATGCTGTATGTAATAATTTAATTTGTAAATAATAATAATAATAATAATAATAAATAAATAAATAAATAAATATAACAAAATCGTCTCGCTCCCCCATACCCATACAAATATACAAAATGTAGATTATATATATATATATACATACATACACACACACACACACACATACACATTAATATACATCTACACACACATAACTATATACAAATATAAACATACCTTTACATGCACACATACATACATATTAATATACATGCACATGTACATGTATTTACAAATATACACATGCATATATATAAAATAAATTAACACTTCAGTAATTTGACCGCTGTATAAAACGTAACAGTTTTAGTGTAAATCGTAATTTAAATTTTGTCTGTTTGTTGTTTGTTTTCGTGAGCCAATTTACGTGAACAAAAATTAACAATATAACAGGGGTATCGATATTTGAAATTACTTACTATAACGTGTTTGATTTTAATAAAAATAAATACACTGCGGATATTCTTAAATCCTGTTCAGTATTTAATTTGTTTTTGAAATATATTTTACTATCTGCATATAAAAACTTAACATAATTTATTATAATAATTTTTTTATTGGCTAAGTAAATAAAAAATATAAAATTAAACTTGTATGCGTAAAATATGTATATGATTTAAATAAAGAATAGTATATTTGTGCATTTATGTGTATATACATTTTTTAATAATAATAATAATAATAATAATAATAATAATAATAATAATAATAATAATAATAATAATATCGATGCTTAAGAAATAATCAAACAGTATATATTTATATATAAAAATTTATTACAATATAATTTTGCATGTGTGTATCAAATATCAGCAATTTGATATATATTGATGTACTGAAAAGTCTGATTTTATATATATATATATATATATATATATATATATATATATATATATATCGATGTTATCTCATTATGTATACAATCGAAATGTTTAAAAATACATCTACAGTATATTAAAAAATGTGTTTATTAATTATTTCATACTTATAAAATGTTTAAAGGAAATAATAGCAATTTACTTCGTATGAAAACAAGCATTCTATGGATCCACTGAGTGGTTTTATAAGTCATTTTAACACATCAGACAAGAGTTCTTTAAACACATTATTATTTCTATTTTTAAAAACAGCAATAAATACAAAAATAGCACAGTTTAAAAGTCACAGAAATCCATAAACCCCGTGCAAAGCAACATTTAACCAATTCTCAACTTGTGAAATATTCTGAGATGCTGCATACGTTAAAAAACAACAGACGAATTTTAAATGTTAAATCGACAAAAAATTACCATGTTAAAACGACAGATCATTACCATGTTAAAACGACAGACAATTAACATGTTAAAACGACAGACAATTAACATGTTTTAAACGACAGATGAAATTAACGTGTTAAATCGACAAACAAAAAAACCAATTTTAACATGTTAAATCGACACATGAAATCGACAAACAATTTAACATGCTAAAAAAAAAAAAAATTAAATAAAATAAGAATCCAGACAAAAATGAACATAATAAAATTACAGACGAACAGCATAACATGCTTAAGACAACAGACGAATATTAACTTATTAAAACAACACATTCGAACTGGTCACGCGTTGAAAGAAACAGACATTAAAATACGTTGAAAGGACAGACAAATTTAACACGTTTATCGATCCCCCTCTGTTGAAAAACATGCACCCCGCGTATACAATGACAACGTACAAATTGTCGTTAATTGTCTCTGTAGTAGATTTAACTATCCTTGGCCCTGGACCCCGCCCCTGCTAGGGTCTGTGTCTTCTACTACTACTACTACTACTACTACCGCGGGATTTACCGTTTATCATATCTTGCGTTATTTTTCTTAACGTTAAAGAGAAAAACATGGTTTTATTAATCAATGTCAGTTTAGAAGTTTTCGTGTACTTTAGTGGATCGTGTTTCAAGCAGCATTATTATTTATTTAAATATTTTGTGTATATTATTTTTTTATTTATAATATGATTTACTTTAGGTGTGTGGTAATTTGTTTAGTTATTTATTATTTTTAAAATAATCTTTTTATATGTGGTCGAAAAATAGATGTTATAGTGTGTGTGTTTCTTGTAATAAATAGACTTATTATTATTATGCACAGAAATGTAGAGAAAAACGTGTATATTTCACATCTTTTAAAATGTTTATTTCAAGTATTAAACGTACATTATAAAGCATCTATATATCTAAAAGCAAGTTAAACAATTTATATGTGATAGGGTGTGTTTTGTGTGTATATTAAATTCCTATGTTACAATTGTTTATTTCGTACGTTACAACTGTAATTTTGTTTATTCAAAAAAAAGGATGTGTATTTCCTGAGTTACGTAGATCATGTTTCATTCGTTACAAATGTATATTTTTATTTCAGAAATATCTATATCGTACGTTACAAATATCTATTTCGTACGTTACAAAAATCTTTTTTGAACGTTACAAATATCTATTTCGAACGTTACAAAAATCTTTTTTGAACGTTACAAATACCTATTTCGAACGTTACAAATTTAACGTTTAATTTATTACAAATGTCGTCTATTTCTTGAGTTACTTATGTCATATTTCGTGTGTCACAAATATTTTTATCTGAAGTTTGAATTAAAAGAAGAAGAAGAAGAAGAAGATGTCTGTTTTGCAGAGCGAGTAGAAAACGTCAATTTCGCGAGTAGAAATCAACCTGACTTTGTATTAGTTTGACGGATTTTGCTCAGGGATCAGTACTTTTTCTGTCTACGTCTGTCTTGTTAATACTCGTCGTTTTCTTCTTAAGCTTTTGTTACGTGCACTAATGCAAACAGGACGAATTTTTCAACAGTGATCCATTCACACTACAGTGTTGTAGTTTTGTGAACGAAAGTAGTTTGTGATTAAAAAAAAAAAATAATAATAATAATAATTTTAAACGAAAAAAAATATAAAAATCTAATTTAAAAGACTATATTGGAAGTGGTATTTTGTTGTAAATGTAACAAATATATACATACATACATACATACAAATTTCTGTAATAATGTCTGTGTATTTAGTGTAGTAATAATAGTGTATGTATGTATGTATGTATTTTTTATTTTTTTTAATGAATATATCGAAAGTGAATGTTTTAATGCATTTTCAATATAGACATTTTAAAATTTATTTCCGACATTCAGATGTCAACTCAAACTTCAACACACCAACCCACAAATACATACAACTCTGTATTAGACATTTAATCGTTGCTAAATGTAATTTAAACATTTAATATTAATTTTAAATAAATTAATTCTCAGACACAGAGCACTTTGCACGTATTTGTCAAAATAACATCTGTTTTTTTCGAAAGTCAAAACAAAAAAAATAAGAATAAAAGAAAAGAAAAAATCCATACACGTGAAAAATGTATTATAAATGTTCACATATTACAAAACAAAGCTGTAATAATTACAATACGTCATTATGGATTAGAAATATGCCTGACATCTTTGAAATCAATTTCTTCAAATTAATATCGAGCATTTTTTGTAAAGGCTAAAATATTTTGTTTAAACTTAAATATAATAAATTATTTATAAAGTGTACTGCATAAAGAAATGTTCATTTGACTAGCGAATATGAACATGAATGTGAATATGAATAAATATATATATATATATATGTTTTGAAAATGACCATATCTATTTTAAAACGTTAATTGTGCAAGAAGAATTATTTACCAAAATCGTATTTCAAGTAATATAATTAATAACGCACACGTGCGTGTTCAATTGTCTCGTGATCTTATCATTTTCAATCGTGAAATGCACATGTGCGTAGGTATGATTCACGAAAAAACAAAACAATAAACATTTGTCGTGATATATAAGCATTTTTTTTTTTTTTTTTTTTTTTTTAAAACCCCGCATACCAAAGCAAGACTATCTGGTATTTTCGGTTTGTTTTCTTCTTCTTTTTTTTTTTTTAAATTTAATATCATCGTATCTTTCTTAAGTTTTAAATAATAATACCCCCAGATTACAGTCATGCAAGCTGTTCAGTTTTGACACCCAATATCATCTACATGTGAAACGTATTCCCCTATCCATTTCTTCCATTGTTTAGCGGTCATAATAAACGATTAATGAAAAAGAAAATATTCGTCAGCCTCTGACCCCCTTGTAACAAAATTCCTTTAAAAAATCTGCCTATACTTTCTACAGATCACCACACCTCAATGAAAGGGGCTGATTCGGAATGTTTCATATTTGACATCCGATAGGTTACACGATGTTGTACGTTTCACTAACAACACCCCCCACCCCCACCTCCCCTAGGTGTCCATTTCAGGTAGATAAAACGCGCAGGTGTGTGTGTTGGCTAATATTAAAATATGTTTTTATGACATAGGAAATATTGTAAATTTCGCGACGTTTTGCCTTTGATTTCTGCAGGCAGGGAAGTGACGGGGCGCAAATCGCCTGTTGTTCGTAATTCTAAAATGATTTACAACGATTTAATGATCATAATTTCGCAAAATCAATGAAGCAAAATGTTATTCGCTTTAAAAAAAAAAAAAAAAAAAAAATGAAATGTAATAGTAGTACATGTTACAGGCATTTTTTTCTTAAAAATCTAAGAAAATAAAAATATGTTTGCTTTGTGTAATTATTATTTAATTTTTAAAAAAAATATTATAATAAAAGTTTATTTATTTATTTGTTTATTTTTTTTTTTTGCACCATCGTACTAAAATTAAGTAAAAATTACAGATTTACAACGTGGTGTTTATTTACTTGAATCACCTACTGCGAAAGATGTCGGGATTTCATTAAGCTTACGTTCGCGCGCGACCCACTGTACCAGCATGCACACAGAGTCGTAGAAATTATTCTCGAAAATAAAATTTTAAAAACAAAATCGTACTATATTTACTACAATCATTCCGTTCTTTCAACACACACATAACATACGTATGAACAGAAATTAAACCTAAAACGTCAATATTTACTGTTACCTTAAAACGTTAATATTTTACTACTGTTATTATTATTATTATTATTACTACTGTTATTATTATTATGATCATCTAAAAGGTTAATTTTAAAATGTTACGATAATGTTGTTGTTTCAAATTTTATGTACCATTATGTCAAATAATAATTATGTTCACACGAAGTATATATGAGTTGAAACAATTAAATAACTAATGCCGATAAAATAAAATAAGAAAAAAATAAAGAATATATTATGGTTAATGTATTTCGGAAATGAATTACGTAATTTAAAAAATAAATAAACAAGTGAAAATATATAACAACAAAAAGAAAAACTGTAAGCGTCAAAAAAATAAATAAAATACAAATCAGAAGAATAAAATGAAAAAGATCTACACGTCAAAAGAAAAGAAACGAAAAAAATTATAAGAGTTAAAAAAAAGAAAAAAAACAACAGTATACAAGTAAAAAAAAAAAAAAAAATTGTAAAAGTCAAAAGAAAAAAACGTAAAAAGTCAAAAGAGAGAAGGTGTACAAGTGAAAAAGAAACAGACACTGGGAATGAAACTGACAAGTCAGACTCGTGTAACACACAGCAGCACAAAACAACTGGAAAACCCCGTGGTGTGGGTCGACCCCACTCGAAGCACGCGGAAACAAACACTCGTCATATCCCAGAGGTACTGTCACACTGACAAGTTTTTTTAAAAACATTATAATAATAAAAAAATAACTTTATAAAAAAAAAAAAAAAAAAAACACGACATAATGACACCAAAACATTCATCGGTAAACAACAGTAAGTAACTGTACGCTTCAAAAGGTTAACAGTGATTGTATGTATATATATATATATAAAAAAACAGAATCGTCTTTTTTCTTTTTCTTTTCCTTGTTAACACGAGAAAAACGCTTGGGGAGAAGGTATATCGCGCACGAGAGAGACAGGGAAGAGAGAGAGAGTGAGTATTTAGTTAGCTACGATATCGTTTAATATCCGCATAGCATTCCGACACACGTGTTCCCTCGTATATTTCACTGTGTGTGTCTATTTCAGGGGTACTTTTAACAACAAAAAAAAAAAGCATGAATGGAAATAGAGAAATATATATACACACACACACACGTGTGTACATATATACATATATATATATATATAAAATTAAAAAAAAAGGAATCACTCACCGTTTTCTATCAAAGCAGGCAAATCGCAGTCTCCATCCAAATGTCGAGGTTTCGTCTGTTTTCTGCGAGACATGCTTAAACGACAAAATATCCCAAACAGAAATTCACTCCGCCGACTTATTTCCAAATTTATCTACCGCGGCGGGCACTGCGCATGCCCGAATTATGATTATCAACTATCAGATAATGCGCG
>CM022667.1:10787537-10827537 GCA_012295275.1 Chrysomallon squamiferum | reverse complement strand
ATACTCATTTGGATTAATTAATCATTGTTGGCGAAACACCTAGAACCAGAAATAGCCTAAAGGATGGAAACACAGAGGATTGAACCCACGAACCAAGCCTGTACGAGAGGTTTTTTTTTTTTTTATTTTTTATTGTTGTATGATATATTATCCTTCATGATGAAATTTAAAAAAAAAAAAAAAAAAAAAAAAAAATTTCTCGAAAGATCCGTTCCCATCATCATTCACGTGACCGATATTAGCTTGATGTAAAAGTTGACAGAATTTTCATATGAAGATAAATAATTTATTTCCGTTTTTAATGTCACCTGTCACATATACGCAGTGATTATTAATATATTTTTTCCGTCGACATTATCACGGTAGAATTACTAAACATTTAAAAAAAAAAAAAAAAAAAAATCCTGCAGTGTGGGAGTTTATGCAGTTAGGTAAATTAATATAGATGTCAAACCTAACGGTACATTTGTCACGTTAGCCCCAGTCTGTCCGTTCACATTTTTACTCCATTCATAATTCGAGTTTGAGAAGATTTTAAGTGTGTGTGTGTGTGTGTGTGTGTGTGTGTGTGTGTGTGTGAGAGAGAGAGAGAGAGAGAGAGAGAGAGAGAGAGAGAGAGAGAGAGAGAGAGAGAGAGAGAGAGAGAGAGGCTAAATACTGTTACCAATTTTTTTTATATTCACAACAGGGCATTACATACCACAGAATCAGATCTCCACTCTGCATAAAACTAATTATAATTCGATAAATTCAAATAAAATAATAAAAACGTGCACAATTTATGATTATAACAAGTGAGCTGTGTACAAATACATTTTTAATTTATCTGAAAAAAACCCTCTACCAACAACGCAATAACAGATTTTATTCTTCAAATGCTTAGGAAATGCTCGATCGGCGTGACATTTTCTCTCTTAATTTATTCCTTAAAACGAAATGCATCAAATACCATTTAAAATAAATAAAACAAAAGATTTAGGAAACATTAAGGAAGGAATAAAATTAAAAACAAAATATTTCGAGTAATTGAGAATAAACGTTTCAGTCGAAAAAGACAGTTAATTATAGATTCCGTTTGTCAACGTTTCTGTATTAAGAATTTTTTATTTATTTATTTATTTTATTTTATTTTTTATTTCTATAGGGGTGGGGTTTTTCCTGCCCCACGGGCAGCCCTCTTCCTTTTTCATCTAGGAACGTCGGAGTTTAATAGATGTTAAAAAAAAAAAATAATAATAATAAAATAATGGAAAATAAAAATGGGGAAATTGTCGATATTATAATATATGTGTTCTTTGCGTTTTGATGCAATCAACAAGCGAAAGGTCACAAACGTCACGTGATTCATAAGTCTCGTGCTTTATGTAAACTTCGTGTGTGAAATAGACATTCATCAACGTAACTGAGAATGTTAATTTCAACCAGTTATTAACTTTCTATTTATTTTTTTTTTTTTTTTTTGACTCGGGCAAAATATGTTCCAGACTGTTTTTTTTTATTTTAAATATTTTAAATTTTTTGGTTTGTTTTTACTTCATTTTATTAGCATCATCATCGTCATTATTATTGTCATTATCATTATTATTATTATTATTATTATTATTATTATTATTATTATTATTATTATTATTATACAAATAGAGAGACAGATTGATACACAAAAACATACAAGTATATTATAAATGTGTTTATTATATTACATTATTTACTTGTTCGTTTATTTAGTTGTTAATTTATTAATTTATTTATTTACTCACTTGTTTGTTTGTTTGCTTGTTTTAAGTACATTTCATTTTATGATTTATATGTAAAAGGTCATTCTAACGACATTATGAAGAAAAAAGATATGGCAGTTTTATTTCACGTGATAAAAGTATAATTGCCTTTGTTTTAACAACATAAATTATGATGATCATTTATATTCAGTAATGGCCTGCAATTTAACTCTTTCCTTTTTTTTTTTTTCTTTTTGTCACTAATTGTTGTATAATTTTTTCAAATATTACACAGTTGAATACGTTTTCGTTTCACTGCCCGAAGAAAAAAAAAACAACAAAAAAAAAAAAAAAATAATAATAATAATAGAAAGAACAAAAAAAGAGGAATGAAAAATTAAAAAAGAAAAGTTAAAAAAAAACAGAAGAAGAAGAAGAATGAAAGAGAGTACAACAATGGAAGGAAGGAAGAAAAATGAAAAAAGCGAAAGAAAGAAATTAACGATGAAAGATATAAGAAAGGAAAATTGGTTATAATAATAAAAAAAAAAAATAAAAAAAAAAAAATACACAATACTTTTATCCCAGGGCAAAAACTACAACAAATAAATACAAGATAATACACACGCACAAAAGCACAAACACACACACACACAAACATAAAAAGCTTATTTGCCCTCAACCTTTAGATGAAAAAAAAAAAAAAAATAAAAAAATAAATAAAAGAAACAAATTTTCACCATACTTCTTTAACAAACTAATTAATATTCATAAGGTCTGCCTGCATACGAAATCACACGGGCATAAATTACGAGCTTATTTAAAGGCACAAGACCCGTATTTTCCGCTAATGAAGCTCGTCACTTTCACAATATTACGTCCTAAACGATAGAGCCAAAATATGTTTTATGGTTCGTGCTGCCAGTGAAATTTGGCAGAAAAAAAAATATGGCATCATTTCGTTCGCGATTAAACATACGGCACGTGCGCGAAACTTCAGTTTTTATTGTTTCCAGTGAAAGTTTTCTGAACATGTGAAACAAATTATCTCTCACTGGGTGAATTAAACACTTATTTTATTTACTGAAAGTTTGATAGAAAACTCACTAAGTGTTGTTTTAGCAATCTCCTTCTCTCTCTCTCTCTCTCTCTCTGACTATATCTATTATCTCTCTCTCTTCTCTCTCTCTCTCTCTCTCTCTCTCTCTCTATATATATATATATATATATATCTCTTATTGTATCTCTCTCTCTCTCTCTCTCTTTTCTCTCTCTCTCTCTCTATATATATATATATATATATATATATATATTACTCTCTCTCTTTCATTTTATGTCTCATTTTCTTTTCTTCTTTTTTCTCTCTCTCCACCTCTTTCTGTGTTTATGTAAGTACATTTTTCTCTTCTCTTTCTTTCTCTCTCTGTTTATATCTCCTTCTCGCTCAGTTTTTCTATCTTTGTTTCTCTCTGTTTATTTCACTTTATCCTTTTGCTCTTTCTTTCTTTCTAACTTTCGCTTCTTCTTTTTCTTTTTGTCTTTCTTCTCTCTCTCCCCTTACCAGTTTGTTCGTTTTACTATCTATAACACAATCATTTTATTTTCTCTCTCTCTGTCTTACTATTTATCATCATTCTTTCTATTCTTGTACTTTCTTTGGCTCCTTTCATCATTGATCAATTTCACCTTTAAAATTTATTTATTAAACCTTCTTTCAATTCTTCCCTTTCTTTATTTCTTCCTTCGTTCTCTTCTAATATTCATGCAATATATAAAAAGTCCTTAATTATTAGCAAAGCTATTTAAATGGCGAGATCGTAAAAAAACCATTCTAATTTATGGCAATGTTAAGTTTTGAGTTCAAAACGGGTTTTCAGCACACGTGTTCAGATTAATCGTTTCTCTGAATTTTGTAAATTCTTAACATATGCCAATTCAAGAGCCGCCTGGAAAGAAGAAAAAATAAAAAATAAATAAAAATAAAATAAAATAAAGTTTTTCTTAGAAATATTTCTTGAGGATTAGTCCGTTCAATATAGGGATTCGTGAATTTAATATTAGAATTCGTGAATTTGATATTAGAATTTAAAAAAAAAAAATTCATATTAGGATCCATGAATTTAAAATTAGAATTAATGAATTTAATATATAAAGGGTATAGGATCCACGAATAATAATATTATGCTTCCTGAACTGATAAGTAGATTTTTATAGTCAGTATTCTCGAATGTTAAAATTGAGGATTTTTATTAATTTAAAATTCCAGATCTGTTTGAATAAGAATAAATGAAAGAATGAACGAATGCATGAAGGAAGGAACTAAAGAAAAAATAAATGAAGGAATAGTTATGAAGGTCACTTTAAAAGATTTCAATTTTAATAGTTATTTTAGACGGTTTAAACGGTTAGATCATATGGTTTAGACAAAAATAAAGTATAGACAAACTCTAAATCTAAACATTAAGTTACAAACTCTTACTAGCCTAAGATTCCTGAAATCAAATATTATATAAATGTAGCATACAATTCAGGAATGTTTATATTAAATTCACGAAAAATGATATGAGCTTTAAAAATTTTAAATTACAATTTGAGAAATGAAGTTTTATCCAAAGAATTCGACAAAAAAATTTTTTTTTTTTAAAATAAAAAAGTTAGGACATCAATCAAACAGTTTAATTTAATATTAAATTCGGAAATTCTAAAATAAAATTTAAAAATATATATCTGAATATTACATTAAGATAATACTAAATTCAGGCAGAATAATATTAAATTCATAAATTATAACACTGAATCAAAAAAAAAAAGAAACATAACTAAAGAAACATTCAGAATGTTCAAGACAGATAATTATTTAATAGTCGTTTATTTTCCCCTACACCGTTGATACACATACAGTTAATAATCTTCATAAGAAAAAAAAAATTCAACGTCTACATACGATTTAGTGATTTGTTTTGCATGAATCGTTATAGTTCGTGACATACCCTAATTGTGACATGTAAAATGCACTTTTAACGAGGTAGAGGTCATTTTAAAATAAATATATCAGTTAGGGGCGGAGTGTGGGTTTGATATATTAATATGTTTTGTGAGGAGAAGAATGCAATTAGTTATTACGGCATTTATTCAATATTCTAGTTTCCCCGATGTAAGTTATTACAGACATTTATTATTGTCATACGACTCTGTCTATCTCATTGTTCTCCTTTCTTTATCGTTTGTTTTCCTTCTTTCTATCTCATCGTTTTCCTTCGTTCTTTATCGTTGTTTTTCCTTTTTCTGTCTTTATCGTTTGTTTTTCTTTCCATCGAATTTATTCTCATCGTTTTTCTTCGTTCTTCCATCAGTTCCCTTTTCTCCTTCTCTCCTCTCATCATTTTCTCTTTCTATCCATCCAATTTATTCTTTCTATCTCTTTTTTCTTTCTTTCTCTTTCTCCCATTCTCTTCCCTCTGTTTCTTCCCCCTCTCTCTATATATTCCCCACCTCTTTTTTCTCCTTGTTTGTCTTAAAATCTTTGTCATCTGTGTTTGTTTATATCTCTGTTTTTCTTCTTCTTTTTGTTTTTGTTTTTGTCTTTTAGTTTTTTTTTTTTCTTTTTGTACGTTAATTATTTTATCACACAAACACACACGCACACACACAACAAACGAAATATTGTAAGTATCGATAACCATCGTTATCGATTCCGTACTTCACTACAAAGCTTTTGAATCTTAATATATATATATATAATAAACAAGGATACATTATTATATATATATATCTATATATATATATAGATATATATATATTTTTTTTTAACAAAACATCTTTTTAATAATCTTACAGCAGATACCCCGTCTCAAGCAGTCTAGTTATACTACACATCTACAACAACGTCTCTTTCATTTCTGTCAAGTCCTTCAGTTTGTCGCAATACTTCGGCGACTTAGCAAAAACCACGTGCTCTTTATTTCCACTTTTCACCTGAAAAGAACTCTGTTTGCAAACGTTGCAAATTTTTTTTTTTTTTTTTTTTTTTTTTTTTTTTTTTTTTTTTTTTTTTTTTTTTTTCTTTTTTTTTTTTATTCTCTCTACGCAAGCTGAAGCACTTTTGGTTTTGCATTGTAATAAATTGTCAAAAAAAAAAAAAAATTAAATCTTTTGATATACAGGCAAAGGTCCAGGGTGTATTTTAATAAAAACGACAAATCCCGAGTCGTCACGTAGCGGTTTGTTCAAAGATTAACAGACATCGCCTGCATTGCACGATATTGAATATGCCGGCGATATTTATTAGCACGTTGTCAATGGACGTATGATTCACGATTAATGTAATATTGCACCATAGGATTAGTTTTCAGTCTTAGTACCTTATGAACAACACCTGGGATTTGCTTTTTTTTTTTTTTTTTTTTTTTTTTTTGAACTTTCTGTCTGTCGCTGTCCGTATTTGTCTGTGTGTGCATTGTCACGTCTCAAAATCGAGTTGTCTCTCTGCGTGTCTCTCGAATGTCTCTCTGTCTCTCTCTGTCACTATCTATCTATCTGTATGTCTATCTGTCTATCTATATTTCTGTCTGTATGTCTTTCTCTCTTTCTGTGTTCTCTCTCTCTCTCTCTCTCTCTCTCTCTCTCTCTCTCTCTCTCTCTCTCTCTCTCTCTCTCTCTCTCTCTCTCTCTCTCTCTCTCTCATTATACACTCATGTCCTCTGTTTGTATCCCTAGTATCCCACATGGAATAAACGCAACCATTATCACCTAATGTCTTCATCACAATATCCATCTATCTACCTGTCTGTCTGTCTGTCTGTCTGTCTGTCTGTCTGTCTGTCTGTCTATCTATCTATCTATCTATTTCTCTATCTATCTTTCTATATAACTCTCTTATACAGACACACACACATACTCAGACATGCTTATACACACACACACACACACACACACGCACATACACATACACAAACTATATCTTGCCAATTACCAATATTTCTTTTCTTTGCAACCATCTTTATTATACTGTTTTCCCTTCTTCCAGCTTTCTTTTCTTTCATTCTCTCAATATCCCTTCCTCCTCCCTCTCCCCATTTTTCTCTCTCTCTCTCTCTCTCTCTCTCTCTCTCTCTCTCTCTCTCTCTCTCTCTCTCTCTCTCTCTCTCTAGCTCTGTTTTAACAAGTTTCTATCTGTTTACACCATCTCATTTTTCTCTTTATGCGTTGTTTTTAATAATTCACAGATCTACATAAACATAACACAAACGCTCGAGCGATCTTTGTTATAAATGCAAATCATATACTGTAATAAACTTGATATCCGCTCGTCACATATGCTACGTATAACATAATACATTGTGCTTTGTTGAAATAAAGCTTGTAATGTACATTTCCTCTCGATTAAAGGCGAGAAAAATGTATATTTCACACAGCTGCTCAGAACGTTATGTAACCTAATGAGCGACATGTATTATAACTGATCCATATTCACACTGCCATCTTCACTGTGGTAATTGTATCTAAATTCCAAGTCTCTCTCTCTCTCTCTCTCTCTCTCTCTCTCTCTCTCTCTCTCTCTCTCTCTCTCTCTCTCTCTCTCTCTCTCTCTCTCTCTCTCTCTCTCTCTCTCTCTCTCTCACTTCGTTACTATCATTCATTGATTATGTCCAGATAAAAATATCTCTTATAAATATGCAATAAACACAAAAATAATAAACACAATTAAAATATAATAATAGTCAAATAAAATTAAATTAAATAAAAATAAAATCACCAATACCAAACGAACATTTAAAAAAATAATAATAATAACAAAAATAACACCTTTAAAATTAAAACAGTAATTAAAGTAAAATAAATGCAAATGAAAACGACACCTGATAATATTAAAATACAAACTATATTTGCACGAGTATCTTTATTTAATATATCACATATTCATCTGAGAAAAAAAAAAAATGCTGGTTATATAAAAAAAAAAAAAAAAAAAAAAAACAACGATCTAAAATGTAAACATATATTTTTATATCCATTCGTCAAAACATAGGTGTACATAACTGCGCCACAGATTTCAGGTATTCATTTCGTCACGTGACTAAAATGTATTAATATACGATGCCTCTCCTTCAAAAACGCCGTCAGTTTCTTTTGAATTAGGAGCGCTTAACGAAATATGATCTATATTTCCTCTGTATTTGCTTGGTCAAAACGTCATTATATACTGATAACGGCGAATAGTTGAAATATTTTTTTTAATCTGTATTTCTGAGAAAGGAGAAGAAAAAAAAAAAAAAAAAAAAGAAAAGAAATAAAGAAAAGAAAATAGTTTTATATTGACAAAAGATATATTTATATGTTGTTGGGGGTTTTTTTTGGTTTTTTTTTTCTTTCTTTTGTAAAGCTTAAAGTTAAACCGGATTTATTACGTTTCAAATAAGAAATATCTTTTATTTATTTATTTATTTAATTATTTATTTATATCTCTCTTCATTTTGTTCAAATAATAATAATAATAATAATAATAATAATAATAATAATAATAATATTAATAATAATGATAATAATAATAATAGATATAATAGTAACAGTAACAGTAGTAGTACTAGAAGTAGTAGAAGTAGTAGTGGTAGTGGTAGCAATAGTAGTAGTAGTAGAAGTAGTAGTGGTAGCAGCAACAGCAGTAGTAGTAGTAGTAGTAGTAGTAGTAGTAGTAGTAATATCAATGGTTTTAGTAGGACTGGTAGCAGTAGTTTTTGTTTGTTTTTGTTGTAGTAATAGTAGCAGTGGTGGTGATGATGGTAGTAGTAGTAGTAGCAGCAGTAGTAGCAGTAGTTGTAGTAGTAGTAGTAGTAGTAGTAGTTATGTCACTGCTTCTCACATTGGATGATCTCCGACATCCCAAACATTTCATTTCACGGGAATATACGGAAATATACGAGAATACCCGAAGTCATTGCACATTGCTGTTTCCTTCTCCATATTTCTCATATTTATTAACAAATATAAAAGAAAATAAAAGACCGCACAAAGTCTATATTTTATATTCGTGTTTATATTTATGTGCATTCGGCTTTTTAATACTTTATTCCATTTCAAGGTAATTAAGACCAGTTTTAAAATAGAACAAAATTGTAAACAACATCTTCTGTTACGTGTCTCAAGTTTCCATTTTGTTTATGACATAAACCAGAGTCGCTAAGTCACTATTATTATTATTCACGTACAATATTTTTACAGTCAGTAGTAAGTAACACGTTATATATCTCGAGCGTTTTTATTGAAATCTCTAATAAATAAATACACGATACCACCACAAAGAAACTAAAAAGGACGGGACGAATAAATAATAAAAAAAAAAAAATATCGTAACAATCCCGCTATAAGAATTTGTTGTTTTAGCTACCCGTGTATCAAAAGACCTGTCATTTTTAAATATATATAGTTAGATAATAATAATAATAATAATAATAATAATAATAATAATAAAAAGAAGAAGAAAAAAAAAAAAAATCATAAACCAGCAAATTACACATTCAGTTTTCTCGTTTTGTGTGAGGGCTTATCATATTCCACGCTTCAGTGGTTTTAAAAACACGGTTCGGGTTCCAGCAGCTGTTCCTCAGCCTCGTTTCAGAAATGCTCTTTAGGGAAGGTCGGGGGATGGTGGGGGGAGGGGTGTGGTGGGGGGAAATCTGAGTTAGAGCCTGGGAAGGATCTGAAGTCCTTGAGGCATTTTACAAAGATCACGTGTCGGCTTATAAAAGTCACGTGATGCTCCTTGTCTCTGTAATTTACATTTTGAAAAAAAAAGGAAAAAATAATAATAATTAAATTTTAAAAATTAAAAAGGCCATGTTGTTATTTCAGCTGTTTGCTTCCAAATTGAAATTACACGATTTTCAAATTATTATTATTATTATTATTATTATTATTATTATTATTATTATTATTATTATTATTATTATTGTTATTATTGTCGTTGTCGTTGCTGTTGTTGCTTTATTGTTATCGTCATCAAAGCCATCATCGTTATTTTCATTATTTTTCATTGCTGTTATTAATATAACCATGGTAATTATTGTTATCATAATTGTCATCACTATATCATTATTATCATATAAATTATATTTGCTGTCATTGTTTTATTACATCTGAAATAGTAGTTGTAATAGTTATAGCAGTAGCAATGGTAATAATAATAGTAGTAGTAGCGGTAGTAGTAGTATAGTAGTAACATTAGTAGTAGTAGCAGTAGCAGGTGTGGTAGTAGTAGTTGCAGCAGCAGCGGTAGTAGTAGTAATAGTAACAATGTAAGTAATTGTGGTGATTGTGATAACAGTAGAACTTGCAGCAGAGGAAACGACAACAGCAACAACACCAACAGCAACAACAGTCATGGAAATATCATATAAACATCAGTAACATCTCGTATATCATCTAGTAATAAGCAAAAAAAAAAAAAACCTCGCTGACACAACGAACAGAAAAAAAGAAAGAGAGAGAAAAAAAAATAAACCCTCGCCTTTATTGTTGGCAAATTGTTTTATTTCTCAGAAAGACAAATATTCCGAGATCCACGCCACAATTTGATATGACTTTTCAAAAAAAAAACAACACACGCTTGGTATTTTTATCTCAACATTATATTGGCGTTTGATAACACAGAGAACAGCCCCCGCATATTGTCTGCATAAATATTAGCCTGGCGATCATACCCCAGTTTTACAAATATCAATTTAATGCCAACTAGTCTGTCGGAATTTTGAAGATCAAACACCAACACGCGCCGCCATGTTGGTTCGCAAAGAATCTTGGGAAGGAATTTTTTTTTTTTTTTTTTTTTTTTGACGTGGCGGAGAGCGACGAAAGAATGCAAAATTTAATATTTATTTAAAAAAAAAAAGTAAATAAAATATTTTGATTTTCGTGAAAGGAATTTGTAACTTTTGTGAAATTTTTGTTTTTATTTTAATTCAGCACGTGCCATGCATTTTATCGGGGAATTATGGGAAAGATTTTGTGTGAGAGCATGCGTAGATCAACTGTGGAAGTATTTGCAGATGTGTTTGTGTTGAAGAGTAAATTTAATTATTGAGGAAGTATCGAGAACAGGAAAAAAAATAATAATAAAAATAAATTATGTTATCAGTTATATTCACCCAGCATAAATATGCAAACATACACACAAACACACAAACACACACACACACACACACACACACACACACACACACACACAAACACACTCACACACACACACACACACACACAAACACACACACACACACAAACACACACACACACACACACACACACACACACACACACACACACACACACACACACACACACACACACACACACACACACACACACGTACACATATATTCAATAAGACCATCTTTAAGTTTAATTTTATTACTTAGGGTAATGAATAAAAAACTGTCCATTTTTCTTATTCAGACTCGAGCCCATAAAAAAAAAATAACAAAACTGATAAGTTAAATCTTGTTGACTGCTGATATTAAGAAAAAAAGATAATAAAATAAAAATAAAAATTGGTTATCAACATTTTTCGTTAATAAACCGAGCTTGGGCACGAACCCACGATTCAAATTGTCAGTTTTGTTTGAACAGTCGTTTATATCAATGTTCATTTCGTAATTTATTTCAAGCGGAAAACTAATATGAATTGATAATGTACATTATTTTGATTACGCTCTGGCAGATTATAACTTTAAATTTTGTTAAATTTTTTTTTTTTGTTCTTTTCATTTCAGCGTACGTTACATTTTCATAAGATAAGTTAATTTATGGGTGAAAGGTCGAGTTTAGAAACTGACAGTTAATAATGGTATTTATTTCTTTCAACTTAGATATTCTCTAGCGAGTGAGGGAATGAGAGAGAGAGATAGAGAGAGAGAGAGAGAGAGAGAGAGAGAGAGAGAGAGAGAGAGAGAGAGAGAGAGAGAGAGAGAGAGAGAGAGAGAGAGAGAGAGAGAGAGAGAGAGAGAGACAGAGAGAGAGAGAGAGAGAGAGAGAGAGAGAGAGAGAGAGAGAGAGAGAGAGAGAGAGAGAGAGAGAGAGAGAGAGAGAGAGAGAGAGAGAGAGGGGGTTTAAAGGAAAGAAGAGAAGGTATTTGAAACGTCAGTTAGACGTGTCCACAGACTGGTGAGTGTTTTTGTAATCAGAATCACGCTGTAAAAACGTACATAAACAGTTTTGCATGATGGTTAAGAAGAAAAACAAAAACGTTGTTTTTGTCTGGTTTTAAAACTAGAAGGTTAATTTATGTTCTGATGTGAAAAACGCGTGTCTGTCTGTCTCTCTGTCTGTCTCTGTGTGTGTGTGTGTGTGTGTGTGTGTGTGTGTGTGTGTGTGTGTGTGTGGTGACGAGCGTAACAAAGCAAAGGAAGAGAGAGTTAGATAAAGAAAGAAGATGATGGACAGAGAGATAAAAGTAATAGAAAAGGAGACAGAAGGGAAAAAGAAAGAGGACCAGTTCGAGAGAAAATAATAAAAAGAAGAACGAAAACAAACGAATATTTTTCTTCAAATAATTCCACTCAAATTCTCTCTCTCTCTCTCTCTCTCTCTCTCTCTCTCTCTCTCTCTCTCTCTCTCTCTCTCTCTCTGTCTCTCTCTCTCTGTCTGTCTCTCTCTCTCTCTCTCTCTCTCTCTCTCTCTCTCTCTCTCTCTCTCTCTCTCTCTCTCTCTCTCTCTCTCTCTCTCTCACACACACACACACACACACACACACACACACACACACACACATTATTCATTATCCGCAACATACAATAAACAAGCAATCAATATCATATCCACAACCACTTCTCATTCGAGCGTCAATCTTCGAATTTGTATTTCAAAGACAGCCCACTAATATTAAATCTGTATCACATGGCCGGCTCATCGCCTTACCAATACCCTCGCTTACACCCTGAATAATACCCCTATTGAGCGCGACAGCGTGTATATTGCTTGAGCAAATACTGCAGCAAATTCCGAAATGATAGGTAACACATAGGCCTTACGTCGGTACACACAAATGAAAGTCAATATACCCACATGCAGAGCGAATTACTTCGAGATATTCTGTAAGACTAGTATTGTGTTCATCTCTTTTTGTGCACGGTGCGAGTTATAATGTAAAAATGTTTTATTAATATTCATGTTTGGTTAACAGCGCTGCCCACTAAATATACAAGATCTTTTGTTGTTTGTCGCGAAATTATTTATATTGCGGCGCGGTATTAATGCAAGGCGAAACAAATTTTATTTCATTTTTCTGTTTTTTTTTTTTTTTTCTTTTTTGGTTTTCTTTATGTTTGTCTATATTTTTCTCATTCTGTATTTTTTTTACTTTTTTTTTTTTTTTTTTTTTTTTTTTTTTTTCAATATCTATGTATTTGTCATTATTATTTTATTAATATATTTTTTTAAAGCTTTCTCGTTGTTTGTTTGCTTATTTGCTTGCTTATATATTTATTTTATTATTTATTTGTTTATTTACGTCTTTATTTATTTATTTACTTTTGTCTGTTTGATGTTTACTCATTTATTTACACAAAGATGAAACGTAATCTCATTTGATTTCCATAGTGTAAGTAGTAGTAGTAGTAGTAGTAGTAGTTGTAGAAGTTGCAGCAACAGTAGTAGTAGTTGTAGTAGTAGAAGTAGAAATAGTGGTGGTGGTGTAGTAGTAGTAGAAGTATTAGTAGTAGCAACAGTCATAGTAGAATTTATAATAGTAGTGCAGTTAAACAATAACTTGTGGTAATGGTACAAGTAGGAACAGTAGTGCAAGTACAAGTAGTAATAGTGTATGTAGTAGCAGTAGTAATAATAGAGTGGTAGTAGTAGTAGTAGTAGCTGTGTCATTTTTTAATTTTTTTCCTGCGTAATTCTTTTGTTGTTTAGTTGTTTCGTTTGTTCGCTTTTTCTTTTTTCTTCTTTTTTTTTTTTTTTTTTTTTTTTTTTTTGCAAATTGGGGAGGTGCTTGGGCAATGCAAGTGGTAAAAAGGGGAGGAACAAAGGGCACAGCCGATTACTAGATTAAGCAGTAATTAAAACAAATGGAGAACAACACAAGGGGAAATAATTGAAAAAAATTGTAACATAGATTGATGTCCGGGACGTTATTTTTGCTTACGATGCTTTTACGATGATCAATCGAGTTGGGCCGTTAATTTTTTTTTTTTTTTTTTTTTTCTCTCTCTCTCTCTCCCCGTTCCTCATTTGGAGTTTATGGTTTAAATTTTATTAATTAAAAAACCCAGAGATCCTGGATAAATTCAACATTTTCTTTTGGCTTTAATCAAATGACAAGAACCAGAAAAGGATCATTTTTAGCTTCTTTTTTTTTTTTTTTTTTTTTTTTTTCTTTTTTTTTTTTTTTTTTTATTTTTTTTTTTTATATCCATTTGACGTGGTATTTTGAATTATAGGAATGAAAAATTCCTTTTCTATTGACCGTGATTGGAATTAACATGCGATATATCATTTATTGGGTAATAAATTACTGCAGATGTATCTTGATGTGGAAATTTCTGGGTCCGTTACTTGCTCGCGTTCCGCGCGGCGAAATCCTGGAGAGAAATATCGACACGTAGGAAGCGTTGTCGACGATGAAATCGCCAACGTCACGGAATATTTTCGTCCGCCGAGTCAAAAGCAAACGATGATTTATGACAAATTTCCTTTTATTTTTATGACAATGTTCGCGCTATCGTTTTTCACCGCCGTCGGAACACCCGCTGCAGAAAGTCCCGGATGTAGCCAATAATGGCGTCAGAGAAATCCCCGGATGTACATAATAATGGCGTCAGAAATAGACCCGGATATACCTCGTAATGGAGTGAGAAATAACCGAGCAAAGGCCTCCGATAGGTGACATAATGGCGTCTAGGGGGAAAAAAAAGTAAAAAAAAGTGCCCGGATGAATATAATAATAATAATAATAATAATGGCGATGAAGAAAAAAAAAAAAATAAAAATAAAATAAAAGGATTCTCAGATGTGTTTTATAATGGCGTCAAAAAAATAAAATAAAAACCGGATGTCTGTAATAATGGCGTCAGAAAAAGGACAAAAAAAAATGTCCGGAAGTTGAATAATAATGACGTCTTCAAACTGATTGATTCTCTTTTTTTTTTTTTTTTTTTTTTTTTTTTTAGGTGTTGGCTCGCAGATGTGTACGGCGCAACTAAAGATTTCGGTGTCTAATCGGCCGTGCGTCGGACTAATTATGAAAAGCTAAGCGACGCTACAAATTCCTCAGTGTCCTGTGGCGTAATGGCGAAGTTCGGGAACATTAACGAGATTGTTATTAGCAGAAATCAGAATCAACCGTAGACATAATTTAGCTCCGAGATCATATTCCTTATCACATTATTGCATTAACGCTAAGAATTTTTATAACAGTTCTTCACAGTCTGATTAATCCTCGTCTCCCCGTAGTTAATTTGAGGAGTTCAGGAAAAATTATTAGCCAGGTCCGAAAGAATCTCTTTCTTTATAATAACGCTTTTAATGTTAAATACAAGAATTAGGAGAAATAATAAAATACGCTTTTTGCGTCATTTCCGAGAAGCTGAGAGAAGATAGATGAGATTGATGAATGAGGTGAGGTGGGTTTTTTTTATTTTTTTTTTTTTTTTTTTATTTATTTAATCTGTGTCTGGTTTTTCTCACCGCGGCTCGTGTACTTGCTTTTATTACATTAGTGATCTGGTATTTGAATCGAGTATAAATAAAATAAAATAAATACAATCGTAAATGTAATTTAATGGCGTTGTGAGAGAGAGAGAGAGAGACAGAGAGAAAATAAAAGAAAAAAATAGGTGAGGAGAGATGGCGATATATATGGATGGATGGATGGATGGATGGATGATGGATGGATGGATGGATGGACAAATGATGGATGAATGAAATAATAGAACAACTTGTATGCAAAATGATATTACCGTTGTCCAAGGTCCTGTTTTGGGGTTTTTTGTTTTTGTTTTTTGCATAACAAAAGATTCTTTATTAAAGTGTATGTAAATAAATTAACATACTGAATATACACTAGATATAATAAGGATTCATATTACTACTGTAATTACACTTGTAAATCCTTCTGCTGATAAATAAAACATAATTCATGAAGGTGTGTGCGGAACTGATTTAATTCATCGAGATGGATGACAAATAAATACAGATGTCTCGATTTGTTTTAATTACCTTGGTTTTAAAAAGCTGATGTTTTACTGTTGCTGCTGCTGCTGTTGTTGTTGTTATCATCATTACGATCGTCATCGTCATCATCATAATTATTACTACTACTACTACTGCTACTATTGCTACTACTTTTACTACAATTACTCACTACTGCTACTTCTACCTGCTACCATTTCTATTACGACTACAGCAACTACTACGACAACGATTACGACTACGACTACGACTGCGAACTACGATGATTAACAAGCTCTAGATATACATATATATATATGAGTAAATGGGATCAGAAATTTCATCAATTTAAGTGAAAAGATTTCGCTTAATGCTGTGCCACTATAGCAAATCTAGTTACACGTTCGTTACTTTTCGAGACGAGTCGACATCGCGTGTGGTCGGGCACTCTCGGCTTTATGTTTTGCAGCGCGGTTCATCTCGGTAACGAGACTAAAAATCTACATATTTCCGTGCCCCTGATGAAGTTCCTATTTGAGATCGACGATAAAATCTCGTAAACTAGCCACGGGAGATGGAAATTACGAGTCCAGAGTTGGACATCCGGTCTCGCTGATTGCAAGTCACATGATTTGAAGGCCGCACGAAACGTCGGCAACCAATCAGGTGAAAGGGAACGTAACCACTTACGAAGGTTGTCGAGTTAAGCCGAGCTTAGCCGAACGAAGCCGAACGTAATGAAATTAATCAGTGTGGGTTAGTCAACAACAACGGCAACAACAACAACAACAATAATAATAATAATAATAACAACAACAACAGCAACAACAACTACAACAACAATATTATGAATTTACTACAAGACGTTATGTGTTTTCTATATGTGGACAGACAGACAGACAGGGAGATACATAGATACATATAGAGATATAGACACACAAACATCTATCTATGTATACATCACATATGTTTAAATGAATTTATGTACAAACACATACACACACACACACACACACAGATACATATATAGATAGCTAGATTGACAGATAGATAGAAGACAGATAGATGGATGGATGGTTAGACAGACAGACATAGAGACATAGAGACAGACATAGATATGGTTATAGATATAGTTGTAGATATAGATATTTCGTATAACGTTCTTTCTATAATCGTTACAAAGTTACCTATTTGTACAAAGTCAACATAAATATATATACACACACTATCAAACGTAATAAATGTTATGTAGCTGTTGAGACAGATATTCCGACACAACCATTAAAACACCCATTTGTTCTTTCTTTGTTGCTGTGTTGGACATTTTATGGCAAAGTGACAAATAATGCATTTGTCACCGAGACATTGAATGCTAATTAGAAAATTATTCTGTTGTTCTGCAGTGAAAGGCAATGCATTCATGTAAGACGACATTTGAAAATATAATCTCCATGCTTTGAATTTTAATAACAGGTACACATGCATCTATCACATGCAAACGTTACCAATGAACAGAAATAACTAGGCAGGATTATATCCCTGTTATACACCACCTATCATTGAAATGCACCGTTGTTTATGGATAAAAGAACTATAAGAAAGAAATAGTGGTAGTAATAGTAGTAGCAGAAGTAATAGTAGTAGTAGTAGTAGTAGTAGTAGTAGTAGTAATATACTGATAAAATAATAATAATAATAATAATAATAATAATAATGATAGTAGTATTGATAGTAGTAAGTAGCAGTAATAATAATAATAATAATAATAATAATAATAATAATAACAATAATGATATTAATAATAATAACAATAATAACGATAATAATAATAATAATAATAATAATAATAATAATAATAATAATAATAATAATGACAACAATAATAACCAACACACCCCCAAAAAGAAGACATTTTTTCGCGAGTCAAAACCGAAAGGTAAAACAAACAATAGATTTATTGTATGTGTTATGAGCAAACATGAAACTATATACAAAATGTTGACACGGTGAGGCTATTTCGGTCTAATTTGAAACTGGAAACGTTGACGCTATCATGAGAAAAATATTCAAGCAATGATCTTAATGGCTGCCTGTCATGAAAGATTGTTAAAATACTTGTCTAGCTGAATCAGGTCTTTCTGACGGCTTATCAAAGATGAATACGTTTGTATTTATATATCTGTGAGGATATCTGTTCATCAGTATCTGTGTCTATCTATCTAGATAAAGAGAGAGAGAGAGAGAGAGAGAGAGAGAGAGAGAGAGAGAGAGAGAGAGAGAGAGAGAGAGAGAGAGAGAGAGAGAGAGAGAGAGAGAGAGAGAGAGAGAGAGAGAGAGAGAGAATTTGGAGAAATAGGTAATTATTTAATTTGAAAGTATTTTTCTTTGTTATGTTTTGATATGTATGTATGTATGTATGTATGTATCTATATATGTATGTATGTATGTATGTATGTATGTATATGTAAGACATATATGATTAAATACACCTATATTCTACTTATGTCTTCCCACACAATCAAATCCACTTGTTATTAATCCCAATAAACACATTTCATTTAAAATTTGCGTCATTTGCATATTAATGTCGTCATAAGATTACTATACAATGACTGCAGTATCTTCTACGTCTTGTCATCGCTGATTTTATGATAATCATTTCGATGTAAGTGTGCAAAATAAACGGCAAGGTGAAACCTTTGTTCTTTTTCTTTTCCTTTTCTTTTTTAAAATAGAAGAAATAAAACAGTAAAATCAATTATTTAACACACATTAAAAAACAACAAAAAAAAACACAAATAATTATAAAATATTTGTCAAATATTATTCACAGGATTGAAATATGTGGGATTTTTTTGTCTTTTTTTTTAAATTTCCCTTAAAGTTTTCTTCATCTTCTTTTTTTCTTTCTTATAAAAGAAATATGAAAAGAAAATTGCTTTGTTATTAAGCACATCATTTTTTTTTTTCTTCTTCTTGACACCTGATGACCTAAGGCAACAAATTAATATGTGAAAATCTTTTTGTTACCGACTGCGTCAGTTTAAATAATAATAATAATAATAATAATAATAATAATAATAATAATAATAATAATAATATAATTTTTTTTTCAAATTTAAATTTAAAAAGAAACTGTACCGGGGATGGGGTTGGGAAGGAGGAATAATAATAAGGGTTAAGATAAAGAAGATATTTTTTTTTATTTTTTTATTTTTTTAAAATAAAAATTGAAGCTTTGTTAGTCAAATATAAGTACATAGCGTGTTAGAAATCTGAATCCGTACTTCAAACGTGCGAACAGATGAATATGATCCAAGAAAAATGATATAATTTGTCTGTGGCGAATATAATAGCGTATAATTCAGGCGCACAAAGACGCCCTCGGCTTCGAATCAGGAGAAAATGATAACGTTCGCAACGCTTTGAAGAAAACCGTGTTCACGGGGTTTTACGTTTCAGAAAAACGTGTCTCGTTCGACATTATATTTTCCCGCCAAAAAATATAATAATTCCCGCCTCGAGCGAGAATTGCAGACGACGATATTTTTTATTTTTATTTTTTTTTTGTTGTTGTTCGTTAAACGACATCTTTTATCAAAAAAAAAGAACATGATTTGTCCTTCTGCTTTTATTTTTATTTTTTAATTTTAATTTTTTTTTTTTTTTTCTTCTTCTTCGTCTCGTGCATATTAGCAGACGTAAAGACTGAATCGTTTCCCAGGCAGTAAAAGTCGACCCCTGCAATTATGGAGGGCATGGGGGTTATGTTCACTGATTACCCTAATGAATTTCATTTCCTAATTAAAATTTCCAATACACGGGGGTCTATCACGGATTTTAACCGTACATCAAATTCGCCGGTGCTCGGATCAAAGAGGAGGAATTCACGCGTTTCGAACAGAAACGTTTTTTTCTTCTTCTTCTTCCTTCGAGGCGATACGAAACAGCGGCGGACTAGCTCCGTAATGTGTCGCGGCGACAAGAACGTTATCATCTCCGCGAGCGACAGTTTAGTCATGTAAAGTTTCAGGGTCTTACTTCGGGCTCGATTTCACACGAGCACTGACCCCGGTCTCTAATTTATTGGCCGCTGGGGAAACATTAGACGGTTACGGGTTACACTTTTGGCGCAACTCCGAAAGTTCGTCTTGCTTTCGAGTCGCTAACATCTTTTGAAAGAGCGGCCGAGGCAATAAAACACAAGGGAACTGTCCCCCGTCTCAACAATATCCATAACCGTTTTAACATAGCTGCGAGAGAGAAAGAGAGAGAGAGAGAGAGAAAGAGGGGTACCGTATCCAAGATGGCGGACATTAAATCAGTCACACACACACACCGTGCAAATCGTGAAAGGGGGTAATGCGTGTTTGAAGACTCGTCTGTAACCTTTTTAATGGGCCTTTTCTTTTGTTGATCTGTAGTTTAACATATCGTTAACGACCAGGAAGAAGGGGTCACGTGGTAATGTCCGTTTCTGTCGGAGAGAGGTGAACGCAGCTGTAAATTACGACATGACTGGTTTGTTAAAGCTGGATGTACTCGTTTGATCAACTTTGTTGTCATTGCTTTTATTACAGTTTTATATCTTTCAGTGACGTACATACATACGTACGTACGATCGTTCATATATACAAATGTTCAGCCACACTTAACACAATATATACATATTAGAACATATTAGTGTCCTTGCATGTTTATTCATACACACACATATTACAGATAGTGAGAAAGATAGACTGACGGACTGACACATACACACACACACACACACACATATTACCCATCCATCCATAGACAGACACGCATGCTCGCAAAGGCACTCAGTGTATTGCAAGCATTATAATTGTCCCTGTTACATCGATGAATAAATTAAATCATTACTACAAATCATTTAGTGTGAAGAATTCGCCTTTAATCAAACGCGTTCACTTCTCGCTTCAGCAGCTAAAAGCAAAACGCCGGACCAATGAAGAGAATTACACAGAAACACGAATTTCTCATTTTCACTTAACTCTTTTTTTTTTTTTTTCCAGTGATCACGTGACCGGCTCGTGCAGCGCGAGGCGGGGTTGTTGGTGAAACTGACACTAACTGGATAAACGCTGTTACGTCTGCCACATCTTGTTTTCATGCGCCGGTGAAGTAGGTTGTCATTTTTTTTTTTTTTTTTTTTTTTAAACGAGGTTGCATGTCGCGAGACTGTCGACGTTACGTAATAACGACGAGCGCGTGCGTCTGCAGACGTTCGCGTCAGCAGGTGACGTCACGTGACTGACGTTACTAAGGTTTCGGCAGATGACGTCACGTGACTGACGTTACTAAGGTGTCGGCAGATGGAGAAGCTCAGAGCCCTGGATGATTAATAAAGCAAAAAATTAAAAATTTATAAAAATGTTTATATATATTTTTTTTTTTTCTTAAATTTAAAATACTGTAGTGAGACAAATATAACCAGACACAGACAAACAGACAGATAGAATGACAATTGGTAAGAGGGCATTAAAAATGTATTAAAAAAGATAAGTATTGTGTCAGTCTGTGTATTAGTCTTTTCGGGATTAATACGTTATTCGTTATTTAATAATTATCATCATATTTATAACTGTCAGTCATCTACTATTACTACTAATGCTGATATTGCTGCAACAGTTACTACCTCAACTATCTCTGCTTTTAATATTACTTAATTATCATTATTACTGCAACTTCTACTACTGTTCGTATACTATTATTACTACTGCTATTACTACTACTTCTCCTACTACTAGTTCTACAACTGTTTCTAATACTACCACTTGTACTACTTCAACTACTACTACACTGTCTTTAGCTGTTGTTGTTAAAAGCATTTTTCAATTCTAAAACAATTTTGTTTTATTTGTTCATTCATACATTTTTATTTTTTTTCTTCTTTTTCGTTTTGTGAGTATCAAAAATAAAGACAACAAAATAAAAATCGCGTTGGACTAACACCAGTTTTACTCCTTTATAAACTATTCAATGAATTTTCTTCTTCTTTTCAAACATTTCTAAAGATAATCACTAGAAGAAAAAAAAAAAATAATAATAATAATAAATAAAGAATAAAAATAAAGAAAAAGAAGAAGAAGAAAAAAATTGATCTACTGAAGAAAAAAAAAAAAAATAGATAGGGAAAATAAATTGAATTTCAGTTACAGTATTATATTTATGTGCAATGTCGAGAAATTTCGAAAAAAAAAAAAAAAAAAAAAAATCTATTTGAATTACAACCTATCAAATTTGTTCTTTCATTGTCCGCGGTCTTATTTCCGGTTCGCGTTATACCTGACGTTTGACGTCTGGCCTTTCTGTTTCGAATTTTAAAGGGACATAAATCAGACGAGACCTCTTGAAATTTCATATCAAGTAAATTTTAGCAGACAATATACCCCGGCAGCATTACCTTCACAATTCATCAACGCATGCGCTTTCGCTCGTAAAATTAGAGGGGGATAACATTATGGTCACGTGACCACGGACCTAGCAACCCGCATTTGAGCATAGCTGGAAACGCGATCCCCAACCACGCCCACCCAGGTCGTAAAAATGGGGTGGGGGGGAGGGGTGGATATGACGCCAGGATCTCATGGTTGAGGTTATTGTACAAACTCATAGTTTCAGCGATTATAAATACTTTTAAAAAAAAAATAATAATGATAATTAAATACGAAACGAAGTATAGCAAAAAAAAATATATATATATTCGCAGTAACTTCTGATCCAGTTTCGAACTAGGACAACAGCAGTAAAAATGTCCTATTTTAAAACAGCATTTTAATTATTATTTTTATTATTATTATTATTATTATTATTATTATTATTACATTTTTTAATTGTTTATTATTATTATTATTATTATTATATTTTCCGCTTTAGTTTTTGAATACAAATCAAAAACGTACACGACAATTTTTTATTACTTTTTATTTTATTATTATTTATTATTATTATTATTATTATTATTATCATCATCATCATCATCATCATCATTTTTTCCCTCCCCCCACCCCCGGGACTTATTCTTTTACGTTTTATTATTATCACTATTTTTCTTCCTTCTTCTATGACGCGTTATTTCAGAGAGATTAATGCGCCATATTATTTCACTTATCTCTTCACACGCTTCCGCGCAGCAAAATGAATATCTGATTTCGATAGTTGTGGAATTTGCATTTTTCTGTTTACTCAAAAAGTAAAACTTAATATGCCCCCAGCCCACACACAAGGCCCATATTTTACCATCGTGGCGCCGATAATAGAGGTATACGTGTGCATATGAAATTATTTATTGCCGATTTGAAATGGTTCTTGAGGACGCGTCATTTTTGAGTCGGGCATATTAAGAGCGAAACTTGATCCCATGTGTGGACACATGACGAATGATTTGTAGGTCTGTATCGAATGTCGACAGTTAAAAACATTAAGGCTTATATACATCAAGCTCATAATTCAGTAGGAGAAGAAGAAGACGAGGAAGGAAAAAAAAAAAAAGAAGAAGAAGAAGAAGAAGAAAGAGGTAGCGATGGGTTGACACCCGTTTTGAAACTTGTAAAATAATATTTATAAGCCACATCCTTGTAAATATATATACACATACAGAGAAACACACACATACGTATACATTTCATATACATACATACATACATATATATACATATATAGATAGATAGATAGATAGATAGATAGATAGATAGATAGATAGATAGATAGATAGATAGATAGATAGATAGATATACAAATACATAGATTATACAAAACACATATATATAAACATTACTTGTACATATACATATAGATTATAAATATACACGGCTACTGATGACACACACACATCCATACACACATTCATAAACACAGATAAATACACATACATACATACATACACACAAACATACAAACACATATATACACGTAAACAAACGCACATACTCATAAACATACATACATAAATGTATATTTATAAAATAAATGATTTTTTTTACCAATGGCCTCTCTGTTTGTGCATCTGTTTATTCCATCATCATATTAAAATATTAAAGAAATACAAAACTTTTACAAATGTAATATTCACGTTTATTACTCCTGTTTATAAATATTACAATTTATGCAGCGTTTTGTTATCACGATACATATTTACAAATAAATGAATACGTAATCAATGCTGCGTATCTTTGTCTATATACAAATACACAAAACTAATTAATCAAATATACATTTATATATTTATATAAATATTTTATGAATTAATCCAGTTCTTACCTTTACAGGTGTATATTTACTGATACTTCTAGTTGATTAATTAAATATTTCACAAATTATTTCAGTGTTTATTTTTACAATATATTTACTAATTCATCTATTTGATTAATGAAATATACGTCCGTATATATATATATATATATATATATATATATATATATATATATACACACACACATATATACAAACACATACACACATTCACACACACATACATCATAAATTAATTCAGTGTTTATTTTTACAATATATTTACAATATATATTTACTAATATATATATATATATATATATATATATATATATATATATATATATATTTACTAAGATATATATATATATAATATTTGATCAGAATCTGTTTGATTAATGAAATATACGTATATGCGTTTATAAATAACACACAGATTATTAACTCACAACTTATCTTTACGGTGCATATTTACAAATATGTGAACTTGATTAATGAAAAGAGCTTGAATCTAATCCACGTTTTGAAATACGACGATACTGTTTTCCTGTACTTGTTTATTAAATAAATAATATATGCAACGTATATGTGCATTGCGCACGTTTACAAATAACTGTGTAATTTATTTCACCAGCCTTTGTATTGGTGTAACTTATTACGTCATTAAAAAAAAAAAAAAAAAGAAGAAGAAGAAAAAAAAGTTTTTTTTTGCTTGTAACAGCTGTTTGTTTTTCACCTTTTGTACACACATTTGTGTGGGAATCACGTGTTGTTATTTTAAAATAAAACATTGTTTTTATTAGTGTTGTTATTGTTATTATTATTATTATTATTATTATTATTATTATTATTATTATTATTATTGTTATTGTTGTTGTTGTTGTTGTCGTCGTCTTTGTTGTTTTATTATTGTAGTTTTTGTTTTATTATTATTATTATTATTATTACTGGTTATTGTTGCTTTGTCTTTCTTTCTCTGTGTATATATATGTGTGTGTGTCTCTGTGTGTGTGTGTGTGTGTGTGTGTGTGTGTGTGTGTAAAGACAAAAACCAAGAAAAAAAAAAGAGAGCCAGAAATGAGAAAGAAAAACAACAACAAAACAAACGCGTTTGACATTTTATAACGATTAATATTAAAATGCGTTGCGCTTTTGTTGAAGAAAATATTTATTGCTTTATTTATTGCCGACACAAATACATATTAGTTCCAACAGCGTCAACACGGGATGGGGAACGCAATAAATGTTTAAAAATTCGTGAAGATTTAGCAAAAGATACCTGATCTCGGAAACCTTTTTACGTCAATGTTTTTGGCACCTTTTTCGTCATGTTAACAAAAAACAAAAAAATTAATTAAATAAATGATTAAATAAATAAATAAATAAATGAATAAATGAATAAAAAAAGAAAAGAAAAGAAAAAAAAAAAAAAAAAAGAAGGATAATAGAAAAAATTAATAATGATAATAATAATAATAATAATAATAATAATAATAATAATAATAATAATAATAATCATGTAATACAAAAATAAAATAAAAATAACAACATCAACAACAAAAACGACAACAATAACAACAACATCAATGACTATAATAATCCCCAAGAAAAAAAAAAAAAAAAAAAAAAAAAAAAGAAGATTTACGAAAGGTGAATCGATCCCACATACCACCATATATCAAAAATCCCTGCACCCACCCACCCCCCCATACCAAACAAAACCACCAGCGATTGTAATTAAACCATACAGGAATTCAAACTCTCCAGTGAATTCTGAACGATAATCATATTTTACAAGGTACCAGCGGACACCATAGATGCACACCCGATTTGTTCTAATACATCTAGACGTGAATAGACACAGACAAAAAAAATAAATAAAATAAAAAGAATTCCACCAGAAAACAATGCCCCGAAGCTAAACAAACTGTCAGCCTCTCTTTATCTCATTCACAACGCATCCACCTCGATCATCCACCCATTATTACTGAAAAAAAACCTACCTCCCATTTATACAATTTTTTTTTTTTTTTTTTTTTTTCTCTCGTATGATTTACAAATTACATAATCGCGACACCCATGCAGAAGAAGTATTCATAATCCGAGCCGTGGGCCGAATTCGGACAAGGACTTCACGGCGGGCGCATTTCGGACAACTGCGTACCGAAGCACAGTTCCGGCATTCTTGTCATCGCTGGGAAATTTGCCGTTCAATATAATTTAATAAATAAAAGCATTCTTCTGCCCTGTGGTAGCCCAAAGGCTCTCGTTTGACATGTGTATAATGGTTGTTGATGCGGCCCATAAATCGTCTTCACGGACGGGTTTAAACACAATGCGATATGGGGGGAAAATAATTTAATACGTTAATATCTGGAGATGATGTCTCGGATGTCGGACAGGGGACGGGGAAGGGGTGAGGGGGGGTGAGGATGGTCGTCAGAATGTGATCGTGTTTTGTTTACTTTTGTTAGTGTGAGTGTGTCTTATGTTTGTGTTTATGTGTGAGTGTATGTGTGTGTGAGTGTGTGTTTGTGCGTGTGTTTGTGTGTGCGTGTGTGTGTGTGTGTGTGTGTCTCTCTCTCTCTTTGTATGTATGTATGCATATGTATATGTGTATGTATATATGTATGTGTGTGTGTGTGTGTGTTTTGTATACATGTATGAATGTATGTATGTAAGTACGTATGTATGTATGTATGTATATAGACAGGAAAATATGTCTGCTTATGTATTAGCGTATATATATATATTTATATTTATACGTAAATATATTATGTATTTATGGACGGAAGGATAGATGAATGGATCGATCGATCGATTTAAGATTAATAATTAAACGTGTACATGAACTTTATTAGCCTTCTTGTCTACTGTGTTAAGTTACGAATAATATATATATAAAAAAAAAATTTAAAAAAAAAAAAATTCTGTAAAAGAATAACAGTTTTCTGTGACTTTAACTTTCTATCTGTAAAATGGTTTCTCCTAATTAACTTAAATATGACGTTCGAAATCAACTAACTGCTTAATTAACGAAGTCTTAGGTAACATTCATTTAGGTCTTTAGGTCAAGTGTATTTATGGAGGTTCACAGAGAATGGAAATTTCATTCAGTGTATACGTTGTTACGTATTCCGCATGAAAATATAGTGAAGTAGGACAATGGACATTGAATGGGTTGCAAAAGAAATTAAACTGTAAACAGAGAAGGAAATATAGAAGACAGACATACAGATAGACACAGAGACAGAGAGAGAGAGAGAGAGAGAGAGAGAGAGAGAGAGAGAGAGAGAGAGAGAGAGAGAGAGAGAGAGAGAGAGAGAGGGCGAGATGTGAATGAATGAAGAAGATTGAAAGCGAAGACGAACAAGAGATGATTAAAAATGCAAATTCTGTTTTACCTCGAGTAATTTAATATAGTGAGAAGACGATAAAAAAACAACAACAAACAAATCAGCTTTAGGACTTTTAACTTTTTTTTAAAAAACAAACTCTTTCAACTCGCCCAGAGTGGTTACAACGAGGCGGATGGACTTTCGTAATTTATGTCGCTTTTCCTGCCCCCTGTTTCAGTCCTCTTTGACTCGATCTCAATTACAGATCCCTTTTATGGGTCCCTATTGTGGGTCCCTTTCACGGGACCCTGTGACGGGGTCGCTTGATGGGAGACAAACCACCCACGGACAGTGTTGTGTTATAATGGGTACACGCCCCGATTGTCGCAGCTTCTGTGAGTTATCACTCGGCCCGCATGCCGGACAATGGTCATCATAAAAAAAAGGGCAAACTGTACGGGGCGGGTCGCTAAGGAGAGGTCAGTGGAGATATGGACGAGTTTTTGGTTTGTTTGTAGATGTTAAAACGTGCAGGTGATTTTGGAGGAAAACGTTGTCGTTGTCGTTGTTGTTGTTGTTATTATTGTTGTTGTTGTTGTTATTATTATTATTATTATTGTTATGGCGTTGTAGTTGTTGTTGTTGTTGTTATTGGGATGCTTAAGGATGATAGGTAGGTAGTATCCGAGTCTTTTATTGACAAGTGTTGTTGTTTTAAGGGAACTGATTGATAGATATATATATATATGTGGATAACCAGACAATGAGAAATTGATGAAAGATAAATAGGAGATGGAGAGAGAGAGAGAGAGAGAGAGAGAGAGAGAGAGAGAGAGAGAGAGAGAGAGAGAGAGAGAGAGAGAGAGAGAGAGTCCAGCTATTGATTAATGTAAGAGTAAAAAGAATATAATTATCTCTTTCTGTTTTCTATCTCCATCTATCTGTCTACCCATGTACCTACCTAACTACCTGTCTACATACAAATTTGTTTTTAAGTGTAAATCTATTGTTTTTCTTTCTATATACATTTGCTCAATGTAACTCGTATATATATTGTTTTAAAACTCCAGGCAAAAAACATTAAAAAAAAAAAAAAATTTCCCATGCAATCATTACCCCTTCCCGCGATGAGACCTGATAATTTATACGTCCCATTAACCTCATGTTTTACAAATTATCCCTAATCCTTTGAACAATACATTTTTTGTGACGTTTCGGATCGTTGCTATTGGTGAATGGCGCTATGACGTCACAGCGGGCATATGGTCACTGGAATGTCTTCGGTTACCTTATTTCTTTCTTTTATTTTTTTTTTTCTTCTTCAACTTCTTCTTCTTCTTCTTCTCGTCTGCCATAGCAAGACAAACATAAAGAAATCGCGGAAAATAATTGTCCCTTTACAAGCCAAAGTATCTTTTGAAACCTTTTGAAAAATGGCAAAAAATAATTATAGACTTTTGACGTTTTCATACAACGGCCGCCGAACATCACACGGAATGTTACGTATCACGAATTGAGCCAGCCGAGGCGTAATGCAATAGAAAGCCAGTCAAGCCAGTGTCGGTGCCGCCATTAATGACGTAAGCGAATTATTTGCATTCATATGTCCAGCGCAATGAATTGCAATTATTTCTATAAACATTCAGACAAATTTCCTTTTATTGCCGGTGTGATCGAGGTGTTCTGAATAACCCCACGCACACATACACCTGTGTGGGAACATTTAATTGATTGGTATCATTTTATGTGGGGAGTTTTTTGTGGGTTTTTTTTTTTTTTTTTTCGTTTTTTGTTATGTCATTCTCTTTGTCGTAAAGTGTCTCGGAATTTAATCGTTTGTTTTTGCAAATAGATGGCGAGGTATATAAACGGATAGAAAGGGGAAGACAGAGAAAGATAGAGAGAGAGAGTGAATAAGAGAGAAACAGAGAGAGAGAAAGCAGAAAAAATAAGAGTAATGAAGGAAGATAAAAATGATGACTGTATTAACAAATATATAAAGACAAACTATTTGTATTGGTGTTGTAGTTGCAACAACTGTTTACAGTGAGTTGGTCTCTCTCTCTCTCTCTCTCTCTCTCTCTCTCTCTCTCTCTCTCTCTCTCTCTCTCTCTCTCTCTCTCTCTCTCTCTCTCTCTCTCTCTCGTCCATTCACGCGTTCCTCATTTGCACATTTTATTAATTTATTTATTAATTTATTTATTTATTTATTTATTTTCAGAACAAGCTCGGTTACTTTTTTGCTCGGACAAAAAGTACATCGTAACTCCTTTGTCTTCTGTTTTTAGAAATGTCAACACTAATTTCTAATTTTGTGTACTTGTAGATTTACGAGAAACAAAGTTTAAGATAATGTTAGTTTGTGTTTATCTATCATTTTATTTAAGTCAAAGAAGATTACTCCTAGATACGTTGTCAACAATACATTTTTTAAATGCCATTTACATCCAAGGTAACATTTTTCCGAACTGTTTACGAACGTTACCGATCACTACCGGACATTAACGACGAAAACCCCAAACAGTCAAAAGCATATCTTAATTTATAAAAACATCACAAATAAATTCGATTTTCTGTTACATTTTATGCCTTTCAAATTTTAAAATTTTCATTTTTTCAATTTTAATATGGAAAAGACGTTTCCTCCTCGTTTCCGATCTGAATTATTTTAACGTACGGATTTTACCGAGTGAGAACGTGATTCTCCGTTACAGCTTGAGACTTATCGTAAGAAGTAAACATGTCAGTCATAGGAATGTTAATAACTTATTCAAAATGGCGACCAGAGATAATATTGAGATGTTTACACGACTGAGTGCTGTAATAATAAAGTATAAAGTTTAAAAAGAAGAAAAAGAAGAGAAAAAAGAAGAAGAAGAAGAAAAGGAAAAGAGATAATTAAATTATAAGTGCATCATTGCAAGAAAAAGTAATGAAAACTAATCTGTAATATTTTATTTATTATTTATTTTGTTACTTACTGTTTCTGTTGCTATTACTACTGTTACTACTACTACTGCCACCACCACTACTACTATTACTACTACTATTACTGCTACAACAACTGTTTTTTTTTTTAGTTTTTATTTTTTTATTTATTTATTATTATTACTACTACTACTACTACTACTACTACTACTATTATTATTATTATTATTATTTATTTATTTATTTATTTATTTATCCTTCTTTTCTTTTTCTTTTCCATTATATACGTGCATATTTTTAACAAGAAAAAAAAAAAACGAAAAAAAAAACGTTATTTAAAAAAAATGATTACCGCATAAATATATATATTTTTTTTTTTCTAGCTGAAATCCCATAAAGCTGACACTCTTTTATTTTTAAAATATATTTTTGTGTTGACATAAAGAGAAACGAAGCCACCGTTAATCAAACGATTAGTTTACACGCTAATGGCACACCATTTGTATTTAACGCTTATTACAGTCATATTAACTAAGGCGAAAATGAAATAGAAATGTCAGTTTTGAAAAATGTAGTTTCATAATGTTTTATGGAAATTTATTGACGTTTTTTTTTTAAAAATAAATTAATATGTGTGTGTGCGTGCGTGCGTGCGAATGCATTATGCATTTATATTTAATTTAATTCGTATTCGTTTATTTCAATTTTATATTACCTACAGTAATGGATTATCATTATTTTATTCCATTTCGTTTTTTTTTTTTTTTTTTTTTTTTTTTTTTTTAAATCTGATTTCATTCCATTATATTTCACTATTATTTTTTATTTAAAATATATTTCAGTTTTTTTTTTTGTTTTTTTTTTTTTTTTTTTTTTAATTTAATTTTTAAAATGTTTATTTCATTTTCATTCAAAATATATTTTCGATTTATTTTTATTTTATTGTAAATTTCAGATTTTAATCCATGTTCAGCTCATAAACTCTAATGTGTGGCTATGAATATTAATATACATGTCTGAATGTAATGTTCTGTTTGTCTCTGTATATGACTGTTTTTATGTACCCACGTCTGTGCGATTATTTATGGGTTTGTCAGTGCGTAAGACACTCCTTGTAAGCGTATGTGCGTGTGTATTTATGTAAGTGTGCGTCAGAGTGTATAATGTAAATTGCGACTGTGAATGAAAGGATGAACACATGGATGGATGGTTTTACATTATAATCACATTCATATTACAACAACAACAACAACTATGAATACTACTATTAACTACAACAACAATGGTTTTACTACTAATCACATTCATTACAACAACAACAACAACTATTACTACTACTATTACTACAACAACAACTACTACTACTACTATTACTACAACAACAACAACAACTACTACTACTACTACTACTACTAGAACTACTACGATTACGACTACGTTATTCTACTATGACTACTACTTGTACTACTACTACTATTACTACTAGTACAACTAGTACTACTACTTATACTACTACTTTTACTATTACAACTACTACTTGTATTATTACTACTACTTGTACTACTACTTTTACTATTACTACTACTACTGCTACTACTACTACTGCTACCCATTTACTACAGTGTACCATAACGAATTATAATCTCTACCTTTTCATTATCAGAAAATTAAAAATTTCACACGCACGGACAAACAGACAGAGAGATACGTCCACATTCAACTTTAAATTTTAATCACCGGGGGTGGTGGTGGGGATAAAAATAAAACTTCTGACCCGGGCTGTTTGTCTTTGTATAATGTGTTTGTGTGTACACCTCTCATAAGGTTATCGTCCCGAAATCACTTTTATGATTTATTTCATTTTACCGTTATTGTTATCAATTTGAAAACGGGACAAAGAAACTTCGATATGATTCAAAAGCATTTAATAAATTGATCGCAAACTGGGTACTCTATCGCCGAATTTGATAACGCGCGTCATAGAAAGTAAACAGTTATGGAAATTTATTGCTCCAACCAAAGAGATTGTCTTTGTTTCATCTCTGCCCAGTTTCGTGTCATTTTCTGTATCTTAGAACCTTGAATGGTGCGTTGTGTTATAATATCAGTTATGTGTGTATGTATATAAAACGTGCAGATAACGAAATAACGGTCATGTATTGTAACGGTATTCAAATAATGGTGATATATTATAAACGGTAATTCATGTGTAATATTTATAATGTATACGATAGTGGTAGATAGTAAATTAACGGTGATATGTTATAACGGTGTTCATGTGTAATGTTTATAATGTATAAAACAGGTACATAGTGAAATTGCGATTTTTATGAAATGTTTAATATTTAAACGTACTAGATAGTGAAATAATAATTCTGAATTGCAAAACTGAGTATGTGTTTGAAATAATATTAATTATACTGAGACATTAAGAAATGTATAATAATGAGAGAGAGAGAGAGAGAGAGAGAGAGAGAGAGAGAGAGAGAGAGAGAGAGAGAGAGAGAGAGAGAGACTTAATAACGTTTCCCTTAACAGTTTTAATGTGTATTATCGTTATTAATTATACAGAGAACAAATACCGTTATACTGCGATATTAACATTCATATAGTATTTAAATTTATCACACAAAGTAGCGAAATAGCAGGTTATATATTATAACGGTAATCTTGTGTAATGTTTGTAATACACTATGTATTTCCTAGATAATGAAATAACAGTGATAACGATTCTGAAGTAATATCATTGATATATATATTCAAAACAAAACAAAATTAATAATAATAGCGTTGATTATATTATTATAAGAGATACAGCGATGCTTGTGAATATAAGTCACAAATAATTAAATAACGGTGTCATTTCGTAACGGGGTTGTAAAGTGTTGACAATTCTGAATATACTTTATAAGTAATAATACAAAAAGTGATATAATATATGGCACAGAGATATAATAATAATAATAATAATAATAATATATATGTAAATGACTTATAGATAATGAAATACGTGGTTAATATGCTATAACGGTACTGAAGTTTATATTAATGCCTACCTAATAAAATAAAACCGATATATTATGATGTTCAGAATCTACATTTTTATTATTTTATGCATCATAAATATATTGATGGTGGAATAGCATTAATATATTGAAGTGATGGTGGTAGTAGTAGTAGTAGTAGTAGTAGTAGTAGTAGTAGTAGTAATAACAACAACTGTAGTTGTAGTAATAGTTATAGTAGCAGTGATGGAAGAAGTGTGGTAATAGTTTTAATATTAGTAAAAGTTGTAATGGTAGTTGTAGTAGTTGAAACAGTAGTAGCAGTAGTCGTAGCAGTAGTAGTATTTCTTTCTCAAAAACTTCTTCTTCGTCTTCTTCTTCTTCTTCTTCTTCTTATTATTATTATTATTATTATTACTACTATTACTATTATTACTATATTTATTATCATTATAGTTATTGTTGTTATTATTATTACTGTTATTATTGTTGTTGTTATTATTATTACTATTACTATATTATTATTTTTATTATTATTATTTTTATTATTATTATTAATATTATTATTATTATAATTCATGCTAATTTTCTCATACATTATTAATCAGCTTACTGTCATCTCTCTGTTTTAAAAAACAAAATGCTTATTTACTTATTACTTGCTTGTTTCTTACTTACGTGCTTACTTATTTACTTATCTGTTAACACGTTTGAAGTGCTAAGAGGGGGGCAGGGCAAAGGTTAACGGGGGCACGTGCTCAGAGCGTGCAACATCGATAGATATATAAAAAAAAAAAAAAAAAAAAAATGTACTTAACACACGTGCGCAAAAGCACGCGCGGGTTCCGTCCCATCGCAAATGGGACGAAGCTGTGGAAAACATGGTGGAGATCTTCCCCCTTCCCTCCCTTTTCCACGAAACATCGCGAACCGGGAAGCGTGTTCGAAACTCCCACGGGAGGGAATAAAAACACACAGATATATGAAGAAGTACAACGTTCAGCGACACTAATTACTTTACATACAAACAATCCCATAATTCATCGCAAATTCATACGCCTTCCGATTCGACCTGACAAGTAAGATGGCAAATAAGAAGAAGTAAAAAAAAAAAAAAAAAAAAAAAAAAGCCAGGCTGTGTTTTTATACCGCCCATGAGATAGACGTAAACGTACACGTTACTCGATGCGGTAAAACCATTATAATTCTTGTATTTGTCGAAAGGAATTGTTCCCCAGGGTGACGAAGGCGAGGTTTTTTTTAGACGGGGGAAAGGAAGAGTGTTGATAGGGTCTGATTATGATATTAATATGTAACGCAATTCTGTGCAAGAGTTCTGAAAAACGAGAAGATGGGTGAAGATAAAAAAAAAAAAAAAATAAAAAAAGTAAAAAAGAAAAATATAATGAGAAAAAAATGTTTATGAAGATGCTAGTCTGCGGGTGGTCTATGTGTATGTAAATAATATATTATTTTTTTTTTTTTTTTTTGAATTTGCTGTACGTGTTTGTCTGTAAGTACACAGACTGATATATGTGTGTGTGTGTGTGTGTGTGTGTGTGTGTGTGTGTGTGTGTGTGTGTGTAATAATGAATTTGCGTACACATTAACTTGACTAAGAACGAGTGCTTATCAGTCTGAGTTTTATATATGAATGGAAGCATATGTGTGTGTGTGGTGATATAGGTAAACTGACAAAAATGTGTTTATAAAGGAAATATATTCGTTTTCGCTATCTTGTTCTCTCTCTCTCTCTCTCTCTCTCTCTCTCTCTCTCTCTCTCTCTCTCTCTCTCTCTCTCTCTCTCTCTCTCTCTCTCTCTCTCTCTCTCTCTGCCTCTCTCTCTTTCTCTCTCTCTCTCTCTGCCTCTCTCTCTGCCTGTCTTTCTCTCTCTGCCTGTCTCTCTCTCTCTCTCTCTGCCTGTCTCTCTCTCTCTGCTTGTCTATCCGTCTCTCTCTCTCTCTCTCTCTCTCTGTCTCTCTCTTTCTCTCTCTCTCTCTGCCTGTCTTTCTCTCTCTGCCTGTCTCTCTCTCTCTCTCTCTCTCTCTCTGCCTGTCTCTCTCTCTCTGCTTGTCTATCCGTCTCTCTCTCTCTCTCTGTCTATCTCTCTTTCTGCCTCTCTCTCTCTGCCTGTCTCTCTCTGTCTAACTCTCTCTCTCTCTCTCTCTCTCTCCCTCCCACCCGAGTTGAAAGAGTTTGTTTTTTAAAAAAGAAGTTAAAAGTTCTAAAGCTGATTTGTTTGTTGTTGTTACGTTTATCGTCTTCTCACTATATTAAATTACTCGAGGTAAAACAGAATTTGCATTTTTAATCATCTCTTGTTCGTCTTCGTTTTCAATCTTCTTTATTCATTCACATCTCGCCCTCTCTCTCTCTCTCTCTCTCTCTCTCTCTCTCTCTCTCTCTCTCTCTCTCTCTCTCTCTCTCTCTCTCTCTCTCTCTCTCTCTATGACGAACGAGAGAAACTGCAACAGACAAGATAGCATAAGGTATTCTCTACCTCTAACAATCTAACATACTAGCATATTTATAAAACGTCAGTTTTGTTGTTTTTGCCCACGAAAGCCGTGCATTGAATCTTCGCCACAAAAAAGTGAGTAAGGGTCACGTAACATTTGACTGATTAAAATAAATATCGCTGCAAATCGTTCGCTCAAGTCGCACCGTGGGAACGCGTCTTTACGTAAATCTGCTGACATATTTAAAAAATTACTTTTTAAAAATTCTCTACATTATTTCTCTTGTTTGAGTCATTTCACATTAACAACCAAACCTGTCACAAATAAGCTAACATTCTCGTTTCCCAGCAAAACTTTTTTTTCTTCTATATATCTTTCTTTTTTTTTTTCATCTTGTTTTCTTTTTTTTTTTTTTTTTCTTTGCAGCTGTTTTGTAACTATAACTGATAAAATGACAAATGTAAAGTTAAAAACCAAATTGTCATGAATGATAACGGCTCCCAAAGCTGCCGTCGTTGTAAACGATTTGAAGACGATGTCGTTTTGACACCAGCACATTTATGTTAAGATGTTTGTGAAAGTGATGAATTGAAATAACGATGGCGGGGGTAAAACACGGACGGGTTTTTTTCTTGCTGTGACTGATATATTTATTATAACTCGTTTCTTCTTCGGCGTCTGCATTCATCAGCCAGAATCGTGTTTTTTTTATTTATTTATTTTTTTTATTTTTTTGTAGGGATTTATTTGTGTGTTTTTTTGTGTTTTTTTTTAATTTATTTTATTTATTTATTTATTTATTTATTTAGTTACTTTTTTTATTTTTTTATTTTTTTTTATTTATTTATTTATTTATTTTGTTTATTTTTTGTTTTATTTTATTTATTTTTTTTTTTGTATACATTTTTTGTTGCTGTTTTTAATAATATTACTCTAGGCTTTCATTTACTAATTATTTATGTTTAATTTTTTAATATAATGTTTATTTTATTACGTTTTCATTTAGTTATATTTATCTTTTATTTTTTTAATTTTATTTATAATATGTGTTGTTTTTTTAATTTCTTTATGCGCTAATATTTTTTTTTTATTTACTAATTGCTTTCGTTCCTTATTTCTCTTATTTTATAATTTTTCTTTATGTACTTATTTGTTATTTTATTTTATATATTTATTTACATTAGTTTATTTAATTTGTTTCAACTAATTTATTTATTTATAATGTCTGTGTGTGTGTGTATTTTGTTATAGGATTATTTTTTTGTTGTTGTTGCTTGATTTGATTTTGTTTTATGTTGACTACAAAAGTAAAAACAGAAAAACAGCTGAAAATGAAGAACAAAGAGAGAAACAGGCAGATGCACATACTAACGTGCGAACAGACACAAAACAGATAACACGCATGAAGAAGAAACCGGAAAAATAATGAAACGAATGAATGAATGAGTGACTGAACAAAATAATGAATGAATGAATAAATAAATGAATCAACGAATGGACGAATGCATGAATAGATGGATGAAGGAATGAATAAAAATATGAAATAATGAAAACATGAATGAATGAATAGATGGATGAACGAATGAATAAATGAATGAATGGATGGATGAATGAATAACAAAAAAGGACGAATGGGTAAATTAATAAATGATAGATAGATGGATGAATCAATCAGTCAGTGAACAGATAAAAGGAAGGATGAGTATTATATTGTTGAGTGTCGGTATTTATCTTTTAGCGAAATGTGAAATGAGAGAGAGACAACAACTAAACAACAAAACAACCGTCTCCTTGTAACACGTAGAACGATAACTGTATAAAACACCTGAATCATCTACACAGACAAACAGACAGAATATTGGAATTTAAAAAATAAAATGTTTCATTATTGTAGTGTACAATGATATATATATATATATATATATATGTATAATATCTCTCTCTCCCTCTCCCCGCTCTCCCCTCTCTCTCTCTCTCTCTCTCTCTCTCTCTCTCTCTCTCTCTCTCTCTCTCTCTCTCTCTCTCTCTCTCTCTCTCTCTCTCTCTCTCAAATACACTCAAACAAACGCAGAGGGACAAGACATTCAATCGAACATTACACACTTAATCAACCATTCATAAACACACACATATATACAAACACACACACACTCAATCACTTCTACCCGACAAATATCAAACATTGGCGCAAACACACCAAAACCATCTACACACACACACACACACACACACACACACACATACATTCAGAAATACCAATATTCTAAACGACGCCCACAAAAAAATGGTTCCACAAAGTCAGCTGACATGAACGAAACTTTATAATTAACCCAACCCGAAGCCTTTTGAGACAGACACCGGAATAACACCGGTCACAGCCGAGTGAGTCTTTAATCTTGTGCGTTTTATCTGAAAGTATTAAAATTTAATTCAGAGAAAAAACAATAATACGCAAAAAAATATTATATAAAGAGAAAAATAATTTATGCATAAGAAAATTATCAGGCATATCAGTTGTCTCAGGGAAAGCCGATATTGTACAAACAAGGATGGTTTTATTTTGAAATGTGTGCAAAACAAAAGGCAAATGCGTTAAAATGATGACTGGATGGACAAACTGGAAAAAAAAAGACAGACAGACAGACAGACGTAACAATTGTTACAGTGTTGCGTAACGATGCTTCTCCGCTTCATGGCTGGTTTACCAAAGGTTATGTTTTTTGTTGTGTTTTTTTTTTGTTGTTTTTTTTTTTTTGCGGTATGTGGGAAGGCTTCTTTCTGCTATTAAAAAAGAACAACCAGTTTTGTAGCTAAAATACTACATACAAATGTACATTCATTCGTTCATAAATACATACAAAATAAATTTAATTTATACTTGATAAATATAAACAATACACTACACAAAGCCTATATTATGCGAACATCCTTTTGCTTATCTATAAATTTCCAGTTCCAACCAAGTATCCACGATAATAGTTACAATCAAAAAATTTGATCCAGTCTCTTCTCTGAATATTGTTAAAACTAATACTGCTTCTACTACTACTGCTTCTACTGCTACATCTACGACGACTTCTGCTGCTGCAACTACAGCTACAGAAATTACCAGTTACAGTTAACAAATATCTTACTTACTATAGGCGATAATTAAAACTTAATTAGGCACTCTGGTAACGTCATCACAGAAAATAAATCTTCCATTCTCTTTTTTTTTCTTCTTCTTCTTTTTTTTTTCTTAATCTTTCAAACGTCTGTTTGTCAACTCAAGTTCATGTTATTACATCCTCAACTAGATGAAGAAATAAAAAAACAACAAAAAAAACACATTCTCCTTGGAGATTTCTGGGAAGGGAAAATCGAGTGTTAAAATTTACTTGCGTATTCTCAGTGTTGGTCTCTGGAAGTGAAGGTACACACACGCACATGCACGCGATTATCAAAAATTAATTAATATACCGGACGTCCAGCCTAATTGATTGATGCATTAATTGTGGTCGAAGTGAAAGACACGCGCGAAAACGATAGTCGAAGAATCTCATAATTAAAAATTGAAATCTTCCATTTTTAAAGACCTTTTTAATGACATCAGCGTTATATAAAAACTTTAAAACATTTCCAAAACGTTTTTAACGATAACAGTGGTATCTGAAGCCTCTTGTTAATGCACAAGTACAAGTACATACATACATACATACATACATACATACATACATACATACATACGTGTATGCATGCATGAATACAAAGATACATACGTGCATATATACATCCACGCACAAATACACAGATACATGCATACGCGCATAAGCACATACATACATACATACATACATACATACATACATACACACATACGGCATTTGTGATCATGATTGGACTTTATCCTCCCGATTACTCTTTATATGCAGAGTCTAATCAGGCATAGTTACGAGAAGAGAATATCCACATAAATACACACACAGATAAACAGATATAACACACACATATGTAAGTAGATGTAACATACGCACGCTAATATACACACACACAATACATTCGAAATCTATTTGATACAAACTCCGCGTGGAATTTAAAACTTGCTGAGGCGGAGAACTACTTGGGCGTTCAGCCTCTATAACTTAGCATTTAGAATACAAAAA
>CM022667.1:10772537-10785037 GCA_012295275.1 Chrysomallon squamiferum | reverse complement strand
TTATATCGGTCAGATAGAACGTCATGCACGCTATCACAGGGAAAATGATCTAATTTTTTACGTCAATATTTATTATTAAAATGTAGTTTATTCTGATCTAATTAGGTTTACCTGGAATACGAGTATCTTGAAGAAAAAAAGAGAAGAAAATAATAATAATAATAATAACAACAACAACAACAACAACATCAAACAAATAAATAAATAAATAAATAATAAAACTGTTGCTTTTGTACCAGATCCGATAGTTTTATAGTAATTTGATAAAAAGAATGGATTGTTATTTTGTGTGTGTTTTATTTTATGTGTGTGTGCATGTATGTATGTATGTATATATGTATGTATGTACGTGTGTGTATATGTATGTTTTGTGTGTGTATACGTGTGTATGTGTCGATGTATGTATATACGTATTTGTGTGCGTTTGTAGTACATGTAAACATGTTAATAATACATATGATGTACATCTATTATTGTGTGTGTGTGTGTGTTTCTATTCTTTTATTGTTTTTTTAACTGATTACATTTTATTACATTTTCATATAAGTTTTTAAAATGTATTTATCATGATAATTTTTAATATTTTCTTTTAATTTCAATATCTGTATTTTTGTTCTCCGTATGTCCGTATGACTGTATTTACGTCTGCACGCTCCACAAAAGCCGGTACATATTTGTTATTGTTGCATTCATATTTTTATTTTGTCACTTAATACTCATCTTAATTTATTTATTGCTTTTCGTATTGTTATTATTATTAAGCTAAAAAAAACAACAACAACAACCCAGTAATGATAAAGTTAAACATAAAATCGATACATATCTAATTTTGTGTGTCTTTATTCAATTAATATTAATAAAATATGAGAGAAAAAGTATGCTTTATTACAGCGTTGTTTATTTAACTCCAGTTTTAATATCGGCTAAGCTGTTTCGTTTGCCGTATCAAGTTGTAATATTGCAATTAATAAAACATAGACACACAAAAAAAAAGAACCAAAAAAAGAAGATAGAATCAAAATGGCACGCAGAGGCTGATAAGGATATAAAACAATATTTTTATCGATTTGCAGCCTGCACAGAATAATAAAAATAAATAAAAGGGAAAAAGAAGAACTTTACAAAAGTGATAAATAATAATAATAAAAAGCTGATGATGTGGATTATGTCATTAAAACAAAACAGAAAGAGAACAAAAAGAAATAGAAAAAAAAAAAAAAAAAAAAAAAGACTGTCACTTTATAATTTTATAATACCTATAATAAGAAATAAAAGTTTGCTAATTGAAAAAGAAAAGATAACTACAACAACAACAACAGTAAGAACAATAAGAAGAAGAAGAAGAATACAATGAAGTTATAATAATAAAACTACAGAGAAAGAACTTCGTGTTAGAGAAAGGAAAAAACGAAAATGTTTTGTGATAAAATATTTAATGAATAAAAAATATTCAGGATTCATGACACCGCCCATGCAAAAAATAAATAATTTAAAAAAATAAAAAAATAAATAAATAAATAAAGAATGGAATAGACATCAGATTACGTAAGATAATATAAATTAAATCAATAAATTTGATAACTGACGTATAATAATAATAATATTATCACCAACATTAATAATAATAATGATGATATTAATAATAATAATAATAATAATAATAATAATAATAATAATAATAACAAATATATAAATAAATAAATAAATAAAATTTAAAAAGAGAAAAAAAAAAAAATGTCAACGAAACTGGTAAAGGAACAACAAAAGAAAAAGAAAAAAAAAAAAAAAAGATTCCGTCTTTGGGACTCCGCCTTGAGAGAAAAAAAAAAAAAAAAAATGGCTGACTGATCATCTTGGATTATTTTTGCTTTATCACTAATCTAAAGCAAGTCAAGTGGTGATCTGGCCCCAATTAGCGGGGCAAGAACCCTTCTGTATTCTGTGACATTCAAATCAACTCCATTCCGCATAAAGGAAATTCATATTTCATTTTGGATCAGTTTCGCCCCAAATGACTGATCGCGTGCAGGCACGAGCGACCTCTTTCGGCAGCCGTCTGAACGCACGCGCCGCCGGCCATGTAACAAGGGACGTGAGTGGATGGAATTGATTGCTGACGTCGGAATGACGCTGGCCGCGTTTTGTAACGATGCAGTGATACGAAAGAACAACCGATTCTTATTTATGTATATCTATAACATTATGAAAAGAGATTAGATTTAGCAGCGGACAAAGAGAGAGAAAATCATAAATTACACAGAAATATAAATGGGGGATCTCTCGCCAGATTGTGGATGGATGGATTTTCGGTACGGGCGGGGGAGGGTGGGGCGGGGGTGTTGGTGGGGGTGTTTTGTGTGTTCTGGAATAGAAATGAAACAGGGGGAGAGAGATTGAGAAAATAATAAAATTAAAGAAAGAAAGAAAGAAATTGTCCTGAGGGAGAATTTGTTTCGAACATGATTTGTGATTTAATTACAGTTTTGAAAATGAATTTGTATTTGTTTGTCTTTCTTCTGACCTTCTTTGTTTCTTTTCCTTCCTTTTTTTTTTTTTTTTTTTTTGTTCATTAAATTATTTTTATTATTATTTATTATTATTATTATTATTATTATTATTATTATTATTTTATTATTATTATTATTATTATTTAATTTATTATTTTCATCATCATCAAACTAAACACATAATATAAATTATTCTCAGCCGTATTATTTTCTTTTCTCTTTGTCTTTGTCTAATTGTCTATAATCTCTTTCTCCGATTCTAAGTCTCTCTCTTTCTTTCTCAAGTAATGATTTAAGTTAGTAATAATTAAAATGTTGTTTATGCGCCTGTGTTCGTGCATGTGTATTTTTTCAAGCCACCCATGTCTGTCCGTCTTACCTTCTTTCTCACACCCTCTCTAAATATTTAACTTGATTTTCTCTCGCTGCCTATTACTATTAATAAGTCTCTCACCTACTCTATTTTATTTTTCTCCAAGTTAATGATAATCAAAAGATCATCACGAAAGATATGAACTTTAAACGTTTATACTCTGTTTCTCTCTCTCTCTCTCTCTCTCTCTCTCTCTCTCTCTCTCTCTCTCTCTCTCTCTCTCTCTCTCTCTCTCTCTCTCCCTCTCTCTCTCTCTCTCTCTCTCTCTTCCTCCATCTCTTTCTCCGTCTCACTCTCTTGCGCTCTCTCTTTTCTCTTTCTCTCTCTCATTCATTCTCTCTTTTCCCTTTCTCTCTCTATTTCTCTTTTCCTTTCTATATGTATATATGTGTGTGTGTGTGTGTGTGTGTGTGTGTGTGTGTGTATGTATATATATATATACCTTTCTATCTATTCATCAAACTCTCTCTCTCCTTCTTGCTCTCCCTCTCTCACTCTATCGCTTTCTCCCTCCCTCCCCCTCCCTATCTCTCTCTCTTTCCGTGCGTCTGCGTGTCTGTGCGTGTGAGTCGCTCTCCCTGCTCTGTTTCACTCACTCCCACACCCACTCACTCCACCGCTAATCCGATAACCCAGAAACTATTCCTTCTTCTTCTTCTTCTTCTTCTTGAGAAAGTTTTTTGGGGGTGATTAAAACGATTAATAATTAAATATTCGCAAATTAATAACCCAAGCAATATTTGACTTTAAGCCCTCGAGATATTCCGATAACATCAAAGTCTTCGTCGCTAATAACGGAGATTCACGAACGATCGATTCGGGCTATTGGGTATTTTCCTCTGCATTTTTAATGTTGCACCCAACGCTCGGCAAAATCCTCGGCGGTCGTGGGTATCCTCGGAGAGACGACAACAAAAAAATGAATGAAATCGTTATTTATTTACTGAAAACACATAAACGAATGGGTAATTTCCATTCATTCGACGATTACGAAATAAGAGTCGTATATTTTCGGAAAGTGTCGGCTACTTCCGGAATATAATTATGCTAATTGGTTGTTAAAATTGAGATAATGATGTTCATCATCACCACAACAACAACAACTACTACTACAATAATAATAATAATAATAATAATAATAATAATAATAATAATTTCTATAACAAATTCCAAACTAAAATAAATCATAAACAAACAAGTGAATATTAATATTTTTATTATTATTAATTAAATAAAAAAAAAAAAAAAAAAAATATAGATTCTTAAAATATTTAAATTTAGTGAAATAGAGAATATATTAATTTATAGATACATCGGAAATAATAAAAAAAAAATATTAACATACAAAATCATTTTTAAAAATAATAAGAGAAAATTAAATTTATAAATAAAATGAACAGAACAAATAATAAAAAAATATATGTATCTTAATATACAAAATCATTCTTAAGAGAAAATGAAAAAAATTACAAATTGAACAGAACAAATAAAAGAAAAAGAGCTTAAAAATTATAAATAAATAAATAAACAAATAAATAAATAAATTTTGAAAATGATCTTCATCATACACACATTTTAAAAACATAACGGTTTCGTTCTCTCAAACCACTTTTCAAGAATGTCTTGTTTTAATACTGATCGTACAAAAAAATTAAATTTCAGAACATTAATATTTACATTTAGAAATAGACAAATACCTATGAGACGTCTCTTTCAGAGAAATTACAGATTCTCTGTTTTACAGCATTTAGTAACTGAATCTTAATTCCTTTGTTGTCGACTGCAGACAGAAAGTCAGTTTAATAAGTCTCAAAGAACCGAAAAAATAAATATTAAAAAAAATATAGAGTAATAATAATAATAATAATAATAATAATAATAATAATAATAATAATAATAATAATAATAATAATAATATGAAAAAGGAGAAATTGAAAAAGAAGTAGAAGATGATGATAAATTGTAACAATAATACTAGTTATACTATTATTAGTGCTACTACTACTACTTCCACTACTACTACTAGAATTATTATTATCACCACTAATATTAATAATAATAATAACAATAACAATAACAACAACAATAATAATAATAATAATAATAATAATAGTAATAATATTAATAATAATAACAACAAAAACACATTTATACATACTCAAATGCATACCTACAGACAAACATAAAGAAAATAAACACACACACACAAAGTCACACACACACAGACAGACACACACACACACACACATACAGATACACACATATATACAAAACTCGGAATGAAAATTCCAGGACTCTCTCTCGCTCTCGTAAACACATAAGGTATAAAAATGTATCGATTCGTTTTATTTAGCATAAAAGATTTCACCCCACAACCAGAAATTGTTTTTCCCCTCTGTGTGTGTGTGTGTGTGTGTGTGTGTGTCTGTGTGTGGTGTGTGTCTGTGTGTGTGTGTGTGTGTGTGTGTGTGTGTGTGTGTGTGTGTGTGTGTGTGTGTGTGTGTGTGTGTGTGTGTGTGTGTGTGTCTGTGTGTGTGTGTGTTTGCTTCCATCCAACCTCACGCTATGCCAGGATAATTGCATTCACGAGAGCCTGGTGGTGATATTTCTGAAAGAAAATTTACGTTGATTGAAGAATAATTCGTCCTCACGTATTGGATTCACTGTATATAAATGAGACTTTTGTTAATAGGCCCAAACACATTGCCGTCTCAAATACTAATTTCTGAGAATTTCATCTAATAAGACGATCTTTCCCCTGAAAGAAATGATTCTGTTGGGTGTCTTGGTCACCAATAAGCGCGGACAAATCTAATATGTATGAGATCCCATAGAGCGCTGACCAAAAGCCTTAACATACGCGGCGGTCATAAAAACGCGAAAATAAGATTTTGTCGGAGCTTTCATTGTTGCTGGAAGAAAAATAACAAACTTTATATCCACGTTCAATTCTCGGCGAGCTGAGTTTGCTGATGTATTAGATCCACACATACACACAAATTGACGAAATGAAGCTTGAGGGGCGGGTGGTGGAGGGAGGGATTACGGCTGTGGGAGGGAGAGTGTGAGACTGGGGGAGGCAGGCTGAAGAGAGGAAGGGAGGGAGGGAGGGAAATGGGGAGGAAGGTTTGAACGAGAGGTGTGAATACGTAAGACCTCGTATGCAAATTGACAACTTTGACGTCCGAGGGATGGTGGAGGGGGAGAAGAAGACTGGGGGAGGGAATGGGACTCGAGGAACGAATGTGATTGGCTAGGAAAGAGGGGAATCTGGGAGAAGTAGATCATATACATAATATTTCAATCAAAAAGAGCGGGGTAGGTGCGGAAGTTTTCCTGCGAGAAAGAATGATGAACGGAATTACAAAGAAAGAAGAAGAGATGCGCTAATTGAAGGAGAAAAAGTTCAGGGGAAGACAGACTTGGGGAATAAAATTAAGATCGGAAGAGAATCTTTGAAAGACGGCTTAACTGTTAAAGAAGAGCCAAAACCCGACAATTTAAAAATAAAATAAAATAAAATAAGGCCTCAAGTTATGGAGAATGAAAATAAGATTTTAACAGCAATAGAGATAGAAAAGGAATAAAATTATAGGCCAAAGAATTGGACAGGGGAAAAAACAATGTACCCCAGGCCAAATTTGTCCTTTTGTAATTTTTTTCCCCATTTTCTTCGAGAGAAAATGAAATAAAGCTAAAATATGTAGGGAAAGAATTGTGTTGGCGAAAGACAATCAAGGTTAACGCGAAGTAATAAAGAGATGATTAAAAAGCCGGGATGAGGTTTAGTATTTATTAAACTGGTAACTGGTTCTAAATACCCAATGAAAAGCAGTTTTACAAAACAGTCTTAGAACGGGATTTCAGATGGAGATTTCATTGCTGTCAGCGTTCCAAAATGTTTAATTGTAAAAGGACCTCAGCTGACCACTAAAAAATTGACCACTAAATAAACATAATACAGTAGTATTTTTCCCTTTTTTGTTGAGAAAATTCCGTCCAAAATTTCTTTTGTTATTTGTTAAGGGTTTGTGTCACTGAACTGAAATAAACGACAAAAAAAGCAAAACGATTTCAGTTTGGAAAGGTTACTTTATGAGATCCCCAGTTAGTATTAATTATGGTTTTACTTGTTTTGAAAATTCCACCCTTGAAGCCAATTTACAGTATAATTATATTCAGCTGATTCAGAATTGCCAGCTTACGATATCTACAAATTATAATAATAATAATTTAAAAATTGGAGGGAAGTTTCTTTAATTTATGTATGTTTGTATATGCGTTTACGTATGTATGTCTGTCTTTCTGAATATATATATATATACGTATGTATGTATTTATGTGTTTAAATGTGTATTATATTATAAACCAAAAAAAATACATTTAAAAACTAACATCATCATCATCACCAAAAATCATCAACATTATTATCATCAGTATTTTTTAATTACGACCAAAAACAAAAGAATTTATGAAAAAAAAGAAGAAGAAGAAGAAGAAGAAGAAGAAGAAGAAGAAGAAAGAAAAGGAAAAAGAAACGAAACGAAGCCTATTTCAAAATCTTTCATTTATTAATGGCGTTCGCTGTTTATTTTCATTAAGCCTCTGAAATATAAATCGACAGATAGAAATAATTTTGCGCCAAGTTCGTGACAGACATTCGCAGACATTTATTAACCCCAAAAATCACGATAACAATTTAGATAAATATAATTTTGCCACCGAACCGCCACGAACTCACCGATGGCGGCCTGGGTCGGCTGTCACTGCCCGCTAGATGGCGCTGACGGATAGCCAATAGAAAACGAGCATATCCAGCGTTTATCAGGCCGTCATCGCGGGGATGTTTCTTGAATTAACATTTGTGTAAATTGGTAGAAACGCTGAAAATTGAGTATTTCTTGGAGATATTCAAAGGAAAAATGTCCACGTAAGAAAGGTTATAAGGAGAAATCAATTTCAGACAGAACTAATCCCGGATTAACCTCCGCGGGAAACCGGAAGTGACGCGAGAAAAGATAATTGCATTTTTTTTTTTTTTTTTTTTTGTTGTGGACTCGTTAAGTTTTTTAAAATTTTATAAGGTGGATTAAGTAATTGAATACATAAATAAATGAAGAATTAAAAAAAAAAAAAACGTTCACTCGAATTTGATTTGGTTTTGTGCAGTCACGAATAGTCAATGGATTTATTTATTTATTTATTTATTTATTTATTTATTTATTACATTTCATTTCATTTTATTATATATATATTTGTCTTGGTTTTTTTTCTTTCTTTTTAAATCTTTTTTACTTTGTTTTCTCCATTTGGTCTTACTCTACTAGACTATTTAAAATTTCTTTCTTTTTTATTTCTCGATTTAAAAGGAAAATAATAATAATAATAAAAAAAATGTTGTACTTTTCTAGTTTGTTTATGTTCTTTAAGAAAAAATTATATATTGTTAATCTATTTTCTATTTGTGTTTAATCTTCTTCTTTTTAATTATTATTTGTTTATAATTTATTTTCTCTCTGATTTGATTTTTTTATATATAATTTATTTTAATGTTAAATTTTTATTATTATTATTTAATCTTCAGTTATTTTTTTATATTTTTTTATGACCATAATTGTTTTTGCCTTAGTGCATCTTTCATTTATCATTCTTGTAGTTACAGTATAAAATTTCAGTGTTCTGTTTGCTTTAATTGCATTACCCAAATTAAAATTAATAATTACAAATATATTTTAATAATGAATTAAAACTGTTTCTTTTTGAAATGAACTGCTTTCAACATAATCATTCATTTCAGTGCGTGTTTGCTTTTCATTTTACTTTTGTTTTCTCTTTCGATTTTATTATGGTGTGGTTTGTTTAATTTATATTAAATCTGTATATTATTAAAGTCTCACATTAATTAACCTTTTGTATGTATATATTTGACTCTCTCTCTCTCTCTCTCTCTCTCTCTCTCTCTCTCTCTCTCTCTCTATATATATATATATATATATATATATATATATATATATGTGTGTGTATCTGCCCTTCTATCTATCACACTCTCTTCTTCTTCCTTTTCTCTCTCCCTCCCCCATCCTCCCCCTCTCTCTCTACCTCTGTTTCTGCGCATCTGTGCGTGTGAGTCTCTCCCTGTCCTATTTCACTCCAACACCTGCTACTATTACTACTTCTGCTGCTGCTTCTTCTACTACTACTAGCTACCTACTGCTACAACTACTACTATTACTACTAGCTACTACTACTACCACCATCACACAAAGAACAAACATTACTCAAAAATCCACGACGACATGAAAGCATCGAAACATAGAGAGAGATAAAATAATTCATGCATTTTTGTCGTTAAACACGTGTTATACCGCTGAAAGCTTCTGCCATATAATTCGCCCATTTTGTTGCACACTTGATATGTAAAACATCTGCGTAATGACAAATCCGTGTCTGATTCCCCTTCGTTTAGAAACCAGCAGCGGGCTGTTCAGCGTAACTTTAAAGCTTTGCTTTTCGCTTAGAGGATAATTATATAAAAATTGAAGATAATATGTGCGACTTATGTTTTAGTTATTATTTTAATAATAAGGAGGATTATGATTATGATGATGATGATGTTGATGATGTTGATGATGATGATAATTTTATCTTTATAATTTATATATAATTATTTTCATGACTGTTTAAAAATTAATTGTTTTATTTTTATGCTACATTAAAAGACCTCTCTCTCTCTGTCTGTCTCTCTCTCTCTCTCTCTCTCTCTCTCTCTCTCTCTCTCTCTCTCTCTCTCTCTCTCTCTCTCTCTCTCTCTCTCTCTCTCTCTCTCTCTCTCTCTCTCTCTCTCTCTCTCTCTCTCTCTCTCTCTCTCTCTCTCTCTCTCTCTCTCTCTCTCAGACATAACACAAGATAAACAAACGGACGGACACGTCTCACAAAAGGACTGTCAAAAAATGAAACTGAGATAAACAAAAACAAAACAAATAATTTATTCATCGTTTACAATATCGATTTATTTTTCCACCAATAAAATTAACTATTTCAAAATTCAAAAAAAAAAAAGCAAGAGAGATTAAAAAAAAAAAAGAAAGAGAAAGATGAAGACTGACTTTCCCCTTCATTTAACATAATGCATTTTCGTCACCTACCGAAAAGTGCCGCTTACACCGAGAAGTACCGGTCATATTAAATATTGATAATGACAGCGAAGAAAATCATCTTATCTTTAGTAAAAGGCGTTGGTATATTGATAGAAAATGCTTCCAACGTTCCCTTCTGATGGAGAACAAACACGACGGCACAGAAATCCCAACACCTCAAGAAAATGCAAAATAACGAAGCGTATGAAAATATCTTATGGAGAAGACACTTAGGATAAAATCTTAGGCTCAAAAATTGAGTTACATCTGTCCGCGGAGAATTAATGTTTTAATGTTTCTTCGGGTTTATTTTTTTTTATTTTTTTTTTATTTTGTTTGTTTTGTTTGTTTTTTTCATAATGGTTTTGGACACGTTAGTTTTTTATGCGGGTTAGGATAATAGAAGATGGAATGATTGTGGGAATTTTTTGTTGTTGTTGTTGTTGTTTTTTTGTCTTTTTAAAGGTCCTTGCTTTTATTGTTGCCTATATAAGTTCATTTATGTTTAAATTGTTCTGGAAAAAAATGTCTCATATGTGTTATATTTATTTTATAGTTTTTCTTTTTTTCTTTCTTTCTTTCTATTTTTTTTAGTTTTACTTAATGCTGCCCTTCATCTTTTCTTTCTCAAAAATTGTTTCTTTCTTTCTTTCTCTTTTTTTTTCGTTTGTTCATTTCTTTTCTTAATTCATTACATTTTATATATTTTTCTTTCTCTCTTTTTTCTTTCTTTCATCTTCCCTATTTCTTGAATTCATTCTCTATTTTCTTCTTCTTTTCGTCTTCAACTCCTGTTTATTTTTCCTTTCTTGTTCCTCTTCTTCTTCTTCTTTTTCTTCTTCTTCTTCTTCATTTTCTTTCGTTACCAGTCCCACATATGCATAAACAGCTCATTTAATTACTTACCAAAAAAAAAAAAAAATAATAATAACTATTTACTTTTCTAATTAAAATTTTAACAATTAAACAATTAAAAAAAAAACCATGACGCAAAAACCTAAGAGCAAAAACAAAATGAGAATTAGGGCGCGAAATTGTTTCGGGTACAAAACCACGAATTTTTCCAAATTAGCGTCCGTTTAATAAATATTTAAATAATCTATAATGGCGGACCCAATTAGCAACATTAATTAAGACGTATTTAAAATTAATTTGCTCCAACAATAAAATACTAAACTGCACAAAGGTGATCACAGTGCAGCCATTTTAACGGGAAATGAAACTAACGTCCGTTTTCGTTTCGTTAAATTGGTCGTTTTAGTTTTACAACGAAGTGCTGGCTGTTAATTACAGCTGACACGTGTGACGTCACAGTGGAATGACTCCTATTTCCACACGCAATCAGAATTTTAAATTTCCAAGTTTGCATTTAAAAGTATCGCCTAAGAGAACCAGACGTTTTATAATATAATGTTAACTCTGCAGAGATAATCCTATGATGATGATGATGATGATGATGATGATAATAATAATAAAGATAATCAACAAAAATAATAATAATAATAATAATAGATACAATGTATATATATATATATATATATATATATATATATATATATATATATATTATATTCGTTTTGTTTTTTGTAGACACACACACACACATTTATTCAGTACATATTTCTTTGCAAGTTTATCAGACAGAAAATATGGATTTATTCAGTGACTTCATTTTGCTAGTTTATCACATAGAAAAATAAAACATTTTGTTATTTTAATTTTTTTTAATTTTTTTTATTTTTTTTGATAAATGAGGGTCGGACTCTATATTTTTATAAACCTTTCCGACAAAATTCCTTTTTAATCCTGTTATTGTTTTTACTTTATTTTTCTTTCCTTCTTTCCTTCTTTCTTTCTTCCTTTCTTTTTTTTTTTTTTTTTTTTTTTTTTTTTTTTATTCTCTTCTTTTTTTTTCTTTTTTTTTTTTTTACTTTTTATTTATTTATTTATTTATTTGTTGTTGTTTTTATGTTTGTTTTTTTGGTGTACTGAAAAACAAAAACGATTTTTTGTTTTTCAATCGAGGAAAAAAAAGAAAAGAAAATAAAGACAGATAAACAAGAAAAAGAATTTTAAAATCTCCAACAAACAATGAAAATTTGTGTCTTTATCGAAAAACAAAACAAAAAAGTGGGTTAAAAGAAGGATAAAGGGAGCAAAAAAACAGAGGAAAGAAAAAAGAATGAATGAACAATGAATGATAGAAAGATAAAATAAAAAAGTAAAGAACACTAGTAAAAAATGAAAGACAGAAATAAAGAAAGAAAGAAATTGAAAAGTAAAAACATCATATTAAAAGGATGAATTAAAGAAAGAAAGAAACTGAAAAGCAAAAACATAATATTAAAAGGATGAATTAAAGAATGAAAGAAAGAAAGAAAGAAAGAATGAAACTGAAAAGTAAAAAACGTAACAATAAAAGGATAAATTAAGGAAAAAAAGAAAGAAAATTATTTTTAAAAAAAGGAAGAATAAATGGAAAAG
>CM022667.1:10757537-10765037 GCA_012295275.1 Chrysomallon squamiferum | reverse complement strand
AATTATGTTTCTCTGGAAATAAATTTTATAAATAATTTTATATTCTTTTAATATGTTTCTTTTACTTATTCAGTAATTCGTATATACGTTCCGTGATAGGATAATTATTTTGTCAAGAATTTTGTTTTGATCTTTTTATAACCAAAAAGCAGATAATCAGTAAATGAAAAATAAATAAATATTAATAAATAAATAAATAAATAAATAAATAAATAAATATAAATAAATATAAATTAAAAAGCTAAAAATGACAGAATATGTTTTCTCAGTTCGTCTTTTCGATTAAAAATTAACGACTTTATTTCATATCATCTGCATCCTGTTAAATATTTTATTTGCAAAGCGAAATTAGTTTCATAGTAAGTAATCATAATAGCACCATGAGCACACGCGTTGCCATTAGTGATGGCGCGAAAACATGGCTAACAAACTGGCGGGAAACTGTTTTTTAATGAAAAAAATATAAAAAAATGTTGGTGAGAGAAAGAGATTATGTAAAAGAGAAAGAAAGAAACAATAAAAGAAAAAAAGAGAGAAAGAAGGAGAAATTATCGCAATGAAAGCATATAATACAGATAGAAAAATAAAAAATAAAAGGAGGAAGGAAGGAACGATTAATAGTAAATAAATAAAAAGAAGACTTGGGTAACTAATGCATAGATTTGAGATGAAAGAAGGATAGAAAGAAAAAGAAACAAATGTGAAACCTAGAATGGATGAATGAATGAATCACTCAAAGAAGGAACGAACAAAAGAAAGAAAGAAAATGAAATAATGATAGTAATAATAGTAATAATAATAATAATAACAGTAGTAGTAGTAGTAGTAGTAATAATAATAATAAAATTGATAATAATAATAATAACAATAATGAACAACTAAATATAGAAACAAAGTAATAAAGATCTAAAAATATAATCATCGTCAAGAAATTTTTTTTTTTTTTTTTTTTTTTTAAAATACATAGAAAAAGAAAAAACCTTTAACCTAACTAAGTCTGTCAACGGTATATCAGTTTTAAATGAAGATTTTTCCTGTCTTCAGCGGAGGTAAATTCCATTAGAAAATGTCTTCCTATCTGGTGACACTGGTCTTTTCATGAGAGACGATTTCGACATGTTAGTATGCAGCGCGCGGGTTTTTTCACTACCCCGCGACTACAAATATGAGATTTTTGATAAATTACATTTACAAGAAGTCGATAGAACGAACACGGAACCGTCAGAGGCACTGGAAGCAATAAATCAAAGGAAATACTTTTCAAGTCTGGGAGTCAAAATAACGAGATATTCAAAAAAATCTGAGACACAAAATGCTCGCGCTTATTGGCAACATTCGTTTCATATTTAGACGTAGCCGACTGAGGCTTGTTTATTATTTTCTTTAGCTTGAAGCGTGATGGAACCGTGGATCGATCCTCTAGGGTGACAGTATATATATTTTTTTTTTATTTTTTATGTTAATTATAAGATTTCTGTTACATTTTTTTTTTTTTTTATTCTTTCTTTCTTTCTTTCTTTCTTTATGTGTCTCTTTCTTTTTTTCTTTATTTATTTATTTGGTTGGTGATGTTAAATTGTAGATAAAGGATAAACAGAGAGAAAGACTACAAAAGGTAATTGTACTTTTAGCATCTCTATACTGTTATAGAAGTCTTTGGCTGCGATATTGTGTCAGAAAGGTATGAAGTTCGAACCCCTAACATGACAACCCAGTAACCATATATATATACACATACGCACACACACACACACACACAGACTCTCACGCACTCACACACAAATATATTCTTTTATTAATTAGTTTTATTGGCCCTTAAAGTTTCATAAGTTTCAAAACAAAAATAGCACATCATCCAAAACCCCAAAAATACAACTCCACCAGATAAATATTTCATATTTCACCGAAATTCCGCTAGCAAGTTTCTAATCACACGGAAATTCTGACGGTGGCTAATAAATAGGAAATTTACACGTCATCAAATCATCATGACGGGATACTAATCATATCAAAACCCTGGGTCATTAACCCCCCACACCCACCCTCCCACCCCCGCCTCGCCTTACCTTACCCCTCCGCGTATGGCAAACTCCCGCTGCACATTGTAAAGCAAAGAGCATTACAGATACGTCAAAATCCTCGGAACAGCGGTGCGTTCTTCCCGAGGGAGGAAATATCATTACACACGTATCTTTTTATTCTTCGTATTAATTTTTGTTGTGCTCTGACACGCGAAGGGCGCATCGCAGCCCGCACGTGCCACCCTGTCTACTTTAATTATGTTTTTCTCTGATTATATTCCAATTGATTTTGCCTCCGTCGTTGTCATCCATTAATAATGGGCGAATTTTCTTGATAAAAACTTTTGTGCAGTTATCGTCTCCGAAGACTTTTGCGCCAGATATGATCGCGTAGGAAAAACGTGGGAAATGGAAAGACGAGATAGATGGTCAGAACTGTCTCCGATTGAGATCGAAGTTAATAACCAGATTAGTGTGATAACGAAATGTAGAGGTGTTTTTTTTTTTCTTCTGTATCTAGGGCGTTGTTCTGTCATCGTTGTGTAATTTTCTTCTTCTTCTTCTTCTTCTTTTTTTCATTTCTGATATCTGTTCTCTTTTTTTGTCATCTTTTTTCTTCGACGTTGTCGTCTTCGTCAGCATCATCATTTCATTTTCATTTTTCATCATCATCATTTCATTTTCTCTTTTTATTTTCGTTTATCATCTTCTTCTTCTTTGTTTTCTTTCATTATAATCATTGTATCCTTGTTTTTTTTTTTTCACCTCATTAATTTTGCTTTTTGTATATAATATATAAATTGCTTATGATTAACTATAATCTCTTGTTATATAATACCAATCGTGGGACAGATACACAAACAGACGAATGGACGTTTTTGAACCCTGTTTTTGTTCCATATACACGTTTTTGTTTGCTTCTCTGGTACCAGTCTTTCAGCCTACTGATTACCTTTCTCTCTCTCTCTCTCTCTCTCTCTCTCTCTCTCTCTCTCTCTCTCTCTCTCTCTCTCTCTCTCTCTCTCTCTCTCTCTCTCTCTCTCTCTCTCTCTCTCTCTCTAACTCTCTCTCTCTCTCTCTCTCTCTCTCTCTCTCTCTCTCTCTCTCTCTCTCTCTCTCTCTCTCTGTATGTATGTATGTATATGTGTGTGTGTGTGTAAGTATATATATATATATGTAAGTATATATGTATGTATGTTTTTATGACCTCTGGTGTTTGTCTTTCATTCTGCCTCTTTGTGAATTATTTCTTTTCTATCCTTCTTCTTCTTCTTTCATATATATTTCATCGCTTTATTTCAAAATTAGTCTTCTTTTTTTTCTTCTTTTTTTTCAGAACCTCCCCCACCACCGTTTTTTCTTTCTTTTTTCTTCCTACACAACCGTCTGCAAGCTGACACAGTCAATCTGCGTTTTACGAAGAAACAAACAAAACTATCGCTTCCGACCAGCGACGTACTTGTACGACATGCGTCCGTCAAACTCCGTCGCGCCCCGCAAATCGAAAAAAAAAAAACTGCCGCCTGCCCGCAGCGCGCGAAATTATTTTCATATTCATATGGAACTAACTCAATTACAAACTCCGGCGTGAGACCAGCGAGAGCGAACGTTGTCGTGTGGAGATTGCTCAGTGATTGGCGGTGTTGCCGTGTGCGCTCGAGTGCCCCGGATAACAGGCTTTATGTCAACAAGCGAACGCTAATCTATGCAGATGAACCTATCTACATTGAGATGAGTTGATTGGTTGATTGATACCTGTCGCCACTACGGGATGACCAGATATGAAGGAAGGGGCCCGTTTTGGGAGCGATGATTTCTTTTTTTTTTTTTGGAGTTCGGTTGTAATCTTTCTTTTCTTTTCTTTTCTTTTTGTTTTTTTTTGTTTTTCCTTATATGTATCTGATTAATGTTTTATTATTATTATTTTTCACTAATTTTGTTTGTTTTATTTTATAATTATTCGTGTAATCTGTGTAAATTACGCAAGAGTGGAAACCCGCTTTAACATTAATTAATGATAAAGGAATTAACCTTATTTGTCACATCTCCTAACTTCACCCAACCGCCATATTGTATTATTTATAAGTTTCATGTCTTACATTCTCTGAAATATACCAGAATAAAACAATACTTTTGATAATCTCGATATAAAAAGAAACAGAAGAAAAAAGATTCATCACCATCATCATCATAATCACCATATATATAAAGATATTGGTGATGATGAGAATGATAATAATGATACTGCTGTGCTTTTCATTACGATGATGTTATGATTATGTTGATGGTACTGACGGTGATGATGATGATGATGGTGATGATAACGCTGAAGATGATGATAAAAACGAAATGATAATTATGGTGATGGTGGCGGTGATGGTTAAAATAATTTTGATGCTAAAGAGAAGAAGAAGAAAAAACAACAACGACAACAACAACAACAACGATGACGATATCAACATCAACAGGACCAATAAGAAAGTCCAACACGAACAAAATAAAACTAATTCAGTCAGTTCTTTTTTTATTTTCCTTTTTTATTTTATTTTTTTATGGCTGACGTTAATGGCTGATTCTCTTTAAGTTAATCGATAATCAATCAATCATGATGTAAATTCAAAAATATTCTTAAGCCATGGACAACGAACGAATCAATAAATAATTCCATCTAACCAGAAATAAAATTAATTAAATATATAAAATATCGCAATAAATTCAGAAGTCAATTATTATTAGTAGTAGTAGTTGTTGTTGTATTCCAGATAATGAAATTGCATTTCGAAAAAGACGGATTTAAATAAATCGGTCAAATTTCAGTAAAACAGTGAAATGATTGATTTCGTTTTAACGGTAACTTAACGCATTTTAATATTAACGGGCATTTTCGATGTGTCTTTATTCTTAACTTCTAACAATGATGAGATATGAAAGAGAAGAAACACGTTGCTGTTATTCCAGTCTTTTTTTCGTGTAGCAGAAAGCGATTATTTATATGTACCTACTCTTAGATGGGAAAGCATGTATTACATATTTGTATAGTGCAGTACGTGATAAGCTGGGACCATTATTACTATAATTATGACTGTTCATCGGAATCTAGTCAAGACCTTATAATTATTAGTATAGGAATTTACCATTTCTTTACGTTACTATTATTAATTTAGAAACTTCCATTAAATTAATAATAGTAACGTTTTTGGGCTATCAGCATGATTAATAAACGTTTATTTTTATTTTTTTTATTTTTTTTCACTTATTTTATTTATTTATTTTATTTTTTTATTCATTCATCCATTTATTCATTCATTTATTTAATTCATCATTAGTACGTCACGCGATAAATATTACTATTACTCAAACGAATTTACCATCTGTAATAAACGATTATCAGAAAACGAATTTAACATTTCATTTAACCGTTATAAAGCAGTAACAATTATTGATACAGGAGGACACCATTCCTGCATTATTACGTTGAATAAGCGATAACCATTACTACAATACGAATTTATCTTTCGTACGCTAAACTAAATTACCATCAATTTGCTATAGAGACTGTGCTAAAACTGTGGACCGTTAATATACAATCATATATATATACGCCTCCGATTAAACCATTAAGATTTTAAAATGTTGATGGGTTTCCAATGGGAAAAAAAAATAAAGAGAAAAAAAATTCCGATATAAATACCGGATACTCGAGTGAGCATTAGCGTGTGTAGCTGTCATTCAATTTCTGCAGTCGTCGTACAGAATAGTACTTATTTTTCTTCTTTTTGACAAAAACATCCATAATCCAGGACGGTTCTAGGGCTTGGAAAAAGAAGGGGTGAAAAAAAAAAAAAAAAATAATAAAATAAAACGAATGGGTGTGTTTTGTGGAGTATTTCGTAGAACTGGCTAGTAAAGAAAATAATAAAAAACAGCAGCAGGAGCAACAACAGGAATAACAGTAACAACGACAACATCAACAGCAGCAGCAACAGGAGCAGCATCAGTAGAAACAGTAACAACAACAACAACAATAATAATAATAATAATAAAAAACTATAACGTTTGCTGATGCTTCTACTACTACTACTACTACTTCTACTATTACTGCTACAACACTTATTACTATTGCCACTGTTACCAATAGAATTAATCATATCACTACTTTAGAGCTTCGCTTTCTACTACTACTACTACCACCACCACCACCACCACCACTACTACTACTACTACTACTACTACTACTACCACTACTACTACTATTGTTGACTCTACTACTATTATTTCTACCATAGGACTACTGCCACAATTATTTTCAATTCTCATTATCTTTTTTTTCTTTCTTTCTTTCTTTCTTCATCATCATCATCACCATCCATTCCTTTCATAAATGAAATAACCAACAAAAAAAAAAAAAAAAAAAAAAAAGATTTAAAGCTAATACAATATATTCTCAAAACTATAAGGAATTCGACGTGATGAGGCTTCCTGGCAAATTGCGACGCTCTGGCAGTTCCTCCGCGGACCCGCACACCCGAAACCATAGAGGGCGGCGAAAGTTCTGAATCACGAAAAAGAATTATAGTTCATGTGCCATTTTAATACAGTATTGGCTTCCAGACACGGCGTGTTTCGCTGGAAATCACATTCGATACATTAATATCCACGTTAATTATGCGCAGCGCGGTTAATGTAGTAGATTCTCTGATGGCCTCCGTCATGCGATATGTCAACTACCTTTGACGGATTGGCGCGATATAGTGGAGCCGAGTTTAACCGCGCACAGTTTGACTCTCTGTCGCTTGGCACGTGTTGCGCGCGACGCCTTGCGTCTTAAGAGTTTTCACGTCTGAAACGTCGCAGTTCTTGATCTCTAGTAGTGGCTTTGATTAACGTCTGGTTAGAACAAATAATAACGCGTAAAACGTCAGTACTTGACTGCTTAGTATCTGACGTGGATTTTTTTTTTTACGTCTGTTTAAGACATATCGCGAATAACTTAACGTCTGTGGTGTTAAGCGTATGGCACGTTAAACGTCAGTACTTGACTTTCAATACCTAACGTCGATTTCTTAACGTCTATTTAAAACATATATCGTGAATTAAACGTAAAACGTCAATATCTGATTTCTTAACGCCTAATAAAAACATATCGTGAATAACTTAACGTCTGCGATGTCAAACGTATGGCACGTAAAACGTCAATACTTGACTTCTAGTGTTAACCTGTAGACGTTATGTACTGGAAAAGTCCAGTACTGACGATTCACGTGTGAGATTCTTGTAAGCAGACATTAAGCAATCGATTTTAGGTTACGAAAAGTCAAATACTGACGTCTCTGCACTCTATTTCTAATAGACTGTTTAATTTCTAGTTAAAATTTACCACGTAAACGTATATTTAAGTTGGTAATACAGTGGATATGATTCCTGAGAAAGCGTATATCATTTTATATCTATATAGATATATATTAAAAAGTATCGCGTT
>CM022667.1:10735037-10752537 GCA_012295275.1 Chrysomallon squamiferum | reverse complement strand
TTACACGTACTCAAAAAAAAAAAACGTACAACCGCCGAGAGAGAGAGAGAGAGAGAGAGAGAGAGAGAGAGAGAGAGAGAGAGAGAGAGAGAGAGAGAGAGAGAGAGAGAGAGATGTATGTGTATCTTCATATAAACATACGCACACTCAAATACACACACACACACACACACTCACACTCATACGTACGCATACGTACACATATACATACATACATGTATAAATACATCCATAGGAAGATAGATATAAACATCATTAGTCTTTATGATGGTCGCAGACACAGGACTGAAACCTAATTCAAACTGCCCCCTATTGTACTGTAAATCTTGCATTCTTTGAAACAACGAATAGCAGTGTGATCTACTGTTTAATAAATCGGTTAGTGGAAAAACAGCAGTCTGAACATCTGACCATCAAAGTAATCTTCAAACACTAACAAAATTAATTATTTATTTTCCTTGATTATTTTTCCTCTTAGAATCTGTCAGGTTGCTTCTTTATACTTATTTAAGTTTATCTTCAAAACGATATCCAATATCTTTCAGGTTAATTAAAAAAAAAAAAAAAAAAAAGTAATTAAAAATTTAGCCACGTAGAAAGTGCAAAAACAGTTTTTATAATAAATTAATAAAATGAGATGATGCTGGTGAAACTGTAAGTCTTATGGTTATTATTTTTTTTTGTTTCCAAAAAAGGTATGTTCATACGTTGTGGTAGTTATGTCTGTCTGTGTGTGGGTGTGGGTGTGTTCGAGGATGTTGTTACCGATGATGAAACAAAATGCATATCACGATGACATCGGCAACGGAGGCATCTAAGAAGAAAAAAGAAGATGATGATGATGATGATGATGATCAACGATAACAGCCAGTGTATTCCTGCGAGCTGACATTCATACGCTAGTCACCGCATCTTAACAATTACTTTTCTTAAAATAACCCACGACGTAAACTAATAAAAATTATTAGAAAAGGGGAGGAATTTAAATTGTTTATCGGCCACATTACCGAACGGGGGCCCCCGGTTTATCAGTCCCGTCACGCCACGGATCTCGCAACAAGCGATATTTGGCGAGAAAACGCCGCGCGCGAGATGTACACGACAATTCAGACATGTTGTTCCATTAATTGCTCCCGGTGACGGTTCCACCCCCTTATCACGAACGTAATTGGTAGAGGAATTATTTCCAGTTTACGCGGAATGGATTTTCCATGCTGACCTTTCAGCCCTCCCTCCCTGCCTGCCCTGCCTGCCCCCCCATGACCAACCATTATTAATGGGTTGTGTTAGTTAACATGCAACATGGCTGCCATCATAATAAGACCCGGGTCTCGTCTGTTAAAGCTGATACGGCGATTGTACACAGTCATTCACTTTTATTGGTGTCTGCGGTGCGTTTTCGCCGAGATAACTCGGCGAAGAATACAGATAATTTTTCTTTATTTTTCCGCGCCCTCGCGGCTTCTTCTTCTGTTTGTTGTATCAATACTTGTTGATGATGCGTTTTCGACAGCCCCCCGTTTAATTCAATCACTCGGAGCTTCGCCGCGACTCGGCACCTTTCGGTTTTTAAGCATCAAGCGCAAGTCGACCCAAAGCTTTCGTTCCTAGCCCGTCTCTCTCAGCGTAGAGCCCCCATTTGACGCCATCGAAAATAGACGACGCTGCCAGGAAGAAATAATTTACAATTGTTGAAGATTAAAAATTAATGCCGAGGAATAGGAAAGAAATTTCCAAGCGATGAAGCTAACTCAATTTGGAGCTTTCCGAAGCGACATTGGCCAATAAAATTCGATATTCTTTTGAAAGTTTACGGATGTTCCCCCAATGCAGACAGCTCGAATTTCTATCATTTCTTCGACGTCCAATTGCAACTAATACAAGAAATTGAATTTCTGCGCTGTTCCGATTGACTTTGGTAACTTAATATATGCTCTTTCGAGCTAAGTTGAACACTTCCGATATGAAGGGGGTGATCTACACTGTCTCCCTACGCGCCATGTAGTCCCGCTCTTCAAAGCCGTCTGCTTAATTGCGAAATATCTTTGATCCTCGGATCGCCGTATGAGCCATAAAATGGGACGAGTTTTGTATCTCAGAAAGCCCGTGGCCCGTAACACAAGGCACTTTATTAATTATAGGTTAATCGCGGGTCAGGAAATCGGTCCTGGATAACATCTCTTTATTAGCCAAACGTAAAAGCGTTCACGCCTCATCATCCTGTACATTTTTTTTTTTTTTTTTTTTTTTGACAACAGGTTTCGGGTACAGACATTTTTGTATGGGAAAGATGTTTTTTTTTTTTTTTTTTTTTTTTTTTTGTATATCTGAATATGTTTGTACTTTCTAATATTAAAGAAAATTAAATATGTGAATTTGTTTTTGTAAATACTTGAAATAGTTGATAATTAAGAATACATTTTGCTGTCTTGTCTGTAGGTTCTCGAATATTTTATGTTTTCTTCTCATTCTGTTGCTCTCTCTCTCTCTCTCTCTCTCTCTCTCTCTCTCTCTCTCTCTCTCTCTCTCTCTCTCTCTCTCTCTATCTCTCTATCTATCTATCTCTCTCTCGTTATCTCTATCATCTATCTATCTATTTATCTCTCTTTCTCTCTCTCTGTAGGCCTATACGTTTCTATGTTCTTGTATTTATTTACAACTCATTCTAACAAACCACAAATAATATATTTGTAATTTTTTTGTTTCTTTAATGGCTTAGTAATGACGCAAATTCAAATTAACTTCCAGTCAACTAAACGATAATACACGTTTTATACATTTTACCAAAACACGATCAGACCATGTCTGTTCGTTACAAAAACAAATCGTAACATAGCTTAACTGTACGTGTGTAAAATCCTATGTGTTTCAATGACAGAGAGAGAGAGAGAGAGAGAGAGAGAGAGAGAGAGAGAGAGAGAGAGAGAGAGAGAGAGAGAGAGAGAGAGAGAGAGAGAGAGAGAGAGATATCATAATTTTATTTGCCCCCATATTAAATGATTTTCACCGACAATGACCATATGAGAGATAAGGAGGAGATGTTTCGGGCTGTTATCAAGTTCACTGTGTTATCAGTATTAAATTTTACCTCGCATTACTAAAGCGAGGGATGCTGTTGCACTGGAGCATTTCGAAGTTCCAAGTTCCCATTTCCATTAACGTGTGTATAATTCCCGGCTTTTCTGATCATGTTCTGTTTTGTAAGTAAACTAGCTGGCAAACTGGGAGTGGGTTTCGAGATTAAACAAGTACAGTTAACTTTAAGTATAAACATTTTTTGGGGAATCTGCGTGTAATGACGTCATAATATGTTAGTAACCATGGATATAAATATGTAAATATTTAAACTCATGAAAGGAAAATATCGTAGTTCTGGGACAATGAAAAAGAAAATGAAAAAAAAAAAAAAAATGAAAAAAAACGAGTTTTAGGGAAGTAACATTTATTTTAAATATACGTTTTAGAAACTGACTGATATGATGTCATAACAGGTAACGTAACCTTGGAGATAAATACGTTCCAGAAATGAACTCGAGACAGACAAAGATGATAATTCTAGGACAAGATCTAGCGACCTACCACAGTCAAAAATTACATAACCACATGGACAAGTGTAAACATATTTATTTTTCATTTTTTCTTTCTGTTTGGGTTTCGGAACTGATTTGTCGATTACTACGTCATAAGCGGACGTCATTTTTGCCCTCTCGTCAATCATCGTAATAACAAATGTGTTCGCATTGCTAAAAACGAGAGATGACGATTTCATTAAGTGCGAGCGACTTTATTAAAACTCCGCGAGTTCAGAATTTCAGAGAGCAGATACTTTGACAAGGAAAAAAAAAACTAAATAAATAAAAAAATTTTAAAAAAATAAGATAAAAAAAAATAAAAAATAAAAATTCTTTTCGCGTTATTAACAAAACAGACGAAATTCGCCTGGTTTTTCGATGATGTATTTCTAACGCCGCGATGACTTCTGAGTTATCCAGGCGGAGAAGCGCCCTCTAGTGCTGGCAGTTGGTGTCACGTAGATGTTAACGCTTCGGAGGAGGCTGATTCCATTTTGTTGTCGTCTCATAACACCACCACGACGTTCGCTTCCTGTCGAAGGCCTGAAAACGTCATGAAAAATATCAAACCATCGCCGAAATAATTGACAGCTCGATTCACGTTTGATCAATGGCGGCATGGAACTCTTCAAATTATGAGGAAAGATTATGGCTTCGTCATCTCGAAGGAAAATACTCTTTGTTTAAGCCTTGTATAATTACTTCTGTCGTACGAGTTCGCCATAGTCCGCTGACAAAGGGATGTCAACACATTCCGAAATGAAGTCGATTTGTTTCTATTTGGAAAATGTATTGCTCATAATGTCTGGAGTTAATTAATAATTATAGCCTTCCTGCCAGCTCGAAGACGTGATATTATAATTTATTTAGTTGCTGGGTTTTTTTATTATTATTATTATTAAATTCGTAGTTCCGAAAGTTGATTTAAGACTGATGTAGGTTTTTGTTTGTTAGTTTGTTTGTTAATTTTATTTATTTATGGGTTTTTTATTCATCTATACAAAGAGTTTATGTGTGTGTGTGTGTGTGTGTGTGGAACAAGATACGGAGAGACAGAGTGAGAGAGAATGACAGATAGAGAATGAAGGAGAGAAAAGAAAAATAATATGAAGAAACGTTCCATCGACGGCTGTATCCATCTATCTAGCTATCTATCTATCTGTTTATATGTCTATCTATAACTACATGTATAAATTATACACGTATTTATTTATTTATACTAAGAGCATTTCATTGTTAGATTTTATTTCTTTCTTTCTTATTTAAAAAAAAAAATTAATTTCTATATTTAACACCACGCATGTTGAACACGTGATCAGTTCTGGTATTGAAATGAGCTCGCTAAGAACAGATACATACAAAAAAAACCGATAACAGAATCGGTCAACAATCCGAACCTAACAGAATTTGCGCCAAAACAAAGTTTGTTTCGTTGTAACATATTGCCAAAGACCACAACACGACAATCAACGAAATGTTTATTCGGCTCCTTCCGTGAACCGTTCTTTTGCCTTTTTCGTAAATCGCATTTCTATTGGAATTCGAGTCTTTTGTTTCATGTGACGGGGGACAAACAAAATAATACAAATTTGTCAGATCTTTTTTTTGTAGTTGTTGTTCAGTCTTTATTCTAAGTTTTGAAATTTTACCACAGAACGTTTTTATCGACTAGATAAAGTGGATCTTCCCAAGAATGCATGTGTGTATATATATATACATCACGTGTAGACATTTGTGTCTTTCGCTATGTGTGAACATTTTAATTGTGTTTAAGTAAGTTCTCTCTCTCTCTCTCTCTCTCTCTCTCTCTCTCTCTCTCTCTCTCTCTCTCTCTCTCTCTCTCTCTCTCTCTCTCTCTCTCTCTCTTTCTCAAACGCTTTGAAATGGTCGCCAAGCGAAAAGTAACTTTATTTATACATTATAGGTTCTAGCGACTGAATGAAAGAATATTTATCATTCGACACTACAACATATCGTTGCTAAACATAATTATTTGCCCTGCACAAAGAAAATATCTTTGGGAGCAGAGACGATGATAGAAAGATATGCATATAAATGACATCATTTTGAACGTATTACGAAACAAAACGCTACCTTAAGGGCTACAACAATCTACAACACAGTGTATCGAATTTCACTACATAAATATCACACCTTTTCTTTTTTTCTCTCTCTCTTTCTGCTTCAGGACTGATCTTGTCGATTAGTAGCAAACAATCTTTTTACATAAACCTTCACAGTGAGGGGAACAAATCAAAATCTTTTACAAACCAGGTGTGGGGTGCCAGTTAGAACTGGAAATAGAACGATGGTGATAATTAGGAGGTTTGATTGCTGAACGTCCGACACTTCACGCCATCGCTCTGACTACTGGACTACATGACCACCGGTCAGTTTATTCAGCGGCGTCGACTCTGACCACCGTTAAACCATAATTAAATGTTGAAAATTTATTTTGATGGGGAGCTGCGATGGAAGCATGTGTCTGATTCTGAAAACGAAACGCCAGCACCAGCAATGTTATCCTGACCAAGGCACACAAGCAAAAACAAAGCGAAACTCTTGACCCCAGTTGCCTCCCCTGAGGACGGGTCAGCCACTTGGTGGCGCTGCGTTGAACATGTGGACGAAAGAAGAAACTCCCAAGCGACCGTCGAAGATTTTTCCGATCATATTTTCCAAATGCATACTAATATTGTGCTAAAGGCGAGCAGATTGTGTCAACTTGATTAAAACGGACACCCCTCCGAGCGGTGAAAACATGGGGCCGCTTATGAAAAGAAAATAGTTTCCTTGATGGAAACATGTGTTACACGAGCGCCATTTTGCCCCTCCACACAATGGCGTTACCCACACACCTTAGGGACAGAAGCAAATTGAAACACGTGACGGTACTTTTCGCTGTTGTTTGTTTTGGAAATTATACGGTTTCATGGAAATATATATCCTTTTGTTGTATGCGCAAATATGAGAGCGATTCATACACAAAGGTGTACATATTCTGTGTAGAAACGTATCGAGGCTTCTTTTCTTTTTTTTTTTTTCTTTTTTTGTACTTATTGTTTTGACAGATTCGAATTAGATGTATTAATGTAGTATACAAGTGTCAGAATATAAAAAAAAAAAAAAAAAAAAAAAAAAATTGTTTTATATCAAATCTGCCTGAAGGATGTTCTAAAATAATGTCTTTAAGGAAGAGAGAGAAAACGAGCAAAATGAATAGATTTCAAGTAGTTCTGTACGTTTAATAAGGGTAAATTATAAAAATATAATCTTGGGATAAAACGAAAATTACATCTAGGTCAAAACAACAACAACAATATTAAGTTTTAGATAAAAAAAAAAATAATAATAATAACATACAAGAATAGGGCATATTAAAAAAAAAAAAAAAATAAAAAATAAAAAGCATTTACATTAAGATGGTAAATGAGAAAGAGAGAAAGAGAGAGAGTGAGTAAAAGATGAAAATTTTAGGAGTAAACCAAAATATTCACGAGAAGCTGAATTAGAAGAAAAAAAGGAGTATGGATGTGGGGGGCGGGGCAGATCAGGAGAAACCGAGGAGAAATAAGAGAAACAGTACATGCCATAAAAAAATTTTTAAATAACGTTGATAGAAAGATCTGAATTTAAATGACATCATTTTGAGTGTATTACGTAACAAAACGCTACTACAAAAATCTACAACACACTCTATCGAATTTCACCAACATAAACATCACATCTTTTCTTTTCTTTTTTTCTCTTTTTTCTCTCTCTTTTTTCATTCATCTTTTACATCCTCCCGGACAGCGAATACCTGTCCTAACGTTACCTGTATCAGCGGGAGTCGGGGGGGGGGAAGCTGAAATCAACAAGTGACTGCTACGCACAAGATTCGCGTGCTTGCTGTCGTGCCGTAGACGACGCGGGAATGACGCTGCCACCCACGGCCCGCGAGAGCGCCCGTGGGGACAACGTTTATTGTTTGCGTTGTTGTAGCTGCGACATGAACACCCATAAACGCTGTCTAAGAGGCTTATCGGTGACAGGCGAAGTGACAGGAAGGAGAAGCTTCTGTCTTGTCAAAAACTTCCATCTTTTCAAGTGAGGCTCCGGATGGGTGACAGTATTTGTTTATTTTTTTTTTTTACCTGAAAAGAAAGCTTGAAATGATACCCCAAAAAATTAAATAAAAATTAGCAGTCATTTCTGTCTGTTTAGTACTGATACCCAACCTTTTTTTTTTTTTTTTTTTTTTTTTTTCCCAAACGATAATTTTACTTGGACATTAAATTATTATGACTATTAGAAGTAGTAGTAGTAGTAGTAATAGTAGTAGTAGTACTAGTAGAAGTAGTAGTAGTAGTAGTTGTAGTAGTATACGATGCCTACGTAGCGTCCGTACGCAACTGTCATAGATGAAAAGGAGTAACTTGTGTGTCAGTAGCGTGTTTCCCCTCAGTGTTTTTGCTATATCTTTTTTTTTTTTTTGACAATTGTAAGCGTTTTAGTTCCCTTTGTCATTCCTGTCGGGATAATAATATTAGTAATCAAATACACAACGAAAGCTGCTTGTCATACTACTTGAGTTCTATGTCGCTATGTTGGTATCATTAATTAGTATGTTAAATTACTCGTTAGTATGTTAGCATCAGTCGTTAGTATGTTAACATCACTCATTAGTATGTTAAATTATTCGTTAGTATGTCAGCATGAATAGTTAGTATGTTAAATCAGTCGTTAGTATGTTAAATCACTTGTTAGTATGTCAGTATGAGTCGTTAGTATGTTAAATCAGTTGTTAGTATGTTAGCATCACTCGTTAGTATGTTAAATCAGTCGTTAGTATGTTAGCATCAGACATTAGTATGTTAAATCAGTTGTTAGTATGTTAGCATAAGTCATTAGTATATTCAGTCAATCGTTAGAATGTTAACATCAGTCGTTACTATGTTAAATCACTTGTTAGTATGTTAGTATGAGTCGTTATTATGTTAACGCAGTCGTTAGTATGTCAAATTAGTCGTTAGTATGTTAAATCAGTCGTTAGTATGTTACCATAAGTCGTTAGTTACATTAGCATTAGCTGTTAATTCAGCTGAGTTCAATAACACCGCAGCCATAAACTACTTGACTGTACGGGATCATAATTACAGGAAGACTCTAGTTTCCAAACATCCCTTTCATATTTCTTTATTTCCTTTTTATTATTTTTTCGCGAACCCAAACAGAGCCCCGGCGCTACTAACTAAGTGTTTAAACCTCTCGAGATGCTGTTCTGTACACAAATTTCTGTCAACGAGCACTTGTCCTCCAATAAGCCGGATCAAACCGTTTAATAATCAAATCATAATACTTACTGATGGATAACCGTCTCTGATATCAACCTCCCCCCCCCATCCTCACCTCTACAACGCCTTCATACTACAGACACAATATCATATTATACATTGGCAATCTCCCGACATAAACACATTATTAACGCGATCACTCGCTGATGAATGGATGGATAAACGCCAATATTAATAAGTCTATAACTCTACTCGCGTTTATCTCATAACCATTTTTTTTTTTTTTTTTTTTTTTTCTCTCCCTCTCTTTCATGCAGTTCGCGATATGCTATTTACTGTATGACAATCAATAATTTCCCGTCAGCAGACGATCTGAAGTTATCATTATTATTATCATTATCACTGGTCGTTTGGAAACACATTTTTCGTGAATGGGCGAGCGATGTAGGCCCGCGGGCGAATCGATGAGAAACGTCAAGTAATATTCGCTTTCATTTATATATTTATGAATTGAAAATGAATGGGTGGGGAGTAATCATTGTCGTAGACACACAACCGCTGCAGTGAGTGACAGATTATAATGAACTCGAAAGCGAGGCCCCGCAGGCGGCTTCCGCAAAATATGATATTAACACGAATTCTGTTTGACGAAAGCTTAAATAAAGATTAAGGGAAATTGGAAATAGATTTTGGGATATAATTTGAATAAAACATTTGAAGTGGGATGAATTGGGTATGAGAAATTTTGTTGTGGGAGAGGATTTGTTTCCTGGGAGATTATTTTATTTATTTATTGATATTGTATTTGTCATGTATTGAAAACTAAAATAAGGATATGAATGTTTTAAAACTAAAATAAAATAAAATAACTAGAAAAAGAAGAAGAAGAATTAAAATTGAAAATTTTTTTAAAAAAAAAAAAAACATTTATCTTTATTAAAAAAAGATAAGGCGATAGAGGTTTACTTTATGTTAAAGATAGTTTTTGAGCAAATCAAATTATATTTATAATTTAAATAAAACAAAAAGAAACGAAATAAATTAAATCAAAATAAAATAAATAATAAATCATACAATGAAATAGATGGAAGAAAGAAAAAACAGAAACACAGAAGAACGAATGAAACATACTAAGAAGAAATTGAAAAGAAATAATTTATTTTATTCTTTCGTTCATTCATTTATTTACTGTTGTTATTTTTCAAAAATACACGAAGAAATAAAATTCTAAAAAGTAAAATTTTATACTCGCTCCATTTTGATTAGCCATAAACTGTAAAGTTTAATTTGGAAGATAGAAAAACGAACTGAAAAACAGAAAGAAAGAAAGATAGTCAAAGCGAGAAAGAAAGATAGAAAGAAAAATGAATCGTGAGAGAAAGAAAGAATCCATTAGAGATAAAAGGAGAAAGAAAAAGTAACAAAGATAGAAAGAACAAATAAAGAAAAAATTAAGAAAGAATAAAGAGGTAAAGGTAGAGGTGTTAAAAAAAACAGAATAAAAAAATAAAAATGACTTGACAGATCGAAAGAAAAACGAATTAAAGAAAAAAATGAATGAAGAATAAAACTGTAAAAAGAAGGAATGAAAGAAAAAAGAAAGAAAAGAAAAGACCATAGAAAGAAATAAGAAATAAGAAACAAAAGAAAAGGAAGATGAAAAGAAGAAAAAAGGCCTAAAACAAAGAACAAAAGAATGAAAGAAAAACAAATAAAATTAACAAAGGAATCAAACAAAGTGAAACACTGAATGAAATATGTGTGAGAAAACACATGAATGAAAGAAAGAAAGAAAGAAAGAAAGAAAGAAAGAAAGGAAGAAAAACAGGCCTTAACAAAAATATACAAAATTTAACAAAAATGAAAAAGCAGCGAGCAACAAGAGAAAATAGAAGAACGAAGAAGTCAAATAAAATTTGAAAATGAAGAGAAGAAATAAAAGACTTAATTAATTAATGGAGAAAGAAAGAATATGTCTTTAAAAAGAAAAAAAGAAAGAAAAGTAATGTAACTAAAAGAATGACAGAGAACTGCAAAGGAAAAGTGAGAAAGAAAGAAAGAAAGAAGAATGAAATAATGAAATACAGAACAGGCCTAAAAGCGAGCGACAAAAATACGAAGAAAGAAAAAAGTAATAACAATAAATAAATAAATAAATAAATAAATAAATAAATAAATAAAATAAAATAAAATAAAATAAAATAAAATAAAATAAAATAATTTCAGAACCAAAAAGAAAAAGAAGAAGATAAAAAAAAACAACAACCTAGAATACATTTTAAAAAACCCTTAAAACAATCAATAAAAAAAAAAAAAAAAAAAAAAAAAAAAACAAGCATCCCGATTTCAAGAATTGAACCCACGTACTCACGATCTTTATCAGCAAGTTCTGACAAGCATAACTGTACGTAATCGATATGTGACATTTGTTTTCACATAAATCGTATTGCGTCATAAATATGCAAGACACGGACCTTGTATTCAGTATATTATAGCACGCACGTGTCAAATCAATAGAAGCAACACAAAAAACAATAATATTTCTGAATATTAATAACGCTATTCCTGGCACTTAAAAACTGAAACATAGAGAACAACAAACGTGGAATAATAAAAGTATTGAATGTACAAAATAATCCATGAAAGAGTTCTAAAGCGGAGCGTATGCATATGTGTAATAAATTTTTGTATTGTTCTCTAGGTAATTATTATGCTAGTCTTTTTGTTTAGTATTGAAAAAAAAAAAAAAAATGATTTATGAAACAACAATCCCCCACTCAAAAAAAAAAAAAAAAAAATATATATATATATATATAAGAGTATTTTTTTGTTTTGTTTTTGTTTGCGTGTGTGTATTGTGTATATTGTGGGTCCTGTATTAATATGATTATGTATGTTCTGCATGTGTGTACATGTGTTTAAATGTGCGCGTTAGTTCATGTGAATGCATGTACAGAGGTAACTAGACAGATGATAAACAGACGGAGAGAACTAGTAAGAGATAGACAGACTTAACATACACATGGAGGGAGAGACAAATAAATGAATAGACAGATTAGAGTGTGCGTATATGAGTGTGCGTATATAATCGTACACGCGCTTATGTACTGAAACAGATCAAATGAGTGAAACAGGAACAAAACAGAAAAGGAAGAATTAGAGAAAAGAAACAGGAAGAAAAAAAAGAAGAAAGAAAAATGAAACAGGAAGAATGAGAGAGCACATGTCATTTTCTTGTCAGAAATAAAAAGGTAAGCGTGCTAAAGGTTTCATTTCGCCGTTCATTTAATACAATGCGTGTATTGATGGATATAAAATTTAAAGAATTAAGAAATATAATCGCAGTAAGCGATACCAAGTGCAGCCCATCCCTGGCAATTGAGAAGACACATTTTATATATAGTGTTAAGTTACCGGTGTCATGCAGGGATACACATTAACTGTAACGCTGTAAGTTATGTACTTTCTGTAAAGTATCTCGTGTTTTTTAGTAGTCAAAGATCATTATTTTTATTATCATCTTGTTGATGTTTGTTGTTGTTGTTGTTGCTGCTGTTGCTTTTCTTCTTATTATTATGGTTATTATTGCTGTTGTTGTTTAATTATTACAAACACGATGAAATAATGACAGTAAAATATATTCTGGCAGAAAGAAAAATCATCTTCCAATCTATATTTCTCTCTCTCTCTCTCTCTCTCTCTCTCTCTCTCTCTCTCTCTCTCTCTCTCTCTCTCTCTCTCTCTCTGTAAAGACAAAACAAATTTAAAAAGAAGAAAACCAATTATCGTTCAGTTTTAATTCCATCATCGTTTCTTTTTAAACAACTTTACATTTTACGTCACGTTTTCATCCTGTTTTCACATTGCCAGACATAACGACTACCATTTCGATTAACTTATTTTAAATATTTCTCTGCAAAAATAAAGAAAAGAAAAAAGAAAAAGAAAAAAAGAAGAACAACCCACCAGATTTATAATATTAATGGAAAATTACAGCTAGCGCAATAAACCATCTTTATTTATATAAAAATATCATCAAAGGTGTTTTTCTTGTTTTCATTAAGACAATCTGTATTTAGAAATCCGCTTTTTTTTTTTTTTTTTAAATATATATATATATATATATGTTTTTTAACCAATCTGCAATTCCTGAATAAACGTTTTTAACTTTCAATTCCTACAATCTTGACATCATAATTTATGTAAAATCTGGAATGAGCGGAATACACGAAACAGGATTCTGGCGTTATGTGTATATATAATCATTTATGTTTTAGGCGTTCTGCAAAAGTCCAGAAGTGGCATATGGTTTGTAGTAGTTTAGTGCAGAAAGATATAATGCTATAATTATTGGTGTCAGCCGCATACAGTCCTAGATTTATGTGTTCATAAAGTTATTTTCGGACAATAAACTTGTCTGATGCTAGTTGTGCGCGATCTTTCATCTTTTGTGAGATTATTTTTCAGTCAGTTGTGAAGTTATTTCAAAGCTGTATTTCTGTATTAAAAAACGTATTTATTTTTTATATATGTACAAAGACTGGAGGTGTATTATCTTTCTTTTATTTCTTCTTTTTCTTCTTCGTGTTATATTAAAGTGTGAATGTGTATATGTGTTTGTGTGTGAGTACTCGGTCTGTTCCGAGCATCTCTCTCTCTCTCTCTCTCTCTCTCTCTCTCTCTCTCTCTCTCTCTCTCTGTCTGTCTCTCTCTCTCTCTCTCTCTCTCTCTCTCTCTCTTTTCTCTCTCTCTCTCTCTCTCTCTCTGTCTCTCGGGATTCAGTGACTTAATTGTATTATTTAAATATTTTCGGTTGCAAGCTTTTTTTGTCCTATGTGCGCTCTTTTAGTCTATTCCCGTTCATGTATGTTTTATATCATATCTTGGTATGTGGTGTCCTGCTTTCAGTAGATAAGATCAGCCTGTTTAGTGATGACAATGGGCTCCTTCTTGCTTATCATCAAACTCTAAAATGTTTTGACTTATCAATTAATATTATATCTCCATTTCCTCCTGGATATCTCTCTATCTGTAAATCTATCGTTCTGTCTGTTTTTCTCTCTTTCCCTCGGTCCTCCCATTCTCCTTTCAATCACTATTTTGTCATTTCCAAATATTAAAAAAAAACAAAGAAAAAAAAATTGAAATAAAAATTTAAAAAATAAATAGACAAATAAACGGCACTTTCGTAACATTACGACAAACAAATAACTAATTTTAAACGGCCTGAAAAGTATCGTCTGCTGCAAGACGGAGACTGTCCCAGTGCACAGAAATAAATTTACTTTCGACATTAATATTCATAAGCACTCCTTATTAAAACACACAAAAGAACAAGTTGCCAAGGTCAGGGGTCGCCAAATTTCTATTTCATTTTTCCTTTTCAAAAAGAATGAGATGATAGGACGTTCTATAAAACTTCTCTTTGATCGTATATGAAAAGCAAGGTACGGATCTAGGAGGATTTAGAGAGGAGGGGGGGGACGAAGGGGTCAAATCACAAATACCAGGAGTTTACTAGTCTATCCATACACCAAGCCTGTTGATTCTAGTGATGTCATGAACCCAAGTCTATTAATATATATATATACACATACACACACGTATATATATATATGTGTGTGTGTGTGTATGCGTGCGCGTGCGTGTAAATAGAAAGACTGAGACATGCACATCAGTGGCTACAGACAGACACAGAAGACAGAGATACAAACAGACAGATAGACAAATATATAAAATAACAGTCTTTTTTTTTGAGAACTACTTGGATCCCATCTCATTACAACCCATTAATATTGTTGTTGTTGTTGTTGTTATGGTGGTGGTTGTGGTGTATTGTCATTCTATTTATAATCAGTAATAATTTGTGGATACTAATTGTTTTTGTTTCAAACCGTCTGTGCATATGTTTGTGTAAATACGCTTCATAATGTACAAATAGGGGCTCTTCTAAACTACCCCCCCCCCCAGATATTCACTGGAACTGCACCTTAACACTACTACAGCTATTTTGTGTTATTTGAAAATGGCTTGTCTATAATTTACAAGTCTCAGGACAAACTGTAAATCATCCATATTTTAAAACAGTCCAACTGAAGATGCTCCACTGTGTAATAATAAAACTGAAATGTAATAGGTTTTTTTTTTTTCACTACAAAACTGACGCTGTTGGACAGGGGAATTAATAATATTAATACTAATAACAACTACAACAACACAACAACAACAACAATAATGGTAATAATAATAATAACAACAACAATGTAGACATAGAAGTATAATAATAATAATAATAACAATAAAAACAACACTAATAAAAGTAGTAGTACTAGTAATAATATAATAACAAGAAAAAGAAGAAGAAGAAGAAGAAGAAGAAGAAGAAGAAAAAGAAAAAGAAAACTAAGAAAATCTATTCAACTGGAAACAGACACAACAAACTTTGATTAAATTTGTTTATGACAATCCCACTTTATTTCCTGTTCTGGTTTAGCTCCAGAAATGATTTGTATCACAAATATTCACAATTTTATCACAGAAGAGAAAAAAGTCTAAATGAAGAGAGTCTTCAAACTGTCCACTTTGATCTTGTATTGCTCACCTGAAAAATAAATAAAATAAATAAATTAATTAATAAATAAATAAAAATTCTCCCTAATTATCTCTTTCTCTATATGTCTGCTTCTTTAATTCTCTGTATTTCTCTCTTATTTTCTACATTTTTCTGTTTCTTTTCTCTCTTTGCATGTGTTTATCTATTTATCTATCTACCCATCTTTCTATGTCTATCTATCTACCTGTCTGTTGATCTGTGAGTATATCTATCTATCTATATGACTATCTATCCATCTATGTAGCTATCTATCTATCTGTTTATTTATCTATCTGTCTAAATGTCTGTCTATTTGTCTATATTTCTGTTTCTCTAAAAATAAATAAATTCACAAAGAAAAGGATTTTTTTTTTTGAATTTTTTTTTTTTTTTGAATTATAACAAACTGGTTTATTTTTCTCAAGAAAGAAAACAGGAGAAAAATAACAAATCGTCTCATTTGCTGAATAAACAATGTTTCGAATTATTTCTGAAATTTTCTTTCATCCTTTCTCATTAATATCTGCTGCCTTGGTACTGGCCCCTCCCTCATGGTTTCCCATCAGTATATCCAATTACTTACATAAATATTTTCTCTTCTAAACTAGTTCAAAAAATAAAAAAAAATAAAAAAAATTAAATAAAAGTAAAGATCGAAAAGTTATAAAAAGATCGAGTTTTATAAAAGATGAAAATATTATGAAAAAAGAGAGAGAGAGAGAAAGATGAAAATATTATGACATCAGAGAGAGAGAGAGAGAGAGAGAGAGAGAGAGAGAGAGAGAGTTGGACAGTTTGTTTTACCATTTTTGAACATTCAACATGTGTTTTTGGAAAAAGAAAGAGACAGAGAGAGAGAGAAAAAGAAAGAAAGAAAAAAGGGAAAGATAGAAACAGAAACAGAGACAGAGAAAGACAGAAAGAATCAGAGAGAAAAAAAAACAAAGAAAGAAACAAAGAGAAAAAATAAAAAGACAGAAAGATGAAAACAAATGAGAAACAAAAATGTTTTTTTTTTTTTTTTTAAATTCCTCCAAACTTTATGCACAAGCAACACATCTATTTCCAGTTTTCAATTTGCTTCATTAACAGAATCCCAACATCATTTATTTTTCTAAGGGAAAATTGGATATCTAAAATGAGTATTTTCAACGTGATGAGTGGTATGGCTTGTCAAGTGGTGAGAAAAAACTAATTTTTCAACATAGGGAAGTGAGATCGTATAAGAAATAATGCAAAAATTGATGGATTTTTTTTTCCTTCTTTTCAATTACTGCATCAACACACAACCAAGTCGACAGATGGATAAAGTGATATACATTTCAAAACGAAATTATTTAATAGATGGACACACACACACATACAGACAGACACAGACTGACATTTGGAAACAAGATAATTTAAATATTGTGAGTGTACAAAAAAATAAAAAAATACTGTGAACACTGTAATTAATAAAAACTTTTGTATGGAATAGACACACATACAGACAAATGTACATTTTAACATAATGATTTTTTTAAAATTTGGTAATATGGTAATATAGATGAAAATACAGGCATACAGACAGAAGTACATTTTGATGCTGTTATTAATCAAAGTTAACATTGAACTGCATCTGAACAGAAATACAGACAGATGGACAAATTTAATTATTGTCTTTTAATGCAATAATAATTGAATTTTTGGATTCAGACAGATATCCATGTACATATGTACACAATGACACACACACACACACACACACACACACACACACACACACACACATACATACACAACCACACAAAAATGCATATATACACACAAACACATATACACACACACTGACACATTCACACCCACACACACTGACACACATTAATACTGACATATATTTAAAGAACAGCGACACATGTAAATCTAACATGGCTGCCGTGCTGGTTTATTAGTAACTGATAGGTGAAAGTAAAACCTGCGAGTGCTTGCTTACCACATTACTCACTTAATCAGAGGTGTCTGTAAGATTTATTTTTTTTACATCTGAACTCTTATCAGCTAGATGAAAACCATTTGGAACA
>CM022667.1:10707537-10730037 GCA_012295275.1 Chrysomallon squamiferum | reverse complement strand
TACTTTATAAATTTTATCAAACGTAATTATTTTCTTTTCCTTTTCTTTCATTTATTTGTTTTCAATTAAAGATTAATTCCAGTAGCTGAAAGGGCTGAGAAAAGACATACAAAATTAATGAGTGAATTTTTAGACAGAGACAGAGAGAGAGAGAGAGAGAGAGAGAGAGAGAGAGAGAGAGAGAGAGAGAGAGAGAGAGAGTTCTAACATAACTAAGAGATGAAGTACATCTTACAGCTATTAAGATATCTCTTCTAAGCACCTACCCAGAGAAAGGAAAATAAATATAGTACTCTTAAATAAACAGACAATGAAGTGTTTGGAATGGGAAATACACAGTTATCATAAAGACATATTTTATAGTAACATCAAGTTTTCTTCTGCAAAACAGTATAAACCATAATTTTTCTTACTACCTTTCTGCTACAATACCACAAATACCATGCTTTTTGTTACACAAGTCTTGGAGCTCGGGTTAGATTGGGGAAAAAATAAGATTAACTCAAAAAAAGAAGGATTAAACCTGCTATTCAGTATTCCTGTGACATATGCTCTGCACTTTTTTTGTAACACAAATCTGGTTAGAATGGTAAATAAGTCAAATATAATAGTTACACAGAATCAATCCACTTGCGTTCTTGTACCTCACTTGGAAATTCTATCACTGATGTACATTTTGCTAAAGTCTATAGATCTGACACAAAATAAATGTAAATAACATCACAACAACACACAGATACCTCACCTGAGAACAGGTAACAATAAGCGATTTGTTCACACAGGTGAAAAAAGGTCACATAAATTACACACGAAAACTCTGCTCAGACTGTATATTAAAGGTGTAGTGTGGTGTACATTAAATTAAGATTTCTTTTATGTTTGAGGGTTGACACTGAGGATAAAGAGATGGAGAGTAAGAAAAGAAAAATATCTATTTTTATCAGTGTGTGTTTGTTTGTACATAAAAATGTATTTGTGTGTATTAAAATGTGTTTGTGACTGTAATAGTGTAAGAAAAAGGGTTTTTCCATGTGTATGTAAATAATATATGTCTGAATGTGTGTGTATCTGTAACTGTGTATGGATAGGTATCATATATGTGTGTGTGTGTATGTTTGTCTCTTGTGTGTATGTGTGAATATGTGCATACATATTTCCATGCTTTGAAAATTATTTAACTTTTTGATGAAACTTTTTGTTTATTATTATCGTCATCATTACCATTATTATTATTATTATTATTATTACTATTACTATTACTATTATTATTATTGTTAGTAGTAGTAGTAGTAGTAAAAAGTAGTAAGTTATTTTTTTCTATTTTTTAAATATAATTATTCTTATTTCTTATGAATTATTTACATTGTGATGAAACTTTTATTTATCATCATCATCATCATCATCATCATCACCATTATTATTATTGTTATTGTTAGAAGCAGTAGTAGTAGTAATAGTAGTAGTAGAAGTATTAATAGTAGTAATAGGAGTAATAGTAGTGGTAGTATTTTTTATTTTTATTTTTTTTTTTTTTTTTAATTATTCTTATTTCTTATGAATATAAAAGATACAGGATACAATTTCACACACATACACAAAAATATTTTAAAAACCATGAGGCATGGCAGAAAAAAAATAAAAACATTCATTTTATCTCAAATTTTTGACCACCTTCGAGAAAAAATAACTGCCACAAAGATATGAGGTTGTTAGAAAAAGAACTTATAATAATTTTTTTAATTATTTGGCCACACACAGAAGAAACACATAATATACAGAAAGATCTCAAGCCCCACCTAGATGGGTTCTGTTTTCCTTCAAGGAATGGTTTTAATAGTCGATGTAAAACATAAATATTTTTAGCGCAGCCTATAAAAGAACTATCGTGAAGATTAGATAGAAAACGTTTATGGACAACAGACTCTGTCATTATTATTATATGAAATAATTCTTGTGCGTTTGTTTGATATCACTGTGTCACTTTTTATTATTTACTTTTATTAAGTGTCAGCCACATGGCTTTCATTCGCTGAAGGAAAGAGGAAAGAATGAAGGAACGAAGGAAGAAAGGAAGAAGGAAGGAAATGTTTTGTTTGTTGGCACGCTTTACTCATTTCAGAATTAATTCTTTAGACTTCGTTCATGTTTATGTTATAATAGTGATGTGAATGATGTATGTGTGTATGTGTGAGTGTGTGTGTGTATATCTGTAACAGTCTATGAATAGGTTTTGTACATGTGTGCATGTATCTTTGTATGTGTTAAGTTTTGTTGAAGTAATTTATAATAATTAACAACTAGAAAATAATAAATTAATTGATAATTATGAAACGTCATTTTATAAAATTATTATTAAATATCTTATAATTTATAACAAAACAAAGATATTAAGAATTCCCATAAAAATACAATCAATATTTAACAGTAAATTATCATTTATAATAAAGAACAATTATAAATAAGTTTAAGAATTCTTATTTATCAATACCTTATTATTTATAATAAATATTTATAAAACAGTGACTTTAATAATTCCCATATAATACAGTTAACATTTAATAATCATATAATATTCTTTTATAATAGTTAACAGATATAAAATAATAAGTTCATAATCACAAATCCCCATATAATATAATATTTTTTAACAAAACCTTATCATTTATACAAAAACCAAGATTTTAAGAATTCCTAAATGATAAAAAAAATTATTATTTAACAATAACTTGCCATTTACAACAAACAATAATTAATAAAATAAGTTAGTTTAAGACTTTTCCCCCCATGTAATACGGTCAGTATTAAACACACGTTCATCATTTCACTGGACTATCTAATCTCCAATAGCTGTGAGCCTGTGTTAAACGCGACACATGGATACACAGACTGATAAAATTAATAACAACAGACAAAGAGAAAAACAAAAGTCTTTTGAAAGTATCTGCAGTGACCAAGGGTTTTAATGTCAGACTATAGACAGAGGAATCGGAATTGTCCTGGGATAAGTGGAATCGGTTCCACACCCAACTGAAATCTCTCGTGTCTTGATGAGAACTTGTGCAGGAAGAGTGAAATTCATTGTATCCCAGTGATTACAAGAAAGATAAAGGTACTGTCACCTGTCAAAAAAAAAAGAAAACAAAAAGAAAGAAAAGTTTGCTGAATGAAAAATAAATGGTGAGAAAATAAATGGAAATGAAGTGCCAGAGTGAGGGCTGGAAAAAATAAAGAAGAGAGAGAGATAAAGAGAGGGAGAGGGAGAGGGAGAGAGAGAGAGAGAGAGAGAGAGAGAGAGAGAGAGAGAGAGAGAGAGAGAGAGAGAGAGAGAGAGAGAGAGAGAGAATGAAAGGAAGGAAGAAAGGAAGAAAAAGAGAAAGCTGATGATGATTGTGGTGGTGGTGGTGGTGATGATAATGATGGTGATTATGGTGGTAGTGCTGATGATGATTATGATACTGTTTAATATTAATGATGATAGTTATGTGCATTTAATAATTATAATGATGAAGTAAGTCATGATAAAGTTAATGATTTAATGATAATCATGATTATAATGATCATGATGAACGTGACGATGATATGATTATGAGAATAATAATGATGATGCAGAAAATAAAGCAGCAAATGATTATGATAAAGAAGATGAAGAGGTGATGAAAATGATAATAAAGATAAAGAAGTGTAAAATGATGAACAAATAATATAATGATGATGATGATGGTGATAATATGTAGCAAATGAGAAATGTTTAAAACAATATACAGATTACAACAAACTACACAAAATTAAAAAAAAAAAAAGAAAACAACCAAACAAATAACACAACCATAATAAAAGACATTAAAATAATTAAACAAACAAATAAATAAATAACACAAAGCAAACAAACAAAAAATACAACAACAACAAAAAGATAAAATAAAATAAATAACAGAGAAAACATAAAAGAGAAAGACGCAAGCCAAAAATTAATAATCCCCACAACAACTGTAAGACGAAAGAAAGAAAAAAAAAAAAAAAAAAAAAAAAAAAAAAAAAAAAAAAAAAAATAAACATACAACATTAATGCCCATACTTACCCAAAGACAATATATTATACATTTATAGATAAAAGCTATTTCTTCTGACAAGGAAGAGCAGTAATAAATTAGCCTCTGTTTTTAATGGTGGACTCTGAGAAATACTGTACAGGTGTTGCCTGCTTATGTATGACTGCTGTCATATTGCTAAGCAAAATACATTTAGTGTTTGATAAAAGGTTTCCAGGCAATTTGTAACAACTTGAATCTCTACGTTTGCTGATAACAAACTTGTTCTGGTCTCGAAGAGCAGAATATGTTTCGGAAAAAATATCTTTGAAATTTATTTTTTGATCTTTGTAGAGATAGAGAGAGAGAGAGGGAGGCAGAGAGAGAGAGAGAGAGAGAGAGAGAGAGAGAGAGAGAGAGAGAGAGAGAGAGAGAGAGAGAGAGAGAGAGAGAGAGAGAGAGAGAGAGAGAGAGAGAGAGAGAGAGAGAGAGAGAGGGAGAGAGGCAGAGAGAGAGAGAGAATTATATTTGTATATCCATAATACTTACATTGATATAAACAAATACAAAATGAATTGTATTCATAGATAATTTGCATGTGTATATTTTTATCACCTTACTAAATAAATTAATTAATTAATTAATAAACAAATAAATACATAAATTGAAATAAAATAAGATAAATAAATAAATAAAAAAAAATAAAATAAAATAAAATAAATAAATAATTAAAATAAAATAAAATTACCACTTAATCATCCTCTTTTCAAAGACAATCAAAATTCACACAGAAACAGTTCACCTTTTATAAATCACTACTCACCACAATAAATAAACTAATAGAACTTTTATTTTATTGTATTTAAATAATCACAGCAGAAAAAACCCCGAAAATAAAGTAAAAATAAAAATAAAATAAAATAAAACAGCAACCATGGATTATTTATTTATTTATTATTATTTTTTTTTTAATTTTGTTCTAAAACAAACAGCACTCCCAAACACAAAGGACACACACTTTACATCTTAAACAATTATATTTCAAATTATCATGACCCCCCCCCTCACCCCACCATCTATTGATTCTGGTGGCCACAGTAAATTTGAGGTAAAATATTTGTTTTGAACTCAATTAACAAACCAGGTAAATTGATCAGGTAAATCGCAGGTGACTTCACCTATGTTCCTTTGTCCGTTTCTGTGCTTGATTTAGCATAAAATATATTGTTCATTTTAATAAAGGTATCATTTCATTAAAATACACTGTACATTACAATAAATGAAGTGTTTATTAAAAGGTACATTTCAATACATTTGTATTATTGCTGATGTGTGTAAAATATAAAAATGCATAACAATATTGTTCATGTTGATAAAATGTTCATTTCAGTACAATACAGTTTATTTTTTAAATATTTTTATTTTAATTAAATTTATTGCTATTTTCTGTCAATTTTTTTTTTTTTTAAATTTTGTGTGATAATATGATTTATATTACTTTTATTTACATATATTTGCTCATTTCAATAAAATATGTTGATATTTTATTTAAAATATTGTTCATTTCATGAAAATCCATTGTCCTCTTCTGTTAAATGTATTGTTATGTAAAACATTGATGATTTCTATAAAACATTTTTTTTTTTTTTTTTAAATATATTGTTTAGTTGTGCAAAAGGTGATGTGTATTGTTCAGTTCTTTGATTTATATATGGTTATAAAGAAAAAAAAAAGATTGAATTTTCAGTTAACCATTTTCTTAACAGTCATTTTTTAAATATTTCTTTTAAAAATTTTATTATTATTATTTATTTTAATTTATTAAAATACCTCAGTACATTTTTACCATTTCATTTTACTTTTAAATTCTTCCTTAACATTTCTTTTAAATTCAAATCATCCATTTGTATTTTTTTAACTGTAGTCTTAAGTTCTTATTTAAAGGTATGCACCAGATTTTCAATTAATTTTTATTTTATTATGATAAATTACTTTAGCTTCAATTATTTTTTTTTTTTTTTTTTTTTCAATTTACAACAAACAAACAACAAGTATTTGTTAAAAATAAATTGCATAATTTAAAATTGCAATTAAGTATCAAAACTATTATGATGTCAACAATTAAAAAAGTCAATTTTTTATTTTTATTTTTTAAACCTTTAAAATAATTTATACAAAAATAAAAATGAAATTAAAAAAATTTAATTAAAAAAAAAAAAAAAAAACATCCTTTTTATTAAAATAAATTGATCTGTTATAAAACTAATGATGAAAACTACGTTTCTGAAAAAAAACACAAATATTTTTGTTTTAAATTTTTTTATAAAAAAAAATAGAGTAATGTATATATATATATATTATTATTATTATTATTATTGTTGTTTAATCAAGTAAATTACTTCAATTTAAAATCAACGCTGGTTTCCAAAACTATCATCTATTTCGAAAACAATAACACAATTTTAAAAAAATCTCTTCTGCTTTTCTTTAAACCTCTTTGTATTCTTTTTTTAAAAACTGGACCCAATAAACGAACGCGTCCGATCTCACGGCATAATGATTTATAGACCGTGCCCATTTCTTTTGTCTGGTCGTTACAGCTTTGTGTTAAGCTACCTATTAAAATTTGTTTATATTAATAATACTTAGTCGAGGCTAGATGTTAATCTAATACGATATGGACGTATACAGAAGTAAACGTGTCTCAAGGAACGCTGGCACTTTATATCGCAAAACAATCTCAATAGCGACAAAAGATTCATTAGCGATATCAGATCCTCTTTCGCTCTTTGTATGTTTTATTGCGGAATAAAACAGCAGTGACATAAATTATGATAATTTATCTTTGGGAAATAAGCCCGGGTATGTGACAATAACCTTTCGATGTCATAAATTATGATAATTTAGTTTTCCACGAGAAAAATACAAAAAAAAAAAAAAAAAACACAACAAAAACAACCGAACCCAAACACACAAAACAAAACAAAAAGAATAAATAAAATGAAGGATAATGTGATAGTGTGTACTTCTGGCGTTTAGAATTATGACGTATTGGCAATGTGGTCTCGCAATACAACAGTGTCAGTTTCGTATCTTTTTTTTTTTTCTTCTTTCTTTTTCTTAGAAATAACCACACACAAAGCAGAAAATAATTCTCCTTTCAATTGTTGTATATTTGTTGAACAAACGTAATACATCGCGACCGACTGACGCACAAACTGTCAGTTGACTTTTACGATAAAACAGGTTAGCCATTTTTCATCTTCTTGATGAATTTGATACACGAGTCGGGCAAAAGAATGGATTTAAGAAGAAAAGGAAAAAGGATTTTGTTTTTAGCAAAATTGTTGAGAAAGAAAAAAGCGATAAATCTTTTGTGTCAAGTGTTAAAACTATGTTGTTATTATGTAAATTAAAAAAAAAAAAAAAAAAAAAAAAAAAGAACATTATTATTATTATTATTATTATTATTTTTTATATATATAGATTCATTTTGTAAAAATAAATTTCATTATTTCATTTTGCACAATAAAAAATGTATTGCATTTAAATTGTATTATTTCATAACTGTTATTTGTTTGTAATTATTTATATTTACATTTTATAATTATGATTTTATATATATATGTGACTATATCTACCAAACATTTTTCTGACAGTCTATCAGTATATCAATGTTTGTCTATTGTCCATATACATAATCTAACTATAACATCTCTCTCTCTCTCTCTCTCTCTCTCTCTCTCTCTCTCTCTCTCTCTCTCTCTCTCTCTCTCTCTCTCTCTCTCTCTCTCTCTCACACACACACACACACATCTACTTTTTTCATTCCATTATTTACCGATAACACATGATCATCATGAAAAAAAAAAAAAAAAAAAAAAAAAAACATAGAAGAAAAATCCCTGCTTACAAAAACGTGACAACATTTTTTCAAAAAAAAAAACATGTATATTGAAACAAACCACAAAGGAGCCATATTTAGCAATTTGTACCGCACTCCCATGAACAATATAATGTTAGCATTAGTGATGACATTCGCATAACCGTGGGGTTTAAATCATCCTCTCGTTTTGGCAAGTTAGCAATACACATGAAATCGCGTCCCCATCGTGATGTTTGCTCAATAGATTTTCCCACACTCTCCGAGGGGAGCAGCCCATGAGAAATATGATTTCTCGCGACTTCCTCCCCATACCCCCCTCCCTAAAGCTAACAAGACTCTGGGCCAAGGTACACATGCTCCCTCCCTCGTACAGGATGCAGAGGAAAGCCACAAGAACAACAGACAAGATGACATTTTTTTGGTTATTCACCTTATTTCTGCCCCCCCCTCTTCTTTCTTGTGTCAACAACATGCATGATGTGGTCACAACAACAGCCAGGGTTGGGACGTCATCATATTTGGTGTAACTGTACCAATAACTAGAGTTTTTTTATATTTTTTATTATTATTATACATGATCTTTTTTTTTAAAAATAATGTTCTTACCTGTTCTTACCTGTTATCGATCTGGTTTTATTGTGCTGAGATGTCATTAAACTTTCATTCATTTATTCATTCGATCTTTTTTTCATTTTTAGTTTTTCTGTCTACCTGTTGCTATATGACTGCTTTTTTTTGTTTTTATTTTTTTTCCCTCTTTCTCTCCTATTTGTCATTATAATTTTATTTTTTATTATACCACTAGATTATCGCTTTTTTCTCCTCTCTCTCTTCCTCCTCTCTCTCTCTCTCTCTCTCTCTCTCTCTCTCTCTCTCTCTCTCTCTCAACAAAAAAATTAAAAATCAATAAAAAAAATAAAAAAATCAATAACAATGTCCCCTGCTTACTACCTAGCTTCTCTCAGCGTCCCTCTGTACCCCCCCCCCTCCGTTTGAACAAGCCTCACCGTCTAAGCCAAGAGACTACCGGACATAATTTACTCACACTTTTGTTTTCAACAAGTTGCAAAGTTTTTCTGATATTCGGAGAATTGGAAATTCCTCCACTGACACAACAACTCCTCCGAGAAAAACGCTAATCTGTTTTTTAAACCATATCCATACCTGGCAGGTGAGGTGGGGGGTATGGAACTGTGAGGGGGGAGGGGAAGAGAGCAAACATGACCCACAGAGAGAGCCAAAGGATATTGGAGGGAGGGGTTATGCTGGGGGAGAGAAGAGGATTTGGTTATCGTGGGGAGAAAAAACAGCTTTTTGTGAAAAAGATGAAAAACTGTTTGCTTAAATCTGTGGACTGGGAGCAAAGATTATTTGACCCCCCCCCCCATTCCTCTCCCTCTCCCCTCACATCAATGGAATGATGGTCCAGCAAACAGAAAGATACTGTTTACCCACCTTTTTCTATCATCGCTATGGTGACAGGATGGTCAGAAATGTGTACAGTTTATTTTAATTGTTTACCTGCAGGCATTTGAAAGAAAATTTACTTCTGTTTAAATTTAAAATATTTTCTTTTCAATTTTTTTAAAAGAAATTCAAACTTAGAAATGAAATCTACTCTGAATTAAATTTAAAGTGTTTATCATTATTATTATTAATATTACATGTATTGTTGTTATTATTATTGCTGTTGTTGTAGTTGTTGGAGGTGTTGGTGTTCTTCAAATTATTATCATCTTCATCTTTGTTACTAGTATGTCAGAATGACAGTTTTAAATTAGTTTTTGATTTTATTTTTTAAATTAACAAAATAAACTCTACATTAAATTTTAAAAACATATGGCATATCAATTTATTTTATTATTTTTTTTAATTTTTTTATGTAATGAAAATGCAGTTTTAATATATTCAATTTTTTATTTATAATTTAGTTATTTATAATACTGTTCCTTTTATCCTTCTCGCTTTCTTTAGTTAGATTGTTTATTTATTTACTCTATTAGTCTGCTTGGTTGCTTATTTGCTTTTTAAAATTATTATAAATAAAGAAAATGAAAAGAAAAAAGAAAAGGTAACAATGAATATTAAAATAGAGATAGAATGAAAAAAAAGAAAAAAGGTAACAATTTATAATATTAAAATAAATTTAAAAAACAAAATGATATTTAAAAAGAAAGAAGAAAAAATGGTAAGAAGAAAGAAAAAGAAAGGAGGAAAATATGATGCTAAAAGAATAAAAGTAGATAACCCCAATAAAGAAAAAAAAAAAAAAAAAAAACAATTAAAAAAAAAAAAAAAAACAACAACCCAAACAAACCCTCTAAAAAAACAATCATATAAAATGACTAAGGAATATATAAAAAAAAAGGGAAAAAAAGGAAAAAAAAAAAAAGAAGACAAAAATAACCAAATAAAAAAAACAACTGAAAAAGGCAGACCAAATAATTACTGAGTTAATGATTAAAAATAAATGTTCTCTAAGATTTCATTTTCTTTTTTCTTCTTTTTTTTTTTTAGTTTCTTTCTTCCTTGCTTCACTAAAACCAACAGCTTCAAGACAAATTAAATTAATCTAGTAAGTAGTAATAAATGGAAACCTTTTTAGCTTTGTACAAACATAACAATCGCTCTAAACAAATATGAAAATTTATTCTTTTAAGCTGTGTACACACTACATGATTTGTAGAACCTACTAAAACTGTACTTTGAATTAAAGACCATCTGTGTTGTAAACATATTATTGCAGAATATGTCGTATTTTATATTACAAATTGTGATTTTTGAACAAATAAAATTACAGGAGAAAAACGTTTGAAATAACTGTAATTTTCAGTTTATTTTTCTTATTATTTAATTTTTTAAGGATAAACGCTTAGTGAGTTATATAATAACTAATCAAATTTTATTTTCATGATCTTCAAATAAACCCAGGCTCTGTTACAAACATTGATGCCTATTTCCATTTTTTAGGACTTTGTTAAAAAATAAATAAATAATTTTTTTTTTTTTAAATTGTTACGACAAGTCATTTTGTATGAATGCAACATAAAGCCATTAAGTTTAATCTCCAGACAAAAGCTCTTATGTAGACGGTGAGCAGAAAATGGTGGAGGAATTTAAATATATGATAATAAAGACATTTGATCTGTGACAAGTACGTTCTATGTACGTGATCTCAATTACTTACATAGATGAGGTCTTTGGTGTTTGGCTTTTATGAATCTTTGGTCTCTGAAAATAATCAAAAGTATTTGCATCAGAAAGGAGACAAATACAAAATGACATCAATAATAATGAATGCCAGAAATTAGAGATATTTTATATGTAGAAAAAGAAAAAAAGAAAATAATGAAGATTTGATAAGAATAATAATAACGAAAGAGATATCAATGATATAAATAAACAAAAGCACATCCATTTGAAGAAGATTTAATAATTATAATAATAAAAGGGATATCAATGGTATAAATTAATAGAATAAGATTTTTTTATGAAGAAAATTTGATATCTGTAGTCTTAAAGGCAATATCAATGGTATAAATGGACAAAAATAACATCAGTAATAACCAGTACAGACATGTCATAAGGTAAAAAAAAAAAAAAGATTATTAATAAATTTCTAAAATTATAGAAAGGTGTATCAATCGCACAGACGGAAAAATACAATATAATAATAATAATAATAATAATAATAATTGATAGGGACATGAAAAATAGTTTAAAATTATGATAATTTAAAAAAACAAACAAAAAAAAACATTTAAAAAAAAAAAAAATTAAACAAAAATAAATATAAAATAGGACTCCATAGGTTACTCTTTCCCAAATTAGCAAAAAGTGGTATTTTATATGCACCTTCTCTGAGACAGTAAAACAAATACTACAGCCTTTGATTAAAAGAGGTGACACTGATGAGGTTTTATCCCTTAACTCATCACATCTCAATCTAGAGTTTTTAATAACTGAACTGCAGGTGTTGTGAGAAAGGTTTGTTTATGATTCACAGGTAAGTTTAAACTCGATTGAGTCACAGCTAAGGTAAACAAAGGTGTTTCAGTTACCTGTGTGTTGTGTTGAATGTTATACCTTCGTGAACATGTTTCGGTAATTGAGTACAGAAAAGTTATTTGTTTTTAGGGGGTTTTTTGTTTGAAGAAGATACAGATTAGTCAGAAATAGAGAGATGGAAGGTTGGTGATATATGTATGTGTGTATATATATACTTATATAAATATATATATAGACACACACACATATATCACCAATATTTATAGATATAGTGGATATGCAGTCAGATTTAGGGAATACAGAGAGCGAAACAGAAAGATATAAATACATTAGATATAACAATTAAAAAAATATGCAGAAAGAAGAAGGCTTAGATGAAATTACAGATATATAAATATATATAATAGATGTAAAAACACACAGAGAAAGAGTGTGAACTAAATCATATGGATGGATAGACAGACAGGTAAATAGGTAGGTACATAGATAAATTCACAGCTGTGTAGGTTGATAGGTAGACACATGGACAGACAGACAAAACAGACAGACAGACAGACAGACAGACAGACAGACAAACTGAGAGACAAATGAATAGATAAACTGATAGATGAAAACTGGACAGATGTAGAGATAAACCCCAAGAAGAAAACAAGAAAAAGAAATATAAACAAATAAATCAATTAGACAAAACAACAAGACAAAAAAATATATATATAAATAAAAAATAAAAAATCCACAAAACCCCCCAAGAACTGCAAAGTGAACAAGAGAACAAATGAATAATATAAACAATCACAGATCCAAAATTAACTATACATTAACAACGGACTAATTAACCTGGTCAGAAAACAAATAAAAATATAATAAAACACACTCAACATAATACATGAGGTGTTGTATCAAAGGGGGTGTACTTAGGGGGAGGGGTTCAATCCTCCATGCTTCATTAAACTTCTAAATCTCGTTGTCATGACAGAAACTCATCAAACTGCTAGTAATTAACAATCAGGCCGTTAATTAATTAAGCACCCCAGCCTGTTTCAAAGATCTTTTGACATCCATTATTCATCTCCCTTCACAGAGCTCAGTGTCTTTGGCGTTTGATTTCAAAAACAATGAGATAAAAAAAAAAAAAAAAAGTGTTGAAATTTTTAGAAATTATCATAAAAAAAAAAAAAAAAAAAAATGGAACAGAGTTCATGAAGATATATATATATAAAAAAAGAAACAGTTAAGAAATAAGCCACCTGTTTAATTAGAAATGTTGTTGTGGGGGGGGGAGGGGGAGGGGCAGAAGCCATTTGGTGCTGCAGCCAGTTGACTGGTACACTGGTTAAACTAGTTCCTGGGACATTTTCTAGGTGTCAGGTATAAATAAAACATTCTTCTTCTTTTTCTTCTTCTTCGTCTTCTGCTTCCTGTTTGATGGGGGCTTTTTTTTATTTATCACTTAATTACAAAGCATAAATAAAAAGGATGTGGAAGAGGATGAATGATGGAAGGGTAGTAGAGTTACTGCTGCAAAACTGGGTGTTCAAGAATGTTGATGTTACATGTTTTTATGATGATGATGATGATGATGATAATCATAATGATCATTATGATGACAACATAAACAATAAACAACAACAGCAACAACTATAGTGATAATAATTAAAACAGATAATAATGACAATGATAATAATCTGTATTTAATAATAATAATAAAAAATAATAATAATAATAATAATAATAATAACAAGAATAACAAATAGCGTCAATAACAACAACAATAATAATAAACAATAATACCAACAACAATTATTATGAAAACAGAGAAACAAAAAAATAAAATAAAACAATTAAACTACACAATATAATATAACAAAGCCAGAGAGATAAGCCTCCTAATGTCCACCTTTCAATTAACTGACCACTGTCTTTTCCTAATTTACACTGACCGTTTCAGTCCTGACATAAAACAATTATCTACATCTGACCACCACTGACCATTTCTTATCTGAAATAATATCAGCACCAGATATCAGCTGACCACTGACCACTGACCATCGACCATTTCATTTCTCATCTAAGACATCAACATCAACATCGCTGACCCCACCAGTTATTAAATATCTACATCACCATCGTGGCAGCGTCTGTCTTCTTGGTGTACACAGACAAATAAAACTTGAAACAGAAACCATTTCATACTAATTATCATTTTTCTGATGGGGAAAATCTGGCCAGGCATTGCAGGTGCAACGTTGAGGCACGTTTAGGGTAAACAAAAATCCAAGTGAGGATGAAGTGTATGTGTGTGTGTGTGTGTGTGCCTGCGTGTGTGTTTGTGTGTGTGTGTGTGTGTGTGTGTACATTTGATAAATGTAAATTTATATAAAGTAAATTAAGAAACACTGATATTGTCTCATTTTTTAACTTTCTCTTTAAGCTGTGTACAGATACATACAAAGAGACAGAGAGAGAAAAAATTAAATTATCAAAATGGGATAATTTATATTATTACTCTCTCTGTGTGTACGTGTGTCTCTCTCTCTCAGTATTAAAAAATATATTTTAAGAAATCTAATTACAATAAATGTTCAAATTCAACATTAAATCATGAAACTGAAATTCTTTATCAAACCATTTATTCTCAAAAAAAATTATTCACATTCAATATTGAATCCCAAATGAGGCCCTTTTCATATAAAATACTATTACATATCTTCATGCTCTCTGTTATAATAAATTAAATTTTTAATTAAAAAAAAAAAAAAAAAAAAAAAAATTATCAAAGGCTTTTCAAAAATTTAATAATTCTCTTTTAATGAAGAGCATTATCAAATTAAAATTTAAATATTAAATCCCACTGAAGGCCTCATGTAATCCAATATGGTTGACTTTTAAGCTTGATCATTTCAGGTTGTTGACCTCTGTGACCCTGTATGATTTAATGTGAGAAGACGAATTATTGAGAACTAATATCTCTGATGCTTTACACAAGATGCTTTACAGAGTACAGAGAGAGATTGAAGTATGGGAAATGATATTTTTGTCCCTGGTTTTAAAATCTGAATAATAAAAACAAGTAGAGACATGCAAGTACATACATTACTGTGTGCATGTGTGTGTGTGTGTGGGGGGGAGGCAGATTCATAAGCACTCATATGAAAGAAAGGTGGAAAATAAAATGAGAGAAAAAAGAGAGAGTGAAAGGAGACGAAGAATGACAGTGAGTGAGAGATAGTGAGAAAAAGATTGAGAGATAGGAAAAATAGGAAGAATAAAAATTAGAGAGATAGTTAAAGAAAGAATAAAACATAATAAGACAGAGAGAAATAAAGATATCAGAATGATAGAAAGAAAGAAACAGAGAAAGAAGGATAAATGAAGTAAAACATATTATTTTCATTTGTTATAATTTTGTGAAACGTTTGAGAGATTTGATATCAGAGTAAATAAAAGGGCACCCAGATGTAGACAGAGGAAAAGAAAGTAAGAACAAAAGAAAGAAAAATAAATAAATATAGCAGGAAAGAAGGGAGAAATGATGAAAGACAAAAACAATGAAGATGAAAGAAAAGTGATATAGAAAGAAAGATTGAAAGAAAAACGTAGGAGTTTGCAAAAGAAAAGGGAAAGTAAATTGTTCACACACACACACAGACACACACACACACACACACACACACACTAACTTGTATACATCATTTATCTGTCTATATACAATAATGATTTTCACAATAGTTATTGCCAACCACATACATAAATAAAATTTATTCATTTAAAAAAAGATGGGAATTTCATACATGAAGAATTTCATGAAAGATTAATATATATATATATTTAATAGAGAGAGCTAAACATAGACAGAAAATCACACATATACACACACACACACACATATACACACACACTCTCTCTCTTCTCTCTCTCTCTCTCTCTCTCTCTCTCTCTCTCTCTCTCTCTCTCTCTCTCTCTCTCTCTCTCTCTAACACAAACACATATAAATACGAATGTTTAAACATCAAAAACGTCATTCCTACACATTACAAGTTGAGTTAACGTCACACTAAAACATCAGAATGTCTTTTAAAAGCACAGGCCATCCATCTAACATTCGTTTCAGTCTTTGCAGGTGCATGCGTGTTTCAGCCAAAGTATGGAAACCATAAACCTCCCAAATAGGCCATAAGAAAACTTAAAAAGAAAGAGCAGTTTTATTTCATATTACTCATGCCATGCATCATTATTTTCATAGGATCCACAGGTGCAGTCCTTTATGTTAAATTTTTTAAAAAATTTAATTTTTTATAATTTTTTATTTGTGTAGAAAACTCATGGTTGTTTTATGTTTGCTTCATTTTTAAACTCTGCATTTTTAAAAAAAAATTTTATCACAATATTTTATTTTGTTTTTATTTATTTAATTCACAATTGCTTATTATTTCATTGTATTTAAATTTAAAAGTTGTTTTTCAAAGAAAAAGAATAAGAAATAAAATAAGCTCAACAATTTGTTTTCTATTTAATTTTTATTTAAATTTATTTTAATTCATGATAGTATTTTATGTATTTTGATTTTTATTTTTGTTCTGTTTTAATTTTTTAATTATTTCAGGTATTTATTATTTTATCTTTATTTTTATTTTTGTCCATTGTTAGTTTTGTTTTATTTGTTTCTTTGTTATTATTATTTTTTTTTTTGTATTTTATTAATATTTTTTAAATTAAGTCTTTTCATTTTTTATATTTATTTTAATTCATTGTTTTTATTTTTATTTATTTATTTATTTATTTATTTATTTATTGTTTCTGTTTTTTTTAACTTCACAGATCTTTCATTTTTATTTTTTAAACCTCAGATATTTATTATTTTTATTTTAATTCATTGGTTTTTATTTTATTTTATTTTTTTTAAATTCACAATTCTTTCCATTTATTTTTTTAAACTCGACAACAGTTTTGTTATATTTTATACATTTCTAAAAAAACAAAATTAAAAACCCTCTAAAATATATTTCTTTCTGATTTATAGGAAATGACTTGTTTCAATGACAAAAACAATCTCTTGCTCATTTGACAATTTCATACTATACGAGATATGAATGCAATAAACACAGCAATAAAATATTCTATACCTGTCAGCGTGGACTTTTTTTACCCAGCGAAATCATATTTATATACCTATTTCGTAGTAAAACTTGCATATCAGACATCAAAAGTTCTCTCTGAATATCAGTTTCTATCTTTCATCTTAGAATGTTTTTTAAAAAAAAAAAAATTATTATTATTATATTTTTTTATTCTTGTCGTTTTTACAATTTAGTGTGATTATTTTGAGAACAAGTACATAAATATATCTTTTATATAGTTTTTTTATTGTTCTGTACATTTATGAAATGTGTGATTTTAAGTGTTTGTACCTGTGTGTGTGTGTGTATATAGTTACAAACACAAACACACACATAGATATATTATTTTATACATAATTATTTATTATGTAAGAATTTATTAATATGTATGCTTTCAATATGTTTGTGTATGTATGTATGTATGTATGTAAGTACATGAATATGCATGTATGCATTTATGTATGTATGTATGTATGAGTTTATGTGTTTATATATGTGTGTAAGTATGTATGTGTGTAAGAATGCATGTATGTTTGTGTGTGTGTATGTATGTATGTGTTTATATGTATAAATGTATGTGTGTGTGTGTGTGTGTGTTTGTATGTGTGTATGCAGTAGGCATGTAGTTATATACATATAGGCAGGTGTGTCTGTATTTCAAATCTGCATGTGGGAGCAATATAAATCAAACAATGTGCTGGGGGTGAAGAATTCTCAAAGATCACATGTGGGTTGGAGAAAAAAAAATCTTTTTCCTCAATTTGTTTCCTTTCATATCTGCAACAAAAAGTATATTTTCTTCATCTGTACCCTTTTTAAAAAAAAAATAAAAAAAAAAAAAAAAATTAGTTCAAAACTGATGTTTGAAAATGAAACCCAGCCGATAGATAATATTTTGAGAAACTTTGCCCGTTATTTCTGCACTCAAAACCTGACAGCTGTTTCGCACACTTACCACAACGAAACACAATCGCCAGGATAATATATTATACAGGGCTTTGATGTCCATATATATAATCTCTTGAAGGCGAGAGAGAGAGCGAGAGAGACCAGAAAGAAAAAAGAGCAGGAGAGAGAAAGAAAGAAATCAAAAAAAAAATCTCTACTCCTGGTTATGATAAAAAAAATAAATACTTTAGTAAATTATTAAGAGTCGGTTATGTTTTCAATATGCCACAGATGTCTAAATCTTTCCAGATTTTTCTTCCGGCTGGATAAGTGTGATTCCAATTAAAAGTAAACAGAGGACCAGTGCATTGATACCCTCCCCCACGCCCTCTCTCTCTCCCCCCTCTCCAACAAACAGGTAGGAGGAGGCTGAAAACCACCTTAGTAATTTGCGGGGCGACTCTGTTGGAAGAAATGTGTTTGGAATTATTTTTACCAGGGTTTTGAGTTATGTAACGTTATAAGTTTAGCCAGCAACTGGAGTTCTCCTTTGATAAGCTTTTTCTTGCAGATGTTGGAAATGACATTCTTTGGCATATTGCTGCAAGAATTGTTTGTCTTTGAAAAATAACTTGATGGCTTGCAGATCATTCCCCCCCCACCATTCTTTTTGCACAGAAACAGTTGAGAGCCGAAACTTATACAGTCGCTAATTGAAACAAATGTTACAGAAATGTACTCCATGAGAAATTTGTTAAAATAAACACAGACGTAAAAATACTAGAGGAAAAATGAAAATTATTTAAGAAAGAAAAGAAAAGTTAGCAAAATAATTAAAGAAGGAAAGAAGGAAAGAAAGAAAGAAAAGAAAGAATGAACTTTATTTTATTTAAATGAACGTTTCTTTAATTTTTCTCCTCTCTCTCTCTCTCTCTCTCTCTCTTCAAAACAGCTAAATTCATATATTAAGAAGAATCACATAAATTCTAAAGCTAACAAACGCACAAGAATTTCTTTTATTTACCAGCAATGCTCAGTTTCCTTACATAAGCAACATCCCCATCTAAAAAAAAAAAAAATTCCCATCCTTCACATTCCTAATCCCCCCAACATAATCACTCCTAACCCACAACACAAACATTTTCTCACTCCCTACCCCCCCCCACCCCCAGTCCACTCACCCCCCCTCCCAGTCTGCGTTTTTACTGTCGAGCAGCAGCAACATTGTTTTTAGCTTAATAAAGACGCGAGATAAAGACTCCATTTTAATAATACCACGGAGATGGAATAAAACTCAATTACTGAAACAGAAGTATTTCAAGAATCTAAGACAAACTGCCAGTAATCCTTCTCCGTTTAAATATTCTTTATTGATCTACCACAAACTCACTTTCTACAATTACACACAGCTTTCAGAATCATTCCATTCTCTCATTATACTTGTTAATCAGTCGCTATTTCTGACCTTTTCTGTTCCTTTCCCCAGACTCAGTCATTCCTTCTCTCTCTCTCTCTCCTCTCTTGTTTTCATTCTCTCAATCTTTGACTTTCTTTCTCTTTCTATCCCTCTCTCTCTGTCTGTCTGTCTGTCTGTCTCTCTCTGATTTAGAAGTAATTTTTCTTTTTCACTGTTTATTTTTGTTTGTCTCTCATGATCATATTTTTTTTATTAAATGTATTCCTCACTGTGTTGTCTCAAACTTGTTCTCAGTTTGTTTCTTTTGCTAATTATATCAATATCTCTATCTCTATCTCTCTCTCTCTCAATATATATATATATATTTCTCAGATACTCCCAGATTCTTTCTCTTACACTCTCTCTACCACAATACCACAAATATTCATATTAAGAAACCCAATATTTCTAAAAACATACTAGAAACAAATTCTCTCTCTCTCTCTCTCTCTCTCTCTCTCTCTCTCTCTCTCTCTCTCTCTCTCTCTCTCTCTCTCTCTCCCTCCCTCCTTCCCTCCTTCCCTCCCTCTCTGCCCTTCTCTCTCTCTTTCTGTCCAAATTAAGCACCATAACAAATTCATCACTAAAATCAGTCACATCCCACTAACCCATCCACACCAGAACCATATCAAAAACAAATTCTGCACAATTACACACACACACACACACACACACACACACACACACCCCTCTTCCTCATTTCCATACCCTCCTCATCTTATCGGCTTCAGCTTTCTCCGAGACTCGAAAAACACAGGGAGGGGGAATTGGGGGGGAAACGAGAAAGCAATATAACAATGGGTTTTTACCACGAAAATTACACCGCGAATTTGACCCTAACTGACTCTGCCCGGCAATACCCCTGATGCTATATTAAAGATTGATTTTTTATGCGCCAAATGAATGTGGCATCACAAACTGTCTGCTGACCAGGAACCGAAGACCCCCGCTTGATACGACTAAATATCCTCTATCTGTCTAAAATAAAATTGCCAATATCCTGATGGCTATCTGCAGATCAGACCACGAATCAAAAGTGACCACTAAGAGTGGACACACACACACACAGTCTTGAGAAACTCGGTCCGAATGTGTCATTTCATCTGTAACACCGACGGTGGGGGGAGAGTGAGAGGATGAGGACAGAAATGAAAGGGGGGGGATGTGTGTGAGTAACTTGGGCCTTTAAGAAATGGGAATGAAAACAAAATGAGACATGAGAAAAAAAATGAGGGAAATATGGGGGAATAAGATAGAGGGGTAAAGGTTTTTGGAGGGGTTACAAAAGGTGAAATATAAGAAACCTGGGCACGATAAATGATGGAATAAAAAGAACCAAAAGAACTAAGAGCACAAAACATTTTTGGTGAATTCTGTTATTTTATTAAAGGTATTTTTATAGCATATATCTTACACAATCTCTCTAACCACTAGACTATCACTGTATTTTTATTATTATTATTTTAAAATTTTAATTATATTTATATTAATTTTCATATGTTAATGTTTGCTGCAAGTATTTCTTTACAGTTCAATCATTCTTATTTATCAAAACTAACACACTAATCACTCTAACCACTAGACTGTCACACCATTCTCATAATTTTCAAAAATTTTAATTATATTTATTTTTATTTTATATTCTACAATTTATCACAAATACGTATTTATTTTACAGGTCATTTATTCATATTTACTCAAGTCATGAAAAAAACTCACACAACAACCTCTCTAACCACTGGACCATCACCCTGCTCGCAACTCAAAGTATGATTTGCTTCCCTGAAGAGTTCATCAGGCTGAAAAATCAGAAACTCTGTAAACTCAAGAGCTTAACCCTTTGGTGCTGCCGCTGGTTCTTTGATTACCTGCCCTTGCCTCTTGAGATACTCAAGATGGCGCTGAATGTGCGAGTTATCATTTGCACCCATGATGTAATCGAATTAGGCGAATATCTGGCATGAGGCAGAGCACTCGTTCAACAAAAACGTTTAGACGTTGCTGCCGTCTCTGCTTCCTTCGCAACGCTGCTCGTTATCATTTTGTAATTGGAATTGATTGAGTTACGCCGATCGCGAAATATCAGAAAAGGCGAGAAAGCACGACCCCAGAACTGGAAATTTATATAGTGTCAGAGACCCTTGTGTCGTCTTTTTTTTTTTTTTTTTTTTTTTTTTTAAAAAAAAAAATGAACGGATGATTGAGAGAGGGGGGGAGGAGACGACTCAGGCTAAATATTGAAAGGGGGTAAAAAAAAAAAAAAAAAGTTGGGGCATAATCACACGCCATCTTTTTAACCCGAGACGAAATGGGGCTCCGCAGAAATAGTTTCGGGTCACGACAAATGAGTACAGTTAATAAAAGTATATTGATAAGAAGGCCACTTAAGGTTGTTGGATGGATTTTTTTTTTTTTTTGTGTGTGTGTATGTTGTTGTTTTGTATTTTTTTAAGAAGAAGAAGAAAAATGGCTCAAGATTTTTGTCTGGGATTTATGCACCATATGCCCTCTTCAACTGCCATCATCATCATCATCATCATTATTGTTGTTGTAGTTGTTGTGGTGCAGTAAAAAGGGTAAACAGATGAAATGATGAGGTTGAGAGTACAGAACTATAAAGGACATGTTGGTTAAAGTGGACAGAATGGGTTTTTCTTCTTTTTTTATAGCTCATTTAAAAGTGTCTGGTGTTTTGTTAAACTTGTCTGTAATGGACACTTGACTAAGTAGATGAGATAAAATATAAAATGAGTGGGATGAAAATTTCAGTGAAGTTCAGGAGTACTTGTGTATAATGGACATTTATCAAAATGTAAACTAGCTAGTTTGTCTAAATTGTTTATCATAATTAGTTATTATATATTTTTGTACATATGTACACACACACACATTCATACATACATACAAACATACACACACACACATTCACACATACATACTTACAATATATATATATACACACATATATATACACATACACACACATTGAAACAAACACAACCATACATACATTCATTCATTCAGAAATGTATACATACAAACATACACACATACTTACATACATACAACATACCATACACAAACACATATATACATATATTCACACCTCTCATCAAG
>CM022667.1:10575037-10705037 GCA_012295275.1 Chrysomallon squamiferum | reverse complement strand
TTATTTTTAGAAACAACACAACAAAAGATTAAATTCATTAATTGGTTAAGGGGGGGGTATTTTATTTTATTTTTTATTTTTTTTATTTTTAGTTGTTGTTTGTTTGTTTTTTCTTAAGTTAGCAAGAAGGCAAGTAAAGTAAAAGAAAAATAAATAAATATATAAACAAACAAGCAATTAAAAACATCACCAAAAGAAAGTAAAACAAAGTAAAATAAATAAATATATAAATAAACAATAAAAAAACAGAACAAAACAAACAAAAAATCATTTGACATAAAATTAGTAGATCAGTTATTAACAAGCTAATAATTTATAATTTAATGTTCATAACACTGAGAACTGAATTCTCATAAATTCATAAATTCCTGTGCTTCGTAATAACTTTTAAAAATGTTTCCAGCTACAGGTCATAAATAATAACTTAATACCTCTTACACATGTGCATGGATTTTGATAGACTCATAAATTTCTGCCTAATAAACATTAAAAACCAAAAAAAAACAACAAAAAAACAAACACAACAACTTTTCTAGCTATAACTCATAAGTAACTCTTTACTGTCCAGAACCAGCATTCTAGAATTTTCTCCGATACTCCATAAACAAAACTTTATGAAAACAACAACAAACAAACTCCTCATAAAACAAAAAATCTTCTCTATCCATCATTCTATATTTTTTTTTTTTTTTTTTTTTTTTTTGGTTTCTACCACACATCTTCCAAAGATGAAATAAAAAAAATTAAAAAAAATTACCATGTTTAACACATTCTCTAAGTAACAAGTGTATCCCCTCTCTCATCACTGCAAGTGCATTACTAATAACCCCTCCCTCCATTTTTTTTTTTTTCTTACCCTACCTGCCAACAGCCCCTTTCGCCACTCCTCCAGAAAAACTTCCCTTTGAAGGTTCTGTTGATTGTTTATTCAGAAAATTCCATGTGGTGCTAAGCCAATTAGAACATTAAAAATATTGTTTGCAGAGAGCATTCCTGTGTATAGGTGTGGCAACCCGATACACTTAGAAAAGAAATTTGTAGCTAATATTTTGGCAAAGCAAAGGCTGAAAATACTGTTTGGTAAAAAAAAAAAAAAAAAAAAAATTCCGCAGTATGTTTGTCTTTGGTTAATGTCAAGTGATATCACTGCCAGAGCAGTTTACACCAGTTTTCAGTTTTATTTATGGTTGTTTGAGTTCTGAAATGTAATAATAATAATAATAATAATAATAATAATAATAATAATAATAATAATAAATATATAAATAAATAAATAAATAAATAAATAAACAACAATAATATTAATAATCAACAACAATAATAATCATAATAACAACAATACTACTAATAAATAAGAATAAGAAAAAGAACAGTAAATAATAATAATATTAATAATAATAATAAATAATAATGAATAACAACAACAATAATACAAATAATTAATAATTAATAATAATAATAATAACAATAATAAGAAGAAAAAATAACAACTACAACAACAACAACAAAATAGAAAAATGAGGAGAAAATGAAACAAACAGAAATATGTTTTACCAACTACAAGAACAACAACTACAACTACAGCAACATCAGTATTAATAAAGATCAGCAAAATTAATTATTAATTTTCAATACATTTTTATTATTTATTACAGATATTATAACTGTTGTTCATAACACCATCAGTAAGATGTCATTATTATTATAGTATAGTTTTCTGCAATATAATTATATATTTTTCTTAAAATCACAATTATTATTGAATTATTATTGTTGTGTAATTATTATTATTATTACTTTAACTATTATTATTGTTGTTATTATTACTATTATTGTTGTTGTTGTTATTATTATCATCATCATCATCATTTTTGATGTGGTTGTTATTAGTAGTAGCTGTTGTTGTAGCAATAGTAGTAGTGGTGGTAGTAATATTTAGAATATAGACCCTCTTTTTTTCTTTACTTTCCTTCTTATAATTATTTATTATTATTTTTATTATTATTATTATTATTATGATTATTATTATTATTATTATTATGACAATTAGTATCATTATCATTATCATTAGGCTGTTATTTCAGCATAAATTATTTTCATTTCTTAATTTTAAATCCAGCTCTTCCATTCTCCTCCCCATACACACTTTGACTAACAAGTTTAAAATACTTTGTACACGTACATCTTCAAATCAAAACAATTAAACTCGTTAATTCATTTATTTCCTTTTTTTCGTACAGTTCCAACACGAAACCTCTCTTCACACCTTCACGATAAAACCTTTTTCTTTTTTTTCTGTTTTCTTCCCCTAGCGGTCATCTTTGCAGATGCCCAACAAAAAAACCAAATTAGAAAAACAAAAAACAAAAAAAAACAACACCTAAAAACAAAACGAAAGCGACTGACGATGTCAACTAGAGAAACCTTTATGCTTATCTAGTAAGCAAATCAGAATTTCACAGTTTTACGAAAATTAACCGTTCTCCCTTTCGAGCCAATTTATTCTGTGATGAGCGCGTGGCCTAAGTCGACCTATAAACTGAATTTTCAAATTGTCGTACACACGATAAGGTTTTGTTTTGCCATCTCTACTTATTTTGTAAACCAAAGTTGCTCAACACAACGGGTTAAACTTTTGCCGTGTTCGCACATCAGCGCTGTATCGTCGCCGATGTGTACGTTGATTGTTAAGCGATGTTGTTTTTACTCAATTTGCCTTGAAGGCTGTATGTTGTGTGCACTAAAAACAATTGCAGTTCTATGGGCAAAGAAGAAAAATAAAATAAAAACACAATGAGATCTTTTTTTTTTTCCTTTCTCTTTCTTTCTTGGTAAAGTTCATTAAGGTTAGAAGCAAGAGCAATCAAAATTTTACCTGTGGAAAGAATTTTTTGTGTAAACTGTTAGAAAAATCTTACAAATGTAGTTTAATTTGATGGGTTTATTGTCAGTGATGTGTTTTTTTTTTCTCTCTCTCTCTCTCTCATCAAAAATGAAGATATCTGTGCTCTTTAATTTAAAATTTATCACAGTAAATATTTCTCTCATTCTCTTTTTCCCTCTCCATCTCTCTCACTATCTGTCTCTTTCTAAATTATACAAATTATATATGATAAAAATGTATTATAATAATCAACATATGTTTCTGAAAATGTAATTAATAACTGACAATTAATGAATTGTATTTAAATTTTAGAAAGAAATATATCCATTAATCATTATTCCTAAACAAACGCAAATATTTCATTAACTATATAACTGTTAAATAATAAATTAATTATCGGTTTTTAATTTTAGGAAATATTATTAAATAAACTACTTATTCATCATTAATTTCAGAAATCCTCATACATTTTGAATTTAAATTATTTTTCATGTAAAACAAACAACACATTATCTACATTTTACATAAAACATTTACAGTAATTAATAACAATGATGTATTGTTTTCATTTCTCATTTAGTCCTCATTTATCAAGAAAATAACTGTTTACTCTTAGATAATAAATTAATTTTATTTTCTCTCATGAACTTCAATAATTATTAAGGCATTAAAAGATAATAAAATGTTTTTTTTCAAATATAATTCTTCATTTAGAATACCTATTTATTTTTCTTCTTTGTGGAACGCCATTACTTATTTATTACTAACATTTCTCTTTCATTATTTTTAAAAACTAAAATGTTATTTATTTATTTATTTATTTTTGTATTTATTATTATTATTATTATTATTATTATTAAACATTTAAAAAAATTATCTTAGTAGTAGTAGTAATAGTAGTATACATTTTAAAAATTTATTTTTTATTTTATTATTATAATATTATTATTATTATCATTATTATTATTACTATTACTATTATTATTATTAATAAACACATAAACAAATTATTTTAATACTAGTAGTAGTGGTAGTACTAGTATATATTTTTAAAATTTATTTTTATTATTATTGTTATTATTATTATTAGTTATTATTGTTAATAAACATTTAAAAAAATGATTTTAATAGTAGTAGTAGTAGCAGTACTAGTACATATTTTTAAAATTTATTCTTAGTATTATTATTATTATTATTATTATTACTGTTATTATTATTATTGTTGTTGTTGTTGTTATTATTATTACTACTGCTGCTGCTACTTCTTATTTTACCATTATAACTTAGTGACTAAATACACCTGTAATTGTCTACAAATAAACTATATTCTTAATTTGATGCAACAGGTGTGTAAGCTCAGTCTGAAAAGAGTTTGCAAGAAGCTCTCAACACCTGCGATTTTAATTGCCTTTCATTTTTGTTGTTTTTGTTGACAGTTATTGTTATTAATGTTATTCAGTTATTGTTGTTATTTCAACAATTATTATGATTAATTAAATTAATAATAATAATAATAATAATAATAACAATAATAACAATAATAATATAACAATGGCAATTAAAACAGTAATAATAACAAAATTATTAAAATAATAATAAATTATAATAACAAAATAACATTTAAAAAATGACCAGTGGACATAAAATTACGTAAACAGAACAAATGAATAACCTGTTTAATCAAAATATAATACTTAAGTGTAATCAAAATAACAGCAACAAAAAATTTAGTAACAAAGGTTTAATAATTACCCCAAAAAATTAAAGTATTATTATTAATAAACATGACAAATAAATCTAGCAATTTTAACTCATAGAACATTTTTAAATGTTTTCTTAAGTTTTTTAAATTTTAAATTTTTTATTATTATTATTATGATTATGATTATGATTATGATTATTATTATTATTATTATTATTATTATTATTATTATTATTATTATTATTATTATTTTATTTTCTTTCATGATTATCTGAAACATTTTAATCATAAATTTTCAAAAATGTTAATAGCAAAACTGCCTATGAAAATGTGATGTCACATTTTTAAAATTTATTATTATAACTGTTATTGCATTTTTGCTGTTGGTGTTTTTGTTGTTGATCCTGCTATTATTATTATTATTATTATTATTATTGTTATTATTATTATTATTATTTGGTATGATTATTTATTTTAGAAAAGGTTGTGTGTTTTGAAATAATTCTTGTTCAGATTTCATTTATTATTTATCATTGTTGTTGTTGTTATTGTTGTTGCTGCTCTCGTTGTTATTTACACAAAACTACCAAAACATCATCAAACTTCTACATTCAACATCACAACAAAAACAACAACATAGAATAAAAAAATAAATTCTCCCTTTTTCACCACAAAACAAACAAGTAACAAAACAGCAAAACAAGATTTTTATCACCAGATAAAACGAAGGAGATTCTCATTAGCAGTACATGCATTCTGACACCAGCAAACACAGAACTTCTCTTTTACCCTCCATCAAAGTCAACTGTTACATTTTCACCCATCAAAATGGGTGCAAAAAATACAGTGAAAAATCACATCCCAAAAAAAAAAAAAAAAAAAAACCCAAAAGATAAAAATCCTTGAAGATGCATACTTAATATCCTTGAAAACCTCAATTTAACAACGGAACAATCAACTGTCGAGAATTGTTTATTTTTCTTTTTGTTTATTCATCACCACAGCAAGGCTGTTGAATTCAGAGACATTTTTTTTTTGTCTCCCCCCCTTCTTTTTCTAACTCTTTTTTTTTCTCTCTATATTTCTTTTTTTTCTGTCTCTTTTTGGTCAACAAAAAAGTGTCACCATCTTTGTTTTTGGAGAAGATGTGTCATGAAGGATGCTATTTTTCGTACATGTGGAGAAATATCTTAATTATGTCTTAACAGAGAGTTGATAAACATTGATGGAATTATATCATCAACAGCAAACAGTGTAATAGATACTAATAGTGTTTTTATTGTTCACCGATTCTCATAGATGGTTGAGATGTGTATCTGTCAAAATATTTGTTATTTAATCTCTCTCTCTCTCTCTCTCTCTCTCTCTCTCTCTCTCTCTCTCTCTACATACATACATTCATACATACATACATATATACATAAGTATACATACACATACACACATTAGTTGCTGTCGTTCTGTGCACCATTTACAATTTATTTTGATGTTTTATGGGTCTATCTGGTCATTCATCTGTTTGCCTGTGTGTTTGTTTATGTATGCATCCATCTATCAAAACATTGATCCATCCTTATGTATGGGAATAATGATCAATTATTCTATCAATGAAAAATGTTTTCTCATAATCCTAAACTTATATATTTTTCTTTTATTTCTATTTTATTTTTTTTTTCTTCTTCTTACTGACTTTCTTAAACATAAATACTCAATCTCTTTTATACTTTTATTTTTCTTCCTGCCTTTCTTCTCTCTCTCTCCCCTCCCTTTGTCTTTTTTTTCTCTCTCCTTCTATCTCTTTCCATCTATCCCTGTATTGTCTTTCACTCTTTCTGTTTCTTTTATACTTTCTTTTTCTCTCTATCTCATCCCTCCACACTTGCCACCCTCTCCCCCTTGCCTGCCTTCCCCTCTTGCTCTCTCTAACAAAACAACTGTTAAACTCAAAACCCCTCTAGTGTAAAACTGAGTTCAATAGCAACTGAAGCTGTCATCTCTGACGACAATTTCATGTGTACTCACAGAAAGGTGTCAATCGGCAGCCCAGGGGAAAAAAAAGAAAAAGAAAAATCTCTTAACCTGGGACAGGCTGTTCTGGGTCAACATCTCCCCCCCACACACACTCCCTGCCCCAGGCCTCTCTCCCTGTGTTTATGTTTCTGTGTTTATGCCGCAAAATAGTCAATATTTGATCCAACAATGCCGTGCAGGTATTGGACATCCGGTTGAAAGTATGGGTCTTAGAAAGAATTCCTCGATGTATTTCCGAAGATGCAAGAAATTTTTCTTTATGTTTTTTTTTTTCAAGGGGAATCTAAAACTGACTGTTTAGAACAACGATGTGAATGCTGTATCAAAAATGAAAATGAGGCTGAGAAGAATCTGCGATATTTGGGATGTTACTTTACATCATTGTTTGAAAAGAGTGAAAAATGTTGTTGTAGTTTTCTTTCCTCTTTGCTTTTACTTTTTTATTTTTATTTTTTATTTTTTTGAGTGAGAGAAAGAGATATTTTATTTTATTTTATTTTATTTAATACTGAAAATATAAAGAATAAGACAAATGTGACAGTTTTCAAAAACAAGATTTTGTGACACAGAAATGGAGATTTTTATAAATCACAATTTATTTATATATATGAGCCAAATGATGAAGAAAGAAACAGACATTTTTGAAGGATGAATTTTGTTGTTTTGTTTTCAATTTTTATTTTGTTTTTTGTTTTTTACCTTACAGACTGACATATAATTATTTTCATTATCATTTTATTTTATAGCTTCATATTTTTAAAATATTCATCTTTATTTCTAAAATTACAGCTAGCCAGCCAATTTATTTATTTTTCACCATTTTTTTTTTTTTTTTTTTTTTTTTTTTTACAAATATAGATACATCCAGACAGCGAGACAAAGATTTATTTTCTTTATTTTTACTATTATTCATTATTTTTATTTTTCATTTATTTCTATAATTGTTTTTTTTTTTTTACGTCTCTTCTAGAAATGAAGATTGTTAATTCAGTGATTTGAAAACATCTTGTTTTATTAGTAACGACTTCCTAGTACAAGTTAGGTGACTAGAGGGAACAATGAAGACTAATTTGAGTATTTTTTTTTTTTTTATTCAATGTGGAAAGTGCGACTGGCTTTGGACTGCAGAGAATACTAAACAGGCAGGATGAAGAAGAAAACACAATTGTTATACGTCCATTTGTAAATTATATCTAACTTGATGCATTTGTGTTTTGTGTGCCAATCATTTTTATTTATTTCATTTTATTATTATTCTCTTCTCTTTTTTTTTATTTGTTACTTATATTTAAAAAAAAAATTCTCTCAAATTATATTTTATTATCTTTTTATTTATTAATTTTAATATTATTTTATTATTAGAACTATTTATTTTATTATCTTATTTGTTATTTTTTTTATTTGTTATTCTTTTTCTTTATTATATATTTAGTTGTTGTTTTATTTAAATTTTATTTTGTTCATTACTTCTTTTTTTTAAAAATAATTTAATTATTAATTACACATTTAATTTTATTATCTTTATATTCCTTTCAGATATGAAACATACCAGTATTTCTAAATCAGTAATATTTAATAGAGATGAACAGACAAAGATCCAATATTATCATCATCATCATCATTATAATTATCTTTATCATTGTTGTCATCATCATAATCATCATTATTATAATTATTGTTATTATTCTTCTTCTGGGCAGTTACTCAGTTAAATACATTCCCAGATCTTGTCTGTTATCTAGATTCTTTTATTTTCTACACATTTATCTAAATTATCTAGTCACAGCTCATTTGTTATAGCATTGAACATTAACTAGACTTCCATTATCTAGACTCACAAAATGATTTAGACTAGTATGTTATCTAGTTTTGTATATTACTAGACTAGTATGTTATATAGATTTGAATGTTATGCTGCCTTGTAGGTAATCTAGCTTTGTGTGTTATCTAAACCTGTACATTATCTACACTGATATTATCTAGTCTGCTATCTGAACTGGGTGTTTATCTCAACTTGTTATTTAGATTTGTATGCTAACTAAACTGGTATGTTAGCTAGACTGAATTTCTAATGTAACCTGGTATGGTATCTACGCTTGTTTATTATCTAGACAAGCCCCTTGTTTGATTTGTGAGTATTATCTAAACTGATCGACTAAACACACTTGACAATCAGATTAGTTATGCATCATCATCTGAAAATGATAACTAAATAAATTTATCTGCGAAATTATTTTCAGCAGACAAACAATACTTTCAAACGTTCTAGGGTCATAAAATGTAAAACCATAAAATATTCCTTTTTCCTAAAAAATATTATGTTACGGAAAAAAAATAAAAACCCAACAAATTTCTTCCTTTTTTCAAAAATAACCCCAGTAGAAAAAAAAAAATGAAAAATAAAAATAAATAAATGTCTTTCTTTTGTCCAAAATAACACATTAGAAAAAAAAAAAAAAAAATGTCTTCCTTTTATCCAGAAATAACACATTAAGAAAAAAAAAAAACACAGAAATGAAATGTTAATAAATAATTTCATCTATAAAGGAAGATGGAATTGGAGACAAACATCAGGGCAGGCGATTATTACTCACTGAAAATAACCATTCAAATTATACCTGTTCTTATTCTCAAATCTATAACTGCGGAGAAAAAAAAAACACCCCCTCGGGTGCCGTTAGCCTCGACAAAAGTAATTAGATATTATACGTATAGCTGCAATCAAACTTGCCTTGCGTTATGGATAACAATAAAGAATATTAACAGAGGGCAGGACCCGATTGCGACAAAGCAGATTAAACTGTGGAAGACATTAGCGCGGAGAGCAAGTCTGCTGTGTGTATCGTGTTGTCGGCACACCGAGCCGTGATTAATGACGTCTAATATCAAATTGTTAGGAATTTATCAACGGCATATTAATATGTCCCATAGAAAAAGAACGGCACCCTGTGGAAATCAGCCAGAACCGAAACATCTTGTTCGAGGAATAAATTCGTCCTGGAGGTTTTTGTTTTGGGAGCGAGAGATTGAGAGGGGAAAAAGAGAGAATGAGAGAGAGAGAGAGAGGGTAAGGAGGGAAGGAAGGAGAGAGAGATGGGGGTTGAAGGTGTGGTGTGAGAGAGGTGGTGTGAGAGAGAGACAGACAGACAGACAGACAGACAGACAATAAAAAACAGAAAAACAGAGAAAAAGAGAGAGATAGTGAGAGAGTGAGATAGAGAGAATGATAGTATGATAGAGAGAAAATAGAGAAAAAGGGATAGAATGAGAAAGACAGGGAAACGCATAAAAAAAAAAAGTAACAATAGAAGATTAGAAAGAGAGAAAGAAAGAAATGAGAGAAAAAAGAAAATGAAAAAAAAAAAATTTAATTATAAAGGATGATGATCAGTTTAATAAATCAAGATTTCAACAATAGTAAAACGCAGTTGCCCATGCAGCAATGAGGCGAGCAAAAACGATGTTAACACGTAACTAGTCACAACCCCGATGATGTTATCAACAGAAGAATAAAAAAATGCCTGAGACTGCAGCAATTTGAATGCATATGGCTGAATTACCCATCAACATCATCGCGGGTCAGGTGCGATCAACACTAAGTTACAACTGCCACATCATCGTGAGCAACGGCTTATGTGAGTATCAATCATAACGTGATACTCAAGATGAACACAGATACATTCGTGCATGGGCAGAGACAGACAGAAACCTCCCCCAGGAGAGAAGGAGTCGCAGAGTTTTTTTTTTATCACTGCCCATTTCCAGCTCAGAAATCTTCAACACTCAATCAAGCATTAAAAAAAAAAAAAAAGAAAAGAAAAAGAAAAAGAAAATCATTCCGTTGCAAATGTTAGAAAAATGCCCAACACGACACGACAATCGCTGAAAACGGTCGACTTTGTTAATTAGCGTGTCAAAACAATTAACACGCTTCATCGTTTAAACGTACGTTTGCGACACCTCAGCGATAATATTCACGTCGTATCGGCAACGTCTTCCGTCACCAATGTCGACGATCCATCATAATTACAGACGGGGAAAAAAAAAAAAAAAAAAAAAAATCCTATTTACTCACTAACTTTTAGAAATAATATATAATTTTCTTCCTGCTATTGAATGATGCGTTTAAACTGTAGCAGTCCGTTGCATGGCAGTAATTGTTCCTTGGAGTTGAACATAAACACACACATTTTGATCACCGACGATTATTTCTGCTGGTCTCGGTGTTCGGAACCAGCTCGTTCAATTTCCGCATGTGTGAATAAACAATTTATATGCTAAACTGAAACAGTGTTAAAAAGCAGAGAATATAACTTAGTATAGATCCAAAGCCTTAATAATATTGTTTGATTTTTGCACCGAAATATTAATCTGAGCAGCTGAGATATTTTTCGTGCTGAGGTTTGTTAAACATTCAAGAAATTTTATTGTACTGTTAAAGATATATGCATTTTTTTGTTGTTGTTGTTGGTGGTATGTTTTTTGTTATTTCTGTTAATTAATTTATATTTTACAGTTGTTGAAGATATGTAATATAGAACGGAATTTTGATATCATATCAAAATGTTTGGTATAATAATCATGATAAAATAATAAGGAAGTGTGTATGTCTCTGTGTGTGTGTGTGTGTGTCTGTCTGTGGATGTTATATTTCTTTATGGTATATGTCTGTGTTTCTGTATTTTTTTGTGATTACAAGAAACACACAAGAAAACTAATTTAAAAACAAACAACCAAATCGCTCGACAACAAACAAAACTCAAAATTAAATCTAACTCCACTTTCCACGAACCTTTCTCTCCACGCCATCACTCCTCGACGCCCCCCACCTACAAACCACCCTCCTCACCCATCCATCCATCCATCCATCCATCCATCCATCCATCCACCTTTTCAAACTGAATGCCACGTTTAAGTAGGCCACTGGTAATGAAAACGTATCAACGAAGACGAGAAGAAATAAAATGACATCGTGTCTCGGAACATAATTAATTTACTATGAAATAACACAGCTGCGACAGACTAAAAGAAACACAATTAAATCTTTCCTAAATGATATTTTCTTTTGCCCCCCCACCCACTGTTTTGAAGAGCAGAATTCAAAAATTCAAAACACTCACAGAGTTAGCGGTGTGCAATATAATAACTGAAATGTCAAGTGCTAAAAAAACAAATTAAATAAATTAATATATATATATATATATATATAAATACACGTATGTATAATTTTGAATTATTACCAATTTGGTACCGTGCATTAAATACGTCTTTTATTAGTTCCTTTTTTTTTTTTTTTTTTTTTTTTTTGTAAAAGAGTTAGGCGTAAGACCATAATTGCCTGCTGTGTGATATTCAGCGATATTGAAAAAGATTACATTTATGGCTAAATTGATAATAATTCCTAATAACGGAGAACAGCGGGAATGCAGTCTGCGAGACAGAATATTTCTGATATAAATTAGCCGTCAATGCTGTCGTATGAGAAACATTTCTAAAGCTTCTCCGAGTCCGATGAGATGGAATTTACAAACAACAGTGGTGAAATCCAGGTTATTAATGGCTGTAATATATCTTATTTGCTCATTTACTTATTGTAAGAATAGTTAATGATGATGATTTTTACTTATAATAAGTGTGATTAATGATGATGATTTTACTGATAAGTGTAATTAATGATAACGATTTTACTTATAATAAGTACAACGAACGACAATGACTTTACCTATAATGAATGACAATGGTTTATTTAAAATTATTTTTAATTTTCGTTTATTTAATTACATATTATAAGAATAATTAATGATAATGAAGATATTTATTTATTGCAAGAGTAATATTACAAGATTAACTATTGACTTAATTTAATGTCTTTATTTTTAGAGTATTTAATGATTTTATTTAATAAATAGGTAATTAATGATAATGATTTTACTTACTAAAACAGTAATTAATGATGATGATTTTACTTAATAAAACAGTAATTAATGATAATGATTTTACTTAATAAAACAGATATTAATGAAGATGAGTTTATTTAGAAGTGCACTGATTTTTACTTATTTAATTTACTGATTATAATTAATGATAATTGATTTTGCTATTTATAAAAGTAATTGATAATAGTTATTTCAATTATTATAAGAGTATATTAAAAGAAAGTAGAGAAGATGGAATAGATAAATAAAAAGAAAGAAATATTTCTTTATGTTTCCACCAAGACAAAAAAAATATTTAAGTATGAATAACAGTAATAATAGTAATAATGAATAAATAAATAAATAAATAAACATTAATAAAAATAATAAAATAAAACATATAACAAAACTGAAACATTTAAGGAAATACGTTTTCAATAACATTATTTCAATAACTGACAATATTTTCAAGGAAATGAAAGATGGAAACAAAGAAAGAAAGAAAGAAAGAAAGAAAATATAACCAAAGGGGATCAAAAGAAAATGAAAAGACAAAAAAAGAAATGATCAAATCTTTTCCCTCAGTTCAACTGCTATCAATAAATCATAAACTGATTGACTTCATACAATAAACAAACAAAAGCTTTTAACACAAAAAAAACCCAACTTCCTTTAATAATATTTCAATTTCTCTGTCACAACTCGACCCATAAATTGTTTTATCATTTGACAAGATAACTGAAATTACCATCTGCTTTTTTCATTTTTCTTTTTCTTTCATAAATTTCTTTCTTTTTTTTTGCTTCCTCATTTTTTTTTTTTTTTTTCATTATTTAATGTTTTGTTCTCTCACAAACAACACCATCAAAGGCAGGATTTCACACAAACCCCCCCCCCCCAAAAAAAAAAGAAAAACAGAGAAAAAGAAGAGAAAAAGATCGACCTCCAATATGGCACTCGTCTAAAATTTCATAAAATAATGAAAGACTTTGTGCAATTACTGGCTACTTAACAAGAAGATCTCCTTGCTTCTCGAGGTCTGACATCTTTGATAGATGACGGATATTTGGGACTATTTATCTCCTGTTATGATAAAACTCGAAGATCAGGAAAGTGACAGTGGTTGCCTTCTTGTTTTGATTACATATTAACTATTCATAGACGAAGCCTGACAAAAATTGATGGGAAAATTTCGTCTTTTTCAAAACCTGCGAAAAATTGGAAAAAAGAAAAGGACAGTAGGACAAAGAAAGGGAGAGGAAAGGATGAAGGAAGAGAGATAATGATAAAGAAAAATTAAGAAAACGAGCCAGAAGGATGAAGAAAGAAAGAAAGAAGGATAAAGAAAGACAGATAAGGATGAAGAAAAAGAGAAAAACGAAGAGAGAGGGAAGATGAAAGAGAGAATGATGAAGAAAAAGAAAGACTATAACAGTAAAGAAATTGTAATAATAATTATTATAATAAATTTTAAAAATATTGTTATTGAGATACAATAACATGACTTTTACACTATGAAGAAAAAAAGAATTTAAAAAATCTTTAAAATTAATAAATTAAAAATTCAACTTCAACAAAAGATTGATGATTTTTGCTATTTTTAAATCATTTGCTTAATTTTATTTATTTATTATTATTTATTATTTATTTATTTTTATTTTTGCTTTTATAATAATTTCCTGATATTATATGATATATCTCTGTGTGAGTAAAGTATCTGTAATATTTTAAAATTTATTTTTTCTTAAATATTCTGTCCTGTCTATGAATCAATTCATAAATCAGTCTATCTATCTGTCTGTCTGACTGACTGCCTCTCAGTCTGTCTGTCCATCCACCTATCTATCTATCTATATGATAAATAAATAAACAAATAAATATATACAAAAATAAATATTAAAAAAAAAGCAGTAACTAAAAAAAACTAAAAAAAACTAACCCCTCAAATAAAAAATAAAAATATAATAATAAATAAATAAAAATAATAGTAATAAAAAATAAATACGTAAATAAATAAATAAATAAATAAAAAGACAAATAAATAGTATTTTGTAACTGGGACATGAAATTTAACTGTTTAGATATTTAAACATAAAAAAAAACAAGATGGTGGACATTTTACAGACTGTGTTAAGAGGAATGATGTAGTCATGTGACTTGTTTTCCATCAACATTTCATAAACATTTCAACACTCCAGTTACTTTAACAGACCTAATCCTGGTAAAAGTCAATCACTTTAACAGATGAAATTTGTGATTCATAGTCTGTTCATTTGTAAGTGTGTGTGTATGTGCATGTGTGTGTGTGTGTGTGTGTGTGTGTGTGTGTGTGTGTGTGTGTTCATGTGTATATGTATGTATGAGAGAGAGAGAGAGAGAGAGAGAGAGAGAGAGAGAGAGAGAGAGAGAGAGAGAGAGAGAGAGAGAGAAAGTCACTGAATCAATGTAAAAAATAATATTCCCAGAAAAAAAAAATATAAAAAAAAAAACCCCAGCAGAACAAAGACATGTCATGTTCTCTTTTCATAAAAACCAGTCAACAGAAATATAATTATTAAATAAAATAAAATCTTGACGAGCATATAATATTGTCTCAAGACATCTTTTCTGAAATTCTCATCAAAAATGGATAAAACATAATCCACTGAGAGCCAGATGTCACAGCGTAATGTGAATATAATAGCGAGAAATATTAGAGATTTATCAAATTTCAAAAATTTCCAGAAATGCAGAATCATTTTATGACGAGAAAATAACAGAATTTGAGAGAAAATTTGACAACTTCACCTCTCCTGGGAGCTACAACTGGAAAATTGATGACATTTTCATCTGCAGATTGGTTAGATTGGGAAAAAATTATTAAATAATAGCAATAGCAGTAATAATAATAATAATAATAATAATAATAATAACAACAATAATAATAACAGTAATAATAACAATTATAATAATAATAACAATCATAATAACAGTTATTATAATAATAATAACAATGATTATAATTATAATAATAATGATAGTAATAATAACAACAATAATAATGAAAATAATATAAATATAAAAAGAACAACAATAACAATAACAATAACAATAATAATAATAATAATAATAATAAATCATTGAATGAATGAATGAATTAATAAAAACATCAACAACTTCACTATTCAATGTACAATTATCTGAGCATTTTAAATTTATAAATTCATCAAAAATACTACTGTGATCATTAAAGTATTTTTTTTGAAGGAAATAAAGAAACATTTGGTAGCAATAGAATTAGGAAATAATAAGCTGAACAAAGTGACTTTACTGAGATGAATTTACTTATTAACACCCACAGATACAAGACAAGATATTCTTCTTCATCAAACTTATATTAATAAGTAAATCTGTACAAACACAAACAAACTAATGAAAAAATGAAAAATGAAAAAAACTGATATTAATAAACAAATAAAATAAAATAAATAAATATATAATTAAATAAATAAATAAACTGAAAAGTAAATGAATAAATAAACAAACAAATAAATAAATAAATAAACAAGTAAGAAAATAAGTTAATAAAATAAATATGTAAACAAAACACAAAACCAATAAGTAAATAAACAAACAAACAAACAAACAAACAAACAAACAAATGATCAAACAAACAAACAAAACATTTCACACACTCTCTTAAACCCATTAACAGACATTACACTCATATTTCACTATTTGATCGATCTATTAACTAATCTCTCCCGATGCTAACAGGATAATCCTTTAATCCGGCCCGATCTTCGAATCCTTCAGTCATATTTACAGTTATCAGACAACACTTACAGTGCGACTGTCATCATTCAAACCTAAGCTTTTAGTTACAACGGCGTTAAAACTGACAGCAACATCGAACCCCTAGAGACGGCGAAAAAAAAAAGAAAAAAAAAAAAATGGATATGAGAGGTCTGTCTTAACTCTCGTAGCTGGCTATAAATCATAATATTCACACTTAAGATTGCTTCAAGATGGCACTTAACCCTCATCTCATGGCACATTTTCTGCCTCTCAATCAAATCTATGAATATTAGTCTCGTCAGGCCTCGTGCGAGAGATGAAGTCGAGATATGATCAATATGCGAACAGGGCTCGTATGATATTGGTGACAAATATCTCTCGTATTAATCAAATCTGGAGATTCGACAAGTGAACACAAAATGGCGACACGATCATAATTCCGGTCAACACACGCAGGCAGAGGGCAAGTTCGAGGGTCTTTTACAGGGATATTAAAATTAATAAATGTCGAGACGTGGATTATTTGATAATCTGTCTTGATCGTAATTTTTATAAATGTTTGTAATTGTGGAAGATGTCAGAGAGATAAAATGGATCTTGTAGTTTGAGAAAAAAAAATGTCATGTGTGGATTATTTAATAATCTGTCCAGATTTGTTGAGTAATATTTAAAATATTCCTAATTCTGCGAAATAAAGAGAGAAATGGTTCTTTAAGTTTCAGATTAAAAATTATAAATGTAAAAAAATGGATTATTTTATGATTTTTGGTGATAGTCAAGTAACTTTTTTAAATATTCCTAAAAATGGAAAATTCAGAGAAAAATGGCTCTTGAACTTTAAATTAAAAATAAAAAATGTTGAAAAAAAGATTATTCCATAACCTCTCTTTATCATCAAGTAATTTAAATATTTTAATGCAACAGCCATAATGATATAACTGCTCTTGAAGTTTGAAATTAAAAATAATAAATGTTGTAAAAATATGATTTAACCAAAATACTGTGACAGTTTAATAACTCTGAAATTTAGTTAATAAGTTTAATCAACATTACAAGGATAAATTATGACAAAACAGCTCTTAAGGCTTATGATTGAATATTTTCAGATGAAGATGATTCTACAAGCTTCAATCTGATACCCATTCATCCTTGTATCATGTTTATTTCCAGAGTTGTGGCCAGATATGTCCAGACCAACTGAAAGGGCTTTTTCACCCTGCAAATAACAGTGTTCATCCAAAAAAGGGTCTAAAACACACCTTAGGATTAATATCTTTCAGTTTCATCAAAGAAATAAGACAGAACATAGATATAAACCCATTTTTAATAAAATATCAAAATCAAAATTCTTTTATCACTTCCCTTTTGTTGCCTAAAAGTCAATATTAGAACATGAGACTTAAGACTTGATTTGATGTGATGGGTCACATTTGTCTTGGGAAACAAAAACAAACACACACACAAAAAAAAACAATCACTTTACTTTGAAAATGAATGAGATATGTGAAGCCTAGTACCACCTGTCTAACCACTGAACTAAGAGTTGTTTCTGATACATACAAACATACATCCACCTCTTTCATTTATTTACACATACACAATGTTTACAATCACAGGTATACATAAATAAAACATATATTAAGCTATTAATTTGTTAAGTTAGTAAGTAAATAAATAAATAAATAAATGAAATAAAGTAAAATAAAATAAATAAGTAAGAAAAAATAAATAAATAAATGAAATAAAGAAAGAAATTAACAAACAAAACAAACAAAAAATAAATTTAATTATCTTAATTAGTTTTATCAGATGCTGCAGATCATTATTCATAAAATATCTCCCCAATCAACTGTCTATCTACAAACTTATCCTGTACACCTAAAACCACATACTCCACCAATCTTCTACAAAACAAACTCTCCACACCAACTCCATCCAAACTTTCTTCCCCACTTCTCACTGAAAAAAAACAAAAAAGTTCCCCCCCATCAAGCTATATTAGCTATAAATCCCTCCAGAAAACCCCAGTCTCAGAAAACACTGCTAGTTATGGCATTATTTTCATAGCCACACTGTAAGTTCACAAGATATTAACCCAATTTTATTTTTGTGCGTCAATAATTACATTACTGGCAGCCTAAGCATCGTCGCGTACAGCATCTCAATGCGCACAGCATCGCACGCCAAGTACATTACATCGGCCACTGCTGATTCGCGGCGCTACTGAAACATATGAATTACATTTAATAATCTTGTTTGACATGCAGGCGAGCGAGTGAAAATGAAATTTGCCCGTCTCAAATATTAGGCAAAAATTTCTTAAGAATGGAAACAGTGATGGTGATGGAAAATCAATAACCGTGGCAACAGAGCGTGTGACAACAAAGAGGTTGACGGCAATAATGACGTCTGATATTGCTCCTAACATGTGCTAACTAATAGATATGTCACAAGGTCTCCTTATCAATGTCATCGGGCTCCTTCTCGACTGCACTTCGGGGTCAAAATGATCATCTTCAAGCTGAAATGGTTTTCGCGATGGGGCAAATTGTAAAACAATCATTTTTTCGTTGTTTTTTTTTGTGTTTTTTTTTTCTTTATTTGTTTCATTTTTTTTTTTCATTTATTTACATCTCGGCATGTTTTAAGGGGAAGCGAGACTGCTAAAAGAGGCTTATGTTCATAGAATGGATAATTATGAATGTTTTAAGAAGAAAAAAAAAAAAAAAAAAAAAAAAAAAAAGATCTGGGGGAAAGAAGAAAGAAAAAAAAGAAAAAGAGAGAAGAAAAGGAAAAAATAAAAAATAAATCCATGTCGTAAATCTTTCTCTTGTTATTCTCTTTTTGAGTTCTGTGCAGTCTTTCTGGAGGTTTTATAAGATAATCAATGAGGGGATAATGTGATAACAAGAATTATTACACACATGCAAAGACGTTATAAGCTGTATTTTGATAATTTATATCATCTGAACACGTACGCCTTGCACTTAATAGGGTTTTATTTTTTATATTTTTTTAATTCTTTTTTAACACCTGATGGAATTATTCATTAGTCATTTTAAATGAAGACTTGTTGTAAATTATTTTCAAAATAAAAAGAAACACTCTCCCTCCTACTGTCAGAGTTGAATTTTAGGTTAGAAAACTTATCGAGAGAAATTTAATTCCTTTTGTTTGCATTTTATTTTGATTTATAGCAGTAAGATATATATGTATAGACAAATGCACATACACACAGACACAGACACACACATATAAACATTTAATACACAGATAGAAAGATAGATAAAAAAATACATAGAAATATAAACAGATGGCCAAAGTCAGAGAGAAACAGAGAGAAAGAAAAATAAAAACTAATAATCTTTCATTAATTTAAACACGCATATACATTACTAACATATATTATATTCATACAGAAAATATGCAGTAACATACACACCACACAAACACACACACAGAAACATACACACACCTAACCCCGCCCTTCCTTATATTACAAAGCAGACAGGTGCAATAACTCTAAACCCTCCCTCCCTCACCATTAGACCCTGTTTTTATTAGCAATAACTGAAAAGTAAGAACCAAAACGAAAAGAAAAGAAAAAAAACTGTTCACCAAAACCACACACATCCATTCCAAAGATAAACTAGCATATACAGCTGTATAAACACAACTTCATATTCTGGGATGAAATTAAAAAAAAAAAAAAAAAAAACTGAAAAAGAGAATAAATCCAAGAAAAATAACATTTTTGAAATTTTATACTTCTTTTTCTGTTGCAGTTATAAATCTGTGTTTTTAGTTGATTTTTAACAAGATGTACTTAAAAAAAAAAAATTAGATATATACTTCGAATTTGAAATTAATCTGATTATTGTTTTTATTGTTGTAAATAATAAACACAGTTTGTTTTTAAATTATAAATTTTCAGAAGATTATTATGTAAATAAATAAGTACATTTTCTAAAATTATAATTTTCAGAAGATTATTATTATTATTATTATTAACAGTAAGCAATAATAATAACAATAATGATAATAATGATGATGATGATGAAAATAACAAATGCAATAAAAAAAGACAAAAAATATATAAGAATACAAAACAAAAACTCTTTTTCTTTTCATTTTTAATTAACAAATTCACAACAAAACATCCTTGACACAAACTTGTTAACTTCTCCATTTTCTTTTTTTTTTCTTTTTCACTTTTCTCATTTTTATCAGGAAAAAATTTACAAAAACCTGACACATTTTTTGACAGATGTAATTTTTCATGTTACTTGCCCTTTATGATATTCTTCCAGTTGAGTGGCCATCATGAAAATAAATATCAGAGCGAACATCCAAAATGTCAAACGAAATGGTAGCGATCAATAATATTATTTCTTTTTTCCATTCCGCGAGGATTTCTTGTTTTCAAACAGATTCTTTAATTTAATAGTTCATTAGATTCCCATATTCCAGTGACATCTGTCAGTTATTTATAATGCTCGCTGATGATGGTTGGCTGTGTATGACTTGACATCACTTCCTGTCAAATGGCAGCTACCAGACAGAAGTCTTGATAAAGCGAGATTGTTTTGGTTATAAACCTTAGAACAGTTTTCTGAAGGGAGATAACTGAAGGTGTTGTTTGTTTAATTATTAATTAAATAATTAGTTAATTAATTTTATTTATTATTATTATTAATGTTAAGAAACATGTTTAAGGTCTTGCAAACATTTAAAATTAACACTGTAGCAAAACAAATAAATCTGTTATTTATATATTTATTTAGTTAGTTACTTAGATGTTATTGTTATTGTTGTTGTTGTTGTTATTATTATTATTATTATTATGAAGAATTTTTGTTGTGGTTGTTTTTCACATATTTGTTGGATTTAAAAATTTAAAAAATCAGAAAACATGTTCAACTACTGTCCACAAAATTAAACAATTCATCTTGTCCTCGTTGCGAAGGGAGATAACTGAGGATGTTAATATGTTGTCTCTGGCATGGTAGACAAAAGTCAATAATGTATTAACTCTCACGGGTTACAGAAATGAAATTATTCACAGACATTCCCAAACAGCAGACATTTTTAATTTCAGACATCATAAATTTAAACAAAACAGAAACTGTATTGTTTTTATTCTTGTACATGTTATTTAACCCACTAGCTGATGATGACAATGATGATGATGGAGATTATTAAATTTATGATTAAAATAACTGTGAAGATGATGATGATTAAAATAATAATGACAGTAATAATAATTAAGATGTTTATATCTTAATCAAAATGACAATTCAGAATTATCTTTCAGCAACATTTTCATCATCACTGTATACAAAATCATTATCATAAAAATGATGATAATGATGATGATTTTGATCAGTAGTTGAAAAAAGCGTTTGCTGGGATTGGATCCATTATTAAAATAAAACTGTTAAGCTAAAATGAAAGCAACAATTTGTTCTTCCTTTTTTTGTAATTAAATAATTTAATTCTCAATTCCATTTTAATTTTTTTTAAGAAAGATGGATAGAAAGAAGAAAAGAATAAACAAAAGAAAAAACAAGATTAAAATGGAAGAAAGAAGATAATAAAGTGGGAAGAAAGAAAGAAAAACAAACTTGACCGACTTAACGACAGATATATAGAAATAAGAAACAAATGAAAGACTGAAAAACTATAAAACAGAAAGAAAAAAAAATATAAAGAAGATAAATACAAAATTATAAAAGCCGTATTGCTTATTTTCAAAGAGAAATGACATCAGGTACGACGCTAACATATCAAATATGGGGTCTTCCCCTGCGGACTGCATTTCAATCAATCAGAAAAACACGGGATTTATCATCGAACATCACCAAATCTCCTCTTCTTTCTCTCTCTCTCTTTCCATTCCTACCTCTAATCGCATGAAAAACTTCCATAATAGTCGCGTAAATGGCCCCATTTTTCATCTTTTGCCGACAACATTAAGAAAAATGCCTGCAGACGACTGCCGGCTTGAAATGCAGAAAAATTGTTTTTGACGAAGATGACAGTAAGAGCAGAAATCGTCTCTCTAACTGCTGCTTAGTGCATTATTGCAAATAAAAGTAATTTAAATCAGCCAGAGGTTTTTGTCTTTCTGTAATAACGGTCAATCGATGGCTTCTGAAGAAGACGGTTGTTGTCATTCGGCTAATAATTATAATAATTTGAAGTCGATGAGATTTTTGAGATTTAAAAAAAAAAAATTTTTTTTCTTTGCTTTCTGTTATTTCTGGGTACCAAAGTCATGAAATGTTCGTTTCGGTTATATTTTAATATGATACAAGATGTGATGATGATGATAAGAAGAAAACAATGATGAAGAAGATGAAGATGAAAAATAATAATAATTAGTAAAAAGAAACTTTTTTTTCTCCCTCTCTGTCTCACGTTCTCTCTCATTATGTAGTTTCTCTTATATTTTAAGATATATATGTATTTATATATATCTTTTATACTGTTACATTGCTAATAATATTGGAAAACCCAACAAAAAACAAAAATATATTTATAAATGTTGAGTTTTTATTATTCTCTCTCTCTCTCTCTCTCTCTCTCTCTCTCTCTCTCTCTAATAATAATTATTATTAATATTATTATTATTATTATTATTATGTTTTTTTTGTTATTTCTATTTGTTTGGTTTTCACTCATTTATTTGTTTATTTATTTATTTATTTATTTGTACTGAATCTAGTGTCATGAAATGTTTTTTTTATATCCATTTTATTTCTTTACATGATTCGTTTATTTAATTAATTCATTTTATTTAATTACTTCGTATTTTTTTTCCATGTCAGGAATTGCTTTCCTTTATGCTACAACTCTTCTCTGCTTATACAGAAATAAATTTTACAATAATAACATCTCGTTTTATTTTTGTTAATGGTGCCCCACGATCGTAAAACCAATTTTCCATCACTCAGTAATGCATCTATTTCAACATATTATTGCTAATAATTATAAACATTCAAAACAAAAGGGATTTTACTTTTTTTTTTTTTTTTAAAACTCCATTAACATCGGCCACAGTGTCATGAAATCATGTTTCCTGTATGTTGCAATACATCTACATTAACACACAGTTCATCCTTTGACCTTTTTAAGGAAATGTCTTCGGCTAACACACACAGGAAATAATAAGAAATTTGTGTCCATTAATAAACAGTTCATAGACGAGATATAAAACAAATGGACGGGAATATACTGCATCGGAACATGCGATCATAACATAGCACGAAAGAAAGAAAAAACCAGAAAAAAACCAGAAAAACATCATCGAAAACATAAAAATTTTGACGTAGACGCAAACGTATTATGAGAATCCAGTCCAGCACTTTGAGATTAAAAATAATTGGAGGGATAAAAGAACAAAAGAGAGTTCAAAGAAGGGAGATTATTCAGAACTAAATTAATAAACTCGGAATGGCTGTAAATGTGGAAATAAATGATGCATACAGAACGAGATGGTGCAAGATAAATTATGGCAATATGAACTCAGATGGAGATGTAAATATTTTCAGTTTTAAATATTTTATTGATGTGGTGATTATGACAGATTAAGAGCTCTAAGATAAAATACAGGGGACTAGACATACAGTGAATTATTAAACAAAATGTGACTCATAAATTTGTTGTTTTTTTTGGTGATGATGGGATTTGTGGTTATTTCAATATATTTTTGAAAGAGAGAGAAAATGTAATTTAATATATATATATATATATATGTCTGTGTGTTTAATATATAAATATATATATATAAATATATGTATAAATGTAGGTATATATGTAAGCATATGTATATGATGTGCTTATATCAGAGTATATGTATGAAGAACACACACACACACATATAGGTGTTTGTGTGTGTGTGTGTGTGAGTGTATGTAGGTGTGTATGTATGTGTGTGTGTGTGTGTGAGATGCATATATATCTGTGTATGAGTATGTGTTTATGTTTGAAGAGCACATCCACACACACACATATATATAGGTGTGGTGTGTGTGGTGTATGTGAGTGTGTGTGAGTGTATATATAGGTGTGTGGTGACTGTGAGTGTGTGTATATGTATGTATGTGTGTGTGTGTGTGTGTGTGTGTGTGTAGCATAAAACAAACAATTAACAACAACAATATTAAACAACATCAACACCTAGTCCACTGCTAAAAACAGACATAACCAAAAACTCTACACAAACTGAGTGTAAGAAAAACAGCTTTATTGCAGTCTTCTCATAAAATAATCAGTAAATGTTTATGAATAAATCTGTTCACACTAAGCTGGAAATGAAACGAATGTGCATGGGCTGACATGGATAATGTCCAATTTTTCATAAAAGATTCCAGAACTATTTGGAAAAAAAAAAAATCATTATGACCCATTAATCTGCAGAACAAACACAAATCCCCCTTCCATCATAAAAAAAGAAAATTTCAAAAAAAAAAAACCCACTAAAAAGATCTTTTCAGACATCATTTATGCTATTTGCTCAATTTCAAAACATTATCGACAAATTATAATTCTTCATATGAAGGCAGAAAAAGAAGAAAAAAAAAAAAAGAAACAAAAAAAATAAATCTAGACGAGATTTTCGGCGGATTAGGAAAACGAGTCGATGCAAGTATTTTATCGCGTCCCATGATGGCAATTTCTCCTCGTATCCATAGCGAAGAATGGAAGCTATCCAAACATTATCTTCCGTCATTTCGGAAAACATCAATTTTCACACCTTCATACAGAAGAGGCAGATGGGAGCACTAATCTCAACAGGCGACAGAAAGGATATTATAAAAATGTGCTAATGCTTTCTTTGAAACTAATACCCAATTTATATCTGAAGGTTTCGCACTGATCCGAATATTAAAACTCGTTCTCAAAGAGGAAGTAATAGGTAACTTAGCACTGTTAATAGTCCACTGTGTGAGGCACTTAGGACACTGGGATCAATTCCCAGTAGAGGCTAAGATCAGTGTTAGAGGTGTGATAGGCTACAAGTTCAGTCCCCAGCAGAGATAAAATTACTGTTTGAAGTTGTGATATGGCTTGTGACTGGACAACAGGATCAGTCCCTGGTGAGGAGTGTAATCCTTTATTTTCTGTTCCAGCTAAATGTCAGAAACATACATTTTAAATACATAATATCAGTTGTTATTCCTGCAAGAACATTTTTGTTCAGAATTTGTTTTGTATCAGTATTAACTATCAGTAATGGTTTGATATTTCATATATGTACATGCTCAAACACACACACACAGACACACAGATACACACATACATGCTTTTTACAGCATATTAAAATCTGATTTTATGAATATCAAGTTTATCAGGTAAAATAAATCACCTTGATAATTACATACTAACAAATAAACAAAACAGTGTTAATACAGATCTTTCTTTAAGTGTCACTATCATATATACACCCTAATACACATGGAAATCATTCTGTAAATAATTTGCAGAGCTTTTTGCCTCTTTTTCCCTTCCTTTCCCTCAATCCATCTTTTACATACTAATAAGATCATCTTGCTTTCTTTCTGTTTCAGTTTCAGTCTGTCTCTTTTTCTCCACATCTTGTTCTGCCTCTCACAAACCCCTCTTCCTCTCTCTCTCTCTCCTCTCTCTCTCTCTCTCTCTCTCTCTCTTCTCCTTTTCTTTTTTCTTTCTGTCCTTTCTCTCTCCCTCTTTCTTTCTCCTCTCTCTCTCTCTCTCTCTCTCTCTCTCTCTCTCTCCTCTTTCTTTCTTTCTCTGTCCTCCCTCCTCCTTCCCTCCCTCCTGTCCCTCTCTCTCTCTCTCCCCTCCTTTCTCATCCCTCTGTCTGTCTGTCTCTCTCTCCCTCTCCCCCTCCCACCCTCCTTTCTTTCTGTCTCCCTCTTTTCCCCTATCTGTCTGTCTCTGTCTCTGTCCCTCCTCCTCCCTCTCTCTCCTCTGTCTCCTCTGTCCCTCCCTCCCTCCTTCCCTCCCTCTCATCTGTCTCTCTGTCTCTCCTCCTCCTCCCCTCTTTCTCTGTCCTCCCTCCCTCCCCCCCTCTCTCTCTCTCTCTCTCTCTCTCTCTCTCTCTCTCTCTCTCTCTCTCTCTCTCTCTCTCTCTCTCTCTCTCTCTCTCTCTCTCTCTCTCTCTCCCTCCCTCTCTCTCTCTCTCTCTCTTCCCCCTCTGTCTTCAACCAAACACCAAGCTGCTGGCTGACACAAAGTACCCGCGACTCTCTCTGATGGAACATGTGATTGCATGCATTACGTTATAACTCTTTCGGCTTTTTAACCCAAAATATGGATCCTTTGACGCCAATCAATCTAGAGAGGAGAAAGCCTTTCAGATGAAATTAATGATGGGTAATGTTATAATCCAAAAATATAGAGCTTTTACACAGACAACAGCCGAGGGATCAAGTCAAAAGACCACTTGTCAGAGAAAAACACCATCTGAATAGGAATACACTGGAAACACAGATGGAAGGATGGATGGATGGATGGATGCATGGATCAAGAAATACAGAAATATTGCATTGAAGGCTGGATGGATAGATTGGATGGACAGATAAGGAGGACAGAGTGATTAGTATGTGTGTGTGTGTGTGTGTATATATGTATGTATATATGTATGTATATATGTATGTATGTTTGTATGGAGAAACAGATAGATGGATAAATGTCAACTTAAGAAGCACATTGACAGATCAGTGGATAGACACATATGAACAAACAGATTGTTGGATAGGATCTGAGGAGTAAACATATTAGAGAAAGCAGTACTTAGATCTGGAAAGAAAGATGGATGGACATTGTTGTAATGAGTGGATCAGGATAAACCTCACTCATGCATCATTTTCAGACTTACATTTACACACTGTCACATTCAAATTAGTGTAATGTTATAAACCTAGACACATATAAATTACATACACAGAGAGAGAGAGAGAGAGAAAGAAAGAAAGATACAGAGATAAAGAGAAAGAGAGATACAGGCCCATATATAATTTTTTGATACAATCATATACATAAACGCTCCTACTTAACATACATTAACAGATTGAACTAGTACACTCATACTTGCATATCACGTTTAAAGCTCATTTCTTTTTAACACACAGAGACAAACACATGTAAACTCAAACCTCTTCATACACTCAGATACTCACACAAAAACACACACACACACAAATATACACAAACACATGCACACAAAGACACATATTTACATTGAAACATAATCACACATAAACAGCCATACATATTTACTCATACACAAAAGTAAATTATTACAAAGCCATTTTACATCACATCCTTTCATGTTGTTTTGTAGGGGTTTTTTTTTTCCTCCAAATCCTTCAATATGTTAATAACAGCTTTACCGCCAAAGACAATGAAAAGGCTGGAAGGGATGGAAATCTCAAACATCGCACACACACACTCACAAAATTGCGTTACCACATGCAAGCAACGGTGAAGAAAATTCTATTTTGTCGTATAAATTGCCACCTTTTTCCTCCCATTATCTTTACTCTTTTGATAGATGGTCGCAGAAACGAGGCATAATTACACGATGAGAAGCAAGATGTCTTGCATGCCATCACTTCTTGCAATAAGGTCCTTTACACACACACACACACCAACCCCCAACAGAAGCCTCATTCATTCCCCAGTGACCACTGGAATTATGTGGAAATAATGTAAAGGAGAAAGCATCATCTTGGCCAGTTTTTGGGGGAGATTACATTGATTATGAGTGTCTACTGTGGTACAGGCAGAGAGAGAGAGAGAGAGAGAGAGAGAGAGACATCTTGGGAAAAGCTGCTGTGCTTGAAATCAGTGGAAATGACGAATAGGAGAGCCTGAGATGAAGACCTGTAATTGTCTGAATGGAAAAGAACCAGAGCCGATTGTGAAGACGTATTTTTACAATATGTAAAAGAAACAGTCAGTCAAAACAGTGGAAAAAGGGCAGAGGTGTTCAGAAAGAGAGAAAGAGGGAAAGAGGAAGAAAGAGGGCTAGGGAAAGATGGTGAGAAAGGGATAGGGAAAAAAGGGAGAAAAGAAAGATGAAAGAAATGAAGGAAAGAGACAGATAGGTGGGATGGATCAGTGGATGAAGATGGATAGATAAAGAGACAGACAGACAGACAGACAGACAGGCAGGCAGATAAGAAAAAAAAAAAAAGAAATGTAAATATACAAAAATAATTTTTTGATGTGGTAACAAAGATGGAGAAAAAAGATAGGAAGAAAAAATAAACAAAAAATAAAATGAAGAAATAAAGATGGAATAAATAACATACAGGCAGACAGACCAATCAATATAATATGAGATCTAACTTATCAAACATTCACAATCAATACAATATGAATCACAAATAGTAAAGCACATGTCAGATAGCTTTGGTTGGATTGGGAAATAAAGTAGCAAGACCAACTGATACTATGAGAAAGACTTACACTGAATCCATCCATTCTTGGGTGAAACCTTTTCTGATAAACTATTTACATACACACACACACACACACACATGTATAACTATATATATAGGTAGATAGATCAATTTTAGATATGAAATATGTATATACATATACATACATACACATACACATGCATGACTGTATATAGAGATAGATAGATCAATTTTAGATATGAAATATATATATACATAAACATACATATACTTACACATGCATGACTATAAATAGAGATAGATAGATCAATTTTAGATATATATATATAAAATTTCAGGTCTAAACTTTTAGTGTGTATTTATTGTTTTCAAAAAGATCAACATTTTAATATGGTTATCAATAACTGAAATAATAAAACATCTATTTTTGTTTTTGAAATCAAAAGAGTGCAAATCTTTATATACTACATCAAAATTTTTATTTAAATTCACATCAAACTTATATCTGTAAAAAAAAAAAAAAAAAATTCATTATTTTTTTTTTTAATACTTAAAAAAGAATTAAATAGTTGATAGGTTTGCCAGAAATTTTTGTATATACTACATCAAAATTTAAATTTAAATTTACATCAAACTTAAATCTGTAAAAAAAAAAAAATTGTTATTATTATTTTTTTTTTTTTAATTGAAAAAGAATAAAATTGTTGATAGGTTTGCCAGAAAATTGCCTCCGAATATAAAACAGAACACTAAATTTGTCACATGCTCCATTTTAATTTCAAGAGCTGTTCATTTTTTTTTTTTTTTTTAACATAACGCACAGTTTTATTACAGAGTAAGATGGGAAATTAAATTTTTTTTTTTTTCGCTCATCCATTTGTGAGTATCTATTAGAAGTGATAAGATGAAATTCACGCAACATAATTATCTAATTTTCAAAATGGATTACGAGGTTAAGAAATTAAGTTTCTCTTTTTCAGTTTTTTATGTTATTTTCTCCACTTTTGTAGCAGAATTTTGGAAACAATTGGAAGAAAAAAAAAAACGATGATTGTCAATTTGAAATACATATCAGTTAATGTGACAGTTTGCAAATTTTTTTTTTATTTTTCCCTCAGGTTAATTTATTTTTTAATTTTTAATCATTTTTTTTTTTTTTTTTTTCTGTTTTATTTTTTACTATTAGGTAAATGATTTTGGTTTGACATATATGATTTGTATTAACATTCTTAATGTGGTTTTTCATTTTTTTTTTTTTTTTTTTTTTTTTTCAAATCAAATAAATTATTCTGCTTAGGTTTCAAATATATAACTAGATTTTACATTATTATTTAAAGCTTTTTTTTAGTCTTATAAATCATTTTGTTTCATTTAAAATATATTATTAGTTTTACAATTTTTTTAACATTTATTTTTTCACTTATTTATTTATTTTATTTTATTTTTCTTGAAATACATAATTAGTTTTCATTTTTTTTTTTTGAGGGTTTCTTGAATAATTTATTTAGTGTCTGAAATATATTTTTAGTTTTAAAATAATGTTGTTATTTCTTTTTTTTATTTTGTTTCATATTAAAAATAAATGATTAGTTTTTGTATTAAATCTGAAGTAAGCAAATTGACTTAGTGTTGAAGTATAATATATTATTAGCCTATAAAATTTTAGGATTTTGACTTTTTAGCAAAATAATAATTGTTATTACACTTTTTTTTTTCTACAATTTTTGTTCCTTTCATTAAACAATTTGTGAAAAAGTTATAATTAAATTTTATTTATAAAAACTATATGATTTTTTTCAAAGGCTTAAGATATAAATGTTGTTGTTTTTTTTTTCAGGATTATTTATTTAATTATTGTTATTATTATTATTATTATTATTATTATTATTTTACATTTTCATATATTAATAAAATTCTGATATACTGATCATTGGTTTTTATTTTAATCTTTGTATTTTTTTTTTTTTTTTTTTTTATTAAACTTTTAATAAAATGAATTTATTTATTTATTTATTATTATATTATTAATTCAAGAATTTATTTTAAATTTTTGTTTTGAATTGTGATATTTGTTGGGATTTTTTTAACATCATATTATGATATTAATCAAATGAAATTTTGTTTAAATTTTTTATTTTTAAATTTATTTATTTACTTATTTATCATCATCATCATCATCATCAAATAAACATTTCAGTTTAAAATACATGATTTTATTTTTAAATTATAAAATATTTTGGAGATCCATAATATTTGAATTACTTTAAGTAATTAAATGTGTTATTTTCTTTTTCTTTTCTCTCTTTCTCCATCTCTGTAAAAATATATAAACAAAAGTTATAAGCAAGATGTATGTATGTATGTGTATGTATATATACACATATATATATGTATGTGGATATGCGTATTTATATATATATATATATATATGTGAATATCTGTGTTTGTGTGTATAAACATATACATATGTATATTAGTGTATTACTTGTCTATTTTATTTGCAATGAGCTTACGTCTTTGTGTGTGTGTGTGTGTGTGTGTATGTGTGAACAAAGTCATTTCTAAATGCATTATTTACTTAAAGACTACAGCAGAAATAAAATTTTTAAAAATCTGATACTATCAAAAATTGAAACTTTCAAAAGATGTATCACCCGGTAATGTTTCCTCAACAGAAAAACTTGACCTGCGTAATTGAAATGTTCATTCTTAACACTATCACAAATTTAATTACCACAACCCTAGCCTTTCTAAAAGATTACCCCATTCTGTTAAATCTTCTTTCAAAAATGAACAACAAAAAAAAAAAAAAAAAAAAAAAAAAAAACGTGTCAATTGAAAGTGTCATCCCTTTTGTTGAATTATAACATATGCATGAAGTCTTCACAATAAAGATGGCCCCAAGGTTGTGACAACATCGGCGATGAAGACGGCTACAAGAAAAGCTGGGTTGCTAATATGATTTAGTATGTGTTTGTGTCGTAGCCTGGTGGACGTTGGCTTAATTCAATACTCAAAAAATTGATGCATAATTTATAAATAATTGGAACGGTTTCTTCAATGATTCTACGAGAAGACGAAATATTGAATTTCCTAGCTGTAATTACCTCCGTATCTATGATAAATTGTTTGGAGTGCGAACGGGAGTTGGCGTAGTTGATGTACAGAGACGTACTTGACGTCGACCATTTGTAGCGATGATGTCGGTTTCCTGGAATTCTTTGAAATGAACGTAATGAATTTCTTTATTATACTAAATTTGAGAGAGAGAGAGAGATATAGAGAAGAAAAAAAATAAAGTAAAAAGATTTTTGTAAAAGAATAGGTTATAACTGAAATGTTTTTTACGTTTTATTTTATGCATTTTTTTATACATCTTACTAAAAAAAAATAAAATAAAATAATAATAATAATAATAATAATAATAACAATTCAAAAATAATAAACTTATATTTTTTCAAATTTTCAATTTAATTTATTTATACATTGAAATATATACTTCAATTTATTGATATCATTTTAATTTTTTTCTTTTAATATTTGTTTGTAATGTTTATATTATTAATGCCTCAAAATTATTTTAATGTGCATAGATTCAATCAGCACAATTTGTGGTAAAGAAATGTGAAAAAAGAGAGGATGAAAAAAGAAGAGAGAGAAAGAAAGATGAATTGACAAAGAGAGAGAAGAATGAAAGAAGAGTGATGAAAAGATATAAAAAGAAGAAAGAAAAAAAGACAGAAAAGATTAGTGAAAAAAAAAAAAAAAAAACCCTCAAAACATGACATGTAATCACAGAAAACAAGAGAGTGTCAGGAGTTAATGTGACTGGAGATAGAAAATCAAGAAGTATGCATAACTCTGGTATCTCACATTTTAACAATGACAATAACACACTGACAGACAGACAGACAGACAGATGTCATAGACATTCCAGCATGCTCAAACACTCGTCATTCCTTTTAGCAAACCATTTTTCTTCTTTTTTCATTTTTTTTCTTATTTTATTTGTTTATTTTTGTTGTTGTTGTTAGATTAAAGGCAGCGAAAGTAAACTAATTAATCAGTTAAAGAATGAAAGAAATTTGTGTTTACAAATCTATCACTTGTCAGGTTAGTTATTTCTTTTCCTGTTTTCTGCTTTGTTATAATTTTAGAGAGAGAGAGAGAGAGAGAGAGAGAGAGAGAGAGAGAGAGAGAGAGAGAGAGAGAGAGAGAGAGAGAGAGAGAGAGAGAGAGAGAGAGAGAGAGAGAGAGAGTTATGTAATAAAAACTCAACATTTCTTTAAAATATATATTTTAGTTTTTTGTTGGGGGTTTTCGGTTATTATTAGCAATATAACAGTATAAAAGATATAAATATATATCTTAAAGTATAACAGAAACTACATAATGAGTGAGAGAAACCAGAGAGAGAATGTGAGACAGAGAGACAGAGAAAGAAGTTTCTTTTTCTAATTATTATTATTTTTAGAGAACAAAGACAGAAAGTTTGTAAAACAGAGTAAAGAAAAACCCCTCTGTCTCTCTCTCTCTCTCTCTCTCTCTGTCTCTCTCTCTCTCTCTCTCTCTCTCTCTCTCTCTCTCTCTCTCTCTCTCTCTCTCTCTCTCTCTCTCTCTCTCTCTCTCTCTCTCTCTCTCTCTGTTTCTCATCAGTAAATGACAACAAGCTCTGGCTTGCCAAAAATATGCTAAAACTTTGCTGGAAAGGGACAAAACCAAACTGCCAATAATAATTTTTAAAAAACAAAACAAAACAAAAAAACAGCAAGAAATATTTCTAAAAAAAAAAAACTCTTCTATTTTCCACCCATCGATAACTCATCGAGAGTTTGACGAGAAACCACTTCACGCCGACTAAATTCAAAAATGTCAAATTCTTTCTGACACGAAAGACTTTCAGCTGGACTTATGAAAAACCTGATTATGCCAGCCGCAAAGCCCGAGTAATAACTAATGCCATTTATTCCAAGTTTGCCATAGCAGAAGCAAATTTATTTTTCTCCTACTTCCAAAGCCGCCACTGATTCCAATTTCATTACGGCATAAAGTCTCATGATCCCCTTCTCAGCCCCTCACACTTTTATCATTGTACATTAATTCATTCAGTCAAAACTGTCTGGGATTATTTTCTTAAAGAAAAATGGTGCAATTCTTGCCAAAGCTTGCTGTCATTTGTTGGCCAGGAAAAAAAAAGAGAGAGAGAGACAGAGACAGAGAGGTAAAGAGAGAAAGAAAATTGGAGACATTGAAAGAGAGAGAGAGAAACAGAAAGGAGAGGGAGAGGGGAAGAGAGAGGGGGAGAGAGAGAGAGAGAGAGAGAGAGAGAGAGAGAGAGAGAGAGAGAGAGAGAGAGAGAGAGAGAGAGAGAGGACTAAAAATAAGACAGAGGAAAACGAAAGAATGATAGCAAAGATGGATGAAAAGACAGAGAAAAAGAGATAAATAAAAAAAAAATCAGATTTTAGATTCATTTCAAGACAACAAATTAAATAAATAAATAAATAAAAATCATTCTTTGTAAAACAAATTTCACACACAGAAATCCCCCATCCCCCATCAATCCACTGGAAAAAAAGAAAAAAAATGTATTTCCTTTTTGTTTTTTTAAAAAAAAAAAAAAAAAAAAAAAAAAAAAAAAAAAAAAAAGGTAACAAATAACAAATAACAACAGAAACACAAATAAAATAAATAAATCTCAAAAACTATTTCTTTTAACCCACCTCTACCAGAAAAAAACCCCACCCAAAACAATACTCTCCTAACAAAAAAAAAACAAAAAAAAAAAATCATTTAATAATCTTCTATTACTTTTTAGTAAAACCGTCTTTGATTTATGCAATAAAATGATGAAGCTGACTTCTCCCGGCCCTGGGCTCAGTAACGGATGTTCTTTCCCTTTCAGTTCGAGCGACAAATTCCCTCTGTGAGAATGATATTGAGCATAAACTAATTAACACAACCTCGTCAACACAAAGGGCCAAGATTCGCTGACCCTGTCTGATCTGTTATATGAAGCAAATTGATTTTTCTTCTTCTTCTTCTTCGCGAAATACGTTATGAATATCAGGCGACGGAATTGTCAGCCGAAGTTCGGAGAAATGATTTCGCGTCGATGTTAACGACTCTTGACAAAGTTTCATCGTGGATTCGATGATCTGAAATAATCTTTTTTTTTTTTTTAAATAATATAATTTTTTTTCTGTGTTTTTTTTTTTTTTTTAAGATATTTCAAAATGTGTGACTACAACATCTGATGAGCAGTCTGTATGCACACAGGTCATTAACTGTGTTTAACCCAATTTTGCTCGGAGCAACATTGGCAAACAAGTGATTTGTGCATTTGTCACATGCTGTTGTAGTCGATGACTGCGGAATAACGAAGCTGCGGTGTGGCTATCAGTATTATCAACATCAACATCATCGCGCGGTGTCAGTTGCGGTAGTCAGCTATGAAACAGCGATGATGTCGTTTGGCTGTCAGTGTTATCGGCACAGTGCAGTTGTCATGAGGAGTAATCAACATCAACATGGACATCGTTGGCTGATCTCATAAACAACGCTGTCATCTTTAATCATTTTACAATAACTGTCATGTGAACAGCAGACAAAATGTGTTAGATTTGTATCAGCACGACCATGAAATGTTAATATTAAAATATTACAATAAAATATTAGGAAAAGAAATATGATTATTATTTTATCTCTAGACATACTTGTGTTTTTACATTGTGTTAAATATGTGTGTGTTTAAATAAGTATGTGTATATATATATATATATATATTTTCATATTTGTATGTTTGTATATATGTGTGTATCTGTATAGGTAAGCATGTCTGTTTCTATATATGTACGTACGTATGTATATATGACTTTAACATCTATCTATAAAAGCACAACAACAACAACCGAAATGAACAGAATCTCCACCATCACTACAACCACTGCACAAACCACCACAACCACAATCCACACCTTCTGTGAACAAACTTTCAAAAGCAACTATATTGTCACCACGATAAAAAAAAGATATATATAAATAAAAATAAAAAAAAAATATTTTTTTTTAAATTAAAAAAAAAAAAAAAAAAAATAGTCTACTAGCAAACCTTTTTTTTTTTCTTCTTCTGACAGAATAAATTTAGAAATTGGCCATCAGTTAACATATCCAAGTGTTTGAGTCTGCTCCGCACATTTAATCCAATTTGCAAACCTGTATGTTTTACACAATAACTCAGGATTACCTCACACTTAACAGAAAGAAAAAAAAAATGTCATTGATGAATGCTTCTAAATGATAATCGAGTTTGAGTGAACACAGGTAGGGGTGAGAGAAAAAAAAAACCACCAAAAAAAGAAAAATGAAAGAGAGAAAATTAAAGAATTAAAAATGATGCAAAAAAAATGAATGAAAAATTAAATAAAAAATCGTGAAAAAAAAAAGATTGTAATGAATTAAAAAAAAAGAAGATAAAACTTGCTAAAAAGAGAAGATAAAAGGAAATAAAAAAAAATGTTTTAAACTAAGTAAAATATTTTAAATTTAAAAAACAAAGATTTTATTTTAATTAAAAGATAATGGTAAATTAAATAAATAATTTATTAAAAGATATATATTTATTATATTTTTGTTATCAGTGTTTATCACACATTTTTCACACTAAGAGTTTTTAAAAAAAAAAAAAAAAAAAAAATGAAAAATACATTTAAATAGATACATTATGTTTACAGTGTATTTTTGTTTTTATTTTATATAAGAAATATGTAATTTAAAATCAAACCAAAGCTCCCATTGTATACAGTAGTGGGTAATAAATAATGAAAAATAATAAATAAAAATAAAACAAAATTAAAATACAAAAATAAAACTGAAATCTTTATAACCAAATAAATAAATAAATAAATAAAATAATAAAATTAAACAAATTAAATATATGAAAAGAATAAAAAAAATAAATAAAGAAATAATACTAATAATAATACTAATAAAAAATCGATGTTGGTGAGAAAAACAACAACCACCACAGCAATACCAACAATAATTGAAAGAAACAAAATTTAAAAAGAATAAAATACAAAGATGCTTACTCAAAAACCCCAAAACAACAACATAATTCTACTAAACAAATAGCCCATCAAAATAATTTTCTATTTATTTACTTTTAAATTCAGAATGAAGTAAAACAAACATGCACATAAATCAAATAAAGCGAGGAATCTACTATGAATCAGAAGAGAACCTGTGTTTTTTTTCTCTCTGTAACTGCACAGAACATGGTTATAATAAAACACTGGAGAAAAGCTGATAGACTGGTCCTCAGACACTGACACTTTATTTAGCCCCCAGAACAGTCAACTTGTGATAGATTGTTTGCATTATTTGTAATAATTGTGATAATTTTGCAGCTGGTATTTTTGCCAACAAGATGAGAACATTAAAAAGAAAAAGAAAAAAAAAGCCTAGCAAAGATGTTCCACACATGATTTTTATCTCAAGCTAAAATATTTTTTATTTTTTTTTTTAAATGATGGCAAAAATGGGTGTTGTAAATAAAAATGTCAACTGCATGTGTTGAATCTGAGAGTGGTTTGTGCGTTCAAACTGAGCGAAGGAATTAGCAGAAGTGTTTTCTCTGTCATAACTAAGGTTTACACTTCTCCATATTTTTTATTGTTTTTTTAATTATGTTTCTTTTATTATTATTATTATTATTATTATTATTATTGCAGTTTTGTTTTGTTTCTTCTTGCTTTTTTTTATCATATTTCTTTTATCATCATTATCATCATCATCATTTCTCAGTTTTTTTCCCCAGTTTCCTAGCCAGAAATATTTTTTTATTATTATTTTCTTTTTCTTTTCATTTTTCTTTTTTTTTTCTCCGAAATATCCTTTTAGAATTAAAAGGATAATTTAAATGTCAGACTGGAGTTTTAGTTTTTAATGAGAGGTTTTAGATGAGGGAAGAGGGGAAGTGTTTGTGTTTTGTGTTTATTGACAGTAATTAAAGTTAATGCAAAAAATATTTAGTTTTAGTTTTATGTAACAGTAAGAAAATACAAATATAATTCTGTTACTTTATTTTTGTTCTTGTTTCTAAAACTGCTATTTAATTGTTTGGGTGTTTTTTTCATTTATTTTGGTTTTATTTTTATTTTATTTTATTATTTATTACCATTGTAATTCGTTTATAAACTGATATTCTTTAATTATATTTATTTTATTTTTAAATTTATTAATTTTTTATTTATTAATTTTCAGTCTCTTTTAATTTAAAAAGTATTATTTTTTACTCAACTTATTATACTTTTTTATTATTTGTGTCAATTAAGTATTACTTTTATCTATTATTTATTTGTCTTTTCTAATTTATTACTTTATTTATCTTTTTAAATTTTTTTAATTTATTAATTTTAATTTATTTATTAGTATTAATTTTTTGTTTATTTATTTTCATTTTACATGATTTGTTAATTATATATTGTGTGTGTATATATATATATATTTTTTTATTATTATATTTTTTTTTTCATTATTTATATCATCATCTTCTTTATTCATATCTTCTCCATACCCCTGACATTGCTCCTCCCCACCTCTTCCAACAACTGCCTATTCCTACCCCCTACCCTTGTCCATCCTTTCCTACCCTTACCTCCACCCATCCTGTCATCAATTTAACCATGCGTGTTCCTTTTTCCCCTACCCTGGCTTTCTTCTTCCCTCAACCTATTCCTCCATTCACCTACAACCCATGCCTGTCACTTTCCCCCATACCCTTATTGCCCCTTGCCCATCACTCTCTCCCCCATACCCCACAGTACCTTGTCCATCCTTGTCCTCCCCCTACCTGAACAATCCCCCCTCCAGTCATAAATGCCAAAGCCTTTCTCTCTCTGCTCTCATTGCCAATTTAACAGGACTGGAATGCACAATATGTGGTGACTTTAGTATCGAGAAGTGTAACATTTTACAATTAAAACACATTGAGAAAGATAAAAATTGGAGTCAGGTAGCGAAAATGAGAAAAACAGAAAGTTATAAAACAGGAATAAAATTAAATATGTGAAGAAAAGTGAAAAAAAAAAAAAAAAAAAAAAAAAAAAGAGCATAAAAAGACAATTGTTCATTATTTGAAAATACACACACATTGATGTACATTAAAATGAAATAAAAGTTTGGAAGAAATATATATTATGTAAATTATTAAAAATAAAAATGATGATACACAGAAGTGAGAATAAGAAGAAAAAAAAAGCAAAGAAAGATGAGAGACAGGCTGACAGAGAGAGAGTTACAGTAAGAAAGGGTGTGAAAAAGAGAGAGAGAGAGAGAGAGAGAGAGAGAGAGAGAGAGAGAGAGAGAGAGAGAGAGAGAGAGAGAGAGAGAGAGAGAGAGAGAGGACAAAGAAAGAAAGAAAGAGAAACAGACATAGAGAGAGAGAGAAGAGTATATACATTTATTATTATTATTATTTTTCAGCACTGACTAATCATGATCAAAATCAATTTTACTCTGCTTTCCAATATTTTAAAATCAAATAATTTCAAATTTCGGTTTATTACTTCAGAATTATAAAAAGCATTTTTGAGTTCTCAACTTTGAGTTCTCAGAAAATTAAATAAAAAAATTCTTTTCACAAACACAAAAATTGAATAAATTTGTGTTTCTGCTCAAAGTAACAAATTTGGAGTCTGTCTCTCTTTTTCAGAATCTGTACACGTTATATTCATGCACTCAAAATGAAAAAAAATAAAAACCGAAAAAAAAAACGCATTTTGAGTTTCAGTTTTGAGTCATCTTGCGACTGTGAAGGACTTTCTGAAGGACATTAAATCATGCAGGGTTGGTTCGTGTGAACGGGGTTAATGTCATTCAATCTCGGGGAATTACAGAAATGAAATCCGACTCTCACAAAGTGATGTTGAAGAAAATTCCACGCCATTCCGCCAAGACAAAAGGTTAAAAGCAAATGACTGCAAGACAATTAACTCCAACTTGAGTGGTTATTAATATTCAAAATTTGATTATGGAGACTGAACTTTGGGTTTTAGCACCGAGGATAAAGATTTGTCAGAACTGAGAATTCTTTTGAGATGAAGGGAATTGAAAGTGGGCAGATTGCAGAGGGGAGAGAATGTTTTATTTATTAATTTTTTTAAAAATTGTTTTTAATCACTTAAATTAGTTGTGTTTTTTTTGGGGGGTAAAAGATAAAAGTACAAAGTGAGATAATTTTATTTATTTATTTATTTGTTTGTTTGTTTTCTTTGTTACATTTTGTTTTTAAATTCATTACAACAATCGCTATTATTCCTTGGGTGTTTTTTTTTTTTTTGTGGTTTTTTTAAGAATTCACTCATCTTCTCAGAGTAGTTACAATATTGTGAAAAGTATAATTTAATTTGCATAACAGAAAGAAAAGATTCGATAATATATGAGATTGTGAAATCACAAAAAAAAAAAAATTAAAAAAAAACAACAACTTAAAAAAGAAATTTTCAAAATTAGAGACAATTTTGCCTCCAACGTCAAGTTACAATATCAATTTGAAAACAATTCAGTTATCAATTAAGCGGAGAGTGAAGGGAGGTTCGCACACCAAGATATGACCAGGAACAGGAGGGGCAATTCAATTAATAGCGCAGTAAGTCATTGAAATGATTTTCTTTCTCAACAGCTACATAATATTCCCCAAAGCACACATTTTACGCCAACCGAAATGAAAATGTGGCAGCGAAGGCCCCATCTTCTGAACTTCATATTAGTTTTTGATAGTATCAATTACCGTTTGGAAGCCAACTTTTAGCCGACTTGATTTAGGCGAGGTTATTGGCAGAAGCCCTTGGCCAGTATGAAGTCTTTTTTTTTTTCTGTGAGGAAAAATGAGCAATTCATTTCTAGCCTGATGACATGGTTTTCCCTTGGCGATATTCTGATGAGTCTTACTCAATCCCAAGTTGAGCAAAATGTGAAAAGATCAGAATTATAATGACATCACGAAGTTATTTCAGACGAAAATCTTGGCAGTGAAGTTTTCTCAACTGTGAATGTTTACCGAAATGCGTTATTACAGAGAGTTTTGTTTTCCGATAGGGTTAATTAACTTAACGATACGGAGAATGACAGATTAATTAAAAGTGAAATGTTGAAAATGTGATTAGGTATATGACAGAGTGATAATAAAATGCTGGTGGTTTTCTTTTTGTTTTTGTTTTGTTTTGTTTGTTTTACTGTTTTGTGGTGTTTTGTGTTGTACTTTATTATTATTATTTTGGTTTAATGTATTTATTCATTCATTTCCTTCTTTCTTTCTTTCTTTAGTAATTTTTTTATTATTTTCTTTTATTTATTTTTTTTTTTTTAAAGCATTATTTTTTAAAATATTTTTTTACTTCATTTTTTTTTCTCTATTTTTGTTTTCATTATTAATAACAAACCAGTTAAAAAACATTTTAAAAATTGAATGAGGAAATTTTAAATATAGTTAAAGAAAATATATTTAAAAAAGTAATAATAATAATAATTAAAATAAGATAAACTTAATAAGTAATAAAATTTTAGATATTTTAGAAATACATATTGTTAAATTATGGATGGATAAATAAAACAATAAATTCAAAACATTTTTTTAGGAAATAACTAATTATTTAGATGTTTGGATGGATGGACAAGTAATAAACATCTTCACCGATTTAAATGAATAGAAAGATAAATTAATTTCATTAACTTTTTAAAATCAAAATAAATTCCATAAACTATCTTTAATATAATTATTTAAAACTATTATTATTTAATTTCTACATTTCATTTGGCTTTTCATAATATATTTGTATTTAATTTATTATTACTATTATTATTATTATTATTATTATTATTATTATTATTATTATTATTATTATTACATAGCATTCTGTTTTTCTTTTCCTTGCCCCTATATTCACTTTTATTCACAAACCAAAAGACCAAGAAATAAAAGAATTATTTGAATATTCCAGACTGTTCAAATTACTATACATACATTCTTGCTCAGCTTTGCAAACAGAACCAAATTAAAACTACACTGATGTTTAAATCAGTCTGTTAATGATTAAAGGGAGACTACTGACATTTTCATAAAGCTCTCCTGTACTGAGAAATAACAAAAGTTAAATTTTAATCACTGAAAGAAAACATTCAGCTGTTTAGTTGTGTTATTTATGAAGTATTGTGAATTAGAATATTTATTTATTCTGAAAATTTTACTCTTTTTTTTAAAAAATTATTTATAAAAAGGAAAGTTTCAAAATAAAATTATTTTATTTATAAAATTTATTTGTTTATTTAATTATTATTATTATTATTATTATTATTACATTTGTTGTTGTTGTTGGTTTTGAAAAATTAAAAATATTCTTGCTTCTATATTAACAAAACAAAAACATGCTCTGTTAATAATAAGGATAATCATTTGTCTTGTTTTTATTTCTATAACTTTTTCCTTCTTCTTCTTCTTCTATTATTATTATTATTATTTATTATTATTATTATTATTATTATTATTTTATTTTTGGTTTTGTTGTTTTTGGTTAATAAAATAGTGATAAGACTAGACAGCTGATTAGTAAGATCCATACATCTGTAAGTCTGTTAGTCAGAAACACTGCTGAATGATTAGATGACAAAAGACAGCCAGACAAACACTGATGTACAGTAGATTAGTAAATGAAGAAAGACCCACAAATGCAAAAAAAGAGCAGGAGGAGGAGAGAGAGGGAGAGAGAGAAAGAGATAAAAATAAGAAAATGGGAGAGAGAAAGAAAGAAAGAAAGAAAAACAAGGGAGAGGGAGTCAAAGTGAGAGAGAAAGAGAGTCGGTGAGACTTAGAATGAGAAATAAGGAAAGAGAGAGAGAGAGACGGAGGGAACATGAAAGCAAGAAAGAAGGACAGAGAGAAAACAGACTAAAAGAGAGAATGAGATGGAGAAAGAGTTAGAGATATTTTAGTTTCATAGAGTTTGTGAGGAAGAAAGAGAGTATCAGACAAACAGACAGAAATACTTTAGACCAACAGACAAATGGACATTATCAAGATAAAAATGTAGTGAGAAAGTGTTAAACTGAGGTATTATTATCACTGTTGTTGTTGTTATCATCATCTCTCTCACATTATTATTTATATCGTTATTGGCGTTGCTGTTATTGCTATTATTATTATTGTTGTTGTTGTTGTTGTTGTTGTTGTTGTTATTAATTATCATCACTGGCTGAACTCATACACAGTGCTGTCACCTTTAATTATTTATAAATAAATGTCATGTGAACAGCAGAAACAATGTCTTAGATTTCCATCAGCATGTCCGTGAAATTTCAATATTAAATTATTAAAATAAAATATTAAATTAAATGAATTATGTAAACCACATCTAAATAAGACTTAGAATTTTAAAAAGGAAAAAAAACATATATCATTATTGTTTTATCCTTAGTGCTATTATTATTATTGTTATTATTATTAAATACTTATCAAGCTACCTTGATAACTAATTAACAATGTCAAAAACAACAGTTCGTACATTTAATTATCACTGACAAATACACACTATTCCAGTATGTCAAAAGTGACTTCGTAACTACAACCAGCACCATTTCAACCACAACTGGAACAAACACAAAACAAAAAACACACCAAAAAAAAAAAAAAAAAACAAACGACAGCATAATCTTCTTACTCAAATGTTTCGCACCATCTTCGACATATCAAATTTTGACAGACCACACAAACACCCATGAAATATCACATGGAGATTGATAATAGCGTTCTTTTTACGGGAATTACAACCATGTTTCACCCATCACAGGATCCTATTACTGAGGCCGCCATCTTGTCTGGCATATTAACGCCATTCAAGCACACTGTTTTGCCATAAATTGTGATGATTATGTGGATAATTCTGATTTACGACCAGCAAAACAGTCATGCATCGTATAAAATACATAAGATGATGAAGAAAGGGAGAGAAGTGCGACTGAATATGCACCAACGAGGGACAAAAAAAAAAAAAAAAAAAAAAAAAATTTCTGTTGAAATCAGAATTGAGACAAAAAAAAAAAAAAAAAAAAAAAAGAAAGAAAAAGAAAAGAAGTAATATATAGTTTTTAAAAAGAATGGAAAAGAAATTCATGCATATTCAGCTGAAAGTTTCCGGAAAGGATGAAGAGAGAGAGTTGATTATTGGTATCAATACAGATTTCCATAAATGTCAATAATTATGCAACAAATCATTGGTGGAGTGAACATGTGTGTGTGGTGGTGAGAATAACATTGTTTGATTTAGTGTCAATCATTCGAGATTATTTCCCCCTCACCACATCTTCTTACACAAGCTGTGAAGTATTAATATCTGTTTTATAAGTTAATAAATAACTGTAATCCTAAGAATTATAGAAAAGAAAGAAAAAAAAAAAAATTGGAATAAATAAAAGACCAAAGAAAGGTTAAGGAAAAGAATTAAAAGAAAATAAATAAATAAATAGATAGATAGATGGATAGATAGATAGATAGATAGATAGATAGATAGATAGATAGATAGATAGATAAATAGATAGATAAATAATCTAAAGAAATAAATTCTGAAGTGTTATTATATGCTTTATCAAATAATTTTAATCCTCTGAATTAAAAAAGTTTAAAAAAAAAGAAAAGGAAGAAAAAAGAAATTAATAAAGAAAAGAAGAAAAGTTTGCAAAAAATAATTAAATAAAAAAATAATAAAACAAACACACACACATTCTGAAGTGTTAATTTATGTTTTATATAATTGATTAATCATTTATGAGAGAGAGAGAGAGAGAGAGAGAGAGAGAGAGAGAGAGAGAGAGAGAGAGAATTTCTTGACATTTTAAAATATCTGAATTATGAGTTTTAGTTATATAAATTTTTATTATGATAACGCTTTGTGTATATTTTTAATTTATATATTAATGAACTTTTCAAAAATGTATTTATCTATTATTTAATTTAATTTATTTATTATTAATCTGTTATTTCATGTCCATTCTTTTTTAATTTAATTTTATTTGTTTTTAATTTATATATTAATTAACTTTTCCAAAATGCATTTTGCAATTTTTAATTTTACTTATTTAATATTAATCTGTTATTTAATATATAGTACTTTTTAAATTTATTTTTATTGGTTTTTTAATTGGTTATTTGTTTATTTTTAATTCTTTAGCACTTATTTAATTTAAAATTATTATTTTTAGGATGATTTGGTTAAAAAAAAATATAATTATTATTATTTAATTTATATATGTAACACCCATTCTAAGATATACTTTTTTTTTTTTAATAATTAACTTTATTTATTTATAATTACGTCCACACTCATGTACATACACATGTAAGTACCTATATATTTATACACACACACATTTATATAACGAAAAAATATGCATACATACATTTCATGTATTATATACTGAATCTCCTACATACTTAGATATACAACAAACACACATACTATCTTAGTGTATGTGTGTGTGTGTGTGTGTGTGTGTGTGTGCATGTGTGTGTGTGTGTGTGTGTGTGTGTGCAAACTCATATCTCTGACAGTATAAAAACAGCTAAAATTCAAACTCAATGAAGTGTCACTCTACAAACATCCATGCACTCATTCATTTTGAATGTTATCGGAAACAAGCTCAGATGTTCAACATTTCAGATGAATTCCTCTGGGCCCATAAAGCAAAAACAGTGATGGAGAGCTTTTGTCAAATCTCGTGTCAGAAGATTTAAAAAAAAATGTTGTAGAGGAATAAAATAAAATTGTGTTTTAAAAATTGAAACCTGTGCTGAGAATCTCATTGGTTTTGTAATGGAGAAGAGAACAGTTGACAATAAATCTTTATTTGTTCGTGCAATACTAAAATTAATACACTTTGATGTCAAATCTGTGTTTGCATGCTTGTTAGTGTGTGTGTGTGTGTGTGTGTGTCTGTGTGTGGCTGTGTGTATCTGTGTGTGTGTGATTATTGTTTTTCCCATGTTGCTGTTTTGATTATTAAATTTTAGGATATCAACTAAGAGATAAACTGTTCTGTCTTTTGTGATAGTCAAGTTTTCTTTAATGTTTCTGTGTGTGTGAATTTGTATGTTTCAGTGTTTTTCTCTGCGTGTATTGATATTTATGTTTGTGTATGTGTGTATGTATATGGGTTTACTAACACATTTGTAGATGTGGATTTGAATATCTATTTGTAAGTATTTAAATTATTCATCCTCCATATATATATATAATCCGCAATCTCATTAACCCATCGTCGATCTGGGAACGTGGAAATGCACATCGACAAAAATATGCAAAGAGAAATTCCCTCGCCAGACTACAACTGACCAACCATCAACATCTGAACCGAGGCGGAAGATAATCTAATATTTACCAAGCAGCTGATGATAATAAACTTGCAAATAAGGTAAATAATTAACACGCTGGAAATATGCCGTCCGCTGTATTAAGTTTAGTCGCTAAGAAAAATCGTAATTTCTTTATTTGCTAGTGGGAATGCATATCATCTGCCTGCGAAGCCGGGGGACTCCTGCTTGCAAAATTGACACCGAAATGGACGTCGGTTGCAAAATTGACGCGTAAATGGACGTTATCTCGCAGGACTAGCGTCAGAGCGACTTGGTAAAAATGTGTTGATTGCCACGAGCGACGAAATTCATATGGACTCTCTGTTTTGTTTGCAGATAATCATAATTGCCTGATCGTATCGTCATCTGATCGGCAAGAAGAAAATTAAGCAATATTCAGACGTCGCCAACAATCAACAGACTCATTCCTCAATGGCAGGCCAATAGAAGTACATCTGACAGTGTCTAGAGAAAGATGCAAGTTAGTAAAGAAAAAAAAAAAAAAAAAAAAAATGAAGAAAAAAAGAAAAACGATAAAAAGAAAAGAAAAAAGAAATAGAGTGGAAAGAGTGTGAGATGAGTGTGTTTGTGTTAGAGTATTTTATTATTTTAAAAAAATTCACAGATTTTAATGTGTACTAACTAGGTGCCATTTATCCAAAGCTAGTAATTTCAATTTAAAGGTGACAGCTAGTGATTTTAAGCTGAAATTAGTGACTCTAATATAAGACTGCTTGGTGGTGATTTATCAAAAAATAGTGATTTTAATCTAAAGGTAAAGGTCTTAAACAAAAAGTTATGACTTTGAAACTAAAAGTACTGAGACACACACACACACACACACACATATGTAGATATACTGACATACATATAAAATACTAAATAAGCACAGGACTGTACATAAATACAAACACAGATTCTTACAAAACTAATTCCCCAATGATTCATAAAATGGACCTTTCGCTGTTTAATATAAATAATATATACAATATACTTAAGGATTTAAAAAAAAAAAACACACAAACATACATACAAAGATCTATATTATCAACAAACACATGCACAAACATTCACACACACTCACACACACACACACACACACACACACACACACAAACAAATACATACACACATACACACACAAACTCACAAAATACCCATAATCTTACACACAGAGAAAAACACACAAGCATATACAATTTCACACACAGAAAAATTAAAGAAAACTTATCACAAAAGACAAAACAGTTTATCTCTTAGTTCATTACCCTGACATTTAACAATCAAAACAGCAACACGAGAAAAACAATAATCACCACATTATAAACAAAATATATTTTACAAAAACGTCAAGAAAAATCCCCTCCCCTGCAACATCTGAGACAGCGCAACCAACCCAAAAGACAAAACAATCCTTCAGGACAACATTAATATCAGAATAATCAATAATGAAGATTCAATCGAAGGAATAACGGCCAATCAAGACATTAATTTACAGACCAATTTCAAACCGAAATGTATTCTCTCTCACTCCACAGATTAACTCTCACCCTTTTTTTTTTCTTTTTTTTTTATCGCAAACTTTTGAAAACCACAATCATTCGTCTCATTTTTCCCGCTACCAATTAACTGCCGTTCAGCCCCCCCAATCATTTCCAGCTCTAGAAGCCCTAACACGAGGAATTTGTATGCTGCAAGAAATCAAGGAAAATTTCAAATTCGCATTAATAAAGTTAACTGTTTGAAATTTCATCAAATTCTTATAAGCCAGTCAAAGTTTTAATCAAGGCTATGTAACATTTTTTTCTTCTTCTTCTTCTTCTTCTTCTTCTAAAATGGAAGAAAACAAATTGTGAATCTTCTTCATTGTTAATGGAAATTTCGACTATGATTGAAATTTTTTTTTTTTTTTTTTTTTTCATTTTCCTGAGGTTGAGAAATATAAGAATTGCATCCCAGCACTGCATTTATCTTTAAGAAATGCGAATGAAATGACTGGCTGAAAATAATAAAGTGTAAAACTACTGTGACAGCAGTGACATTAAAAGAACAGTTAAATTAGTTTAGTTTTCTCCGAGAACTAAGAGTGATGTGTTTTTTCCCAATCCGGGACAATGATATCCACGATTTTGATTTATCACACAGCTAGCTTAATTACACAACACAATGAGTTGTTTTGAAGAATGGCTAAATAAATAAATAAATAAATAAATAAATAAATAAATAAATAAATAAATAAATAAATAAATAAAATAAAATAACCATTAAATAAATTAATTAATTAATTAATTAATAAAGCAATGAATAAATAAAATAAAAAAATAATAATAATAATAAAATTATCATTAAATGAATAAATTAATTAATTAATTAAAAATTTAAAAATAACCATTAAATAAATAAATAAATAAATAAATAAATAAATAAAAATGACTGGAAATCAAGTACATTTCCATTTCTGTTTTGCAAGCATACGTAACTGTATGCAAATCTGTTTATTCATAATTTTACCATCTTAACTAATTCTTCTTTATATATATATATATATATATATATATATATATATTTTAATAAAACAACTTATAATAATAAAACACAGGAAAAAAACAACAAAAACAAAAACGCACAAACATTAATTAAATACAATCATAATAAACTGAACAGCAATATCTCAGTATCAAAAATCAAAACAGACCATCAACATAACCAATACAAATTCTTTGTATTGTGATGAACCCACAGGAATACAAACATTCAATCAACTTCAGCTCACGTCTGATGTCACTACCATGTCAAGAACTTCCCCCCCCTCCTCCCCAGTCCCAGGAAAACACGACTAATCATGTCCCAAAGGCTATGATCACCATGACATGGCTTTGGTTGTCTATTAATCAAAACGATGCACGAATCGGACAATCTAATAATCATAGGCACAATTAATCAAAAACAAAGGGCAGTGGTGGAGAGATTAATACTGCAAAATCTTTACCGTATCAGAGCGACCTACCTGTCAGGGGAAACAACTCTACTTGGCCTCCGTGTGACACTCTTCGGTCCCTGGAGATAGAGAAATAATTATTTTCATTAATCTTTCATTGGTCATTTCAAGTTTTTAAAAAGTGATGGGAGAATGGAAAGTTTTCTCGGTGGTGTTTCTCTAGTTATTGAGGGGGTCACTTCTCAGAGGATTTCAGGTTTAATAAAATAAATAAAAAAGTGTCTCCAGTCGGAAGAAAGAAAACATTTTTAGTATAACCCGTTAAGTGATTCTGCGAGATAAGTGAAATAGAATTAAGAAAGACAAATAGCGAAAATGACAAGAGAGAGAGAGAGAGAGAGAGAGAGAGAGAGAGAGAGAGAGAGAGAGAGAGAGAGAGAGAGAGAATGAGAGAGAGAGAGAAGAGAGAGAGAGAGAGACTGATAAATAGAGAAATAGATATAGATAGAAAAATGATAAAGAGAGAAATAGATATAGATAGAAAACAGGCATTCAGACTGAAGGATAGAAGAGAGAATAAAATTGAAAAGAGAAGTAAACAAAAGACAGACAACAGCTATTTTATATTATTGTGGATAATAAATATAATATATAGATGAATAACTTTTCACAAAATATTTTTTAAATTAAAATTTATCCAATAAACATTAGAGATTTTTATTAACATTAAGGAAAATGATTATGACAAAAATGGATTTTAAGAATGTGTGTGTGTGTGTGTGTGTGTGTGTGTGTATATATATGCGTGTGTGTGTATGTGTGTTTAACTTCATTTTTTTTTTAAATCATTCATTTTTTTTTTTTTTTTTTAAATGACTGTTTTATTCAAAGTTTTAAGACAAGCAGTGTCAAGCTTTCATTAAATCGTCACTGAATCTCACAAAGACTGTTCACTGCAGGATCACACCCTTCGGCGATGCTTGTTCTGTCCGAAATACGTCTGTGACAACGCTCTTTTTCACCTTGCATATTACAACTGCCATGAACCGAAATCATTATCAAATTTACCAGTAATGGATAATTTTCACTTTTCAAGAATTATTCTGCTTCAACAATCAGGGAAGCACAATGAAAATTTACATCTCTCTCTCTCTGACTCCTTCTTTGTAATTTTTTTATAGTTGTATGAATGTGGCAATACTGAGATAAAGCTCCAGGGTCAATTTGACAATATGACACCTTGACAATCACACACACACACACACACACACACACACACACACACATACGTGCTTAGTAATGTGATTAGAAAATGGTGGCATAAGAGTCAGAGAAGATTTTTTTAAAAATGGCAGATAGGTTAAATTGATGCTGTGATTAGGAATCTGTTAACTAAAATACTTTGTATGTTTTATATTTTATTATTATTTAAAAGTAAAATAAAAAAATAAAAATGGGATGTTATATTTATTATTGAGTTGTATTTTAATTATCGTAATCATCATTATTACCATAAAATTATATAATTATTAAAATTTCATAACTTATTTATCAGTAACTGATGTATTACTTCTAATTATTATTATTATTATAAAAATTTATTGAAACATGTAACTATATATGTTTAATAATATATTTTAAACTGCAACCAGTGAAGATAATTATGCTCCACACTAACAAAACATTTCAAATTTTCAAAGTCTCATATGAAATGCATACACTTATGCAATAATACATTACTAAGGTTAAATATTATTTTATTTAACATTAATGTTTTAATATTAATAGTTTTAAATAAACAGGAGTTTTCATGTTGTTGTTCTTATTTATTATTATTTTTAATCTTAAGGTTTTAATATATACATTTTCTCTGGAAATATGTATTAGCAACTGTTAAAACATAATGATTGTTTGTGTGTGTGTGTGTGTGTGTTTTGTGTTTGTTTTATGTGTTTGTCTGCCTGTGTAAGTATGTTTGTTTGTATGTGTATATCTGTTGTCTATTGTCTGTATTATGGCAATTTATTTAGTATAATTTTGAAAAAATATCTTTCAAATTTATTTATTATTATTTTTATTGTTTTTTTTTCTTATTACTGTGATTTTTTTTAATTATTCATTTTCTTATCTTTTATTTATTTATTTATATTCTTTTGTCTGTATCACTAAAGACAAGCAGAGCAGGATCAAGAACACATTTATAAATTTATACTGATGAAAATAGAGAAAAAAAAAAAAAAAACAAACAAAAAAAACTTAATTCAATTTAAAAATATACTTTCACAACAGGCAAATGAAAATAAAAAGAACCAATACCAAATTAATGTACTTCATTACTGAAAAAGAAATCAAAACAAAAAAAAAATAATAATAAAATCAAAAAAAAAAATCAAAATTTGTTTTAAAAAAGAAGAAACGACATGATTCATTGCAAAGTGTCACCAAGAGAACTGAACATATCAAAGTTTATATTTGTGTTTCCTTTTTAATGCTGAAGTCTAATGGAAAGATTGAGCAGTAAGATGTTTGGATAGCTCATTTATCACCGCACTGAAAGCTTCTTCAACAATTTATGATGCTCCAGTAATAAGCAACTAAACCCGACTTGGACATAACGAGCAAACGTCCATCGGCGCCTGCCTTTCGCAACGGGCTCCAGTATATTGCCATCAAGATTTTAACCCCTGTGACAGCTATGGCCGAAGACAATCTTGTATTGCCATATTACTCTTCATCTGGGCTTATTAGCATTCTGTTCTTCTATTAAAAACACTCAGGCCGTGGCTAGCAGAGAATATTCGGGCTTGCATTATTTACACCACTGGAAATAATGGCTTTTCCATCAGTGCCATAAAACGGGATAACGGTGCCAAGTGGGCACACATAAATCAAATAAAAACATCTTTAGCTGCACTGCCTTCACCTTGCGCGGGCTGTCAGGGAGAAACAATAAATTCTACTAGCCAATAATTTATTGAGCTCAAATGTGATACATAACTAAGAAAGGGATTTGCAGGAATGGGATTTTCATCTTCAAGCTGCGAAGACACTTTCTCCGCTTCTCCGCTCGCTCTTTTAACACTGATTGGCGACGGAATCACTGACTTATTTCGGACTAACGGGCCCGAATTGAACACGCGGCACTCACAATAATGAAAGTGATAACTCTGCCAGATGCAATAATGTTGTGATTTGCTGTTAATGGTTAATTGACCGCCGAGAAAGTTTAGTGTATCAAAGTGTGTGGTATGTGAGGTGCCGACAACTATGATTTGGCTTTTATGCGGTTAAAAGAGTATCTTGAGTGGCAGGTTTCTATTCCCTTTACACCCCAAAAAAAAAAATCAACGAAAAAGTGATTTACAGTCACCCTTACAGAAATCTGCATGCATATACACACAAAAATGAAAAAAGACCCCATGAACCAGCTGTTGTCACTCTGTTACTCCTAGAATTAGCAGTAAGAATTTTATACAGATACCTTCCCTTTGGATGCAAAGATAATACAGTATACTAGTTGATATATTGGTTCTTTTGGTTTATTTTGCTTTAATTCATAAATTTATTTATCTATTTATTGTTTGTTTGTTTGTTGTCTATTTACCTATTGTCTGTTTGTTTGTTAATTATTTAAAGTAAAAATATATCTACTGAAATACTGGTTTTATCTCTTATTTTATTTGAATTGTTTTTTTTTAATACTGAAGATGTTACAAACTTTTTTAAAAACACAAACACAACACATGCAAACATACAAACACTTTTTAAAAAATTAAGTAATTTTTAACAGCCTTTTAATTTCAATTTTTAAACAAATCTTAAACATATGCTTATTCTATTTTATTTTTAATTTATTTATATCTATTTTTAAATAATAAAATAATAATAACATATATACTAATATCCCACTTATTTTAAGTAATAATCCAAACCATTAAAACATATTTTTCTAAAACAATTTAAATACATATATATGATTTTTAAATACATATAAATATGAAACAAAACTTCTAGAAAACAAAAACTGCAAAACCAAGCACTTCGCACTTTAACACAGCCCATCAGCTGCTGACAGCAGAATGCTCTAAGATTTTTCTAGGAGGTGAAAAAAAAAAAAAAAAAAAAAAAAAAAACATATCCCAGAAAAAAAAAAAGAAGAAAAAAAGGAAATATGTTAAGAAAATTAATCTCTTGTTGTGTTGAATGGAAAGAAGATAAGAATAAAGTATCAAATATTTATGTCATCGCCGTGACAACCTGACCAAGATTTCTAACCAATTACTCACCAAATAACCTCTGTTATCCTGGAGAAATCGGATGATTTACGACTAAATATGACAAAAGTATAAAAGTGATAGCCGTGATCAGTTGAAACTTTCATCACAGTTTCACATACCGTAGGAGAGAGATGGAACATTTGACAAATTTGCCAGCAATATATATTTTTTTCTTTTTCTGATATATATTTTTTTTTTTCTTTTTTTTTTTTTTTTTTTTTTTTTTTTTTTTTTGTTGTTTGGGTTATGTGGATTGTTTTTATTTTTAATGCATATTAGATATAGATATAGATTTCTTTTTTTTTTTTTTTCTCCATTGCTGAGAGATAAATATGCAAATTGTTGTTTGGGTTTTGATGGGCGATTTATTAGTTGTTTATTCTTTTATTTGTGTCTTTTTGGGGGTTTTTTTTAATTTATTTATTATAATTATTATTAAGATTATTTATTTATTTATTTATTTTATTTTTTATTTTTTTTTTATTATTATTATTATTATTATTAATAATTCATTTTATTTTATGCAATTCTTTTTTTTTCATTTCATTTTTTGGTTGTGTTTTATTTGAAAAGAATTGTAACCAAATTATATATTTCAAATCTCTTTTTTTTTCTTTTTTCTTTCTTTTTTTTTTTTCTATTTTCTTTTTTTGTTGAAAATATACTGTTTCAACCCTCTTGTCTACATCTATTATATTCATATCAATAAAGATACAGACAGAGAAAAAAAAAAGAAAGAAGATAAACAGAAAACTGATAAATAAATCAAAAATGTTAACTGAAACCTGAGGTCAAGCACTTGAAACAAATTATTAATTAGAGAAGAAAAAGAGAGATCACACTTACTGGCAGATGATAATAAAAAAAAATGTGTGTGTGTGTGTGTGTGACAAAAATAAAAAAATAAAAACAAAAGTTTAAAAATTGGTGTAAAGAAACAAAAAGTTCATTAAAGCATTGTTTTTTTTTCCCATATAATTTAACTTTATTATTATTATTTATTTTATACTTTTTTCTTTTTGTTATATATTATTATAATTCTTTTATTAATTAATTAATTTATTTATTTATTTATTTATTTATTTATTTTTACATATGTTAATTTAACTCAATTATACATTTATATATACTTTATTTTTATTCTCTTAAATTTACAGTTATTTTTAACATTAAATTATTTACTACTTTTATTTGTGTTTGTTTTTTAATTAATTTTATTTATTATTATTATTGCTGTTATCATTTTGTGTTGTTGTTATTTATTTATTATTTTTACCTATTATTTTCAGTTATTTATTTATAAAATGTTAATAATATTTACAGTTATTTAATGATTCATTAAAATTTATTTCTTTCATTTTTTACATATTATTTTTATTTATTTATTTATTTATTTATTTATTTATTTTTTTTTTTAGTATTATGTTGATTTTTCATAATTTTTTACTTATTTATTTTTCATTAATGATTCAGTTAGATTTATTTATTTATTTCATTTTGTATTTTATTTTTAATTTCTTTATTATTCTTATAAAATATTTATTTAATTAATCTTTTGTTATATAATTATAAAAAATTAATATTTATTTTTCTTTATTAATTTTGTTTGCTTCTATTGTCTATTTTATACTTATTTATTTATATTTAATGTTTGCTTATTTATATTTTTTAATTTATATTTAATGCATTTATTTATTGCTTTTTTATTTTAATTAATTTAATTTATTTTATTTCATTTCAGTCTTAAATTTAATTTCTAAATAAAGCAATTCTATTTTTTTTTCTAATTCAACAGTAAATAAAAAATAAATAAAAAATAATACACTGATGTCTTAACAATTTATTCTTAATCTATAGAATATGTCAAAATAATTATACATCGAAACAGTTAGTTTGCACTGTGAATATTTTCAATTTCAATATGCAAGATATTTTAAATAAATATAATTTGAATAGACTATAATAAATATTATTTTGTATTTACTGAAAACTAAATTTCTTTTCTTCTAATTTGTGAAAGTGATTGGTTTTTTTTTAAAATTTTGTGTAAATAAGGAAAACTAATTTTATTATTTTTATTCATTTATTCATTCAACAAATTTAATTCTGAATAAGAATTTTGTATCAATTTTTTTTTTTTTTTTTTTTTTTTTTTTAAAGCTAGTGCTAGCAAAATAAAAACATTTATGGAGACTCAGTCTGATATGGGTTTAGCAACAACTATTTAGAAAATAGCGAAAATAACAATAACAGTTATTGTTTATTTATTGTTTTTAATTGTAAATCATTAAGTAATAATAAAAATAATAACAACTAAAGTGTTATGCTTAATGTGAATAAAATAACAAAATTATTTTAATAACAGCAAAATTGAACTTGAAACAGCAATTTAAAATAAATTAATATTATTTATTTTTAGTAATCTTTTTAAATACATGACAATAATTCTAAGATAATTTATAAAGTTATATTTTTAAATAATAAATTACTGTTAAAAAAATACATTTCAAACAAAATAACACTTTCTTAAATCCATTAACGTGTAAATTACCTTTGATTCAGTCTGTTTGGCCTTTTGCAACAGTTATTTTATAAATAAATAAATAAATTTTGAAGTCGTTGTATTGTTACATTTATGACCTGATTATTTAATGTTTCAAATTACTTTTTTCTTTTATCTTTTCTTTCTTTTTTTATTTAAATAATATCTTTCACAATTATAGACTAAGGGCTACATTATGTGAAAAATGATAAGTATTTTCAAAAATAATTATTAAAAATAAAATAGATCAAAATATAAACTGATGTAAATCAGAAAATGTTGGCAAGTTTAACCATATTTCAGCATTATGTACACAAAACTTGATTTAATCATTTTGTCATGCAAGTATGATTTTATTAAATTTATCGATTTTAATTAACATATAAGGCAGTATATAATGTTAATTAAAATATAGTAACGTACCACTTGTTCAAAAGAAACATTCAAGCTCTACTGTCAAGATAACAATGAAAATTAGAGTTATCTGTTAGTGATGGAAAAAAACATCATATTTTACTGCTAAATAACTAATAGTAGTTACATAAGCCTGTTTTACTGTAAACATAACTAAAATTAGAGTTACCTACCTTTGGTGACAGAAGAGAACTATTCACATTTTACCTTAAATAAAACTAAAATAGAGTTACATACACCTAGAGTGACAGAAGACCCAATCAAAATCTACTGGCAACATAATAAGTGAAATAGAGTTACCTACCCCTGGTGACAGAAGAGCCAATCATAGAAGACCTATCAACAGCAACAATAACTTCCTGAAGCTGAACTCCATCTTGTATTACAGAGATAGGAGCAACCACTCCAGAGTCTGAAATTTAAAAATTAAAAATACTACATGAGATTTTGTTCTATAAATAAATGAATATTAATAACACATTAGTATATTTTAATGTTATTTATCAGTTATTAAATGGTCAGTAATGTATTTCTTTTAGAACAGGATAAAAAAAAAAAAAAAAAAAAAAAAGGTAGAATGAGGCAGTTTAAAAAACAGAGTAACAGAGACAGACTTACCCAGAAAGAGGGAATGAGACAAAAACAAATAAACAGAGGACGTGTCAGAGGCAGAAAGAGTTAAAGAGAAAAAGAGACAGTGACAGAGAGAATGAGACAAAATCACAGAGATAGACATAGAGGGACAGACACAACAGAGACAAAGAGAAAAAAGATAGAGAATTATTAAAAAATCAAAAATCAAAAATTACAAATGTTTAAAAATACCTGAAGGTTGTTGAGCTAGCAGCGTTTGTGCCATGGAAATTGGAATACTTATCATGCCTCCCGATGTCATGGAAACCGAAGACTCTTCTGCAGGTCTCGCTGACAGTGGCTCCTCGAGGTGCATGATGACCTGGGAGTGGCCTCCCAGTGAATTCCTGACAATCTGTGGAGTCTGAGAGCCTGACGGAAGAATTATCTGTAACTGGGCAATAGCTGGTGCATTCTGGGAAGGATTCGTTTGGTCGGGCACTTCCTGTGTGATGATGCTTACTGGATATGATGTCTGAGTTGATGGTGATTTGATAACCTGAAGAAAAGGTATCATGAATTTTTGCCACTGTGTTTGTGTGAGCAGAGATTAAATTTGGAGAGACAGAAAGAGAGAGAGAGGGGGAGAGAGATTGTGGATTAATTAACAATAACAATAATAAAATTAATAAAATAACAGTAACATTAATAACTACTATCAATAATAATAACAACTGTAATAACAATAATAATAACAACAACAACGTAGGGAGAAATCCTACATTATATAACAAAACAATAACAAAATAATAACAATATAAATAAAATGACTGTTCAAAGTATCAATAACAGCTACAATAATGATGATGATAATAATGAGAATAATAATAATAATAACTGTAACAGCAATATGATGATTATGTCAACAACAAGAATACCAACAATAATAATAACAACAACAATATAACTACAACAATGATGACATCAACAACAACAAGAGCAGCAATTCTAATAACAACAGTAAGTACTGACCTGTAGATTAACTGACTCAAGATGACCAACACCCGAATGTCCTGAATGAACCTGCACCAACTGTGGCTGATGTACGAGCTGCTGCTCTGGCTGAAGCGTGGACATCACTGACGGTGACAACACCTTCTCAGCTACCCTAACTTGTTCCTCCACAGTCTGAGTACCCGCTGCCTTGCCAACGAATCTCAGACTGTGCAGCGGAATGTTCTGGATTATCTGAAATCCCTGAGAAGTCTGAACTAACTGATGCGTGACAATTCCAGAATCCGTGACAACTCGGTAATCGGATGCCAGATTTCCGTCTGTGAAGATGAGCTTGCTAGCCTCACTTTGAGCCTGCTGGATAATTCGGACGGGTCTTTTCAAGGTCGTCTGCGCAGATGAGCAAGGGACGTGGTTCTGGGCTGGCTGAGAGAAAGGGGTTGGGTTGCCGTGGGTGGACTGGTTTGATAGGACTGTTTGGTATTTGTTCTGTGTTATGTATATTGGCTCCTCTGCATGACCTGTTGATGATTCTGTGTGGTAGGTAATGTCCTGACTGCTGTTGGTTGGGATATTGACAGCTACTTCCACACCGTTTTCCATCACTATGAAAAAAATTTAAGGCAGTATGTTATTTATTTTGTTTGTTGGGTCTGTTTTGTTTTGTTGTTTTTTTGGTTTTTTGTTTTTTTATTTGTTTTCACTGTTACTATCTCTATTAGGATTACTATTATCTCTACCAAAACTGCTACTAACACCACTACTACTTTTACTGACACTACTGCTACGTCTACTGTCACTGCTACTAACACCACTACTACTTCTACTGACACTACTGCTACGTCTACTGTCACTGCTACTTCTACTGACACTACTGCTACGTCTACTGTCACTGCTACTAACACCACTACTACTTTTACTGACACTACTGCTATGTCTACTGTCACTGCTACTAACACCACTACTACTTCTACTGACACTACTGCTACGTCTACTGTCACTGCTACTAACACCACTACTACTTTTACTGACACTACTGCTACGTCTACTGTCACTGCTACTAACACCATTACTACTTCTACTGACACTACTGCTACGTCTGCTGTCACTGCTACTATCTCTACTTTCACTATTACTACCTTTACTATCATTATTTCTATATCCACTATATGTGTAACTATGATTAATATGCCAGTGCTGTATCTAATATTTTTGTTATTTTATGACAAAACAAAAATAAAAATTCAACAAACCTGCTGTTAACATTGGATGGTTTTGTTGTACCTCGGATGATGAATGCTGTTGTGGTTGACTTGCTAAGGAATGCGACATCACCGCTGCTGGCATGGCGCTGGCAACAACAGTCGCATGCGGCAGTGACCTTGAACTATCAGACATCTGAGAATCAACCGTGCAAACCTGAATCATTCGATCAACAGCTGGCTGTGAACCCATCGGAGTAACACAGTACGTTGTCGAAACCGTTTCCTTAGCAACAGCTGTTCCCATACCAGAAGAACTAAACATGACTTGTTCTGATAAAGATTCTGTGGGTAGTGAAACTGACTTTGGCAGAAACTGAAAAGTTTTTTCACCGTTTTTCTGCTGAGAAATAAAGATGTACGGCTCTGAATTCGTCGTCTTTGTATTTAAAGAGTCGATGTTAGACGAGATCTGTGGAGTCACGGATATCACTGAATTCATCTGGGTCGACTGAGGTGGGAGAATCGTCATGGCAACCCGACTGTTAACCACATTGCTCTGCTGCTCCAGCACTGCAAGAGCTGTACTCTCGAGATTCTGCTCGATCTCTCGACAGTGCTGTCGCGTGTGACTTCTCAGCGAATCCTCCCTCACGAACGATGCCGAACAAATATTGCACTTGTAAGCCTTGCGACAGTTCTGCCTCAGTTTGGGTATCCCAGGATCCTCTTCGGATGGACTTGCCCAGTGCCCTCCTTTCCCTTTTCTTTTGGCATTCCTTCCCGATCGAATCTGGAGAGTTTCTGGATGTCGCTTTCTGATGTGAGTTTTAACATTTCCGCTCTGTTTTGAAGAGTAGTTGCAGAAGGTGCAGTTGTAAGGTCTGTCTGTGCTGTGCACTCGCATGTGCATCTTCAGTGCACTGTTACTGGCACACGCGTAATTGCAGATGTCACACTTGATTGGTCGAAGAAGGTCATGTGTTTTCTTGTGCTCCCATAATGCCTTTCTGGAGGAGGTTTTGAAACTGCAGTCTGGTTCTGGACATGACATTTGGTTTTCGCTCGAATGGTTGATTCGATAGTGACATTTTAGATTTCCTGTAAAAATAAATCATACTAATGGTTAATGATGATTATGATAAAGACAAATTATTAAGAGTTAGTGTTATTGCACACACACAAAAAAAAAACCACCAAAAAACTCTCTGAAATAAAACACACACACACATACACGCAATACATACACATACAAACATACACACAAACACACTCATACATTCTCACACATACACATACATATTCACACTCACACACACAACAGACACTCACACATATCTAACTAACATATACACACATATATATACACACACTCTCCTATACCCACCCATACATAAACACACACACTCACAAACAGACATAATACATACATACACTCCTATACCCACCCCAAAATACATGCATTCACAAAAACAAGCATACACAAAAAAACAAAAAAAAACATATACACACACACACATTCACAGACAGACAGATTCACAGACATGACTTACCTCTAACGGAACACCTATAGTCACAGAGGTCACACTTGTAAGGTTTTTCTCCTGTGTGAATTCTCATGTGACGTTTGAGGTCTGAGTTGATTTTGAACTTAGCATCACAAACACTGCACTGAAACGGACTGTCGCCAGTGTGAGTGCGCAAGTGTACAATCAGCTGACTGGAGTTACGACTCGCATAGGGACAGATCTGACACCTGCAAATGAAAGAATGAATGAAAGAATGAAAGATGAATGAATGAATGTGAGAATGAAGGGATGGATGGATGAATGAATGGATGGATGAATGTGAGAATCGACGGAAGTATGATTGGATCAGTATCAGTAACAAATTAATGACTGAACAAACAGTTAAAAAGAAAAGAAATATCAAAATGAATAGATGAAAAATAGATGGAATGAATAAAAGGTATGAATGTTTAGTAATATGTCATAACTTTTTCTAACAACATCACATACTGTCAGTTACATTATTCTGAAATCTTACTAAAGACAGAAAAAAAATTCCTTCATGTCACACCACCAGTGATTTTTAATAAATAATATACATTGTTACTGAAATAAAAAGTCACACAAATTTAACTGATTTAAAAAAAAAAAAAAAAAATAATCTTTTGTTGAGATTTTCTGGAAAAAAAAATGTTAAAGTGACAGAGATTTAACTGACTTAATAAACAGCACCATTAGAGCTCTAAGGGAAAATGAATGTTTAACAAAACAAGGAGATGAAATGTTTAAAGAAATTAAATAAGTAAAAACAGTTCAGTTAAACTCTGTGTTTACCTGAAAGGTCTTTCGTCTGTGTGAATTCTGATGTGTTTTTTCAAACTGCTGCTATCGGCAGCTCCATAATTACCTGGAAAAAAAAAACACACACATCAGTTATTGTTGTAAATGATAATTTTTTCATTCCTTATATTCATCTGAATTCATTATTTCTGTTCACTCATAATTCATTATTTCTTAAAGTCACATATGAAAATTTTTATATGTCACATATATTATTATTGTTATGGTTAATTTTAATTTTCAGACTTCTATAATAAAATATATATTAATAACAATTCAGTATTTTGAAAAAGTAATATATTATTATTATATGTCAACCAAATCAATAAAACAAAATATCAAAATGTACCCCCCCCAATACAGAATAAAAATTCTATATATATTATACCATTTTTTACTTACTGCCACAGATATATATATATATAAAAAAAGTAAAAAGAAAAATTGCTTCATTTCAAACTTACAAAATGAACACTTAAAGGGTTTTGATCCTGTGTGCCCTCGCAGGTGAATATTCAGCTTGTCTGACCTGCTGAATGATTTTGGACACAATGGACAGATGAACGGACGCTCTCCTGTGTGGACTCTGTTGTGTCTCTCAAGGTCACGTATGTAGGTTGTTGTGAAGGTGCAGTCTGTAACAGAACATTTGTACCTTTTCTTGCCAGGAGTGTCAGGGTCTGGTATTGTTATTACATTCTCTGAGAAATAATTTTTAAAAATAAAATAAATACAGTAAGAATTCATAAAAGCTAAGATAATACATAATAATGGAATATAATACTAGGTAAGGATGATGATTATGATGATGGTGATGATAATGATAAATTAGTAAATAAATAAATTAAAAATTAAAAATTAAAAATTTTGAGTAACATTTCGTTTGCTAAACATCATAATTATGATGTTAAAAAAAAAAAGAAATGAAGAAACAAGTATCACAATAAAAGAAAAAGATTATTTTCAATTAAATATATAATTTTATAAATTTATGGCCTATCTGAAACAATAAAAATTAATTTAAATAAACCCAAAGCCTTTAATGTATCTTTAATAATAAAATTAATGAAAAATAACATATTTTAGAAACTTTCCAATTCTCAAAGTAAACTCAAGTAATTTTTATAAACAAACCCAATCCTCTTTTAGTTGTTGTCTGTGCCTGCAAAACATTCTGAATCTCTGGAATACTACTAGTATGTTGGAATGTAGTTGCACTCAGCTCTGAAGAAATGCTTCCATCACTAGAACCAGGCACCAACAGATGTTGCCCTTCAGAAGGCACAGTGATGCTTTGTCCTGGCACAGGTGCTGAAAGTCCTTGAGCTGCTGCTGGCACTGAAAGACCTAGACCTTGGCCTCCAGAATACACACCAGCAGAAGGTACAGTACAGGTTTCATGAATGGATGTAGGTGTTGATGATGATGATATGTCATAGATGCCAGCACTTGCAGCAGCATCGTGGACAGCAGTAGATGTGGCAGTGTCATAGGAAACTGCAGAGTCTTGTTTAAGTATTGATGCCATGCAGAGGTCATCTATTTTTAGCCTCTTCTGACTCTCTGTGGCCACTGCTTTCTGTAAAGTCACTTTTACTGGACTCTGCGAGTAAGTCTGATCATTAGCAACATGCTGTAAAGAATTCTGGTTTTTGTTTAGAAGATCAACACAACGTCTCTGCTCAGAAATACTGTCCATTTGAATCTGTTCCATCAGTTGCTCCTGGGAATGGAATATTACATTTCCATCAGTCTGCAAACTAGATGTCTCTGAACCAGAACCACCAGGATTTCGTTCTTCAAAACTGATACTTGTCTCTGACCCAGAAAACATTTCAGTGTTACTGTAAACATTAAATTCATTGTCTGACGATACCTGAGTCTGATTCTGGCTGACTGTTTGCTGCTGCTGCTGCTGCTGCTGATGCCAGTTCATGTCTGAATTTGCAAGCTGACCTCTGTCTGTCTGGGAAACTTGAGTTCCTTCTCTTAAGATAAGGGTCTGTCCATCAGAACTAGTTACTTGAGAAAATGTGGATCCATCTTTCAATAAGATGATCTGCCCTGCTGAAGTTAAAATCTGGTCTTGTCGTCTCAGGAGAATATTTTGTGTATTGGCACTCTGAACCTGTGAGAAGTGACTTCCGTCCTCTAGAATAACTATCTGTCCACATGAACTTCTGGCCTCAGCCATTTGGGATCCTTCACTTAACATTTGTCCAGATATTCTTTCTGATTTGTTTTCTTCAGAACTCAGATCAAATCGAGTTTCTTCTCTGTGAATGTTCAGACCACCAGCTCTTTCCTGATCAAACTCTGATGCTGCTGGGTGTAGGTTTCTCTGGACAACAACAGTTTCTGACTGCTGAACTGTGTCATTACAAATATTCTGAGAATTATCATTCTGAATACCTTTCTGAATTAAATGAGTATCCATTTTCTGAGAAACACAAGACTCCACGGACTGATTCTGAGAACTTCTAAAGGACTCCTGTGACATACTTAAGGCCTGCTGTTGATTCCTCTGCAGTTGCTGTTCCAATGTTTGCCTGCTTCTCTGATTTTCTGAATCTACTGTCTGCTCTTGATACAAACTTCTCAAATTATCAAAATTAGATTTCATCATGGCTGATTGAGAAAGCAGACCACCTTGATCCCTAGCTTCCCTTGACCCATCACTTGTCCTACAAACAGTTTCAGGATTTACGAAATCCAGGGTCTGCACATTATCCCTAACTAATCCAGAAGTCTCAAGGCTTTGAATGTTCTGACAAGCAGACGTATCCTGCTGGATGTCAAAGCTGGTGGACTTTCTGGACTGTTGTAACAGGGATATTTCAGAACAGTGTTTTTTGTGAGAGAGGAAAATGCCAACATCATTGAACTGAGTCTTACATGTGCCACAGATATGAATATCAGCAGACATGTTGGTTTGGGTTCCAGGTACAAGAAAATTATCTGAAATGGTAATAAATAATTGTTTAGTGTTTCCAGTAGTAATCTTTATACCCAGCTAATTAAATAATATTATTCACCGATTTTTTTTATGGCATAGTAAACTAAGTAATTTGAACTATGGGATAATTCAACTATTTACACACATGTTTTGTACAATGTTTATTTATTTTTTTATTTTTTTTTAAATATATAAATTAATCATTTTTAGAAATTAACAACAACAATAATAGGGACATAATAATTAACTGGGATAGCATGTTTTAATAATTGGCCTATGCCAATACAATAATGTAGAAATTACCTGTATTATAATTATTCAGTCTTTTTTGTAGTTAGTAATGGTTACTTTTCTTGCTGTTTTATAAACCTTTTTTTTTTTTTTTTAAATAAAATAGAGAAAAACATCGTTTGATCTCTTACCAACATGGCACTGAAATAAAATAATAAAACCAGTGATTTAAAATAATTAAAATATTTGTACATACAATTCACTGAACTCTAGCTAGAATTGGAAAAGAGTCAAATGGAACACCAACGGCATTGCTTGTAATAATTTTCTTGTTACATTTACTGGTATGGAAAGGTCTACATTCTTGTAAATTTATTAGATCATTTTCTACTCTCTGATAAAAACAAAACTGCCAGTGAATTCTGTGAGAGCAACAATGCATTTGATTGAAATTCTTATGTATTTCATGTGTATTTGTTTTGCTGGGTTTTGTTGTGCATATGTTTGTTTGCTGTTGTCGGTTATTGGAGAGTTGGCATATTGGGGTTTTTTTGTTTACTGGCAGTCAGTTTTGTGAGAACAATGTGTTAGACTGAAATTCTTGTCTGTTTTGTGATGATTCCTGTTGTTGTTGGAGTGTTGTTCAAACAAAATGCTATTTACTCTAAATAAATATTTAACATGCACAACACTATCGTTTCCACAGATTTAATTTTTTAGTTTTTTAGTTTTTTTTTAAATACATAATTATTTTTGCATAAATTATTTTTTTTAACCTTATCAGGCCTATTGCATGTATTCATAGTAATAAATTACAAAAAAATAATATTAAAAATAAATAATAATAATAAAATATTATGACGGAACAAGTGCCTGAATAGTTGTTCAAGATTCATTCTGATTATGAATGATGGTCTAATTTGATTAATTATTTATCTGCATCTTCAAAATTATCTCCAAATGCTGTATACAAAATATATAAAAGGCCCCTTCTATGCATGGCAAATATAGATAAATTCAATTCATGTATGCATTGTGCAAGCAGCTTATAGCAATCACCTGAATCAGGGCCCATTTGGCGCATTTTGCCCTTACCGAGCAGCACTTTCTAATTTTGAAATAAACGCAATTATAAACAGGGAAATTTACGGAATATAGCAGAAACAATTCTTACCCGATTTATCCATTGTATGGACAATAATGATTGCTTGCTTGTTTTCACAAATTAGCATACAATCAATAAATATTGTAAATAATTTTCACAATACACAAATCGGAGGAACATGGAGGATCATGTTCGGATATTCTCGGCAACTATCGTAACACACCGAAGATAAACGATGTTCAGATTCCGGGGCCTGCATAGTAAAAACATAGTAAAATAATGGCGCGAACTGCTACTGCTGCGTCTGCTACTGATATTATTACTGGTTTATTACTACTACGAATAATAAGATACATAAAAAATTAGGTATATGTTTTTTCATTTAAAAAAAGTTATAGTTAGCATACAATTAAATGATTCAGCTATTCTGTTTAGATTACATGAGGGGTTTTCTTTTCAGAATAATTAGAACACAATGTTTTCAGACAAAATATCGTGTGCATGTTAATAGAAAAGTACAGAGACACTAAATTTGAAATCACACTATAAATCTTCATTAATAAGTTGTTTTTTTACACAATGTAAAATTTCAAGACATGTTTCACATACGTTTTGGGTCAAAATGTTCTAATTTTCGCTTGTCTAAAATGGTGTAATTTACACAAAACTAAAACAACAAAAAACAACAACGAATAAACATTAAAAAGTAGGTTAAAAAGAAAATATGTAATGAATTTACAGCATCCAGTTCATAGACATACAAGGTTTTTTGGTTGTTTTGTTTTTGTTTATGCACATTTATTTTTTCCTTTTCCAATCAACGCCAACATTGAGAATAAATTAACTGCAAATTATATTAATCCTAGAAGCTTGTGTTGCTAGATGAATATTTTCAATTAAAATTCATACTCTGTTAGACATATACTAGAAAACGACTGCTTGCTTTTAATTATGTAAATAATTAATTCAAGGATGTAACACTGGCATTGTCAAAGATTGTCCAAGATATGTGTACTTGATAACTTGTCTGATGGAAGCATTCTAAAAAATATTTAATGATCCCACTCTAGGTTGTGCTGAATAAAGTTTTGTATTACTTTCTTTTAAAAAGTAGATCTTCACACATTTTTAAGATAATTAGAAAATTTCACCTTATTTCCTTAAAATCACTTCTATCATGATTAGTTTTGTCATCATTATTACCACTACTGTCATCATCTCTACTCCATCATCATCAATACCCCCAGTAAAACTATCATCATCATCAAAGTAAATAAACAAAATAATTAAAATGGGAAAAAATAAAACAAAAAACAAAGTCTTGTTTGCCATATCATTTTTATTATTATCTGACTAACAAATGAAATTGGTCTTGATGCAATAAATTAAGTCATCAACTACGTTTCTGTTCACTCAGAAAAAATAACTCTAAAACAACAACAACAATGAAATGTTTATCTCCTCAAAACACATCTACCAAAACAAAACAATTCAGATAATTATAAATTACAGTAAAACTGATGGTTGGAATAAATTAAATATATTTTAAAAACAAATTTCTTGTATTTTTTAAGTTAAACTTAATAAAAATTAAAAAACTAAAATAGAATGTTATAAATGCTAGGTGATACAATAAACAATCAAGGATATGCAATACTATAATAAAAACATGAAAAAGAAAAAAAAAAAAAAAAAAAATTTAAAATTTGTATGATAATTCATCAAATCTTTGTGTTTTAAACTTTTAATGGAATATGCAACACAAATTGTATAAATATTCTTCAGACATTACTTTTTAAATATTTAAGGGTATATAATACAACATATAGTTTGAAAATAACCTTAAAAATATCTACTGATGTTGGAAGATTTTTCATTTTATAATTACTTTATTATTATTTATTTATTTATTTTATTATCTTTTTTATTTCAATATTTCTTCCTTCTTTTTTTTTTTTTCATTTAAAGCTGCCAAATACAGATTGAATTAGAAAATATTAAATCTGAACTGTCCATGACAAGTGAGTTTGAACCTTTTTGATTGAAGTGTATCAAAAATAACTGGTCTAATTTGTTTGCATGCATTATGTATAACGTAAACATGATATATACAGTACATACATACATACATATATATATTCACACATACATATTTAGTTTCATATGTATGTATGTATGTATGCACTTGCGTCTACATATGTACATGCACAGATAAATCATACATGGTATATTAACATATATGGTGTATTAACAAAGTATAAAAGGCACATGAACAGATCATACAGAAACACATTCTTCAAACTGTCAGACATAATTCACTATTCATATTATTATTCAATTATTATTATTTATTTATTTGTTGTTACGATTTTTATTTTTTATTTTTATTTATTTATTTATTTATTTTGTTATTGCTATTTATATTTTAAAAGACACCAGCAGCAAAAAGGAGGTTTTGTTTTTAAATTTAAAAATATAAAAATTAAATAATTATGTTAAAAAAAAACCCTGATAATATACAGTAAATAGTATGTTTTCATTATTTACATTAGTAAATTCATGGTATTTTACACTCAGTTCAACTAAATCAGTGGCAAATAAGGAAAGTATGTGCATGTTGTAAAAAAAAAAAAAAAAAAGATTAAAAAAATAGATTACGTTTACTATACAAATGTTAATTTTAAACAGAATAATATTCTGATGTACCCCAAGCATTATAATTTAAGGTAAATAAAAATAAATAAAAAAATAAATAAAGAAAAACTAGCGATAAAATGAAGAAAGTTAAAATACACTTAAAATAAACTGTTATATTTTCTGGGTGAACAAACTACGATATTAACAAAATCTCTACTCTAACAATTAGAACACAGATTTAAAGCAATGGCTTATATGAAAACAAAAGAAACAATCAAAAACAAACAAAACAGACACAATAACTTGAACACAGAATGATGCCTCTCGCTGAAAGATAAATAATAATATCATACATGGAAGAATACTAAATTATTTCACAAGTTCTCACCATTTGTACACTTAAAAAAGAAAAGTATTCTAAAAAAAAAAAAAAAAAAAAAACATAACATCAAATCATATATCACTAGGCAAAAGGAATTTGTAAAATTATATTTTATAAAAAGAAAAAAGAATGAAAGAATGAATAAATAAAATAGGTTGAAATAAAAATAATACATATGCAGTATATGAAGAAAACATTTTTAAACAAATGCTTAAATAAAACAGTTAAAAAAATAATTAAAAATATGTGTACTAGTAAATGAATAAAAATTAAAAATTAAAATTTACCAGAAATCGTCACTTCTTTTTACTAATGCAACCTACAGAAAAGAAAGGACTGCCCATAATCTTTAATGGAATAAATCATAAAAATAAAATTTGATGAGCCTATCATTGTCATTTATTTTAAATTTGTTTGTTTAAATTTCTAAATAAAAGAACAATAGTTGAGATTTTTTGAGATTTTTTTTTTACCACAAATTTAGGCAGATATAAACTTATATTTAAAAAAAAAAAAAAAGAGTTTTATAAATGTCATGGATACCAAATTAAACAAAAATGGTGAGACAATATTTGTATAGAAAATGTCAGTTGAAGGTATGGGAATTTCACAAAATATGCATACCGAAAAAAGAGTTGGAACTGGGTGACAAACAGAAGAAAAAAAAGAAGTCAAAAATCAACCTAATGCTAAATGCAGTACCCATCAAACTGATTATGAGTAAGAACAACTGAAATAATTTTATTTTTAAAAAAATTTTATATTTGAATCGAAAAAGAAACCCATCTGTAAATGATATCTTACGTCATTTGTTACCATGTAACTTCAATTCTCAGTTAAATCTGAAATCATTCAAACTTTTAACATTAAAAAAGTTTATAGATTCAGCAGAAGTTTGTGAAAGATATGTCAATGATCTTTACTCAAATTGCATAATCAATCTGCATATTATTCAGATAAGTAGTATGTAAGGTGTGGAAATATGTTATATATAATATATAATACAATTAAAAAGCTTTCTATGGATGAGTTCATTATTTTGATTAATTAATACATACACATCCATTCTTTTTCAAAAAAAAAAAACAGAACATTCTTTGATGTATTTATAAAAAAAAAAAATTTGACTTAATCCAGTCAAATATTTTCAATATTTATTCTGCATCTGCAGATTCAGGAGGACAAAATTTAAAAAGGAACTAAAAATGTAAGAATAATTACTGTTAGCGTAACAGTTTCAAATTAAAGTATTGAATATATCATATGATCATATTCATTCAAGATTAAATATCTAATCTTTTTCTATTACATTTTGAAAGAAAATTAAAAACTAATATTAAGAAAGTAAAAGTAAAAAAAAAAAAAAAAAAAAAAAAAAAAAGTAAGAAAGAAAAAAGAATAAAAAACAACAACAACATAATGGTATGACTAACTTTGACAGTATTTCAATTTACATACATTAGTTGTGGAAGACTAGAATTTGAGTACATTCCCTCATTCACCAGCAACAAATTCAGTTATAAAATATATATATATAAACATTCCGCTGATATTTACAGTGTGACAGTAACAAATAGCACTAACATGCAGCACAAAACAAACAAAGAAAGTTTATAAATAGCAGCAGTTTTGTAGTTGTCATTTTATTTTATTTTTACTGTAGTTATTTAAGTTTCATTATTATTTTATTTATTTTCATTTTATTTACTTTATTTATTAGATTTCATTTATTTCAATGAAATACATAATCTTTAGTTCTTTTATTTGTTTTTTATTTTAATTATATTTTTATTTTTATTATTTTTAGACATTATCCACTTTTCTTTGTTTTCATTTCTTTATTTTATTATGAAGATATCTATTTTATCATCTTCAAGTATATACATATACATTTTCTTTCAAAACTGTTTTAAAAACCAAATTCATTAAATCAGCAAATTTGGTTGAGCTGGGTTCATCACAAAATGTTTGATAAATATCCATTAATGTATTAAGTATATCAGGTTAAATTTCTGGATATGTATAAAAATGATTTAACTGGTATTTTCACCGTATTAAACAATTTAATGTCTTGAAAAAAAACTGTCCATTTTAAAGCTTATATTTGATAGTTTCAGAATAAATATATATATATATATATATATATATACAAACACACATACATATTTAATGCCTATATACAAACAGTCCTGGATTGGAAACTGTTCCATTCCAAGTGATTGGTTTTATATTAGACATGTATTTATAGAAGCCATATTACTATATGATCCCATCTTTAGCTGCAGCATCCCTGAAAGACATGCAGGAAAAGTACAACAGTTGTAAGTCACACATGTCACACATCAACGACTGTGTATATAGGTTTCATGGCAAATATTATGTATGTATGAATATATATATATATATATATATATATATATATATATATATATATATTATTTCATTCTTTTCAGTTGACACGTGATGAAGATTTCTTACATATTGACAAAATTCTAGCTTGTAAAATAAACCTCCATATAAATCTTGTGACCATGCCTACAAGCAACAGTTTAATAACAATTCTGTTTTGAGGATTTAATGCAGAAAGAGGCCGAATGCAATTTTCATCATTCAGAGGCAAATTGTTTTGGTTGCCATCTTAATTTATAACACACAACAATAGTGCAAAATACTTGCCAGTTTAAAACTTAAAATGATAATCTAAGTTGAATGTTTTTATCTACACCTATTTTTAAATTATTTAAACAAGTAAAGTTTATTGTGCTATTATCCAAGTTGGATTTTTTTTGTAGCAAATACTGCCTCAAACATCTAAATAATTATGATTATCTTCAGTTTAATTTAAGTAGAAAGAATTAGATACAATAATATCTTTTAAAACAACAATATTTTATGTATAAAAACAGAATTAGATATAACAATAACCACATTCTATGTGATTTAAACAACAGATTAAGAAAAGAAAAAGTAAAGAAAAAAAAAAAAACATTTTATTACTCATTTCACTTAATTATGTAAAACAGGATGAATTAAATATTCAAATTTTTATGATCTAATCTACTTTATTGAAAATTCAGTCATGACAGAATATTCTTAAAGTATGCAACTCAAGTAAAAAGATGTCTCTAAGTTGGAATAATTGTTGAGAAAACTTTTTAACTTTTGAAAATTACATTTAACCTCTTTCTGCATTTAAACCTCAATTATATAGTACATATAATTAGTTAAAAAGAGAAACAAGCAGAGGATTAACAAATTAAAATAATACTCCAAAGATGTGAGGTAAATTCGTTATACTGGATAACTGTAACCGTAGCAACACAAATAATAACAACCATGGTTACATTAATATTTCCATGCATTAATTACACACCTGTGTGCTGTGTGTACCTTTTTGTGCATCAGAATAAATTATAAACAACTGATGAATATCAGGAAGGTTTGTGAATAATTATGAATCAGGGGTTTCAGTAACAAATGTTAATCATGGAGAATTTGTGAATAATGGATTTTCTGATAATTGTGAGTAACTAAAGCGAATCCGGATTTTATTAATGTTTAATGAATTCTGTGTTTATGAATGAATGTATGAGAAGTTATAAATTATGAATGAAAAGCATGAAACTTCATATATATATGAATTAACGAATAATGAAGTACTTTTGAATAAAGAATATTAAATTCATTTAATCAATTTTTACATTAAAAAAATGATAATAATAATGACTTTTAAAATAAGCTAACAGGATTATATTTTTTTGAATATTTATTGTTAGATCTACATACTATGTATAAAAGATAAAATAGCTGAATGAAAATTAACTTTATAATAACGTCTATACCCCACTGGACACATTTTGTTTTTTCTTTATATTATTATTATTATTATTGTTGTTAATGATTTTTTAAAAGGTGTATGTATGTATGTATGTATATATATATTTTTTTTACTTTTTATTTACTTATTTATTATTATTACACGACTTGACAGAACAGTTTTTGAGATACAAATTTCATGTAAAGATGGACATCTTTGGAGAACTCGCTATATTAATAAAAGATAAATTGTTAAATATTTTTTCACTCATTCTTTATATATATATATATTTCTCATTCAAGAATAACTGTAAATTGAAGGTCAAGGATATTAAGAAATGTGGTTCATCACTGCATTTTGTCATGTGTTGAATGTTAAAAATCACAACAAACTTTTTTTTTTAAACCACTGTGAAACTGGAAACAAAATTATTAATAATAATAGTAAATTTAAAACAAAATAATAATAAACAATTATATCTTCTTTTTAATTTAACAGATACAGACAGCTAAAAACATTAGGTTGGTGTATAACCATTCTGTATAACAAAAACAACATAAAAATACAAAACCAAAATTTGGGTTCAACCTATAAATTATAACTGAATATAGATTTCTAGAATAAATCAAATAAGCATTTTAAAAATGTTTTATGTTTCGTAAATGCATGTTTGAATCAGATTTCAGTTTATATTCTTTTACTAATACTTATCTTAATACGAGATCCAATTAAAAAAAATAAAAAAAAATTAATTGTCAGTTTAAGAAGAAAAAAAAGGAAAATAAAAACAGTTCAAGACAACTTTTTACCACTAACACAATGAATGAACACAAAAATGAAAATATATAGCAACTAATAAATTCATTAAATGATACACACATGTACATATGTACAATTGGACGGACAGATTTATGTAATTAAAATCAATATCAATGTACATTATGTGACCCTTAACATCAAACCGGGTCTTAAGTTGCATGGGCAAATACTGAGTTTTAGCCAACAAAAAGTGAAACCACCCAAAAATTTTATATATTTTGGGTTGATAATCTATAATATCTATCTTGTCTCTTAGATCCAGTGATGACATTTATAAGATCCCTAAGGTGTGTTTTATAGTACTTTTATGAACAATTATTTGCTGGATGCCTCATTTTGACGAATGAACAAACAACTAACTAATACAGGAAGAAATGAGATATCAACTTGAAACAGACAAAATGTTTCTAAAGACCTGTTTCAATGTGATAGGGTCACATATGTAAGTTTTTAAATGCTACAGTAATATAATATAATATTGTAAATATGCAATACATGTTAATACATTACTTCTTTACAGGAAGATAATCAGAATATGTATTATTAACATATTACATGTACATATTAGATAATATAGTTAAATTACATCATATATGCAGTGTATGCTTAACATTAACAGCAGCAGAAAATTCAGCTGATTTAAGAAACTGGCCCTTCAACAATTCAGTGACATATTTTTGTAATAACTATCAAAGACAGCTCTGCTATATAATGAGCATTGTCTTGCGATTTCAAAAATTTACCAGCATTTCACCTACATTGTATGAAACATCACATAACAGGTTATTATAATAAAAAATAGTCACACATATTTTACACATTACTTCATGTGTTTGTTATTATATATGTATCGAATATAGTTTTTCCATTTGTGTTATGTGCAAAGCTATATGATGCAAGAAATATTCAACATATTAAATATAATGTAACGCTTCACATATGAAAGAATTAAACAATTTTACATAGTTTTTTGTCCCCCTTTCAGTTAATTTGTTTTTCAAATCAGTAACACCAACCATATGTGTGTGTATGTTGGCACAATATATTTAATTTATAATGTAACTACTATTTTTTTAATTTTTTGTTTGTATTACTTTTACCTTATCTCTTTAACTACTACTAAATAAAGTGTTTCTCCACCTATTTTTTTTTTTTTTTTTTTTTGTTGGTGTGTGAATAATAATAAATAGCAAAGTTAGGCATACATTAGTCATATCCAGCCTATTCATTTTATATTCAGTAATCCAATATTCTTTTTAAAATAAAATAAAAAATAAAATTTGTTCACACACACACACACACACACACACACACACACACACACACACACAGATAAGTTTAATATTCTGTTAATTTGGCAAAACAGTTTATGTGTACATTACATTCCCATACATTCTTATTTAACTAAAGCATACCAAAAAATATATATGTATTTGTGAAATAATAATTTTTACAGAACAAATTTCAATATCTAGCTACTGTTATGAACATATATATTTTGGTTTTACATTTCGATAAATTATAACCGAGATTCCTTTATATGATTTTAAATCCCTCTGAAAATGCAGAAGCACCTTTTGTTATGTGTGTTCTAGTTTTGATTACTAAGTATGCAAGGTTGGATGGGTTTGAAGGCATCTTGTATGACATAAAGCTATGAAATCTTGAAAATAAAAAAATAACTTAAAATATTGCTATTGATTTGTTATGTAAAAATAAACATTCAGATCAAGATTACAAGAATAAAATATTAGAAGAAATATTCAGAACAAATTCTTCCACTATAACATTGAACAACAGTAACATAATGGGTAAAGTAAAATAATCCAGTTTGATTTATATGTGTGAAGAAGGAAAACTGCTAGAATTTTCTTTTCTTCCCTTTTCATCCTTTTTCTTCTATTTTCAAAATTTTAACTGGATCGGTGAGAATGTGAGCTGTGTCTTCTCCGAGTCTTTTAGAAGCTTTGCGATTCTGATGACTTCCAACATCCAGTGTCCTCTGAATAACATCTGAGTGTGATTTCATGTGCAAGTTCAAATCTGCCTTGTTGATGGTTTCGAATCCGCACTGACAACATCTGAAAGTCACCCAGCAGATGGCAGCTGCTCCTCCTGGACAAACAGATCTGTTCAGTCGACCCTCCAGGATCTGTCTTTCTGAGCTGAGGATTTTCTCCATGACCTCGGGATCTTCAATCTTAGTGCTGTCAATTCGGCAGTCGTAGTCTATAGCAGCATTGATGACGTCGTTGGTGAATTCGTAGCTGTAGTTGCGATCACTGGCATGCCGCCACATGTGTGATTTCAAAGACGGCAGATGGTGGCAGACGTAGCCACACAGGTTACACTTATATTGTTCCAGTGGCTGCTGGACGTATCTCTGGTCGTTGATGTGTCGTTTCATGTGTGACTTCAAGCTGCGACTGGAGACTGCAGTGAAGTCACAAAGATCACACTTCAGAAGTCCTGAGTCATCAGTGGCAACACTGTGATGGTGAGATGTCGCATGGTGAGTTAAGGAGAGCCTTGATGAGCAAGAAAAAGAACATTCTAGACATCGGAATTCTCTGTGCATTTCTCTGACATGATTCACAAGACCTTGGTTGTCCTCAGCAACAAAGTTACATTCCTCACAGTTGAGCATGTTTTTACATGACAGCTCCAGTATGTGAAGATTCAAATCAGACAGAGTAGGAAAGATCTCTTTACAGGAATCACACCTGAAGCAGCTCTTGTCAATATGATACCTCACGTGAGTTCTGTAAGTTGTGGCATCCATCGTCTCAAAGTCACATGACTCACAACAAAATGGATCCTTGTCACTGTGAGCTCTCATGTGTGCTCTCAGCTGACTCTTATAGTTAAATGCTGATGGACAAAGTTTGCACTGGTAGGTGCGCACTTTGCAATGCTTTATCATGTGATCCTGAAGACTTTCACTCGATTTGGCTATGAAGCTACACAAGGAACATTCAAAGGGTTGCTTTGACTTGTGTAGTCTCATGTGCAATTTTATGAGCAAAGCTCTAGGATTGCTGTAGTGACAGAATTTACATCTGTACTTTACCTCACCATCTTCATGTAGCTGTTCTATGTTCTCCATATTTTCTGGAAGCATGTCATCTTCTGCAAGACAGTCTTTCTTCAGAACATCCTTCTCTGGATTTGTTGGTTCACTCTCTGAATTGGCACGTTCCCTGAGCTGTTCTATGACAGCTAGAAGTGAGGAACAGATGCCAGATTTTGGTCTGGACAACAAGGCAGAATCATCTCCACCTTCTGATGCCTGGTCAGTCTCGGAATCGGATCTGCTGTCTTTATCAGAAACATTCTGACACTCTGAGACTTTTTCAATTTGTTCCTTGATGTGAGAATCCTTGCAGACAGTGGTACTGGCTGGAGCTTTCTTCAGTAGAGAAAGAAGAGTTATTGCAGACTCATTATCTTTGGAGATGTCTGATGCAAGGAAAGTCTGCGTCAGCTTACAATCGTTTTGAGACGATGGATCAATATTATTCATAGAGGATGCTTCCTTCTGTGGGCTGCTCGTTTTACCTTCAGTATGTAATAAAGAAAAATCCTGGTTGCTGCCAAATGTTTCAGAAAGGTCAGAATCTACTGGCTGATGTAGATCAGAAATCCTTGGACTGTTCTGCTGACTCTTCATGCTGGTAAACACTGATGAAGGTGGAGCAGTGTTTACTGTCTCCACTACAACATTTGCACCTTGGTTAGCACAATCAGTCCACTCTTCAGCAGACTTAGAATTAACTATTTCAGAAGCATCACTTACTTCTTGTACAGAAGCCTTCTTTTCTGAATACTCAGATTTTTTTTCAGGAGAAATTTGGGCCGAGATCTCGGTCTGAGATTCTGTGATCTTATTCACAATGCTATCACTGCTGCCAGACATAACACCAGAGGCTGATGGTTTACTAACTGTTGTTCTCGTCGATTCCAGTCTAAGCTTCAGTGTATCAGAATCCTCCTTCAGAACAGACTTCACAATCATTTTCTCCTTGACAGCATTTGGAGATTCTACAGCAACTGATTTAGCGATTTGATCTTCATTGAGAGATTCCTGGTTAAGTGACTTTGCACAACCTTCAGAATTAATGTCTCGGCTTGATTTATCAATGCCAGGACTAGAGGACGGCTTGGAGTTCACAAAGATTTTGTCAGGAACTATGTGGCCACCAAGTAACCTCTGTACAATACTACTCTGAGATGAGACGGGCTTTGTCTGTGATTCAGCTGACTCTCTGTCACTCTGAGGATTCTTCTGCACTTCATTGTCCTGTTTGACAGACAGAATAGTTCCATGTACTGGTATTTGAGCGGTGGGTTTCTCAACTTGTATTGGAGTCCGATCGTCGTAAATGCTTAAAGGACCATTTTGAAACATGGGATAATGAATGTTTTTGTGACCTGTATGTTTCCAGATGTGAGCCTTAATTGTCCTTTGAAACTCGCAAGTGTATCCACATATTATGCAGCGGAAGCGTCCAGAGAACTGATCATAAATGAATGGCGACTTTGAATTCTGGCAAGTGTTTTCTTTTGTCACAGGAGCCACAAGGACAGGTTTTCTTTCAGGAGTTACTTTTTCATCCTGGCTCTGCTGGGCTTTCACTGCTGACTGCTGCTTCACCTTGTGGGTCAACAGATGTTTAATAAACACAGTAGCGTCCTTGTCAGTGAAGCTGCACTCTGTGCACTTGTAAGATGTGTTTTTTGGAAGCGGCTGATCAATACTGAGAATCTGACTCTGAGGTAAGGCAACAGGTTTTATGGGAATCATCTGTTTTTTAGTCAGATGTTTTAGCAGATGACTCTTCATCATGTTCGTGTCACTGGCTGCAAAACCACATTCCGTGCACTTCATAATCATTTCCTTGCCAGATGGCAGCTCGGCAGGGGTGTTCACTTTAGGCACTGGTTGTTTAGGGATGTGGGTATCAGCGTGCGAAGACAGGGCCCCGACGTCCGAAGTAACAAAACTGCACTTGCTGCATCTGTAGAAACTTTCATTTGAGTGGACTGCAATGTGTTTCATAATCCCGATTTTGTCAGATGCAATGAAACCACATTTTTCACAGGCATACAGCTTGTCAGTGTTGTGCTCTTTTTTCAGGTGACCTTGAAATGCTGCCACGTCTGGGAGGGTCTGGTTGCACAGTTTACAAATTATTGATTTTTGGCTTGTGTGAAGCTTGATGTGATTCGTCAGGTGACCTTTTTTGCGGAATGTTGCATTACAGTAATCACATTCGTAAGGTCTTTCGTTGGTATGGACAACGAGATGTTCCCGTAAGGAGTGGCTACGTTTACCGGCATAGTCGCAGAATGGACATTTGTATGGACGGTCAGAATTATGCACCAAGTCAACGTGCTGCTTCAGGTAGTGTTTGTTGTGGCTGTAGTAGTCACAGGATTCGCACTGGAAAACTGGCTTCGCATCTACACCTTGTGATGTTGATGAGGATGATGATGACGATGATGATGATGATGATGATGGGCTGGCTCTGACTTCACCAATGTTGATTTTGCTGGTTTTGTGACTACTGGACTCTCTATGTGTTCTATAATAATAAGTGGACCTGTTTCATCTGATTCGGACTGGGCTTTGAGATTGGTGCTCATAGGCGAAGATGCATAAATGGTGATATTGGCTGTAGGTGGAGATGATTCTGAGATTCGACAGGAGTGTTCAGATCTCTTCTGAAGAGAAGCGACAGAATTTTGTGTTGGGTTACACACTTCAGTCATGTTAGATCACCTCGCAATAAATCCATCTGCACTTTAAAGGATACATAATTATTCCACCTGAGAGAGCTGATAAACAGATCATTCTGAAGATGAAAAAGATAAAATTGTTGTAAAGAAATAAATTAAAAATCCCTCTTAATGACTTATTAAAAAGTATTCCAATATTAAAATATGAAATGGAGTATACAATTATTGAGCAATGAATTATTTTTTTTTTAATTTATTAGTTAACAGTATTTCAAAAAAATTATATGTTTGTAATATATTAAACTTTGTCCTAGTTTAGAGAAGAAATTTAACAAAAATAAAATAAAATAAAATAAAATATTATAAAATAAAATAAAATAACATAAAGCTGCTAGTTCTAGTAGAGCATTTTTGTACTTAGCACTTCTGTCAAAGAGAACTGATGGCAAGCTATTTTATGATGAATAATGTTACTGTATAGCAAGTCTCAGTGAGTTTCATTCTAGCCTGCCTATGTGAGATAATACCAACTACCTAAAACTTAGTGAACATGACACCAGCTAACATCAACAAACATACAAGCCAGATTATGCATGTTTTTTGCCATTATTTTGTAAATGACACTAGGATAGAGGCAAATTAATAAATTATCTACTGATGGAAAAAGCTAAATGATTCTCGTAACGAGGTATGTCATAATGTTATGCAATCAGCCACTTATAGATACCAAATCAAAACCGACAGCTGTGATAAACAGCCGACAGTGGTAATGAGAGCAATGACATTAGATATCTTTAATAATGAAATGATTACGATTTTTGCTTTGCCCCAAATTAAAGTTTTTACTCTCAGGATGTGGTTTAAGCTGGTATAACTGGGTGGTATTTGAATTTTAATATTGTCCTTTTAAGGGCTTAGATTCTGTCACATGACTTGCCAGTCCATTCTTTCAAAAGAAGAAATAAATAGACAAGATATACAATTAATGCTGCTAGTGACTGCTGCCTGGTAAAATAGCTTGTGTATTGTTTAGCCGGCACTAGGTTCCTAGTATAAATATGTCCACCATAAAATAGCCATAGCCTAATAATAATAATCATTTAAAAAAAAAGAATAAAAATAATATAGAATTGTTTATATGAGATGAGCTACACTAAACTTTCAAAATACTTCATTATACATACATGTACATATAATTTTTTAAATTTTTTATTATTGATTTTTATTATTATTATTTTTAACCCACTAAAGTTAGGAAATTATAGTTTGACAAAATTACACAAACGAATACAAATAAAAGGAATATTTTATATAAAAAAAAAAAAAAAAATGTCTTAACAATCTACATTTAAAACATATAGTAACAATTCAGCTTTACATTTTGCCTACTCGATTTAATAAATTTATGATCCATGTGGTAGTTGATAATAATGATACTATTGATAGTTGATACCATACGTTTATAACTTTATTGATAATTTTTTGTTTCAAAATGGTATTCATCGTCAATATTAGAAATTTATCCTGGTTTCAACACGATCAGACATGAGTGATCACTAATTATGTAAGGTTATGTATGCTCGACCACATGGTCAATGAGAAAGAAAAGAAGAAAAAAAAAACGGCCCGCGTTTTCCAGAGATGACAGATTCGACGAAAAGAAAAAGGCACTAAGGAGAAGCTAGGTAAATTTAATTATCTATTTTCAGAATTTTATTCTGGTTTAAGATCTGACACAATAATGGTATATTTCACTGAAGAAACAAATCAAAACACTTACTTTGTCTTAAAACATAATGCTTTTTCACGTCTTCCAAAACATCTATCTGGCGGTCAAGATGGCGACAAAAAATGTCACGTGATCATATTGTACACCAGAGAAAGTCACGTGGTTAAAACAACATATTTTACAATTATAAGAATATTTTTCAAAATTTGTTTACTATTTGAACCAAGTAAATTGTATAAGTGGTTATATAATGATAATTAATTTTACATATTGCATACATGTACTGAATATTTGACCCTAAAATAATATAATATATTCTAAAATACTAGTTCAAAATGGCAGCTGTGAAAAATATGAATGTTTATGAACGGTCAGGTCAGTGAGCGAAGATATGTAAATAACTTACATACATACATACGTAAACACACACACACACACACACACACACACACACACACACACACACACACACATATATATATTAAAATGAAGGCACAAACTTTAATTGTTCATATTTTAAAAAAAAAATAATTATGTATTCATATATACACAAAAAAGGATGAACAAAAAAGAAATAATTATATGTAAATATAAAATATTACTCATTTTAATGAACTGTGTACAGCTGCTCATAATTACTAGTTAAATATTTAAAGAAAAAATAGGAACTGTATAATAGCACTTATGGAATAGTTAATCAATTAGTTCTGAAAGAACTTTATTATAATGTTGTTGTTGTTGTTTATTCTTACAGCTTATTATTATTATTATTATTATTATTATTATTATTATTATTATTATTATTATTATTATTATTATTATTATTATTGCTGTCTAGATAATACTTTAAATAAGACGCTTGAACTGATTTAACAATATGCTACGATGAAAGAAAAACAAAACTCACAAAACCAGTCTAGACGGAAGTACATTTTGGTGGTGCCACGTTTGGGAGTTTGCAAAAACATAGACTTATTAATTGCATCAAAATGCCTGAAAAATTATCTGCAGTTCTTGCAAAATTTTATGACGAATACGTTCATGTAACCCCTAAAAAACTTAAACTGATTGATGCATACCTGTTTTACATTCTGTTAACAGGAGTGATCCAGTTTGTGTATTGCTGTTTAGTGGGCACCTTCCCGTTTAATTCGTTTCTTTCTGGATTTATTTCGACAGTAGGATCATTTGTTTTAGGAGGTGAGAAAACTGCTTAATTATAGCTGACATTTTAATCAGTAATCAAAATTTAGTATCAGCTGACTTTATATTTCTAAATGATCCTTAATTATTAAGACTGATATAGTATAATAAAATTAATGTCAATAGATAGTTACGTTTCAAATTGTTAAGTATTTGGATCAGATTCTCAGATTGTGATGCCAGAGAATCGAAAAATATTTGGTTTCCAGATTATCCTTAATTATAGGCTTCAAATTGTTAAGTATTTGGATCAGATCCTTATACCAGTGAATAGGGGAAGATATGGAGTGTTCAACTAAATCATTAGAACCAGCCGCCTCTAATTATCTGATACACAGACCAGGTTTTGGAGAGTGTACCCAAGACGGGCTACCGTCACCCTTAAGTTTGATGTCAAAATATATTAAATGGTTATTCGATTAATATTTTCATTGTAACTTTTCACATAATTCAAATGAAAATTGATCAGATAATATATATTTCTATTGTTCTCTATCAGATTATTATTGTTGTTGTTTTTGATATTTTATTTTCTTATTTTTTATTTTTATTTTAATTTATTTGAAAAGCATTTTCATCATACAAAAGTTTAAATTCTTTCATTTGTACTTTTTATTTTTTTATTTTCAGTGTGTTTGAGATTACAAGCAAATCCCCAGAACAAACTTGATTTTTGTGGAATAAGTCCTGAGCGAGCTTTTGCAGATTTCATTTTTGCACATGCTGTTCTTCATCTTGTTGTTATCAACTTCATTGGATAAATGCATAAACGGTACGTGAGTTTAAACAGTAAAGAAGAAAACACTGACTGGTGTGTGTCAGAGAGAGAGAGAGAGAGGGGGGAGATAGAGAAAGTGAGATTATCAGCCAGTTAATGTTATTATTATCCCATGTTTTGCTCTTATTATTATTATGTTAATGACATTAATACCTAAGCATAGTGACATTGTTACATTGTAAAATACCTTAAAATAAATTTCAAAATATTTTAGGTTATTGTTTCTGATATATGTATTTTTTATTATTACAATTTTTTTTATTCTAGTTTCACGATGGAAGTCCGATTGTGAGAAACTGTCAGTAAAAAAAATCTAGATACTTAGACAAGACAGAATCATTATGGAAGTTTTATAGGTGGGAATATGAAAATTGGATGTAAATTGTGATCATATTAAAATTGTATATGTTTATGAAAGCAATCGTTTTGTTTTTATTTAATATTAAAACAACATTTGTAATAAAATTTTAGATTTTCATGATTAATAACTTTTAGAAGAAATTATTAAAACATAATTTATATAAGAATGTTGGATAACATCTTAATATAATTTATTAAAAGATGAAAAAAGTAAATGACAGTAACTTTTTATAACATAACATCACAGCCTAACTATTGACCGAGAGCCAAGGGTATTTTACTTAAACCAGCTGAGAACACAGGGAAAGGGGAAGGATCCAGAGAGTTTTGATCTTACAATCCACAAGGCTTTGGACCAGTGCTTTAACCATGTGACTTCAAATTAATTTATTTCAATAAAGAGCCAGGTCATCATATACTCCAACAACAATTCAAATTTCAGCCTCAGTGCACTGCATTTCATAAAACGGGAAGAAAATGAGTGGAAATAACCATACTTAACTCTTTTTCATGTCTTTACTGATTCCAAACAACAGTATAATTAATAAATTTAAAAATCCTTGGCAAAAGAAGAAAATTGGGTTATGTAAAGGGCATGTACCAAAACCACATTGATACTGAAGAGGTTAATAAAATCAACACAATTTATACATTGAATCATTTTATTGTAAACTTCAGGTATAAACTGGATACAGGCAGGTTGAACAATACACAGAACAAATATTTAATTGTATTTGTGAGGATTATTCATGATCAGACTTGTAAATGGGATCAAAAGTGTTAAAAATTATACCCAAAGAGTGACTTAAACCTGTACATTGTTTTTTCAGATTTATTTTCTGATTGTTTTTAAAAAAAAAAAAGCATCAGATCACTTTTAAACTTTTGTTTATTTTTATTTTTTTTCTTTTATTTTCTTCTCTTTTTATTGTTTTAATTTTAAACAACTTAAAATTTGATTTTTAAAGACTACCTTTTTGCCATTTCATGTTTCTCTTCCTCTTTATTTTTATTATTATTATTTTATTATTATTTTGGATAAAATGTGTTATCTTTTAATAGCTGTATTTTTCTGCACTATCATAACTATACATTTCATCAAGATTTAAATGTTTACTGTTTAAATGTTAACTTCAGACTAAGTCCATAATATCAAAACAATAAACAGCTAGTATTTTTTTTTTAATACTGTTTATCTTCTGAAATTGAAAAAAAGAAGAAAAAAAAAAGATATCATCTTTTCTTTTTTTTTCTTCTGTGATATCTTTATAGCAATATTAGTCAGGAGTGCTCAAAAATATATTCTGTAAAATGCAAAGTGGTTTCTTAATAAAAGAAAAATGCAAACAACAGGTTTATTCCAGTAAGCTGTTGAAGTGATTAATACACTTAGAAACTGTTCATTCATGAAAATATTTAGCAAAATGCAAATATTGGCTAAAGGCTGTCACAGTTAAGCTATAATATATTTATATAATTATTTCAATATTTAAAAAATGTCCAAGCAATCAAGTATAAAAATATATACACAAAGTTTTACCTATGTACAGTGTTAAAATTTTTATAAACAGGATATGCTATAAATGTCACATACTCCAAATCAATAAATTAAACAATTTTCTACTTTACCTTGAAAAGGAAGAGTTTTTAAAATAAACTTCACTTTAAAATTATTATTAATTACACATTTTTATTTAGTGTATATGTAATGGAATGCTTAGAAAGAATAAAACTGAATAAGGTTATATTTGGGTATGGCAGGATGGATTTAAAGTAAAATAATTAGAAAAGCTAATTATGTTGTTCAAAAATTAATAAAGGATTATCTTTAGAAGCCATTAAAATTTTACTATTTATAGAATATAGCAATAATGCATTAAAGAACTGAAATACTGAGGGATGATAAATTAGGGAAAAAAATAGTTTTATAAATGTCAACTAATGTTTTTTTGTGTTTTTTGCGAAGATTACAATTAATTAAAATTTTATTAAAGATTAAAATATGTATTTTAAATAGTTTTATTAAGTAAATGATAGGATTCATGTTTTTTTTGGTTGTTTTTTTTAAATTTCTGAATATACCTTTTCAGTAATTATCCTGTTATTATGTTTATTATAATAATTATTACAAATGTTAGTATATCCTATACTTGTAGTAAAGATTGTATGAAGTTAAGGGATTAAACAAACAAAATAAAAAATAATTACTGTAATACTGACAATCTAGAACTATTTAAAAATAAACCACAGCCATGATGATTTAAAATTTAAAACCTAAATTAGATCTTGCAGAAAAAATATTAAATGTGTAAATTTTCTTTACAGAAATCCACAAAGAAATAAGAATACATAAAGTAATAATACTGAAGGAGAAAATTTCCTACCCAATAAAATACTGAAGTCACCGAAGTCTTGACATATCCCATTTGTTTGTCAGTGTGTGTGTGTATCTATGCACTCAGAAGCTACAAATATTGCTTTTAAGAAAAAATATTTTAATTATTTTTTTTTTTTCAAAACCTGCACTGCATTTCATAGATTTTTTAAATTTATTTATTTAATTATTATTATTATTTTTGTTTTGTTTTGTTTATAATTTTGACCGTCTTTTTACCGCTGGAAATTCCCACTCTTTCATTGCAGCAGTATTGTTATTTTTAAAATCTGGCCAAAATAAATGTTATTTTGAAACATTTACCTTCAAATAAATTACTAGAACATTTTTTTAATAACCAAAACTGAAGAATTCCTCAAGGAAACAAAAGAGTCAAAAAAAAAAAATAATAATGTGTGTGCACCTTATTTTTCACATCAAGCATCTTCCCATCATTTTCCTCCCAGTTGCTGATTTGGAAGTACTAAAACTAGATCTAGTCCAGAGCAAATAAATAAATAAATAAGTAAATAAATAAATAAATACTCTGATATAATATCTGTAATCAACGTTGAGTGAACAATTGCACAACAGAACCATAAAGTAAATATGCCCAATCTTCAAACTACAATCACAGACTAGATATTATTGCTTTAGGAAATTATATTTTCGTAAAAACATCAAGTGTACATATTTATCCTCATTAATGTTACATTTACAAAAAAAAAAAAAAAATATATATATATATTCAATAATTTTATTTTATTTTCTCCTTGAAAAGCTAAAGATTACATTTAGTTTGTTTAGCTTTCAAGTAGATTTCTGTTAAAGATAATTTTACATATATAGTTATGTACAATTCATATAAACTTACAAGGACTTGTGTATATAAACATTCAAATGTATGAGTGTATATATAAACACTTCTCAGATATAAACACAATCACTCACCTTCTCTCTCACACACGCATACATCTTGTAAGTATACCTAACCGATTCATATACATAAAAACATTAATATAAATACATATAGGACAAAAGAACTTTCAGATATGTAAATACAAATTAAGAGATATCAGACAAAAACATATACATATAAAAACACATATCAAATTCACACATGTACATATTCAGAATACAGACAAATATTCAAAGTATCTAAAAAATAAACTTTATTCATAAAAAAAGAAATAGTTTGGAGTGAAAAAAACAAAAATCTCAAATCTGGTTGTTACCCTTTAGACTGAATACATTTATAAAAATCACCCACATTAACAGTGCACACCTGTTTAAAAAAAGGACACCTGTATATTAAGAACATCTAATTAATTTTAACCGAGACCTAAGCATCAAGACCTTTGTAACCCGCTGGTAAATTCCAGTGATACATTGGAAAACGTCTTCATATACATGTATAAAAAGCAATAAATATGTGAACTCTCATTCCAAAGCACACAAATATAGTGATTTATTAATTTTTTTTTTTAAAAGGAGAAAAAAGTTGCCCTTAAGGTTATAATACACAGCCTGTGGTTATATTTACAAAAAAAACATTCCTGAATGCTGAAAAAAACAAACAGAATTCCATTTGTTCATTTGCCACTGTTGTGGGTTCTTTTACATTAGCCATTCTTTCAGTACTGTGAGAAAACAGATTTATGGTATGTGTAAATGCCCATAATATTTCTGTCACAGAATAAAATTTAACCTATAGTATCCAATCATAAATTTATTAAAAATGGGGTAGTGAAAAATAAAAGATTACTAATCGCTGTTTTACACAATGTTGTTTCTGAGCTAGTAAGGAACTGTAATTTAACTAGGTTTGTAGCACCATTCAATGCAGGATCTAGAAATCCTTACTCTTTTCTAAACTTGCAAATGACAAAATTTAACATTACTCTACATACTTTTGAACATTCAATATAATTACAGCCTTTTTTTTTTGAGTATTTACTTAGGTAAGGTTAATTAACAATTACTAAACTAATGTCGTGTAATAACTGTTTTCAATGTCAGTTATTCTGATGAAATATCTTATCTTTGATTATAATTAATACAATAGGTATGAACAAACCTTTTTCCAAAGCTTAAAATGTAAGTAAGTAGCACATCTATTTTTATAAATACATTCTAAAAAGTGTGAAGATGTGAATGGGAAGGATAGAGAGAGATAGAGATATGAAAGGAGAGAGAGAGAGACAGAGAACAGAGCTGTGAAGGGAGGGTGAAAGAAGAGTGGAAGGAGAGATGAAAAGGAAGGAAGAAAATAGATGCAGAGGAAACGAGAAAGAGACAAAAATTTACACATTAGTTCTTTCAGTATTATTAACTAGCAAGTCATCCATTTTATCTATAAACCAGTTCTAATTTCTACTACAGCCCAATAAAAGTGGTATAAAAACCATCTCAAATAAATAATTCACACTGACTGAAATTATTCTCCACCACTCGCTATTAAATTCTCCAGCAAGTACACACACAAACAATAAATAAAATGCAAAGAACCCACAACATACCAGTACTGGACAAACAGAATTCTTAGTTATAAATTTATAATATATTTATTGTTACATCTATTACACTGAAGTGACATGTTTCATCGTATCAACTGTCCGTGGATGGATGATGCTGCATTCGACGTTGTACTGCCTGGAACATGAGTTCGCGCTGCTGCGAGCGATCGCTTGCTGAGTGAACTGAATCGTCGGAGTACGCTGACTCGTCTGAACCTGCAGAGTGCTGTATTGAAGCATCGTCCTCCATCTGACTGTCCAGCTGTCTGCAGTCTCTGCTAAAATATTTTCTGAAATAACAAAGATGTTAATGAACACTTTTGATCAAAAGAGTTTCCATCAATTTAAAAAATAATGTGAAGACAAGAGAATCGCTGATAGGCTTTCTTTTTATTTAATAATAATAATAAGAAGAAGAAGAAGAAGAAGACGAAGAACAATAACAACAATAATAACAATATGTTTTTCTAAGTGTTATGTATACCATTATAAATTAAACCATCAAAATTTTTAGTAAAGGTCAAATTACAGTTTCATATTAAAACAAAATCAATTAAACTCTCTCATAAACATTCAGTTGCAATGCTGATATGATAGAGAGCTATTTTTACAGAATGTTCAACAAGAACCCAACCTAAAAATACATCAACATTAGAGATTTTCCAAGTGAATAATTTACCTTTTTGCCTGTTCCAACATGGCATTCTTTCTGTGCTGCAACATGGACATTCTTTCTGTGGCAGATTTTGAAAATCGTCCTCCAGTAGGTGACGGATGGTCATCACTAAACAATACAAAATTTAATATTTAAACAGGCTTGGGACTATTAAGTGATGGGAACTGTCTAGAAAACTGCTTGTTCAAAACTATGAATTCAGGATACCAAATTAATGTGTTTATTTTTTAACTGGACGACATGTCTAACTAGCAGTAGTCAGAAGATGATGAGATGTTGGTAATTACCTTTCAAGAGAAACCCTGCTTGTTGATGTTAAATCACTGAACATAGATGAACTGCTTCCAGAAGCTGAAGGTTCTAGTTCTCTGTGAATCTGATTTATCTGGTGTTCAGCAAAGTGACTTTGCAGACCCATTGCTCCTGTCCTAGAGACTGTGGTTGGAAGATGCATCTCCTGTTAAAGACAATTTTTTTTGAAATAATGTTTTGTTTGTTTTAATAACATTTTTTATATTTATTTATTTATTTTTAAAATTGTTTTTATTGCATTGTATTGTAGTGCATTATATTAATAACATTATTTACCATATTTTATTTTACTTATTTACTTTTAATATTTCATTTTATTTTTAAAAAATAATAATAAAGATTATAATAATCTTAATTCCCATTCCAAATCTCATTTACTGGCAGCTAAACAACTTTAAATTCCAATTACAAATTCATACAAAACCATGCAAAAAATAACCAATTTATACTCATAAAATGTTTTTCAAAATTCAGACACAATGTTATATTTTTGACTAAAGAGCTATGATTGAAATAGCCAAATAAACCTAAATTCTCATAGTAAACTCCACAAACCTGAATCTGCAAATTCTGGGCACCTCCACTGTTATCAAATTCTTCCTCTCTAGAGACTGGTCTGTTTAATGCAGCCTAAAAATAATATAAAATATATATATATAATAAATCCCTTCAGTGTTTACTAAGAATTAAAGTTATTATAAAAGATGAAAGAATTTTCATAGTGAAATCATATTAAATAAATAATTTTTAAATATTTCTAAAAAGTGCTACACCTAATTAAAACCAACACAGTCCCCAAAAATATTAAACAATAAACAATTTTTAAAAAAACAAAATCCATAATAATTTATTGTTATTATTATTATTATTATTATTATTATTATAAAATTTAAAATGTTTCTATTCACTAACTGGAGGTGCATGTAAGCGTCCATCCAATATGCTTTCAATTGTGAGGTCAACTGACCGGGTCACTCGGAGGTCATCTTGGATTGTGGACAGAGGCATGTTGGGAAATACCTGCTGTACTTGTCTTGCCTGAAAAAAAAACAAAAAAAAAACAACATTTATATCTTAACCTATAAATACAAAACTAAGAACAAACTTTTAATTTGTATGACACACACACACCCATACACAGATTCCAAGTGAAAAAAACAATAGCTGCAAATTTTGAATTATAAAAACAGCTCTGGAAACAATGCAGATACAACTTTTCATATCAGTGTGAAACATTTAAAAAAAAACACTCATGCAGTCTTACCATGTTGTCTAACTGTGATGTCTGAATGTGTGTCTGTTGCCCCGGCAACAGGTTTGTGTGTGTCACTTCAACAGAGAAGCTTGGCAGCCAGCTGACATAACGAGAACCTAAAGAAGATAATAATAAATAATAATACTTGTGTTTATTCACTCTGTTTCCTTGTTAGCAAGGTGAATTTAGAAAGAATAAGTTTAATATCAGCATCACCAACTGTGACAAGTGACAAGGAAGGTAACTGGTCTGTTGCTAGTGCTACAAAGCAAAGAACCAGATTTATAGTTCGGCAGTGAATATATTTTAAAATATTCCATTATTTTTAAAAATACTTTATTTTATTTCTTTTAAAGCTGTTATTTTAATTACAATTCAGATAATAATTTTTTTAAATAACTGATTTTTTAATCACAATTCAAATATAACTTTTTTCAATAAATGATAGTTTAATCACAATTCAAAGATTTATTTTTTCCATAAATGTTATTTTAATTACAATTAAGGATTCTTTTTTGTTTCAGTAACTGATATTTAAAAATATTTCCTTACCATCAAAATGAAAGAAATGATTGACAGTGCCCTGGTTGGGTGCAGGAGGGGCTGGGGGTACATCATCCCCAACGTTGGGCGCAGCCTGGTCACTGCCCCTGGGTTCGTCACTGAGGGACATTCTGCAGGTGGGACATGACGTGTCTTGTTCCAGCCAGGACCGCAGACACGAACTGAAAATACACACAGAGCTTTTAGAATTCCTTTTATTAACAGTTTAGTTAAAGAAGCTAATCAAAAAAAACCATCAATAAGTCAATGAATTGGCATAGAAAGACAATTAATGTGATACAAAGCCTTCTTTTATTTAAAAAAAGTTAAAAAATAAAATTAAAATAAAATATAACAATACAGGAAATTCTGCCTGTAACACAATTTAAAATTTGGCCCTTTGACACACCAATTTTGAGAAATTCAAAATTGTTTTTGTTTGAAATATCACTGGATAATTATGGTCCTTTACTGAGCTAAATTAGTATTACTTCAATTTGTCCCACAAATACACATACTTCAGATTAATTAGATATCTATAATAAAGGTTGAAGATTGCATGTAAAGAGGTATTTCAAATATTAAATAAAATACTTATAGTTTCATGCTCAGACTTTGATAATAATGTCTTTATATTCCAAAATCCAAAAGGAATCTGAATCTGGTCCCAACCTTTTCTGGTAAGGGATCCTGAACCTACCTGCATTTGCTAATGTACAGCAAGAGATGTATTTTAAGTTTACAAATTTTTATTTTTTTATTTTTTAGAATAACTATCTCACATACTTGTGAAAGAGATGGCTGCAAGGCAGTTTTCTGGCTGATTCCATTTTCTCCCAGCAGATTGCACAATCATCAGCATTTTTCTCAATGTCCTCCTGCATGGCCATGGGAAATCTTTAAGAAAAAAAAAAAAAGGAAAATTTAAAAATAGCAATATTTATAAAACTCATCAATTGAGCGATTTAAATTAATAAATGCTGTTTGGATGTAAAAATTATATACAAATGTTGAGAGAAAAATGTTTAATATTTTCAGCATAACTTAATATGAACAAAAACAATTAAACTATATGTGAATATTCTTACAAACAGAAATAATTACAGAAAAAAAAATATATATATATATTTTTATATATATATACACACTCACACACAAACAGGCACACATTCCTTAAAATGTAAAAATTATTAAAAATTTCAAACTTAATTAAAACTACTTACTTGGCTTCAACATTCTTGACAACTCGTAGATAGTTTTTGTGTCGTTTGACTCTCCGCTGGAACTCGTAAAACAAATAGCGAAGCTGCATACAAATCACCAGACTGGCCATGCTGAGGAAGATGTTGCCCCACAGCTGTTTAAAATAAATAAATAAATAAATAAATAAATAAATCAATCAATCAATAAATCAATAAATAAAATAAATAAATACATAAATACACACACATATATATATAAACTGCACATCTGACATCCAATTGGTGATAATACTAAAAAGCAGGCAAAATAACTGAAGAACTTTAATAAACCAGTTACGAAGCAATGTTTTGATTTCTTGATTGTGATTACATGTTTGTGTATGTTTGTTTGTAATTATGTATTTGGATGTGTACCTTTGTTTACTCATGTGCACACACATACTTCAACCTGTCTAGTACAACCACTAAAGAGATTAGGCAAACTGGTTATTATAGACAAGTGGTTGCCATAAAGAGTTTATATCTTGTAACCATAATGCATTGTGCAGGAAACCTCAATGTGGCCATGAAAGGAGATTAGACTCTGCATGTCATATGTATGTATGTGTGTGCATATGTCTGTGTCTATATGAACATACACAGTAAACTCTGTTACAATTAATAAAAGACACAAACCAGCATATGTAGATGGTGACAGAAGTCAATTGCCAGGGCAGCGAGTTCAAACACCAGCTCTGTGTAGTAGATGTAAATTGATCGATTCTCCCACACCCCCTCCTTACTCATGTCCCACAGGTGAATAAAATACCTGAGATAAACAGAAACTCAACAATATGATGAAATAATTATTTCACTGAACAAACATTTTAAAAAATCAAAAAAATCCAGACATAATCCTTAATAATCTTTAAACTGCCAAGGAATTAATTCTTAAAAATGCCATATAAAATAACTTAGTAATTTCATAATTTTTATACAGTGAATATTGATTTTAAAAAGTTTCAAAGAATTGATTAAAAAAGAATATTAAAAAAAATTGAAAAAGTTAAATTAAAAAATTAAAAATTTAAAATAAAACCAATTCTAAAAATACTTTATGGAAAAATTGTTAAAAAAAATTACTATTTCAAAAACAAAAAGCTACACACTCAAGAAGAAAATGCAACCTGAAATAAATAAATTTAATGATGCTACACTGAAACAATTAAATATAAAATAAAGAAAAAAAAAAAAAAAAAAAAAAATTATAACTGACTTACCTCACTAGAACATACAGTGTCCTCAATCCAAGTAAAAGACACTGGAAGAAAAATTATATATTTAATACACTTACAAAATATATTTTGTAGGGTTTTTTATTTTTATTTTTTTTTTTTTTTTTTTAAAGAGAAATAAAAGACAAACCAATTCAGTATATCCAATTTTAAAATTTATCCACAGTTTACAGAATTAAAAGAATAGGTTTTAAGAAAAATCAACTTATACATGTACAGGTGGAATTTAACAAAATATTCTGTCAGTGAATGACTGAAGATTTGTTAATTTTGATTTAACTGATTCTTACATTTTTAAGATTTGTATCTGATTACAATTCTGCTTGTGATGTGATAAAACTGATATATAAAAAAGAATGGAAAGTTGTATTTCATGAATTAACCTCTACTGTCATACTTTATTATTAGTAAAAGGATGAAATCCAACAATAATAAAAAAACAAAATCAATTACTAAAAAAATGTTTTAAACTTTTCTTCATTTTTTCTTTCCTTAGAGTCACACTTTGATAATGCTATTAACAGAATAGTTAGCAGCAAACAGAATAAAATGTGCTTCAGTTTATGGAGAAGTTAAACAAATAAGGTATAGCGTGGACACATTAGATATTTTTTTAAATGCTTTAAATTTTTGTATTTGGTATAAGATAATGTTTATTTGTAATGTAGAAACTATTTTAAAACTGACCTCAGCTCCCATGAAGGCAAAGATTGTGATTCCAGCATCAAGTCCAGTGTAAATACACACCACCAGCAGACCACAGCAGGAAAAGAGAATAATGAAGAGAAGTGAGAGAAGCTTTATGTGTGATGTCCGAGGTGTCATTGGAGAAAAGGATAACTGCAAAAGAAAAACAATTATTAAATTAAAAAAAAAAAAAATTTTTTATAGTAAATATTAAAGAACATTTTGAAAAACTATATACTGTAAATTATAAAATCAATATATCCATAAATTATCCCAAATGGCCAAGGAGAAAGATAAAAATATTGCACCAACAAACATTATGTTAACGTAATTGGCCTGCCTCTGAGATTATGCTTTCCTAACAAAATTTTGAGAACTGACTGATCTGTATAATCTCTTATCACTTGAAATATTCTGGTACGCAACATACTATTATATTCTGACAAAACACATTGGTGTCAACGTGATATTTAGATTACAAATTGGATTATACATTTAACTTCTTCTTCTTCTAATGCTGGTGAATAGTTTTTGGACTATAAATTATTTTGGACTGAATGAAATAACTAACAGAGTAAGAAAGAAATTACTTAAAACATATTGAAGTTTAGTTGCATCAAAGGAATAACAGAGTAAAAATAAAAAGTACTTACATATTCAAATCTGTCTTTGCAAAGTTGTGTGAGAAGGTGGAAGAAACCAAGGACAGAAAACCATGCAACCCACAACACAACCTCTTCCATTGTCTGTACATTCATTACTCCGAAAATGAAGATAAACTTGTAAAATACAAAATTCCAAAATTTGTCTTTCAGATGCTGCAAGAAAAATAAATATATTAAAAAATAAAAATAAAAATTGGATTTAGTGCTGCAAAAATAAAATAAGATATAGATTAAAAGATGCAAGACAAAATTAAAACAAAACTGAGAAATAATTTAAAAAATATAACCTCCAAGATAAAATGTAAAATAAAATCAGAATAACTACAATCATAAAATGTCAACAGAAATAATACAAAAGACAAGATTAGTTAAAATTATTTTAATGCTACAAGTTTAAAAAAGTCACACATAAAACCTGTTTTAAAAAATCAACCAAAGAAACATAAATCTGTAAATAATTTTTTTTCACTCTATACACGTTTATAAATCAAGGTTAGAAACAGTTTATCACGTGAAATTGTAATTTGTTTTAATTAAGCAAAAGCAACAACTTTATAACAACAGGACAGGAAAGAGACAGGAAGAGGGAGAAAGGGAAGGAGGGAGGGAAGGAGAGAGAGAGAGAGAGAGAGAGAGAGAGAGAGAGAGAGAGAGAGAGAGAGAGAGATTTATAAACTCACCTGCTGCTCACTGACTCTGAGATCACCAAACACAATTTTCTGTATGACTTTCCCAACCAAAATAAGGCCGCAGTAGGCTGTGTTCACTAGTATCTGTATTTTTAAAATACTATATTCATTATTTTATCATAATTTATTTTAATAACTACAAAAAATAAAAATAAGAAAAAAATAAAACCTATTTGTATTAAATATCTGTTAAAATTACTATTAATATATACTTTTAACCATTTCACAAATTTTCTTTCAACTAAATTATAATTTTAGGCAAATGTAGTATATAAATTAAAATTTTCCTGAACCTAGAAGTATGGGGCCAGGTAAATTTATATTCATTAATAATAATTATATCAAATTTTTAAAAATAAAAATAAAACAAACAAATTGCGAGAAAATACAGTATAATCCTTCTGCTCACCCAAACACACCAAGTCTCGTTCGTAATGACAAAAAGAAGATTCCAGCCATAAGTATCGTATGGTAGTGTCTGATTCCAGACACGTAATGGTTGTAGGGTCTGACTTGTATCTGTCTCTGCCATTTCCAGTTCTGTCTGTTTTTCACCAATTGAGGTCACACTTTGGTGTGCATAAAATATGGCTGATGCCAGCAAGACAGCAGTAAACGATGTGTAAAACTGTAAACTAGGGAGTGGAATTCGTTCTAACAATACAGCAGGCATTTTAAAACAATCTGAAAAAAATAATAAATAAATAATATATATATATATTTAGATTCTATGTAAAATGAGAAAATATCCACAAGCTCAAATATTAATAAGGTTATTATACAGTAACATTTTAAAAATTCAGCCATTTTCTTGCTTTTTTGATACCAGACAACATTTTGTTTTCAAAATTATTATTAACAACAATTTGAAAATTCTTTAGTAATTCCTCATTGTGAACAGCAGTATTCATTTATGTTTATATTAATAAAGTGCTAAAAATGCTATACATAATCAAAGGAGATATATTAACAAAATTTTACATCAAATTTGTATACAAAAATTTTGCTTTACATTTAATAAATACAGAAGTTGTTGTTCAAAATGTGCAACATTATTTCAGATTTTTCAAGTACAGAATCTAGATCAAAAATATTAATAGTTTCCCTGGTAAGAAAATGTTTTGTTTTATTTTATTTATTGTTGTTTTTTATTGTTATTGTTATAGTTCTTTTGTACTATCAAACTTAATTTATTCTTACTTAGATTTTGTGTCGTTTACATAATTATAACTCCCTCTCTCATTTAAAAAAAAAAAAAAATGTACTTATTTATAGTCTGTAAACATAATAAAGCATTTAAATAATTCTAATGATGACAAAATAAATAAATATACGTTCTGTGATATGTATGGTACTTTATTAGTTGTAATATATTTAATCAAGTGCATTTTATCACTATAATTACACTCTGTTCGTGGTTTACATACTGCATAACTACTACAATCTATATTATGTGTATCGTGTTTAATTACAATATTTTATTTCTGTTCTTACGAATTTTAGTATTCTAAGACAACCGTTATAAAACTATCGCATAAAATTGAAAAACAAATACATAAGACATGATGATTCATCCCTAATACTGAGTTAATTTTGTTGTACACTTTTCAATTTCGGTAACAACAGTTTGTACAATATAGTACATCACTGACATCAGTCGGTAATTCCTGGAGTCAAGACGGATGTCGATTGCCAACGTTTATGTATCACGTATGCTACAGAACGACGCGTAAATAACTCTGTATAAATACTTAAACACGATGAAAATGGTATGGTTATCTACAATGACAAACAAATACGAAGACTTACACTTTTCGCGAAAATTACAAGTGACGTAGATTCCCTCCTTCTTCGATCAATTTGTTGTGCTTTACGACCTTGAACTGCATTCGCCGGAAGCGGAACTTTTCTCGTAAAAACATAACATGATGTAAATGTTTTCTTTCTTTGTATTTTCGTCCTCAAAATCTAGAGTTTCAATATATCATTACTTGTATGCGTAGAAGTTTTGGTCGATTTAATAATATATGTTATGATTTTTTTAATCATAGTATCATTACAAAATGCATCCATCTTTTGGTTTATTTTTTTTATTGAATAACGACAAGGATTTTGTTTTTGTTTCAATAAGACAGAAACGCAAACACTAATTCAAGAATTCTAGTTGGGGAAAGAAAAAAGTAAGTGATATAAAAAAAGGGAAAATAGATCTTACGGGCCAGTCGATCTTCCGAAGACCTCCCAGTCATTTTATTATGGCCAGATTCATAAGCAATCAAGACCGAGTGACCACGATGAAAATTTGATTAACAGTTTCGTTAAAATAAGTTATAGTATTAGTACTGCCGTCTAGCCCGCCTAAATACTATAATGTTGCTGATTCTGTTGCTGTTAGTGAAGTTATTACTGCTACAATTACTTCTGATAGTGATTCTGCTTCTACTACTGTTATAACTTCTACTACAATCACTACTACATTTAGCATCACATTCATAAGCTATTAGAAATGCTTCTAGTAGTTGTTATCATTAACAGAATAATTGCCGCCTTCATCGCCATCATTTTTATTACATTTATAATACTATACCAGTGCAATTACTAATACTCCTAATATTAATAATAATACTAATATTATTACAAATGCTACTACGATTACTACTATTATTAATTAGTTCTGTTGCTGCATCTGATTCTACCATCACCATTATCATCAACATCATCATCTCATCATTCTAATTATTAATATTATTATTATTATTATTATTATTATTATTATTTTTTTTTTATTTTAATTAATAATTAATTTACAGAATGCGTCGAAATCTCATTGGTTGATTTACTGCGCGCTGCTATAGTAAATGTTTGTAATCAATCTAGTGGAACAAATTAAACTTTCTCACCAAACACACAAAATTCACGGGGATATCATAACATCTGAAATTGTAAATACTTTGACGTGTATGTGCTTGTGTGAAAGGCGATGTTAATTATTTTTGCGTAATAACAAGAAAAGGTTTCATTTAGCAAGCACAAAAGGTTGGGTGAAGTCACTGAAATTTCCCTCTCGGAATAATTTCATTATGCGATTCCTTGAAACCGTGATTTTCGTCATATCAGTTCAGACTGTTGGTGAGTAGAGACAGTGATGATTAAGATGATCTCAAAGATGATGACGATGATGATTAATTATAATTATATTATTATTAATAGTTATGCTAGTAATAGTATCATCACAACTTTATTATTATTACTATTTATTCAATAAAATTAACACTGCTACTATCATCATCATCGTATTTTCATTATTGTTATTATTATCATCATCGTCATCGTCGTTATATTCATCATTATTTTTATCGCAAAATACAGCTCAAAAACTGTAAGTTACAAAACAAAATTCAAATAATATTTTTAATAACTGTCAATTATTAGAAAAGTTATGACAAAATAATTTTTTTTTTTTTTTAAACTATATCTATGACAGGCAAAATAAATTTGGACTATGTTTAGATATAAATGTCAAAATTAATGATATTGTTATGGTTCAGGAGCGGGCGAAAAATTTCGAAAAGGGTTTTCATAAAGTTATAATCTTTAATGTTGATGCATCTTTCAAGATAAATGAGATTGATAATAATAACAAATAATAGGAGATGTAGTGGCAGTAGTAATAGTAGTAATAGTAGTAGTAGTAGTAGTAGTAGTAGTAGTAGTAGTAGTAGTAGTAGTAGTAGTAGTAGTAGTAGTAGTAGTAGTAGTAGTAGTAGCAGCAGCAGCAGCAGCAGCAATAACAACAACTATAAAATAGAAAAAATAATCGTAAAAACCGTGGGTAGATTTAAAGAGAGTGAACAGTGCATACAGTAGGTTTTTTATTTCTAAAATTTCTATTTATTTTAATAATTACACAACACACACGCACTTACACGCACACACACACCCATATATACACATACAAACAAATAGACGGATAGATAGAGGCAGACAGACAGACAAATATTTAATCGTTATAAGTTTCTCTAATGCATGTGGCAGTAGTGCAAATAAAAGCAGCTGCAGCAGTAGTAGTAGTAGCTGTAGTAGTAGTAGTAATGGTAATGATAGTGCTAGTAGTAGTAGATATACAACTATATTAAATATAGTTAAATATATAGGCTCCACATATCAATAAATAATTATCTTAATATGCATATTACTATAGCTGTTTAATAAGCACCGAATAGCCGACAATAGCTAAAATTACTTTACTTACAACTAGGGCAACGGTTACTAAATGGTGCCTCATTGGCCTGAAACTTGTGCTAGGTGGGTAATCCACGGCTGATATATGAGTCTGAAAACGACGCCAGAAAATGTAAATAAATAATAAGTAAGGCACATCGTTAATACTTGTTTTGCGTAATGATAAACTATCTATAATCTTTGAAAGTCACGTTCTAACCACATTCTTTTCGATATAGTTTACACGGAGCTGCACTTTGTTAAAATGACACGATAATGCTTCACCAGCTCGTTATGTCTAACCTTGTAGTTAATTATCAGATTTATTTTCATTTCCAAATAGTTATTATAAGTTAAATATAATAAATAAATAAATAAAATAGGAATTAATAAATAGTAATAACATTTCCATCATCATCATCATCATCATCATCATCATCATCATTATTATTATTATTATTATTATTATTATTATTATTATTCTGTTATAATAATAACTACTACTACTATTAAGAAGGAGAAGACAACAACAAATGGAGAATACATTTTTTAAAAATCACCATCTGTTTAGTTCTGAATACTTCAGAAATGGTTTATAAAAACAAAATTAAAAGTATGTATCAAAATAGTTTGCCCTTGAAAAATGAAGTTCATAAGTGGCATGTTTTTGTTTCGTTCCCTCTTTTGCGAAAAGAGAATCTCTATTACGTTAAACTTTTTCAAAAGATTCTTATCACTAACTTACCGATTAAGTCATTCGTAATTAGCACGTGCTATATTGAAATCTAATTAATTACTGAGTGGTCAGTAACGTCATATCACGTTTTAATTTCACGGCTTTACTGATAACATGATAACTATCATAGATAGGTCACATCAAACTGATTAAAGTGTAAGGAAAACTGCGACGAAAGAAGCGTGCATTTTATTCAATGGATATTAGTATCTTAATGTCAGCCAACCATGTAAAAATTAATTTTGAATCTCAGATATGACGATGCGAACAAAAAGCCAAATTTGTTTATTTATTTAAGTAAATTTTAATCAGGACTGAAGACCAGTTTTCAGTAATAATTATAAATATAGTGAGTATTTTTCCTTTCTACATCGTAATTCTGCGATGTCATGTTTTACTCTATCTAGAAGAGCTCTTAACACAGATATACAGTTTTTGACTACTTATCTTTATTTCAAATAAATTAAATAATAATGACGATGATGTTGATAATGATGATGATGATATAATGAAGCTAATCATGATGATGATGATGATGATGATGATGATGATGATGATAATAATAATAATAATTATTATTATTATTATTATTATTATTATTATTATTATTATTATTATTGAAAGCAGCAAATAAGATGAATAAGATAACCTAGCATTTACCACATTAGGCTGTTTTATCAGAGCAAAAAGGAAAGAATAAAAAAAAAAAGAGAAAAAAGAGGGGGAAATGAGTAAGAATAAAAAACTAGATAAAGAAACTGAAGTTATACGTTATACTTCTGTTTTCCTTTTGATAAATATTTACATGAAAATTGTTTCCTTTCAGTATCTACAAACATTTTAAACTGACTTAGAAAAATACTTTATTACTAGATCTGTCTATAAAGAAATGGCAAAAAAAAAATCGTTAACTAATAAAAATAAAAGTAGTGATTCATTTTCGCATTGTTTATTTACTTGATATATACGAATTTATTTATTTTATTTTATTATTGCAGTTAGTTTGCGCTGTTACCGATGTCCCTCAACAACATCGAGTTATCTCAACGCTGCAAACTTGAAGTGTTTGGAAAATGTAACGGAAGTCGTCTGCCAACGTCTTGAGGTATCTGTAGTTTGTATTTTCTGCCTGAAGAGTTCTCGCTTTGAAAATCACGTGCTTGTTTTAATATATATATTAATAAATATATATATATTTTTTATCCAAAAACATTTAATATTAAACACTGTTGAAGAATCGATAAACACATCAGTATTCAACAATATCAATGTTTGTGATACGTAGTGATTAAAAAAAAAAAAAAAAAAAACAACAAACTATATATATATATTTAATTTTTTTTGCAATTTTCTTCCAGGATAGATGCTATAGTCTGACATTGGGTCCGGGAAATAACCAGATTGAAAAAGGCTGCACAACAAGTAACCGTTGCCTTGGAAACAGAATATGTTGCAGCAATGATTACTGCAACGCTGGATATGGACTTAGTAAATTTTATTAATATATATATTTTTTTATTTCCTTCTGCTAATAGTATATGTGATGTTTCGCTTTTCAGTTTGAAATAGTCAGTTAATAGCAAATTAACAATTTCGTTGAATAGATGGTTATAATAAAAGGTTTTTAAAGCACTTGCTTATAATCGTTATGAAATTAATTATTTATTATTATTATTATTATTATTATTATTATTATTATTATTTATTTAAATATTTTTGGAACTTGACTTACTTCTGCAGATCCCGATTGGAGACTACCTCAGATCAAAAAAAAAAAAAAAAAAAAAAAAGTACAAACAATAAATTAATACTTTATCGAGTTTTCTATTTATAAATTAATCTCGTACTAGGTGTAAGTAAATAAATTTGTGCACACTTTCGTGGTGGCACCATATTTAACCGTCAAAGTGTCGCCACTGGTATAAATCAAGCTACAAACAAATAATTCTCTGATATATGTGAGGTCAGTTTACTGAATTCGCTGTTTGAAACTTATTAGTTAAAATTAATGACATAACTCGGTATTTTTTATTTTTTTTATTATTTTATCTAATTTAATTTATTTATTATTGTTTACAGTTATTTTTTTGTGTGTATATATATATAGACAATAAAATATAACAAAATGAAGACAAACAAACAAACTAACTAACTAACAAATAAATAAATAAATAAATGTCTTGTTACAGTACAGCAGACTGGAGTGGACAAACGTTGTCAGAACAATATGGACTGTATCCAAGGGTCAGTTGAGATGACCTGTGCTCGGGTCAGGCCAGTGGACAGTACCAAAAGATGTACCTGTGTAGAAAACACGTACAGATTGGGGGCAATGTGCAGAAGACGTGAGTAGAACGAATGAATGAATGGATGAATGATCTCAATTTTTTTTTTTTTTTTTTTTTGTATACACTTGTCTTACTATGTACAGAAATTAAAAAAAATAATGATAGTAAAAACAAATATACGTGTGCATGTATGCATGTATCTACGTTATTTAGATGTATGTATGTGTATGTGTACATGTTTAGGTGTATGTATGTATGTATGTATGTATAATGTATGTCCATCTATACATACATTATACATACATGTATGCTTCCATAATACACACAAATACGTATTATACATCCTCCTGGTCTATTTTATAAACGTATTATACAGCACTGGTATTAAAAGCACGAATAAGAATTTTGAAATCTTATTAACGTGTTTATCTTATTATTTATTTTTAATATTTATGTTTCAGTGAGTGATGTGGGTGGGGTGTGTTACAGCGATGAGCACTGTCTGCCTACAAACTCCTTCTGTCATCTTGGCACGTGCAGATGTGGAGAAAACTTCTATTCTAACGAGTCCAACTGTTTACTTAGTACGTTGTTTCCATTTCGGCAAATTTAATATCGTCTACCTTCATATTTTATACTTACATATGTATAAATATACACAAATATACCAACAGACCACGTTCTTTCATATTAAATCTGTCTGTGTAGTGCAGAGAACTCATATACGCAATACGTTACTTTCGTTTTTGGTATATTAATACGTGTAAGTAATGCGTTCTTTCGTTTTAGCACAATATTAAATTCGTTTACGTAATACGTCCTTCCGTTTCATCTTTCTTATTTTTTCTTCGTGATACTTTCGTTTTAACAGTTAAGTCTACGTAATCATTTATTTTCGTTTTAGCATTTAAGCATATTAAATGTGTCTGTTACCACGATTTTGTCTAATTTACTAATTATTATTATTATTTATTATTTTATTTATTATTATTATATATTTGTTTTGAAGTTCTTTATTATTTTATTTTATTCTATTTCATTTCATATATATTTAAATTACAGCTACATGTTATTTAAGTTGTGTTTTTTTTTTTTTCACTTAAAAAACGATTATTATAAATATATTATTTCGTTACCGACCTCGCAGACGATTTTTATAAGAAGTTATACTTTCGTTTTCTTAAAATAACAAACTTTCGTTTGAGTTATTATTAAATTATTTTTATTTACATCCTCTTCATCACTGGCTCTGTTACGAACAATTCTCTCACTCTGAAGACATGCACAACACAACAAAACCTCTCGCGCACCTCTCATTCTTCATAGACGGTGGTATTAGGCACACTCACGCACTGCCTCTGTAACACTCACATACGCACTGGGCATATTAACTGACACATAAACTGTTATTCAGAGTTTCCATTGAACGCGCCGTGCAGTGAAGATATCCAGTGCAGATCTGAGAACTCAGAGTGCAGGGACGAACGCTGTTTGTGTAAACCTAACTTCTTCAACGACCCACACTCGGATCAGTGTTCGGGTGAGATCATTATTTTATCATTAAATGATTTACTTATATAATTGGTATTTTTGCATAAAATGTAGTTCAGTACTTAGTTATAATGATAGTTGTTCTTAATTACTTCAACGATCCAGTGGTGAACTGTTTCATTTATTATCGAAATTATAAATTTCTACATTTTCGATATAAATAATGACACGGTATAATTCGCGGATGCGGTTCTGGTAACAGAAACTGAGATTGCTAAATTTTCTGTACTAGATAAATATGCTTGAAGTTTTGATGAATGTAAATAGTTTTCAAACATTTCACTAAATGGTAAAGACTGATCAAATACATTACAGATGTATAATAAAAATTGTTTTATTCCTTTTTAAATAACTTATGTTCCTTTGATGAAATAACATAAACTATTGTTTAACTAAAATCCTTGCTGACTGATTGTACTCAACATTTATTTGTAAGGCAAATATTCAGTTTAAACTGATTATATAATGTATATAATAGTATATAATAGTATGTGCAAATAGTTAATTTAATTTAATAAACATGTTCGTAACAAATATAACATGTATAAAATATAAATTTTAATTTCATGTTTTAATTTTTATTGATTTTTTAGATGGAATGTCACTCCAGCAACAAACAGTAACATTCTGGATTGTTGTCATGACAACCATGTCAGCACTGATTCACACACAAGATTTAACATTTTAAAAAAAGATTTATAACTGGAAAACAATTCACTAACATGTCCTCCATACATATATATTTTCCTCCTTTTTTAAAATGTCTTTAGTACAACCAGTATATCTTATGTTATAGATTTTGTGATAAATGTTCTGTTAGAATTCCTACGTCCAAAACATATTTGAATCATTTATTTATTATCTCTACCAGTCACTCTGTTATTTGGTGTCCACCCACACTTTGTTGAAAATAGCACAAAGCTGAAGAAGTATTTTTTAAAATATGATAACTCCTGTGCACCAATACGATCAGCACCATTATAATCACCCGATATGCATAAAATATTATAAATTGATGCAGTATTTATTTTTCTGAATGTGTATATGTGTCTATGTATATATAAATACTCCATATTCACATATGCATGCTCTCTCTCTCTCTCTCACACAAAAACACACACACACTTCTAGAGATATCATCACATGTTAAAAAAAAAAAAAAGATTTAAAAAATAAACCCAAAAACTTTTCTTCATCTGATTTCTACACCCAGCTGATCTCTTGCAGTATCTTCGATGTTTTTGTGGATCACATTCACTTCATCCTGGGTGAGTGTTTTTTCCAGGTGACGATAAACAATTCGGTAACAGTGACTTTCACGCTGCTTCTTTGGATGGAAAAATGTATCCACCAAAACTACTTGCTCAATGAGATCACCTCCGATGTTTCGCGTGATGTCATAGAAATCATTGGGCGTGAAATCTTTAGGAATCCAGAAAGAAATATCATTGATGCACTGAGGGTATTGGCTTATGGGCTGAAACATAAAGTTATTTTTTTTTAAATATTATTAAAAAATTGTGGCAGCAATCAATCTTTGCTAATTGTAAAGAATGAAATGAGTTGAAATTTACTGAGTTTGTCTTTTACACTGATATTTAAATAAATAAATAAAATTAATTAATCAAATAATAAACAAACAAATAAACAAATAAATAACAAAATAAATTCATGGCGCATTTGCTAATAGTTAACCTTCTGTAACATCAGTAAGTAAAACATTGGTTAATTTGTAATATTTTTCATTTAACAATGTTTATCAGCAAATTATCATCTCCAGATTAAATTATTCTGAAGTGTCCAGCTACTTGTTAGAATTGCAAGTGCAATATTTACATTCACACAGTACCAATAATGCCACTTTAATTTATAATTAAAATGTATCCTTTTGTATAATCTTGTATAGTGGTGAATAAATTAATGATGTAAAAAGTAATGTTGTTTTTTTTTTGTTTTTTTTTGGTAAAGCATGTCTTCTGTTTAATTTTTCTAAATAAATTTATAGATAGTACCTGGAGAGACATAAAATTGTAATATTAAATGTTCAGGATACAATGACATAGTTATCACATTTTTGGTCATGCATTCAGGCTATTTGTTAGCACCACAATAAGGTCAAAAAGAAATGAAAATGTAGCATAATAACAACAATAATAATAAATTCATAACTAGATTATTTGAAACTGAAATATCAGAAATGCATCTTTGAAAGTAATGTGTTCATTTTAAATGCTACATGGTTTGTGACCGATACATTAGAAATGTTACTGTGCATGTGATTGGTTCATCAGTCATGTTACCTTATATGTGATTGGTTTGTCTGGATCATCCACTTTAAACTGTGAGAGAAAACCAGTGTCTTTAGACCAGAACAGTCTGATGTCAGGGATGTTGTACATTTTCATGGCTAGCCTCTCCAAGCCAAGACCAAAGGCCCAACCTATCTTTTCACCAGCACCTCCTTTATTAAAAGAATAACGTAAATATAGGCAATGACATTTTGAAATCGTGTGTGTGTGTGTGTAAAGAACATTTAGTTTACCATTTATACTGATTTTGATGAATTTTCCTTTGAGAACTGTCTCTCAATTTTAGAGGCAGAAATATTTTTTAATAATAACTTACAAACTGAATATAATATGAAAGAATGTTACTATTATTCCTTTCTTTTTTCTTTTATCATGGTGGACACTAACAGCACATTAGGAACTTAATAAATAACAATCCCCACCAAAACCAAACACTAGTTACAGTTTAATAAAAGGATTTTAGCTACCAACAATACTTTTATAGTTGATTTATAAGACTGACTCTTTAAAAGAAACATTAAAAGATTAAAACTCTGAAATGGATCTCAGTTTATCTTTAGCAACAAAGATAAAGATTACTGAAAAAATATATATTTTAAAGAAATTATTTAGCTTAGGAGAAAGAACAGAGAATATAAATGTAACACACGTACCAGCTTTTAATATTTCCTGTTCCATTATTCCACACCCAAGCACTTCTAACCAGTCGTCATCAAACCTCACCTCCATCTCCCATGATGGGTGGGTGAATGGGAAGTAGCAGTCCACCCACCGAATCTCAGCACCTGGAAGAAGAAAAGAAAATTTTAATTTATTTCAAAATTAGTAATCAGTTTTGAACTTGTTGGTCAACAATCTAAATACTGAAAAAAAATAAATAAATAAAAAAAGACAAAAACCAAATGACCAAATGTAACATTTCTTTGGATTTCACTCTAGAAAAAAAAAAAAAAAAAAAAAAAAAAATTTGGTATCTGTCACATTTAACAATAAATTCTAAGTTATGTATTTACACATAAATATAAAAAAAATAATTTAAAAACTAAAAAATTAATAATAATAAATAAAAAAAAAATACGTTAAGTAATCTATGAAAATTAACTTGTACTAATCAAGTGTTATTACTTGAGCCAAAGAGGTGCAGTGCTAGATTGTACAGAGTGGTTTTCAGTTGATGTTCCATCAACTTGACAGCATCAACAGTGTGAAACTCTTGTTTGTCTGGGAGTCTCTGTCCTTCTTCAAACAGAGGCAAGTTAGTCGGGTCACGGATATCTTTAAAAAGCTGTAAATTAATTTGTTTTAAATTATTTAATTATGTTTCTGTTAAGAATAGGATATCATTGTGTGATTTAGCCTAAAATAAAATAAATAGATAATATAAATCAATATATGTGGATAAATAATTAATGTAAAAGAAAAGAGATGAAAAAGTCTGTAAAGTATGGTTAAATTTAAACAATATAATTAAAACTTTGAAAAATTATTAAACAATATTTAACATCATATTTAAAAAAATGATTGAACCTTCTAATAAATATCTCACTCTGAAAAATGATTAAACACTATAACATCATATTAAAATAATATCATACTTCAAAGCTTGTGAAGAGCCGTACTCCCTCAATCTGATGAAATACGGGATAATGTGTCCTGTCCACCTCATCACGGCGATACACATCACCAACAACAAGAAATCTGTTAAGTCCTGATCGTATCAAATCCAGCTGATGAGCTGATGTGTGTGCTCTGAGCATGTACGTCGAGTTTAAATAATAACTCTCACCTGGCAGACGACTCACATGATCTGCCGGTACAAGCAAATTGTCGAAATTTTGTTCTTTTGTAACAACTGGGCTGATATTGTCATATACAGAAAATATTGGTTTGCCTCCGTTCAAGTAATTAGCGTAGAAATAATTTTGGATTCTCTTTCTTATCAGGTTTAATGGATTGTATTGAGTGTTGTGGAGGTTTTCTCCCACTTTTGATAAGACTTTTGGTGAAATGTTTGTCCAGTCGTCTGTCTGGTATGTCTGTCCCAGGACTGTCACAGTATCACCAAATAAAGGGTTGTGTTTTGTGTCGTGAACACATCGTTCTCTGTTTGAAAAGTTTGCTGTAAAATTTGTCCCGAGAATTCTAACAGAGTTTCCAAACAATAAATGATGTCTTGTACAGGAAACGATTCTTTGTACAACCATATTTGTATTATTTTGCTGTAATGATTTTCAAATGTCAATGAATACACACTATGCTATCTGTAAAGAAAGAAAAAAGAAAGAAAAAGATATTAATATTCCAGCAAACTACATGTTTTCACTAATATGACATTTCGTTTCTTTTAAATGAAATGATTTACTAAATAATAACAATAATTTTAAGTCTTCATTGTATAACTTTCTTTTAATATACTTTTTGTAGCTATGTTCTTAAATAAACCTATCTGAATTGTGAATAAATTATAATTAATTAACCTTAGTAAACTTAAATAGAACAGCAACATGATAAACCTGAAATATTTTGTGGAAAGGTCAAGCAGACATGGAAGCAGCCATATTTATCATAAACTTGAATGTTTCTCTTTTACGACATAATTGGTGGTACAGTTCTTTTACTAAAACGGACACATTGTATAAATAATGATTGCATACAAGTTGCAATGTCATGAAAAAGTTATCGCACAACCAACATATTAAAATTTAATTACTAGGTTAATTTCGATGTCGTTAATAACAGTATCTGTTTTTAAAATGGCTTCCTCCACGAGGAACGAGGTTCTACGTTTGTACAGACTACTATTAAGAGAAGGAAGACAGTTTACAAATTATAACTATAGGTAAAATGCATCATCTTGTTACTGATTTTAAATAGCATATACTGGTTAATTATTTTGGTTTGTCATTTCGTTGGAACAACGAAACATCGAAAACAAGTTAAATCTTACGACATATATTTGAGTATTACATAATACAGTATGTATAGCTAGGTAACGTTACACAGAAGAATACTTTTGCCTGAAAATTTTAAGAATTCTTACAAAATTTGTTATTTTGATTTTAATTTCTCATAAAAAAGAAAGCCCTTGAAATCTCTGTGTCTCTCGCTTTCATTCTAACTTATTTGTATAGTATAGTAATAACACTATTAACAATAACAGTCATAAATATTAGTATTTTTATTACAATCAACACAATCTCTATACTGATAAAATATTTGTTATTTATTTTCAGAAATTATGCATTACGTAGAACGAAAGATGCTTTCCACCAAAACAAGAATCTTACAGATGCACAACGTATTCAGGATCTCATTAGTGAAGCTAAGAAAAATCTTGAGATAATCAAAAGACAGGTAATATTTAGCTTATAAAAACAATTTTAAATTGTTTAAAAAAAAAGTTGAATTTGTACATGAACAAATAAACATGCTTATATATTCATACACACACACACACATATACACCTATTTGTAAAAACGAAAATAATAAAATAAGCAGAACTCATAACAACGAATGTATTCACTGAAAGTAAACACTGATTGGAAATGTTTAGCAATTACATTTTAGTTTGTAATGATTTTTGTCATAGTTTACTTATGTGACTGATTAGTTATATACTGACAAGATATATATAGAAAAGGCAGCACTGTGTCAAGTGTCATTAAATCAATGAAAATATTAAGAAAACTGTATTGCAAAGAGATAAAAAGTGTCTTTAATAAAATCACGTGAATCATAATTTTTCGTCTTTATCGTTTCTCTTTTGTTCTTCCCTTCTTTCTTTCTTTCTTTCTTCATTTAATTTCTTTAACCAGCTTTTATTGTGCATGGTGTACCAAACAGAATTTCTGTTAATGTGGTACAAAATGTCAGTATGTAGTGTGGCAGTCATGGGCGTCCAGTATGGTGGCACGCTGTGTCTTGTAGAGCAGATGATCCCCACTCTCTGATGCCACACACAAACCAAATGGTGCTGAAGAATGAAAGCAGCACCTTGCCTCTGGAACAGTCATCCACTGCATCCCAGACATATTCTGTTGGAGCAGTGTTGAATGACATGAAAGAACATCAGTGTATTGATGGTTGAGAGAGAGGCCATGATGAGTTTAGTCTTGAGGTGTCTGGTTTAGTCGTGAGATGAAGATAAGCTGCTCCTGTGAGGCATGACATTGTTTGGATGACCTCATCTCAATAGGACTGGGAGTTGCAATGTCCTTGGAAGATGTGCATATCTCTCCTACCTTGTATTTTGTTTGCATTTCCCATATCATCACATTATCTTCTCATTCCCTCTCAGTGTCAGAAAGTCACACCGTCGTGACTGTTCATGCATTAATTTAAGGTTGATAACATGTGAGTCTGATAACTCAGTTTCCTTGCTTTATTGCACAGTTTACACATGAGTTTTTGGATGTGACCTTGTATTCACTGCATTCATTCTACCCTGTGTTTAGTAGTGACAGTGGACTAGAGGCCCTCATTGCCATTTTGTTCTTTCAGAATGGCAAATTCCCAACCTCAAAATGTTATGCTAATTTACTACATGTTTAAAAGCAGTATGAGGTTGCATTTTGTATATTTTAGTCAGTATATTTTAATTACCAGTATTGTTATTATTATTGTGAACTAAAATTTATTTATATTATTTTTAAAAAAAGGTATAATAATAATAATAAAATAAAATTTAAAAAAACAATTGTAATATTAACAGATAACATTAGTAATATAGAAATAAATCATTTTTATGTTGCATTAATCTAACTAGAATTTTAAAGACTTAAATATTACTTTGATTGTTTTAATTATCAGTTTGAATTAAATTATTTACTCATTTGTTACATAAATAAATAAATAATAATAATAATTATAAAATTATTAAAAACAGTACATTTTATTATTATTATTTTTTTTTTTTTTTGGGGGGGGTATTCTGTTTCTGCTTAGAATTCTATAGCTCAGCTGGAATTTCCATTGAGCTGTTTGTTTTAATTAGAACCACATTACTTTAAACGAGACTACAAACAAATGACAATATCAGGAGTCTGGACAAAAATCTAGCTAGATTGAGTAGAATCTAGTCTAACCTTTCGTACAAGCAAATTCAAAACAAACTGAGTGGCCCCGAATTCTAGCCTGAGTAAGCAATTCAAAAGTCTAGCCAAACTGAGGTACTAATCTGTCATCATCCTTTTGACCCTGCCTGAAAATCTGGGTCACTTGTACTTTTGGCATGACCTTGAAAAAGTGACTTGTAATGTCATCTGGGTCATGGAAACAAAATGTTTACAAATAGCTTCTGGCATGAAAAAAAGATGATTACAAAGCAATTTCTGAGGATTTGCATGTAATCTATATTTATGTAAATATGAAAAATAATATGTTGACATTTACTAAATTAATGGAGGATTTTTTTTTTTCCCTCTATTTTTTATATTTGTTTATTTTACCTCTGAAAGTACAAATGATTTTTTATTCATTTATTTATCTCTTTGTTAAAATAAACATCAACAACAGTAACGGCAACATAATAATAATAATAATAATAATAATAATAATAATAATAATAATAATAATAATAATGAGTCCTAGCATATTTGCTTTGTCAGTATAAAATAAATTCTGAATTGAAAGTAACAACCCTAATCTCTCTCTCTCTCTCTCTCTCTCTCTCTCTCTCTCTCTCTCTCTCTCTCTCTCTGAATGTGTGTAAATATATATCTATAAATTATACAGAAATTACACATGCACATACATACATACATACATACATACATATACACATACATACATACATATACACATACATACATACATACATACGTACATAAACATACAAACACGTACATATACAGTTATATTTTTGTCAGAAATTGAATAACAATAGCAGGAGTAATAATAATAACAACAACAGCAAAAACAACAATATTAATAAAAATAGTTACAGCAATAAAAACAATAACAAAAGTAATAGTAATCTTAACAACAACAATAGTAATAATAATTTAGCTAAAGTAAATTAATATGATCTGCTTACTGAGACAACAAGAAAAATGGGATGAATATTTCCATCAGTAGAGATGAAATTGTTGGGCATTTTAACTAATGTAGTTGCTAATATGATCAACATGTTTTGTTACTTGTATGCATAGACTAACTTCTGAATTAAAAAGTTAAATGAAAAAAGAAAAAGAATGATCAGTTCGCTTTGTGAGACTAATACGTGTTAATTTAGTACTAAAACAAATACTGATTGTGTTGTATTCTTTTGTGTTAAAATATATTTGATACAGTTATGATAGATGTTAGGTTTAATGATATAACAAACAATATGTTGTTATGCATGTATATTTTAAATTAGATTTTACTTGTATTGTGTACATGTGAGGTGTTTATATGTAATATTGTGTGTGCATGCATGCATCTGCATGAGTGAGTGCATGTGTGATTCTGACAGTATTTAATCAGTATTACTGTTAATTTATCGATTTCAACTCTCTCTCTCTCTCACACACACAAATTAATTCATTCGCTTGTTTATTTACTCATTCATCCTTTGTTTATTCACATTCATCTTTTGTTTATTCCCTCATTCATCCTTTGTTTATTCATTCATTCATTCATCCTTTGTTTATTCACTCATTCATTCCTCAGTTTGTCATGCTTGGATTACTGAGGCACTGTTTACAACATGACATCCTTTATCTAATGGGATTATGTAAAGTGGAAAACTTTATCATTCAAAAAGATCTTTTGCTGCTATTTTTTATTTTTTTATTTTTTTATTTTTTTCAGTAAACCAGTAAGGTACACATGACAAAGCACACAATCAAATTTTTTTATTTTTTATTTATTTTACTTTATTTTATTTTATTTTTTTTTCTTCAAAATAACTTTATATCAACATTGATGGGGTTTTTATTATATATTTTTTTCTGCCATCAGCTCATACAAAGCTGTACATTTATTTTCACAGGATATTTTGTGTTTATTATGTCATGTGTAATTAATAAACTATGAATTTTAATTAGATTGGAAAAAAATTAAATAACAAAATATATAAAAATAATTTAACAAACAAATAAATAAAGAATATGAAAAAAGAATTAAGTTTATCTGTAACATCTTTTTTAATAATAAACTAAGAATAATTTTAGTGTCTTAAATAAATTCATGTGAATCATATTTTGTCTTCTTTATCTTTTCTCTTTTACTCTTTTTCTTTTGTGCTTGCTTTCTTTCTTTCTTTCTTTCTTTCTTTCTTTTTTTGTATTTCTGTGATGCTAGGAAAACAGACAGTTACAAGAAAGTGAAATAGATGTCTTTATGGATTAAAATAACATTTTAATAAGAAGTAAAAAGATTTTTTTTGAATTATTAAAAGTAGTTCAGTTGTTTATTTAAAGTTCACAAATAGAGTTTAGCAAGAAGAAAAAATTCAGTTCAAAATGCATGTATTTAAATTTTCTTTTGGATATTTTTTTGTGCACACTGAAGGTACATTTTTATAAGAAACAAAAATAATGTATTAAAACAGATCTACAATATTGCAGGATTTTAATTTCTATTATTATTGTTGTTGTTGTTGTTGTTGTTGTTGTTGTTGTTACTACTATTTTTACTATTGTCATATTCACCACTATCATTATCATTAATTTTTTATTTCATATTTGCTTTTGACTTTAATTTAAAATAAAAAAATACTGCTCATTTATACTAAATCATTTTTAATGTGTTTTTTTTTTTTTTATTTACAGGTCGTTGTAGGACAGATGTATGGAGAAGGAAAGCTAATTATAGAAACACAACAAAAAACATCAAACTGATAGATACACATATTTAAAAATGCTGTGATAACAGATGCATACTCACACTTGTTCAGTTCAACATCAAACATCTTCTAAAAAAAAATCCTATGACTGTGAAAAGTGGGAGCAATGTGACACCTAATGCATTTTGTTACACAACTGCTAGTACATGTATGTGTTTATTGTTTTATGAACACATTAAATGTGTGTTTGCTGAATGTTAATGATTACGATTATGTTAAATTATTCTGAACTGTTTTTCTTTGTGAATGTTTGACCTGTGTACTGAATCTTAATGATCAAATTATGATGATGTTTAAGGTTGTACATTTTGTTTTCCTATTTTGTTTTTCATAACTTTATTTATGTTAATTGTTGTATTATTATGTTTTGTGAAAACAAATGTTTTGTGTATGGGTGTGTGTCAGTATGTTTGTCTAGAAGGAAACTACATTAGTGGTTCTAAAACATTTTCATCTTGCAAATCCTTCACATTCTAGAAAAATAAATGACAGTCTACTCCACTGAACAGTTTAAACAGTGATAAAAACCAGTATCTTAGTAAAATATTATGAAAATAATTTTGACCTTTTTGATCCCCTGAAGGTTTCCCAGGGTCCCCTAAGGACTACTGCATTGCAGGAGTGGTTACCTCGTGTACAAAACACTTATCATTTTATTTAGTCCTCTAGGGTATGTTTATTTTGTGTATGTTTAAAACTGCCTGTCAGCTGTGATATATTAAATTTAAATGCAAGTAACCACACTGTTTGATAACGTCTTGAAAATTGCCTATGACGTTGTAATTCTCAGATAAAAAGAAGTTTATAGAAGAAAAAAAACAAAAAATGATGGGCCTTTTTTAAAATAAAATTTAAAAAGAAATTTAAAAAGAAATATATACAAAACTGCATACAACATACACCTATGTGTGTGTGTGTGTGTGTGTGTGTGTGTGTGTGAAATGAATGTATTTTTATGTGATACATAAATGTCTGTTTCTGAATATACGAGAATAAAATATGAGTACTTACTGTAAATTAAAAACTGGGTTTAACAGCTTTATGGCCATTGTTCTAGTACATGTGTTCTTTATTGTGTAAATATTTTTATTTTTAGAAACACAATAAATACATGCTTGTTAACTTAAGGTCACCAAGTAAACATAATCACATTTTACTACCAGTGTCATTGTTCACTCAACTCTCAGAAAATCATTTTACAACCAATAATTAAATAGAATTAAACTGTTTAACATCTAATCTTTGATGATAATAATTTTATGTTTAAGTACAAAAGGAAGTAAATACATTTTTTTAAATATTTTATCTTCTTGACACATAACAGTTGAGTTTGCATTTTCATTAAAGTTCTTTTCTTTTCTTTTTGGTTTTTCCAAATGCACATTCTGTTATCAGTAGTTGTATATAGGAAATCCAGTTAATTAAAGATAAGTTGATAAAGCTTGATTTAAATGAATTTTATAATATTAAATGTAAATTATAGTTTTACAGATGATGCTTGCAAATCAGCAAGGCCAAAAAAATTAAACATTGTTGTTGGTTAATTTCAACATAGCTTTTTCTTTTAGCCCAAGATCTAGATTATTTTCAGGCAATTTGATGATGTCTCTCTCACCTTTAATTTAATTTGTAATAACAGAATATTACCACTGAAACCCGGTGAATAATTTTAAATCATATTTGTGTTCTGTTTAGTAAAGTGTTTAGAAATTTACATGCTTCTTAACAACTGTACTGTTAGCTTTTGAATATCAACATAATATTGTAATTTTGGTTATGAATTTAAATATACATTTTGTTTGTAAGGTTGAGAAAAAGAGGTCTTAATGTAGGCCTGTTGTTATGTTCCACTGCAAAATTTCTGTTGTTTAATTTAACTTTAGTGTATAAATCTGTGAAAAAAATAATTTTTAGTTTTTTTGTGATTGTGTTTAAAATTGTGTACTTTCAATAGTTCAAGATGACATGGAGAAGTTCAGTTTAAGTACATTTTTGTAACATTTAATATCTCTTTTATTCTTGACAATCAACCAAACCACCATAAACTGGGTAATTATTATTAATGACATTACTGTGTTCACAAATACTCAGTCATTCTCTTGTGACTGCAAGAGGTGACCTTAACCTTTCGTACATTTCTTTTTAAATTTTCAGTGTATAATTGATCTTCAAAGTCATAAATCAAGACTGAACATATTTCATTTCTTTTTTGTTGTCATCTTTGCAGTCACTGTAAGTTAAAATTTAATATGCTTTCATTGTCTGCAAGTCAAAACTGGATATACTTGCCTACAGTTACCACAATGAACTTTCTTCTTAAATAGATTTCTTTTAAATTTAAATAAATGATCTTCAGTGAAGCCTGTCAACTAAATATAAATTTAGGTAAATAATTTTTTTTCGAGGTGTGTATGTGGGTGGGTGGTTTGGAGGTTGGGGTTATGGTTTTGTTTTCGCAGATATGTTTTAAAAAAATGTTTTTTCATACGTTAACACTTCAAGTTATAGTCAATGCATTTTATTGTTTATGTATTTAAATTTCTAACATCATGTGTATACTTTAATGCACAAAGCTTTATTAAATTATAACCAACAAACGTAATATTTAAATTATTAATTATGTAGCCATCACTTTGGCAGTTAAATTAAGTATTCATTGTTTTCACTACCTAATTTGTTTGCCTCCCAGACCTTGTTTAGGAACCATATACGGTGACAGAAGGGAGAAAGTTTTTGAAAATCAGTATTAACATTTTTGAAAATTTTTAAGAGCTGCTGGAATTTTGTGTCAGTAATTGCAAGATATGTCCAATCAGACAGACATGATCATGTCAGCAGATCAAAGCATGTAGACTTATGTTTTATTTCAGTAATTACAGCATGTGTCCAAATATACATAGCTAAATTGGGAGATCAGAGTATATAGACTTTATGTTTTGGAAGATCAAACAATAGGTTTGGGAAATCAAAAGATAGGTTTATGTATTGGGAAATCACAGCACACAGGCTTTACGTGTCAGACTAATTAAAAAAAAAAAAAAAAAAAATAATAATAGGCTTATGTAAGCAGTAGATATGAGCCAAAAAAATTTTTTTTTTTTTTTATATATATCAGTAATTGCAGGATATGCTCAGACAAACACACAATGTAATGGCTCAGAATATAGGATTACCTTACATGAGCCAAAATCTTGCTTTGATCTCACTTCTGCATGTCATTGTGTTTTGGACCAATATCAATGTCACCATGTTAGACCATAAACCTCTTAATTATGTCATGTGTACCACGAAGAATTTGAAGAAAGTAATATATAAAAAGTACAGTTTACTTGTCAGCTAACCAGTCTTTAAAAACGCAACAATGTTTTGTGTATATATATATATATTTTTTATTTTTTTGATATTTATGCTGATTTTGTTCATTTAAAAATAAAATTTTAAAAATTTATGTTGATAATTTCTCAATCACCAATAAGATATTCATGCATTTAGTTTTTGTTCATTAACATTAAAAAAAAAATGTGAATTTAAAACAAAATAAATAATAAAATAAATTCTTCTTGAAAATAATCCTCTTGCAGTATACTCATTAAAGTTTTGTTAACTAAAAAAAAAAAATATGTAAGTTAATGCCTGATAAACATTTCAAAGATAAAGCAATGTTTTAACTAAAGTTCACATATTGGATATATATATATATATATTGATAATATGAACATTTCAGTTTGTTGTAAGTATAATTTTGCAAAATATGCAATAAATGTGCTTAGCTGTAATTATATCTGTAATTATTTAAATTTTCTTGTTATTTTTTAAAATGGAACATATTTTTATCCTTTATTTATTTTTATATTATTATTATTTTTTTAAATTTGTATATTATGTAATAAAACTGATTTCATTATTCACAAAAATACAAAAGACCTTTGATTATTAAAAAGATGACTCCAGAGATTAGTAATACCTGCAGTATCAGTCAGATTAACATTGTCTCATGAAATGTGCAAGAAATAACAAGTATTGTTAATGTTTATAAACCATAACAGTCTTGAGTACTGAAATAAAGTGTCAAATTCTAAGAGTTGTGTTGTATGTCATAAATTGTTTTATTGTTACAGTTGACATTATCTTAACTGCTTTAGTGAAACAAAAAGATAGGTGTCCTGAGAGCTGGTATCTGGGACAGATCTAGAGAGGGTGGGGTCATATTATAAACTCTGTTAGCCTGAGAGACAGTTGAAGCAGATAGGTTTTAAGTTTGAGCTTCAGAAAATAGCATAAATAATTTTAAAAAAAAAAAGAGAATCCTGTACCAGGAGGTGATCCCATTTCCTACCGTTTGTAAAGTTGATGCCTTAACCGTCACCGCAGTTTAACTGTTATTTAGCTTCTTTTTTTTTAGGTTAATACAGGTTTCTGATCTACTGACCCAGTTTCTCCAGTGGTCAGTGTCCACTCAGGACATTTTTACATGCAGATAGATATACAGCCAAACACAACAGCTGTAAGCATAAATACATTTTGTTTTCAGCTAGAAGAAAACATGTAAAGATCAATAAAATTTTGTGCTGAGTTCGGGCAATAAAATATATTTGTACTTTACCTCTGACACCTAACGGTCAGTAAAATTTTGTTATGGTCAACATAAAGTTTTACTGAGGTAGGGATTAAAGTTTATTTTATACTAGTTTTTACGTGTTTGACATACAATATCTGATAAAATTTTATGCTGATGTAGAGAAAAAAAAAAAAAAAAAAAAAAAAATCTATTTAATAATGATTGGTATTTAATAATTTTCTGCCAAGGTAGAAAGGAAGTAATTAAAGCTTATTTTACATTTTTAAGAGAGAGAGAGAGAGAGAGAATACAATTTACACCTACGCGTGATATGTATATGATGACAGAGCAAGGAAAATAAAAAAATTATATTTTTTCTTCTGTATATTTAAAATTTATTTATCGATTATATACACATTTTATACACATATATTCATAAAATGCATGTATGTGTGCACACGCGTACATTTTCATAAATATATACTCATTTACACACATCATACATACATAATACACACATATATACACATTACATTATTTTTATTTTATAAATTTAATAAAAAGTTGTTTGAATATATATATATATATTTTTTTTTTTTTTTTCAGCAACATATTTCAGTGTATCGTCAGTGCTAAGTACTGATCATAACATTGCGCATGACTGGTACACTGCAAAATGCAACGCGGTACTGTTTACGAGCGTTTTGTGTCGCTTTTTGGTCACTGTTGTGTATTTTGTTAAAATGAATTTTGTGTTCCGACACAACAGTTTATTTTCGTTGTTAGAAACTTCCAGACAAAGTGATCCACGTGCCTTGTTTACATCGCAGGCGGGTCGAGGCTATATTTAGAATGTTTTTTTGCTCTATATTGTGACGTAAGGCGACCTATAAAAGGTGCCACGGCCGTTCTCTGGTAACAACCTTCGTTGACATTGTCGTGGGGATATGACGGTGGTGAACCGATATTGGCACACAAAATTTGGTTACGGAATTAATCCAGCGATGACTGACGGCACCACGACTTATGCACGTGCGTCGGCAGTGTGTCGACGTGTGCGATATTATTTTTCCTGATGATTTGCAGTGACCTTGAGAGCAATCAACTGCTTACCTTGCATCGGCGAGTGAGTCATATTATACGGAAATTTAAACATTTAAGCACGTGAAACTGTTTCGTGAATATGTGTAAATGGATATGCGTATGGTGTGGCAAAATAGAATATGATCATTCACTGAGGAAAGATAAAAATGATCAGTGAATCGACCGATGAAGTGGATACATCGTTAACACTGCCAAGAAATTTGTCGTATGTACAAGAAAGTCAGATCGGGGAATTCAGTGTCAGCTCCCGATTTCTCTTCAATCAGCAGAGAGAGGAGAGACTTCAAAGACAGGAAATTATTATAAATAGATGTCGGGAAATGGCTCGAAAAGTAGAAAACCTCGATATTGAAAACGGAGCATCTTTTCAACCGGAAAACTTGAAACCGAAGCGTTCTAAATTCGTGTTGGAAACCCCCGATTCCGATGCAATGAGCGAAGAAGGAGTTTTCGTCAACATGGTCGACGACGATGAAGACGAAGAATTTGTAGAAGCTTTGGAACATGTAACTATCAAAGACGACGCATCGGTCGACTCCGTCTACAGTCCCGATGGCGATTTTGATTCTCCATGTTCGGCGGAAGGAAGGAGAGCGTCTCTGGAAGAGGCTGTAATGTCACTAGCCAAAGCCGACTTAAACGAGAAACCGGCTCTAAAAATAAAAATCACTGACACCAAAAAAACCGTTATCGACAGTGAAACAGAAGAAGCTTTTTTGAAATTCGTTTCATCAACCAGCCCGATCGATTACGAAGACCGCGAGTTCAACTTTTCCAAAGCTGAACTTAGAAAATCTTCGTCGTTGAAAACGTACAAAACTCCGCCAGGAACGCCGAGCAGAAAGAAAGTGGTACGATTCGCAGACGCCATGGGTCTGGATTTGGAATCTGTAAGAAACATCGTCAACATCGACACCCCGCCGAGAATTCCCGCCTCCGCAATGGCGGACCTACAGGTGGGACTAGGTGAGGATCGACATGCTATGGGAACTCGATTTCTTGCCGCTTGTTTCGCTCAGCCAGGCTGCGCTATGGACTTCAGGCAGAAGGTCCTGTCTCAGAGAGTGTGTCTGGAAAACTCTGTGATATCAAACTTGACTATCACCGGAATTGTCAGAGTGGCCAACATCAACTTCCACAAGTTCGTACGAGTCCGATATACCACCAATTCCTGGAGTTCGTTCATCGATATAGCTGCGTCCTACGTTCAAAACTCGTGCGACGGACCGACGGATCGATTCTCCTTCAGTATTGTGGCCCCAGCGGAATTTGGGGTGGGGTCGAAACTTGAATTTGCCATTTCCTACACGGCTGGAGATACGGTGTACTGGGATAACAACGGAGGAAGCAATTATGTGTTCGAATGCTTTGGAAAAACCATCCCGTTGGAAACAGGAAATTCATGGATTCATTTCCTATAAATATAATATTAATGGGGCTGTGAGTGTGTTAAGCTTTTAACCTAGAAACGTAAGGAAAAATAATAATAATTATTATTATTATATATTTGTGATTTAGAAGGATTTCGTATACGTTCTTTCAGGATTATATGTGTTGTTATATTGATTTGTATAATCGTGGTAGTTTTCCCAAGAAATCGTGTGTTCTCATTATTTTTGCGAGACGCAGAAATATATATTTATTTAAATATACGTATGTATTTTTTTCTTTTTTTTACCCTCATCCCTTCAGAAAAAGCTCAAGTGGATTGATTCTTTCTTATGGTAACAATTTAACATACACAGCATTTGGAAATTATATATATATAAAACGATTTTTTTAAATATATTTATTTATTTATTTATTTATTATTATTATTATTATTATTATTATTATTATTATTATTATTATTATTATTTTATTTATTTATTTATTTTTTTTTTTTTTTTTTTGGAAGTTTTAGAATATTGTGATAATTTATGAATATAGTGCTAGCTGTGTGTTTGGAAATATTTATGTAAACATTTAATAAGCTTGTATTTATATGTGCACGCACACACACACACACACACACATGCACTTACGTAATCGTGTTGTACTAACATTCAGTTTATATGTTAACACTTGAATTATGGGACTGTTTCCTATCATATTTTGAATCTTGTTATCATACTCAGGGCCCTAGTGCATAAACTGCTGTCCATCAGCAGCAAATTTTTACTCATATTTGTTATTTTATCGTTTATTTTTTACTGATAACAAGTATCTGCCAAAACAACTCCTCATAAGGGCCCCTTATGTTGTTGCTTTTTCATGATAGTTTATGCTCAACCTATTTCTGGCCTCCAGCAGAGAAAAAATATAACTTTATTTTTAGTACATGCAGATCATGTCATATGGAATGGCTCCACTTAGAATATGATGATGAAATGTCTCATATCATGTTAAGTAAAGTGGAGCTATTCCAAGTTGTTAAAAATTATTGGTTAGGCTACACAAATTAAAAAAACAGTTTCTCAGTATTATTTTTTTTTGTATATTTTATCTTTTTTTTTTTTTTTTTTTTTTTTTTTTGTAATAAAATTATTCAGTAGATGTTCTTCTTGCCTTAATCATTTTGGACTTCAAAATATGTTGAAACTGGTTCATAATCTTTATTAACAAAATATCACCAAAGTAATTTTTCTATTTCTGTTACAAACTGACGTAACAAAGAGCAGAAGAAAGGCAGAATCACTGCATCTTCTGTTAGACTGGTTAAATTCTTGCACTTTATTATTAAGAAAGGTTGATTTTTATATATTTGTTGACAAATTTCTTCAACATAGAGAGATTGGCAGCTCCTCTGCACATTAGGTTTCATTAAACAAAAATTATGTAGAAATATACATAGTGTGTGTGTAGGCTGTTTGTTTTTACTACCAAAGTAGACCTTAAAAGGTTAAAGGTTTACAAAGGAATTCATCAAATTAGATAGACAAACCCAAGTTTAAGTAGGCTAATTAATATGGAAAATCTTTTACTATTTTGTAGTGTTCATCTCCACAAATTCAGGTGCCCTTGTGAAACAAATTCAAGAACAGTTTAGCAGGAACAAATTAGGCACATGTTGTTCTTAATGCTACTGATTTATGTGATGCTAACGACTAACATTTTCTTCTTATTTTGAAGTCTATTACTTACGGGTCAGGTACTTGTTTTCATAAATCAAATTGTGATGTGCAATTTGTTACTATAGTGTACATAGAACCTTCCTGACTTAAACTTCTTTTTATTATTGTTAATATTATTATTATTATTATTTTTTTTTTTATTATTATTATTTTTTTATTTTTTATTATGATTATTATTATTTTTTTTTTTTTTAACTGGTTATGTTTTTTTTTTTTTTTTTTTTTTTTTTTTTTCACTGTGTGCTGTAAATCTTTTTAATAGATGATGTGGGACTTGAATGTAAATTCCAGTTTTTCTATTTTAATCTTTTTTTTTTTTTTCTTTTATTTGTTCCTTATATATGTATATATGTCTGTGCAACAAAAAGATAAAGGGGGAGTATGAGATAAAGTAAGTCAAAGATCAAGGTAGAAAAAGAATGAAGAAAAAAAATGAAGAGTTAAAGAAAGTAAGATGGAGAGTGAAAGAAAAAAAGAAATGAATGCATGAGAATGCAAAATTAATGAGATATGTTTACATTTTTTGTTGGTTATAAAATTTAAAAGGTTATTTCTAAAGTATTATTAGATTTTTGTTTTATATATATATATATATATATGTATATAATAATAGAGCCAACAGTTAGCTATTAATAAATATTATAAATTAGTGCTTGTGATATTAATGTAGTATCAAGTTTTTTATTATTCACATCAGTATTTTGCACTTTCATATCTCACTGTTACATTTTGTTATATTTCTGTGTGTTGTTATTAATTTTTATGGACCTTACTTTTTATTTTATATATATGTGTGTGTATATATATATATATATATATATATATATATATATATACTGAAAGAAAAACAAATTTTCAAGTGTTTAAACTGTTACTGAGCTCTAACGAATGAGTGTTGATATGATGATAGCTGTGAGAAAAAACATTTTTATACAATTTTGTGTTATTGTTTTAATTTTGTAAGACATTAGTCTTTGCTAATAACAAAGTTTATTGTTAAAAAATCACATTAATGTTTTACTGTTGTTTGTTTCTGTTTATAAACCTTTGCTAATAATGAAGATTGCTAAAAAAAAAAAACATTTATTAATTTCCATTTAAATAATATTAAATTAAAACAAAATTTTTGTTATATATAAATCAGTATGAGTTTATTATTATTATTATTATTATTATTATTATTATTATTATTATTGTTATTCATACTTCCTTGTTAGCATAGGTAGTGTAAAGTAAAATAATAAAACTGTGATTTAACAGGTTTTAATTATAAACATGAATGTTGATACATAAAGTATGTATTATATATATAGCTATTTTCATTTTTGTGATCACTGAACAATATCCTTTCTTATTAACTTTTTCATTTTAATCAAGGTCATTCAAGATCAAAAACAATATTTAGAATTTCAATCTATTTGTTGTTTCATTTATTGATGTTACAATTTTTTTGTGAGTATGTATGTATGTCTGTATGTGTGCAAGTAAGAAATAGTTGTATTAGTAATAGTAATGGTATAAATAAAAAAAAACAAAAAAAAACAAGAAGAATAAAAATGAATATATACCGATCTTAATTGTAAGCCTTATCCTTTAGAAAAATAAATAAATAAATAAATAAATAAATAAATAAAATTAAAAAATCAATTATTTATCAGCAGATTATTGATATACTGAATTTTGAGATTACATTTGAAATTTTTATTATTATTTATAAAATGAAGCTCTCACCACAATTGAAGGTTACAAAATTAGATACTCAAATTAAAAATAAAAAATCCTATTTTAAATAGATGGTGGGTGTCAGATGTCACTAAAAAAAACAACACCAAAAAGAAAAAAAACCCATCTTTTCTTCTGTTTAACAATTTACACAACTGCCAAAATAGTATGGTTAAAGTGTTATTCAAAACTAATCACTATAGAAAACAAATTATCCTTGGTTCTTTAATTATTCACTTGAATATATCAGAAAATTTACTATTCAACAAATTAAAAGCTGCTTTGAGCAGAAGATGTGTATCGCTTTAGAAAATTATGAACAATTGATCTGGATTTTCTTACAATGGTTTCTGTTATTTCCGAAGTATGGTAATGGCAGTTTTAGTCCCAAGACTTGCAAATTACCTTTCAGTTGATTTATGTTAGTGATTCATAGGAATTTATTGTGTTCTTTCATGATACTGAAACAGTAATTGATCATGTCCTGTTTTAGTGTCTGAAGAAAATTAAGAAAAATAGATTAAAATTTCTTTCAATTTCTTACACACCTGAAGTGTTGTTTGAAATGAAGATAATAATAATAATAATAATAATAACAACAGCAACAGCAACCACAACAACAGCAACAACAAAAAGAGCAACAGCAACAACAACAATAATAACAGCATACTTATTATTGATCATCTGTCACAATATACTGTCAACATTAGCATCATTTTTGTCATGTCATGCTAGCATACTGTCAACATTAGTACCACTGAATCTGTCAAGTTATACTAGCATACTGTCAACATTAGTACCACTAAATCTCTCCGTTATACTAGCATACTGTCACCATTAGTACCACTAAATCTGTCATTTTATACTAGCATACTGTCAACATTAGTGTCATATGACACTGTAGTATTTTGTCAGCATTGATCTAAAGTATATTCTGTTATCTGTTAAAATTAGTGTATATAAAATTGTCTGTGTTATGTGCCATATTTATTATAGTAGTATATCGTCAACATTAATATAAAGGTTTACCTATAGAGAATCCATTTACTGTTTTACATTTGTTACATGCGTACATAATAAAATATAGAGTATAAAATATAAAGATTAAGGAAAATATCTTATTACAGTATTACAGGCATTTATTCCCAGATTTGGTATTTTTCTCTGTCCTTAACATTAGTATCATTATTATTATACAATTCTAGTTAATTTTTTTCATTTGATTTTCAGTAATATCCTGAGTCTGTTCACTTATTCTACATAAAATCACATAAAGGTTCATATCGTTTGGTATCTGTATTAAATTTGATTAAATTACGTATTTAAACTACAGATGGGTTTTATCTTATTTAGACCGAAAGTTTTGAAAATCAATTCTTGCACAAGATCTTTTTATCAGCTACTTGTATGTGAGTGTGTGTGTATATATATATATATATATATATATATATTTATGTATAGTATGTGTGTATGTACACATAGCACATTTTAGTACTCTATTCAAAACGCTAAAGCTACGTCACAGTTATCATGTTACTTGCCAGTATCAATGGTCTCAAATGTCATTCACATTTTCTCAGGACTATCAAGTTTACCCAAAATGGGGACATGGACCAACAAGACATTGATTTATGTGTCAGTGACCTTGCTTTCAGTCACAAGTCACTAACTGCTGCCAAGTCAGGCATTGCAAAGCCGAAGAATGGGTCTTTGTTCCAATTACTTTTACGTACACTATGTTACCTTAATCTACAAATTGAGAAATGGGATAATCGGTTTTTGTTACGATCAGATTATGAATAAGGAGGACCTGTTTAATGCAAGCACTGAGAAGAAGTCCAAATTTTGTTGTGAAAAGGTTTACGTTTGAGGATGTTCTTCGTACGTCACTGTGATTTTCTTTTTGACAAGTGCCAGAAAAAGCTGGATTGTTGGCTCTACAAGGTTCATAACCTTAGGTTGAGTGGGTTTCTTTGTAAACACATTCATTACTGACGTAGGAAGAAAAAAAAATATAATAGACTCTTTGTACCTGTAACCTTTCTTACGTATTCAATTACTTGTTTATGTATTCTTCCTCATTATTGTTGTTGTTGCTATTTTTGCATCTGTTACTTTTTCCTCTTTTTTTTCTTTTTTCTTTAAAGCTAAATTAAAATAATTTACTATCAAAAGATTAAATTAATTAAAGATACCTATAATTAACATCTACATCATCATCACCATCATTTACATTTGATGACAGGCATTTTTCTTCTATTTCATTTTCTTGGTCTTGACTTTTTAAATGTTTATTTTTCCAGTTAGGATTTTGTTGTTGCTGTTGTTGTTGTTCTTACTACAACTGTTGTTATTATTTTGATTACTACTACCACAGCTGCTATTATTATCAGTAATAACAGTGTTACTACTGCTACTACTACTACCACCACAACTACTAATATTATTATTGTTGTTATTATTGTTACCTTTATTATTACTATAATATTATTATTATTATTATTATTATTATTATTAATGCTGTTCTTTAATTTGTTATCATTAATTAAATATATCTTCTTCTTCTTATAATACTTAAAGACACACCACTTAGAGTATCGGTTATATTCAGTTTTATTCAGCCATACATTCATTCAAAGAATATTTTCAAAAATAGCTTTTTAATGTTCAGCCCACATTATTACTAAATCGATAGTTCATCTGAAATGTTAAATCATGCCACTGCAGTCAATAATATCTCTGATATTAGTTAATCTGATTTATATGGGTTTCGATAATTATCTGTCCTTGGCTGCAGAATGGAAACTTATATTGTGCCGAGTTGAGTCGGAACATTTCAATGTCATGAAACATTTTTATTGATTTTTCATTTTGGTATAGTGGCTTTTAAGCTGGTGGTTTTTCTTTAATAAATAAATAAATAAATAAATAAATAAGATAATGATGAAATAAATAAGTACAGATTTCAGATAAATGTTGAAATAAATATTTCAACAAATAAGTAAATCAGTTAAAAAAAATAATGTACTATTTTTTTTCTAAATAAATCAAAACATTTTTGATTTTTGGTCTTCTGCTTTGTAAATAAATAACTAGAATTGATGATAAAGATAATGATAACAATAGTAGAAGTAGTAACAGCAGTGGTAGTTGTAAGCAAAAATTATACAAATCTCTATAAATAAATACATCTTACTGTTTAAATTAAAATGAAAAGAGAAAAATATATATTTATCATTCCTATCTCAATCCTTCTCTTACTAAACACATAATAAATAATTAAATCTGTGTGGGTTTTAAAAAAAAAAAAAATGAATATGTAACAAAGGATTGCTGTCCTCAAATTTATCATGGTCAGAAATTTAGTATTCTTATCACGCCTCAGTTTTTGCCTTGCGTCTGCCATTTTGTTTTCTGTTTAATGGGATTGTTTGGGTTTTTGTTTCATCTGCTTGTTTGTTTTATTGTTATTAATATCTGTGAACTTTTACCATTAGTAGTATTAACAATTAGGCCTTTGATAACTGCCTGCCTTTGTTAATAATAAAGTACGACATTAATGCAGTATAAAATGTTTGTGAGGATGCATAGAGGCTGACTTTGTCTTTTTACATGAAATAATCTTTTTTTAACATTTGTCCACCTTTTTTTTTTTTAGGAATCTGATAGATGAGCCTAATATTATATAATTTTATTTACTCAGTGTATTAATGTATTAATTCATTTAATATTGTTGTTCTTCTTCTTATTAATTATTATTATTATGATTATTATGATTATTATTATTATTATTATTATTATCATCTATAAAATTATGTATATTATTTTTTTGATATGTATTTTTTTTATCAAATTGAAAAAGTGGCGAAATGTCAGTTTCAATACATCCTCTTAGGTTTATTGTTTTATTACCATCCTTTATTATTAACAAAGTTTGTTCTCACATTCAAATACGTTGAAAGGAAACAAAGCATGCATATATATTATTTGTTTATATCACTACTAGTGCACTAAATCTTACAGATCTCACTAGAATATATTTTACACTGATACCAAATTGGGATACATTTTAAAGTGTACCATTGGTAATACAAAGAAACAGTCCGAATATATTTTGCATACTTACAAGTTATGTTTTGTTGTTTGCTATCCGATCTTTATTAACAACAAAGCAAAAAAAAATAAAAAAAAAAAAAAACATGGAACAGTATAAAACAATCTGGACTGGGTCAAATTTTCTTCACTTATGATGTTATTTTCTGATGAACAAATCACATCAGCTAAGTTTCATCTGATGACCTTGGAAAAAACGTTCCAAGTAATCTCTCCATGATGCATGTGATGATGTCGCAACTCCATTTTGAAAATGTTACAGTGGCAGCGGGTTCAAAATATTTTATAACAGTATTATATTCATTTTTATCCTTTGATTTTAATGATGTTTAGTCACCCAAAGCAATACACTTTTAAGTATAAATCATTTTACTAGATCATTTTTTTTTTTTTTTTTTTTTTTTTTTTTCAGGTAGACTTCAATCTGATAGAAATATTTTTATGTAGGTAGGTCTTGTAGCTTTAATTATTGTTACCTAGTGCTTGTGTGATCACTGACCATTTTAATGCAGCTTTTATATTTATGTATTTTTAAACATTTTTATAGCCTCAGCTTTATTTTGATTAGTATTACAAACCTCTTTATATTATCTCATTGTAGTTTTGTTTTGTCTTACGTTTTATTTTGTTTACATTATTACGTTCACATACACAGACACACTCCACATAAGAGAGATGCACATACAGACACACGTATAGATTAGAATATTATATGTTCTTTTGTCGTAGCTTTTTATCTTACCTATTATATATAATATATATTCGATGCTGTCTTATCAATTTATTTGACATGTTTTTACTGCCTGTCTGAATGTAGAATCTGAGTGACATTGTATTGTAAATGGTCAGTAACAGAAAGATTATAAAATATTCATGGACAGTGAAGTCCAGTGAGAAACATACATATTAAGACTGACAGTAAAAGTCATGTATTATTATTATTATTATTATTATTATATAATTTTATAATTGTTACTGTTTATGTTATTATTATTATTTAATACATTTATTATTATTATTATTATTTTTATTACATTCATTATTATTATTATATAATTCTTATTTTTATTAAATAT
>CM022667.1:10435037-10570037 GCA_012295275.1 Chrysomallon squamiferum | reverse complement strand
GAAGGGTGATCTTGTAGTTTATGACAGTCTTTGTCGGAATAAGTTTTATTCTATTTTTGCTTCGTTTTGGTTTACTATTAGTATAAAAAAGAAAAACTGTGTAATCCCTTTCCCTTTTTAAACAATGCATAGGAGAGAGAGAGGGGAGAGAGAGAGAGAGAGAGAGAGAGAGAGAGAGAGAGAGAGAGAGAGAGAGAGAGAGAGAGAGAGAGAGAGAGAGAGAGAAAAATAAAAAGAAATTAATAATAAAAAATATATATACATATACATGGTACCTTGACTTAGGAGTTTAATTCGTTCCGTGACCGAGTCGTATATCAAATAAACTTTTCCACCTGAAATTAAATGAAATACCATTAATCTGTCCCAGACCCCAAAAAGCACTCTATTTTTTTGTAACATGTCTTTAAATAACAAAAATGTATTTATAAATGATAAATATTGAATAAAAACAAAATAAAAGAGAATGTAAATAAATAAATTGGTTTTGTAAAGTGTATTTATCTTGGAGATCAGACAAATTATTTTAACGCCTTTGGCTGGAGATACAGCCTTTATAGACTCCTGCAGCATCAGTATGGTACATATCGTAAAAGTACTATGCTCGTACTGCCTAGCTAAGTCGACTACAAGCACACCTCGCTTATGTTTTTCTATGAATTCATGCTTTAATTCAATGGACATCATCTTCTTCTCTCAGCACCGTCCTTTGTACTCACTTTCTTAGGATCCATGGCCACAAAAAAGAAATTTGGCGAAATATTGCACAAAACGCGAGCACAACACAACGGGGATGCTTCCGCAGCGAGGTAACCACGTGAAGTGAGACGCGTGATGCTGTCCGGATGTTATGTTGTTCGTTGCGGCGGCGTAGCTGAAGCTCGCAACTCAAAGCCAAAAATCGACCCCGGGCGACATGTAACTCGAAAAACTCGTAAGTTCTTTCTTTTATATATAACAACAGAAAAAATAAAATGAAGAAAATTAAAACAGAAAGATAAAAAGAAAAGAAAAGTAAAAAATGTTGAGCAGAAGAATGGCAAATAATCAACGTGCTTGCTATTAACTGAACTATTTAGATATACGTACTTTAAACAGTAGAAACTAGTTTATCTAACCTTGCTGTTCCTTCTCATTCATTTTGTTGTCTGCCTGCACGCACGCTTTCGATATCATTATACTAGAACTGGAGCAGAAACGTTAACATTACTACTACTGCTATACTTACAGGAAAAACATTAACAACAACAACAACAACAAACAGTAAAAAGGACAATAACAACAATAACCATTGCAACTACAATGACAGCTACAACAACAACAAGTTAGAAGAACTTTTACAACAGTATTATTATAACAAGTACTACAACTAAACTATGTCAGTGACAATAACAATACGTGTGCTACTATTACAACTTCTTCATCTACAGCTACTATTGCTGCTGCTATCACCACTATAATAACAAGTAATGTTATTAACACTAACATTACTATAAACATCACTATATTAGTATATCTCCTAATATTACTTATACTACTACTATTACTACTAGTGCTGTTACTGTTGCCGTTACTACTACAACCACACTGCTATTACTACTGCTACCACTACCACCATTACTCCGACTGCTATAGCAATACCATTGTGACCACTGTTACTATTGCAATGACAACTGCAACTATCACAACCCCTATTCTACAACGACGACGGTATCAAATGTTATTATAATAATCATAATTTTAAGAGACATAACAGTGTTTATTAAAATAAAAAAACAACAACAAAAAACAACAACAAAAAAACAACAAAAAAAACCGCAACAAACAAACAACAAAACGAAAGTGTTATTATTAAGAACAAAAGAAATAAGGATGGAAGTAATCCATCTTTCATTAACAGATTTTTGGTATATACGTACTTTAATAAAATTATGAACAACACTTGTTTAACCCCGATATTCTTTCGTCCTTTCGCAAGACCGTGCATTCCTTCACGCCTTTGTGTTAAGCGACAATGGAGGAAAAAAACAAAAGAGCCAGTTTCTGTCAGTGGTTCGGTTGACATGGCAACAAATATATTTTTCCCGGGCGTGAACATTGTTACAGCGATATACCATGTACAAAATAGCAGTTATTAGAGTAACCGTGAAATGCAGAAGAAAGTTTGCTTGGACGTTTTGCTTTCTGTAAAAGGTATTAACAAAATCGGTATTTGATATTTTAAATAACTGTTTAAGTTGTAATATTTACAAATATTTTATTTAGCTATTATTTATATGAAGATAATTATTCAGCATTAATTTAGAAAATAATAATAATAATAAGAAGAAGAAGAAATAGAAGCAATATAAATACTGCTTACAAATAATTAGCCTATATATTTTTTGGGATAGAAATAATTTTTGACCATTCATTTATAAAACTGATATATTAATATTACTCTATAATCATTTGTTATCATTATTCAGAAATAATCAAAATATACATATTCTATTTGATAATCTATATAATAATAATATTATTATTATTATTACTTTTTTTAAATTATTATCTTTCAAAACAAAACAAAAGAGAAAAATGACAAGAAATAACTTAATAGACTGAGTAAACCTTTTGTATTAAAAGAATTATTAGATCCTCAGCTATCATTTTTATTTATATATTTAATTATTTGTTTATTATTATTATTATTATTATTATTATTATTCAAAACATCACCCACATTACTCTTAACCCGCCTGGATATAGTTTAAAGTTAATTATTAATAATTACTTGTTATATATTAAAAATATAAATTTATAATTTGTACATGGTTTTTAACATGCAATGTAATATAAATTCGTACTGAAATGGTTTACGACTTTAATTTTTTATTCTGACTTTTTATCTGCCTCATATTAACAAAATGTTTAACTTCGCAATCAGTGTTTATCACCGAACTACCAGTTTAAAAAAAAAAAAAAAAAAAAATGAAACAGACCAAAGACATTATATACTTAGAATATAATCCATTTTATGACAGTTCAGAAATATTTTAATGTCATACTTAAATATCTGTTCGGAAACAAATATAGTCGCAAATTAATATATTTGTCGGTGCCTATGTATAACTGTAGCCGATGTGGAGTGAAGTTATACCTAAGATTTCAAGAGTTATTCCCCTTGACGAATTGTTTTGACAGAGTTAAAAAAAAGTAAAAAAAAGAGAATCCTTTGCCCTTAATACAAACATATAATTATTATTTTGACTGAGACAGCAAAAAATTACCATTTAGAGCGTAAATGGGACACATGTAATGACAATAATTATGTAACAATAATTACTGAAAAACAGCCGTTTTTGTTTTGTTTTTTTTTCATTCTGAAAAACTGCTTTAACATAATCAGTAGACCTAATTGAATGTCCATCACCACCAATTTTAGCATTAATTTTTTAAAAAATTTTTAAATTCTTCTTTGTTATAAATCTCCTACATATTGCAATTGGTACAATGAACCGTTTTGTAATAAACTAGATTTGATCAAATGATAACGCTGATTTTTTATTGTTGTTTTGTTTTGCTTTGCTTTTGTTTTCTGCGTTTTTGTTTTGCTTTTGTTTATTCCTAGTATATTAAATTACCTTTTTTTCCCCGTATATAAATAGCCAAGGACAGTTTCTGGTGCTTAAATAATAAATTGTAAGATTATATTACTGTTTTTCTGCATGTACTACTACTACTACTACTACTGTAATAGTATTACTAATATCAATAACTTCAACCACCTTTTCTGCTAGTCATTATTCTAATACATCTGTTACTGTTATACAAGATAACAGTTGCTGCATCATTTATTTTTAATGTGGCTGTTGTTATTATGTGAATGTGATACGGCAACTGTTTTTTTGTTTTTGTTTTTGTTTTTGTTTTTTCAGAGACGGTTAAGTTACTCAGACCAACTGACAGGATAAATTAGAAAGACTGGTAATTTTGTGGCACGAATAATAATAACCAATACCCGGAGTGAAAGTAACACTAAATGTACGATTACTGAACTTGTATATTTGTTTAATTTAAACTTGCAGTCGTTTATTATCAGTTTTAAAACACAAAGTGGCGTAGCTAGAGGGTGAGCAAGAAGACTGCTGCATTTTCAATAAATGTTTTTAACTCGTTAGTTCACACCTGCGATATGAGTAGACGTTCATTATGGTGTGTTTTTGTGTGTGTGTGTGCTTGCTCTTCCTATTTCAAATTTTGACTGCGCTCCTGGTACTACCTAAAACTGTGCAATATCAACTGGTATTAGTGAAGGAAGACAGATGATTGCAAAGTCGCAAAATCAAAACAAACCGAAAAATGACACGGTGCCTCTCAACTAAGGCGTGAAACAATGACGAAGAAATCGTGCTTCCGATTAGGATGGTAGCCGTCTGCAGCAATGATTGTAACCTGATACCGTTTCTGTTATACCGAAGTGTATTGTTTATAAATACAGTGCAGTAGGTAATGTCGTTGGCTAATTAAGCATAAGTTACCGTCGTCTTCATTTGTTTTCCTAATTATAATCGTCTTATTCATTTTTCCTCCCGTGTCACAACCGGGGGGAAAAACTAAAACAAAACACCCCAACATATTCGGCTCTTCCTTGTTTTATTATTACTATTACTATTATTATTATTATTTCCAACAGCGTATTTATATATTCAGTACTAAAAAACGAGGGAATAATTGAAAGTATAGCATTGTTATGATACTTCGACAGTACACACGCGCGCGCAGACACACACACACACAAACAAAGAAATCAAACACTTTTTCATCCATTTGATAACACTATTGAATAATAATAATAAGTAAACACCTTGGTATATTTTTATATTAACATAGGGCAGATTGATTTTTCGTTTATTAACTTAGACTTTGTTTTTAAATTTACATATCAAACCAAATAAGTTTACTGTATTTAAGTATATATATTATAATCAAAGTTCTAATGACAATAAATTTGCAGAACATAATTTTTAAAGTGTTCTCACTTACAGAATTAATTAATTGATATTATATTCAACAAAAAGTTATCAGGGTTGTAAAGTTTTCCATCTAAAACTAGTGTGGCATGTAGAAATTATTATGACATCAAATTCCATTTTGGACAGAACCCCTTTAGAATGAGTTTCTTTATACTGTTGGGTTTCACATATATTGAAACAAACAAACAAACAAATACACACATACATGTTATAAATAACATTGTAAACAAAATTCATTATTTCAAAAAAAAATATTTTATATACGTTTTAATTTATAAACAAATTGCATCTTCAAAAACATATGTTACAAAATGACATTCAGTTTATAAATAATTAATTATTAAAATACCTGATATTCAATGTAGGCCAGAAATTTATAAAACTTCACGGTCTAAACATAATTGTAATGATCAATAATATGAATATTTTATCAGTGTTGAGCTATAGGCTGTACATATTTAGCTTTTTTTTTTTTTTTTACAGGCTCAGTAACATCTGACCTCTGCTGTAGCTGTTTATGCTCTGTGATGGAACAAAGGCAGAGTCATAGATACACAATTGCCAAAGATTATCATTTCTAAAATTATGAGGCTGAAAGTGAAGCGCATGTTTTCCTTGTTGCTCTTCTTCTTTCTTGTGTTATTTCTGATTTACCTGCATAAAGAGGTAGATGAAGAACCAATAAGGAACATTTCCAATCAGTTTTCCAGATTGAACAGAAACACTGTGCTGCTAAGAAATACTGCTGGAAAACTGGTCAGTACAGAACAAGATTTTGCTCGGCGTAAACGTGGCAAGAACTGTCCAGATCTGACAAAACCTGTCAATGTCATCGACTCCCAGAAATTTCAGAAGGTTACCAATGGATCTGAGTTGTATGTATTTTCAGCGCTGTATGATGAGGTGAACAAGCCACTTGTGCAGGTTATTGGATTGTCTCAACACAGAATCAACCACAATGTTGTTTGTCAGTTATGGTTTGAAGGAGAGGGTGAGGACCTCATTGTTGTTGCAAGCGCAATTAAAGGTTTGCCAGAATCTCACAGTCTCTTGTAAGTAAATCTGCAATATGTGCATAAGTGCACTGCTTCTTCACACACATTCATATACATGTATGCAACAGATAATGCTCACTATGATGCACACACATATACTTTCACAGACATAGGACATACTATTTAAAACCAGTCTCGATAACTTTATAGAATGATGGCTAACATTTGAAGTTAAGTAGTAATATATTTATAAGCCCAAGCAATATCATATTCATAATATAATTATTACAAATGTGTGCCAAAAACTATTTTTCTGAAAATAATTCACCAGCTTGAAATTTGAGCAGCTTATTTGTCATCAACCTTACTGTTATATACATTCTTAATTAAGAAAGAACAAGTATATAATTTACTTTTTTTTTTCCCCACTTCCATCATGGACAAACATGCTCACCATAGTTTATTCATTAATTGCTTTTTTAGGTGTACATTTATAATGAAATATTGATTTCATTAACAGCTTGCTAATATTAGCATGTTGCTCATGTTGAATAATGTAAATGATATGTTGTCAATGTGTATAACTTAAATAAATTTAAAAAAAAGAAAAGGAAAAAAAATCATGTAATCTGATATTTATTGTTATTTAAAACTGAATAAATTTCTAATATCCATCAATCAATAAAATAATATTACAAATATATATCATACATTATAATGAAATGTTCAATGAACACAATCTTATATATTTCAGTGTTTTGTTTAATAGATATATTAAAAAGAAAGTTATTTTTATAGTGAATTTAAAAAATAAGAAGAACAAAAGAAGACAACAACAACAACAACAACAAAAAACCCATGCAAATAAGAACTGTCAAACCTATCAAATTATAATCTTTTACTAGTCTTGGAGCAGTGCCTGTATTGGGCATTGAAACATTTGTTCTGCTGTTTCAGTCAACTACTGCTTGTTCATAAATCAAAAATATGTATGTAGTGTTTTCTTTGTTATTATAAACAAAAGCAATATAGTAAAAAAATCCACTGACACACTGTATTTTTAGTTTAATATGCAATGAGGTGTTCATTCATTGACTCATATCACAAATTATAAGTTAAATAATAACAAATAACTGATAATTGGGTTTATTCGTGTTGAAAGTGGGAATCTGAATGAAATAAAAAAACCCAGTGAAAAACGAACATTTATGAATTTGATAACATGATTATTTTGTTTGTTTGTTTCTTTCAATGATTAGTTTTTCATTTTGTAATTATAGATACACTGCAATGCAGATAAAATGTATGCTGCCAGACAACAGGAAGCCATATGCCATGTCTGTTGTCACAGAATCTTGTCAGGTACCCAACAATCTGCTGAAGATTATATATTTCTCAAAGATAGAGTCAAATTTCACAGTATGTTTGACACCATTCAATTTCCACTACAGTCGAGCCTATGAGCTCGTAGAGTGGATTGAGATGAATCGTCTTATGGGTGCTGACTCTTTTACTTTCTACAATTACAGTACGGGTGTCAACGTTGATCAAGTCTTGCAGCTGTACACGTCCATGGGTTTAGTCAATGTCATTCAGTGGAAACTGCCAGTGAAAGTTGATCATTGGCCACCAGTGGGAAGACCAGAAGTGCATTATTTCGCTCAGATGGCAGCACTTAATGACTGTCTTTACCGAAACAGGTATCGGTCGAAATACCTCGTGTATGAGGATGTTGATGAAATAATAATCCCTCGTACGGCTAAGAACTGGCCTGAACTGCTGTCAAAAAAGAGTAAAGCAGCTTTTATATTCAGATGTAATTTCTTCCGAAAAGATTGGCCCAGTTTCGATCAAGACTTTGAAGGAAAAGAAAAAGCACTGAAATACAAATCTATATTTTTATTTACCACCCTTAAAGAGCAGAAAGTGTATAGTTACAACATGAGATCTAAATACATCATTGATCCCAGGATAGTTGGAATAGTTGGAATCCATAATATATGGGAATTCAGCATCCATGGTTTGACTGATCAAATTCCTCCATCAGATGCATTGCTTCATCATTACAGAAACTGGGAGAAACCAGATGAAAAAATACCAAGGGTTACAGATACATTAATGCATAATTTTAAGAAACCTCTTCTATCAAGATTGGAATACATATGGTCTCAACTTAAAAACGTTCGAATGGACATTCCAATATCTGAGTATCCATCACCTTTATAATATCCTCATTGTATTTAGATAAAAATATTTTGTTCGTGGTAAACCAAAACCTGATATTTCAGCTAAAGTTTTCATGCTAGAGTATTAATGGACTGTTCAACTGTACTTAGTAAAACATCGTTGATTGTTTTGGTAAAATTTGTTTTACAATGTTTACAAAATAATTGTTTAGGCATTTTTCTGTTTGTGTTTATATGGGTATGTGCAATGTAACAAACTATCAAAAAGTTTAAAATTATCAGCAAAATTTGGATATGCTAAGAAATAATATCATTAGTTTATCATTAATTTTCATTTCACAAATAAATTGTAAATTTGTTCCATAAAAAAAATCATGTTAAACTAAAATATCTAGCATGAGATATAAAGACTGCTGATGTTTTTTTTTTTAAATGACATTATTTTAATACATATTGCTATTATAATAAATAATTGTGCTACTGATTTGATAGACATTACTTAGGTAATACAAATTATTTTCACTGGAGTCAGTCTCATCAGTACTTTAAAGGTAAAACAAGCTTTAGGTTGTTTGAATTTGCTTAAAGCAAAACTTATTAACAGCAAACTCATAGCTGTATTAAATTAATCATTGTTTCAGTGAACCAAGAGTAGACCTGCTAGTAGATCTGAGTTTCATACATCAACTATTTTCTCTTGGTAATATCTTGTTCACTGACTTTTTACTTAAGTCATAGATTATGAAATCCAAATAGTAAAATGTGTGACTTTGTTCGATCTGTTGACTATTTTGTTCCCAAAATATTCATTAATTTTAAATTCATTGTATATTAATTGGTATGGAGATTGATACATAATCCATGTGAGTATATATGTTTCTCTGTATGACAGAGATATACACATTTATGACAGAGATGTACATTGCATACAGAGCACCAAGTATGTATATCTGTATCTTTATATCTATATCTGTATCTATATCTGTATCTATATCTGTATCTGTATATCTGTATCTGTATCTATATCTGTATCTGTATCTGTATCTGTATCTGTATCTGTATCTGTATCTGTATCTGTATCTGTATCTGTATATCTATATCAAGGGGGTTGCAAAAGCTGGTATACAGTAGTATCACATCAGTGAATTTAGTAGCACATTAAATTAATTGGACTCATTTTTCTTATTTATAAAATTTTACTTAAATTAATAAAATTCATGTGTTTTTATATTAGCTTTTTTGTTTGAATAATAAATGCAATGAGTACTGTGTTTTCTTTTTTCATAACTGTATACCTACTTTTGCACCCCCTTGTACATACACTGCACAATCACATATCCAGATTACATTTAGGACTAAGTTGAGAATGTTATTAAAATGATGACAACAACAAACATTTTAAAAATTAAATAAATAAATTAAAAAACCACAAAATACATTTAGACATAGTAATGTATGCTGAGTGTCAAGTACGTTCCACATTCATCAGATGTATATTTGTGTGTGTGTGTGTGTGTGTGTGTGTGTGTGTGTGTATATATATACACATACATTTTTTAATTATATTAATTTTCATTCTGCATAATGTATATCTAGAAATGTAATGTTAGTCCATATAATATATACATTGGACTGTTAATAAATTTATCAAAATAGAATAATTTATATATTGCTCCAAGTATATTATATTTATTTAATTCCAGTTTTCATCATAATTATTTTCATAGAAAACATGTTAATAATCTTTTTGTGGTTACTTGAATTTGTTTGTAATAATTGTACTTTGTTAATTTTAATCTTCAAAAGTTTTTTTTTTTTTAATTTATATATATATATATATTTTATTTTTTCAAAATAATTTCTAATTTCTCAGTCTTTCTTTGTATGTACATTTCTGAATCACTGAAATAAAATGATACCAGAAAATATAAGGATATTTATATATATATAGCTATATATAAATATTAACTATTAATAAATATTTGTTTTTTAAAAAATGAAAAAAAAGGAAATATGACAGACAAAGAGAAGTAAAAAGTATTTTTATTATGTTTTGATATTCATGATGTGATGAACATTTTTAATTTCATTAACATATCAGTATTATGCAATGCAAAAGCTTTTAGAGTTGACATCCTGTGTTGGTCAAAATTTTATGTCAATTTTATTTTCCCATTTTTTTGAATTGGGCAACCAGATTTATTAAAACAGAAAGTAAGTTACACAAATAAGTCAAACATTGAACCGAAGTTACAATACTTAAATATTTTATGCTTTGGTTTTATATTTAAATTAGAATTTTAAAAAAAGTATCTGTTGGAAGTTAAATCATAGCTAATTTCTGAAACTATTTTTTATTTCTGTGGATAAATTTTGGTTTTAATATTAAGTTTTAAAACAAAATAAAATTATATGAGTTCATAAGCTTTAGAAAAAAAATGAAACATAATATCATTTTATTTTTTATTTTTCTGTTTTATAATTTTCAGCAAAAATTGCTGTAAGTGCTGTAATTACTTCCATCATTTTGTTATGTTGAATATTTTTAATAAGCATATTTTTTAATTTTCAATATTTATTTTGTACATGCAGTGATGTGCATATAATATTATTTGTGTTATGGCTGTTAACATCTCTTTACAATTATTTATCATAAAGATGGCAAATCTTTGTTTTTGAATATGATTTTAATTCTGATCTTTTGTAAAGTTATGCATACTTTATTTGTTTATGCTGTTATTCTGGTGTATTTGAAAAATAGTTGGCATCTGATAACTTTGTAAATAACTATATTCTAATAATGTAAACAGTATTTGGTACATAAAAAATTTATACAGTTACATCATAATGACCTTGGATTATAGGCAAAATAATGAATTATTAATAAATATAAATGTATACTAAATATTGAATTATTAATGAAATTGAAAAAAAAAATTCTTTCTTAAGAATGTTAAAAATAATTAGGGAAAACTAGATGAATTTTATTTCTATTATAATATCTATATTTATTAAATGCAGCTGCTGCTATTGTGATTGCTACCTCAACTGCTGAAAACCTCGTAGTTTTAATTATAGTGTAGTACTGCTTTTATTATCTTCTTATTAAAACTCTAAACCAAATCCTGTATTGATTTTTTTTTGCACCATTCACAGATTTCCTACTGTTTAATTTCCAGTTTATGGTCTCTATCAGGTTTCTAGCAATGAAAATTAACTCCTTTTTTTTCATTTTATTTTCATAATATTCTTGCTTGTAAAGATATCTTATCAAAACTGAAAAAAACCCCACAATCTTTCTTTAATGAAGTAATAACATTTTATATAAACTTCTGGAGTTGGAAATTGTCATGATAGGTCCAGATGGGAATAAGCTAATACTTTATCTATTATCTATCCCCAATAAAATATTGCATTCTCACAAAATATTTCTCATGGAAGGAGTTAAAATTTATACTCCTTCCTGTTCTCAGGCTTAAAGACCTTGGCATAACTTTTGTCAGCTGTGATGTCCTATCATTCTAATTCTACTTTTAATGGAATAAATATGACAACTTCTATTCCCAGTGAAGCAGTATTCTGTAGTATTTTTATAATTTGCAAAAGGTTAAATTTGCATATTTGTATATAAATTAATTGTTAATTTTATTGTGAGCTTTAAATGTGTTTTGTAATGATTTTGCAAAACTTTTACAGATACTTTAAAATGTATGAAATTTAATTTTGATATTTTGATATTCATTTTAGTGAAGTAATAATAATAAATAAAGATCTTAAGAATCTCTTTTAACAAATGTTGAACTCAATAAACAGGGCAAGATATTTTGAAATTATTATGGAGAAATGGTGGGGACATTTTTGAAAATTGTTATATCTAAACCTGTTGCTTGAAAGCAAGTGATTAAGTTTGAAATTGTAACTGAGAAAATATGAAAAATATTAGGAAATTATAACTTGGAAAGGAGGAACACATTTTGAAATAGTAAATCAGAAAGTGAAGAACACATCTGGTAATTATAAATTAGAAAATCAGGAACACTTCTGAAATTGTTTCATGGAACTGTGAGAACATATTTTGAAATTGCTACCTTGAAAATGAGAAATATATTTTTAAACTTATCAAGAAAAAGGGAATACATTTTTGAAAAGGTAACCATAAAATAAAATTAGTTGTGAATAGTTTGGGTATTTGAAGGATATATCAATATATATTGTTGATTATGAGGAGTATTTTGGAATTTGACTTTCAAAAATGTTGTTTAGACAACTTTAAAATATATTTGTTGTTAATTATATACAGGGTGATGGGCAGTTTTAACAGTGTTGTTTAAGACAGTGATTTGTATTAACTTTTGGTTTACAGGCATTCAGTAAATATCCAGAGATAGGTGTATTTAGTTTAGTATATTCGTATCTTATGATGTAATTTGTACGTTAGTGTAACTCAGATTATTTGTACATGGGAATAAGGTATTAGAAAACTACACTGTTAGTATTATGTTAATGTGGAAACAACATGCTAAGCATTTCACCAACAGTGGAATGATATAGTTGGCTACATGGTGATGATGGTTAATGATTAACGGCAATGACAAAGTATTAATATGAAGAGTTTAAATGTTGTATGTGTTTAATTATGGACACCGAATTCTGTACAATCCAGTTTCTGAAATCCTGTTTTTTTAACCTTTAATATGAAGTATTATATATATTATTTTAGTTTAATTATTGATTGAAATTCTTATACGTTTCAATAGTCCTTTTTCTTAAATTCTTTATAGTTCAGAATTTAGGTTGTTTCCAAATGTGCATATGTATTATTAATATGGTCCAGTGGCAATATTACAGTGTATTTCAGAACATCTGTGACAAAACTATTAGCAAGATATATTACTGTTTCTGTGGCAAAGCCTGTTAATAATCAGAATGAATGGGATTAGTATTGTGAATGGTTTGGAAATTTTCCATGAATATTTTGGAAATGTTAATATGAAGGAAATTACATTGTAATTTATCTTATAATAACTACACATAGTGATACGATATAATGACTAGATAAATTTCTGTATTTTAAGGTACTCACCTGAAATGTAGCTTTTTGGTAAACTACTATATTTAAATTAATTAATTAACGGTTTAGATCTTAAAAGACTATTTTGAAAACAATTTTCACTTAAAAGAAAATAATATATTATTTTTACTTAACACAAAATGTATCTGTGGATCTGCTGTGGTCGAGGGCATGTAGTTGAGATATAACACAGTTAATTTAATTTAGTTCTTGTTTTCTTTAGGAATGCAGGATCAAATAAAGAAATGGTTACTGTCTTAAGATACCACCTTTATCCTGAACATCGAATGCAAATTCCTCACCTCCTTAGGATAAACCAAATGCTTATAATAATCAGATATTTCATATATATTAGATAGTAATTTTTAAGTTAGAGTTTTTATAGAATTTTGATAAACAGATAATTATTTTTATATAATCTGGAAAAGGGGGTTTTGTATATAGTTATTTGTTTTGTTTCGAAGTTGTTCAATTTTTATTGTTCACATATGTATATTTTTGACATTTGCAAAACATCAGTATTTGTAAAATTTATGCTTCCCATGCTCAGATCATTGTTAAAATAATGGTTTCACTTTACACAGCTGATACTGTCTGTTAGACAAAGGATATATAACATTTTATATATATATATATATATATATATATGGTGGCTTATAAGTGACTGGTAGCTGTATCTGAAAATTTTCACTGAAATGAAATTAATATTTTTTAACTTTAAATTTTAGTTTTTTCAGCTGAATGCATTACTTTCTTTTAAATCTTTTCTAAATATATATAAAAAAATGTGTTTACTTTTCATAATGATAAATGAACTAGTTATTTTATGAGCCACCTGTATGTATATGCATATATTTATACACACACACACACACACACACACACACACACACATTTTTAGTTTGAATTATTATTTTCTTAATTTTTATTATTAATTAATGTCTTATAATTCTTTTTCTAAAGCTATGTGTAAATTATACCCATTTCTTTGTTGAAAAACAGAGTGAAAACTGTTTTCTGCTGCTATTATTATTAATATTATTTTGATTTTTGTATTTACTTGTTTGACACTAAATCAGTCATTGAAAAATAAAGTTAAAAATTTATATAAAATTTATTGATATATTTTTAAATATTTATTTTACATTACAAGCTCAATAACAAGAAAGATGAATGGAGTTTTGTATTATTGCCATTCTTTGTTTTTAGCAAAGGTTGACATCTTGACAAGTGGAACTAATTTGAAGTTTAGAAAAATTATATTTTGTACATGTATCTTCACCAATAAAAATAATTTTAAAGCTTATGAAAAAGAAAAAATGTTTTAAGAAATGTTAATAATAATAATACATGTGAAAGTCATTCAGCTGATTAACTGGTAGAAATAAAATGTAATAGTTTCTGCAAATATTTTTGACTACAACAAAAAACAAAACATTTTCATGTTTATAATAAATTGTCATTCATTGATTAAATATTTTCATAAGTGATATATTGTGTGTTGTTATCAGTTTTTGTTATTAATTTAATTTAATTGAATTATTTTATTGATAATTCAGTCAATATTTTCTGTATGCATGTCTATCGTGCTGGGTTCGCAGCTGTTGAGTTGTAAATGAATGATTTGTGATTCATCCAATGGCTTATTTCCCCCTGCTGCTCCATGATTGGTTATCAGAGATGTGTTTTTGAGTCTTGGGTATTTAAAATATAAAGATTTTATTTTTATTTATTAAATTAAATTAATTTTATTTTATTTGCAAGAATATAATTATTTCCAGTTAATAAATCAGTGATTCACATCCTATAGAAATGAAAAAAATCGATCAATGTATTATACTTGTGCCAGTGAAATTCTTTATCTGATTATGAAAAACTAAATGCCGAAGATAAACTTAACCTTTTCCCCACCACACACAAAATAATTGAAAATCTTGTTACAAATCTAAACAAATGCCTCTAAGTTAAACGAAAATTAAATGGAAGTCTTCATTTGACCATGGATTAAAATAATAAGAAAAATGATAACATGTATGTTACTGCTGTTTGTAAGTTAAATGAATTCAGTTAATTCATAAAAACCATAAATAAATAAACAATTTTAGAAAGGTGAATGAAAAGATGTAAAAAAAAATGAAACATCAAAAAAAAAAAAACCCCCCCCACCAAACAAAGAAAACAAGAAATAGCAACAGTTTTAGGAAATGTGTTTGTACTTTCATGTTTTTGATACAGTTGTGTACAACTATGTTAGAGCTATTCAAAATAGCTTGTGTTGACTAACAGTAATTTCTTTGGATAAGTGTTAAAACATGTCAGCAGAACCAAATAAAACAACAACTTTTGTTTTTAAGATTAATTACTCAAATGATGCAAAATATGTTATTTTATTATTTTAATATATATATATATATATATATATATAATAATAAATAATAATTTGCATTATTATAGTTAACAATATATAAAGTATATGTTTATAGTTGATTCTTGATACCCGATAAAATCCAACAACAAAACACCACCACCAACAAAACAAACAACAATAATGAAAACTTCTGTCATCTATGCCTACTGTTACCAATTAAATAGGAATAGGAATAGGAAAAAAATTAACGTGCTAATCAGAGCAAGCTGTTGTGAAGCACGTCTGCGATGGGCACGCTTTCTGACAGGTCAATTAAAAAGATAAACTACTTTATATACATCTGTCCAATGCTATGAAAGTACTTGTTAGTTGTTACAACACTAAATGAATTACATAATAAATAACTAAATAACACATATTTAAGCCCTGAATGTGCTTTTAAAATAAGTCTACTTTTAGAATGCATAACAATATTAAACTGAATGCATAACTATGCTATGAAATATCAATATAATGAGAACAGCCGTTACCTGAAAAAAAAAAAAAAAAAAAAATAATAATAATAAAAAAAAAAAAAAAAAAATAAACAATAAAATTAATAATAACAAAATAAAAGAAAAAAGAAAAAGAAAGAAAAAAATGTTTACAAAACTTTTCGGCTTTATGTAATTGCTTGTCTTCTGACTATTTTATTTTATTTTGTTTTCAAGAGTGAAAGGACAATTGTGTAATATTAAATATTTATTTCATGCAATACACTTTTTGGAGGAAACAAGAAACACAGAATATTGCGGGCAGACGACAGATTTCTTCAATATTTAAAGAAAATAATTAGTTATGATTTAATTTTTTTTATTTTATTCAATCCGACAATAACTTGTACAAATGTGATACTTGCAGGTGCTGCAGAGTTTTTTTAATCAGGTGAATATGGAATGTAATTGAGTATTTTTGTATTTTTAAAAATTGTTTTGTTTTGTTCTGTTTTGTGCTCGAACTCAGGTAGCATGGACCAACAAGAACAGTAACTCGTGACGGTACGAACTGCGTCTGCTCGAAAAATGGCTCCAGATTTCTCCAATTTAATGGATACGAACTACCCCTGAATCAGATGGGTTCTAAAACGAGGAACACTGCCAGCTAGAAACGTTAATATAGTAATCTGCTAGAACATTAAAATCTCAGTTTATTATGCACGCATGTGCAAAACAATAATCCAGTTTGAAAAGTTTCATTAAGGTAAAAGTGTTAGGTGTTCTACATAATAGTTTTGTAATATGAACAACAATCGATTAGTTTATTAGTATAAATCATAAAAAATACAGAAAATTGATGTAAAATTGATGAATCTGGAAGTTTGACACCCCGATGTGACGGTTTCCGAGCGTACTCGGATCTTTCTATTTTGCGTGCAAAATTTGAGTTTCCTATTTGAATTTTTATAAAAATCATTGGTCCATGCTACTTGAGGATAATAGACCGGGGGAGCGAACAACGGAAACGTAAAAATAAATAAATAATAACGACGACAACAACAACATCAACAATAATAATAATAACACTAATCAATGCCAAACATACAATAATACATTCAAGGAAAAAATAAATAGGATAAGGGGAAATGCTGAGCGGATAGCCCAGTAGAGGTGCAAACCACTTCGTATTAATAATCTTACCAAACATAAGAATCCTTTAGTACCATATATCATTAAATTAGTATGAATATTAAATCAGTATCTACATGAGTTACTTGGTTTGTTCGGTTTTGGTTTCTTAAAACTACTTTAATACGATATGATTGTGATGTTTGGGCAATTCCAAAAATAGGCTTCAAATCTGATATAATACGCCCACCTGGTTTTACAAATTCAAACTTTTTTACCAAGAGAAATAAACCGCGGGGTGGTTTGTGGTACCTATCACGAAAGGGATCACCGCAGACAACTGGATAATATAGAACAGAATCACTGACTGGAAAATAATTCCATCTTTTGGAATTAGGTAAGTATTCCACATCATGTTATGCTTCCATAGTAGTTGCTTCTATGTAAGTATGATCAGCTTTGCCTTTAAGACATGCAGGTCTTTCGGTGCCTGTCTTTTTCTAAATTTCAGCAAAACATTTATGCTGAATGTCTGGAATGCAAAAAGTACAACAAAAGCCATCGAATAGTTGACGTTGTTGTTTCCATTCCATTAATAAAAATGTTCCACATTGTGATTCGCAGATTATCTTTATTAATGTTTGTCTGCATTATCCCAATTTTTCCCTACATCTTCATTTCTTTAATTTCTTTAAAAAATATCATTGATGTTATTTTCTTCGCATTGGACCGTGCGTTCTTCAATGCATGGACCCATCAATTCTGTTAGTATCGCGTCGAAATCTTGTTTTATTCACATTAGTTTTAAAAAGATCAGCTGGCAGAAATCGAAGAAATGGAAAAATAGTAATAACAACAGACGTCCTTGACAGATATTCAGCAAGTTTCCAAAACTGAATTAAGTCTTGATCTCGACATTAAATGTTTTACCCCAACTCAGTAGCAGAAATAACTTGTTGCCGATGCAGTGATAAATTCTCTAAAACAAAAATAAGCTATCTCTACTTGAACGCTTCGTTCTAGTAGGCTGTTCCCCATAACCAGTTCTTTCAGCATCGTATCAGAATCTTTTCTCAGTTCTTTCCAAACATCATCATTCGAGCCAAACAATCTTTTGTTGTGAGTCGTTAAATCCATCAGAAACATATCTGTCTGTCGGAAAACATATCGCAGTTTGTTAGAAACGTATCCTTTATTTTTTGGAATCCATTTACTGCAATTATTAAACGATGGACTAAAATGGACACTGAAAATGTCACCATGTTTCTAACTTAGATTTCTAAACGAGATAAAATTATTTAACTTTTCTTTGTTTTCGTCTTTCTTTGAAAAGACTCTTACGTTTCAAAGGATAACATTTCACAAAGTAACTATATACCGGCATTCTGTAAAAGAAAATATGTTGTTTACTATAAACCATGAAACAGAGGTCGTAAATCGTAACAGTACAAACGAAAATAGCAAGAACACGACCGTAATAAATAAATAAATAACTAAACCATAAACTGATTTGTTGGCTTTTGTTACCGCTTGCGAGACTGGCCTCCATGTAAAATGATCGCACGGGATATAAAAATGTTACAACGTTATTTGTTCGCTCCGCCACGTGCACATTCAAAGATTTCATTTTTATTAGCATTTCTTCAACAGTTTTCATAGGATAAGTGCGTTAAAAAAGAAAAATGAACATCTCTTACATGTAATGATAATTGTTATTGGTGTTGTTATTGGATTTTCGTTATTTTTATTGCATATTGTGTGAATGATGTTTAAGGACAGTAGGGATTTCATTGCTTATAAATATTTATAAGCATTCTGTGACGGTTCCCTTTTGACCTATATCTTTCCAGGTCATCTTAGCCCCTGCCCAAAATAATAATGTTTGTATCAGTAGTAAGTTGAGATGATATTTAAAAAAAAAAAAAAAAAAAAAAAAAAAAAAATTATAGAATTAATATCGGATTATAAACATTCTGTTCATTCAAAAATGGCTTTCCGTACAGAGATTGATTTTCTTTCTTTCTTTATTTTTTACAAAATGTTTTAATTTTTTTTTTTTTTTTTTTTTTTTTACGTACCTAATTATTATAGCATTATCTTTTCTTACCATCGGGAAGGAAAGAAAAAAGAATTTAGGATAAAATCTCCCTCGATGATTTCGTGAAAAATTTGTTTTGCTGACGTGGATCTTACTAAAACAATGATATATTTCGAAAACCAAATGCTTTATACATTTGTTAAATTGTAGTATGAACAATACAAGATATAACTGTATGAGTTTGTTTTTGAGAGAGAGAGAGAGAGAGAGAGAGAGAGAGAGAGAGAGAGAGAGAGAGAGAGAATGTTACTGAATGATATGAGTATTAAAATGTGAGAAGAAAAAAAATTCTTCCTTTATAAAGCTTTTATTAAACTAATTTCTTATCACGGCTACATTAAAAAGTGTTTAATACATATGTCATTGTTATACATTTTCTAATCAAACATACACATGCACACAAACGCACACAAATACACGATACTCATGTAGCGATCACTAAATGAAATTGTACATTTTGCCAGTGTTAAATTAATTCCTTCCAAACGTCGAAATCCTTCTGTGAGAAACAAACCTGGTTAATTCGATGATTTTCTCTGCGAGAATCAGAAGGGAAATGAAAAGAAAATCCCCATTCTACCCAAAGGTTGCTACATGCTTTCAAAAACCAAATGATGTATATAACAAGCACATTTACTAGCGGTAATTTATCGTGAAAATGAAGTACACATTTTTTTTCTTTCTTTTGCTTCTCTGAATAGTGAGTCAGTAATTATGCTATGTCTGTATGGTAGGGTAAACTTGAATAATGCAATTTAAACTACCACGTCAGAAGACAGCTCAGGGTCAGGGCAACCCAGATACTTTGTAACAAAACTGTTAAATGTGCCGAGACGGCTTCTGTTCCCGATATACGACATTTTAACAGATCAAATCTGAAAAATAAATAATACATTATAATTATTAACATCATCATAATCATTATTTTTATTACTGTTATTACTACAATTACTACAGCTAGTATTATTTGAACCTGCATGTACGTGTACATAGCTGTATTTTATGTGTATTTCTGTACGTACGTACTGACGTATATATTATGTATGTGTGTGTGTTTGTGTGTGTGTGTTGTGTAAGTATACATGCATATGTGCGAGTGTATGTATATGTGTATATACATGTATATATCTCTTTGTATCTATAAATTGTGTGTTTGTGTGTATGTGTATGTGTAAATATCTAAATATAAATAGATATATGCATAAAAATGTTAACATACAGAGTTTCTTTAAGGACAAATTTATATGCATTGTGGAAAAAGTATTATGTTCACTGGTACATGAACAAACGTAGATATAAATAGAAAAAAAAAAAAAAAAAAAAAAAAAAAAAAAAAGAGAGAAGATATCATATTTTCTTTTGCAAATTTCATGTAATAAAACTTAAAATTTATGGTAGAAGTAATTATCCACGACAATGAAGCCTTTTTTTAATATGCTAATTCTTGGATATAAACTTTTATATTTAATATAAAACATTTTTTTCATTTTTTTTTTCTCACATAATATGTCATTCCTAAATTGTGAGAGAAGATCTGGTAGAAAATTATTCTCCAGCTTAGCTCCATAATATTTAAAACCTTGTTAAAAATCTATTCATTCATTCATTCATTCATTAATTCGTTCGTTCTTACGTACGTTGATTTATTAGTATTCACTTGGTGGTCGATCATGGCTTTAAACTGTGTTATGTAAACGCTTAAATTTAAATAAATAAATTACTCTTCCTTTTTTTGTGGTACTAATAACTGAATTTCTTTACCTGCTGAAAATTCCCCGCTGTTTCTTTTCCCATTCCAATTCTAAAAGAGATCCCTCGATCCAGAACTTGCCGTCTGCATGCTGGTATTCGAAACCTTGACGACAATCGCATCTGTAAGCACCTCGCATAAACAGGAAACCGTTCTGTTTTCGACACTGTAAATAATGGAAAAACTGAATTTTGAAAATCTCTCGGCAAATTTCTGTTTGTTATTTTTAGTTATTTATTAGTACAGTAATAAGAACAGAAATTCCCCCCCCAAAAAACCGCTTTTATAATAATTATTCTTGTGTCTGTATATTTTGAATACATAGAGTTATTTTAAGTTAATGTCTTTTCATAAATTTACAGAATTCTGTAGGATATATGTATATTCCACATATCTTTACCTTGGTTGATATTTGGTCACATCTCGCTGTATTTTTGAATGCATTTGGAACGTGAAAAGGAGCCGGACACTGGTCAATTTCCAGGAGTCCCAGAGGAACGTCAGCTGTCACGACGCCTCTTAAAGTAAAATGTGAAATACAATTTTAAATTTTGGTCAGAAATGACTAGAATTTTATAGAAACATATATAGCGATCCTTTAGATTTATTACAGTGATAATTACCGGGAAAGCCGAACAGAAATTAATTTTTTTATGACGAACTGATTATGCTTTTACTTTTTTATTTTTTATTAGCGTAATAAAGTCAGACAGACATTTCATTTTCAGTTTTTTCAATAGCTTTTAAGATAATCAATATAATTTAGTTATTTTATTTTAATTGTCTTTGTTTTTGTACTTTGTTGTTCATTAACAATTGTTGGCTACCCTCTTTCAGTATCTGTTAAAGGTAACTCTATATAATATGATTTTTCTATAACGAAAAATATAGGTCTGCAAGGACACTTAGCATACTTAAACTGTATCCTTTTCCTAAGATGGTCGAGACCAAAGAAGGGGACAACATATGTCATAACCCACTCATTTATGCGACCATCACATTTAAAAGTGGGACGTGTCCAGAAGCCGTCTTTATAGTCAGGAGCCTTGTAGCTCATTGGGAAGTACGTAAATTGGACAGAACTAAGTCCTGCTGGATTCGACCTAATCAAAGGCCTCATTTTGTACGTTGTAAGACCTTCTACATTTGTCGACCATCTTGATTTACTTTTAACGAACCAGTCCTCATCAGTGTATCGCGTAGTCATCCCTGCTGCATCTATAGTGTAAAAGCTGCCTTGCTTTTCGTAAGCAAATGGGCCAAACAATTCCCTCATCGAACCATCTTGGTTTTCAAACTGATAAGTGTCGAAGAATATTCCGCTGGAAAGTATTTTGTGGTTAGCCATGACGTTGGCTAGTACTTCTCCAATCACATGTTCCATGTGCAGCCTTCCTCCTCCTCTCAGATTTCCAAAGTTTTCGTCTGGTGAAGAATTCTGAAGGAAATTGCTGACAAAATGAGAAAGTCTTAAAGCTGTTCTCCCTTCAGCTTCAAATTGTTTGTCAAATCCGTAACCAACATCGCCAGCCATGTATAACAAATGTTTGGGCTTCGTGTGACAATTTTCAGCAGTTATGCTAGCCTTGTGACGGAAAATTCGCATCACTGAATCGAAGGCCTGTTGGTCAAAGGGACCTTTGAAAGCTCGTTTCGATCGTTTGTGAAGTGTGATATTCTTAGCTCTCAGCCACTTTTTCTTCAAAAGTTTGATCGTCTTTCGACTGGTAAGTTTGATCTTTCCATGAGCATATTTTGCCCACGTTGGAGTATTTTTTCGTTTGTTTTTCTCTTCCTGTGGCGACGAGGCCGTGTAATGTAGAACATTTTTTCTTTTTTCTTTTCGTAATTTGGAAACAAGCTTTTTCATGTTTTTGTCTGGTCGTACTTCTTCAGTTTCTTTTTTCTTTTGAAACGTTGACATATGAGCTGCGTACTGTGAAACTTTCTCTTCTTCAGTAACATTCACTGAAAGTATTTTCCTAGAAACAAAATTAGTTGTCAAGCTGCCCAGGTCTTTACCGCCACTTGTAAATGTATTGGAACCGCCCTCAATTGTCACGCCTTCCAGTTGTTCAATTTGCGGCAGAACAATGCGTTCTGAAAAAAGAAGAAGAAAAAAAAAATGGTTAAAAAGAAATATTCCAAAGACCAGCTCAGCACTGAATTAAATCACATATAATTTGTGGCTACGGGTGTCTCTTTGTATCTTCGTTTCTAATATCCTTAAAATTAAGAGGCGTAATACAGAACAAAAAAAAAAAAAAAAAAAAAAAAAAAAAACAAAAAAACAAATACCATAAAAGAACAAATCAACAACAACAAACAAAAAACAATAAGAACAAAGAAATTCAACACCATGTATATATGAAAACAGAAACTAATAGATAATAATTACTGATCAATACAAACGCTGTCAAAATGAAACAGGAAAATCAGTGTGCAGACAATTATGGGCATGTGAAAATATCAAAAATTATTATTAAATTAAGATTCATAGTAAAAATGTATTAGGCTGTTTGTTCAAACAACAAATAAACACAATCATTTGGTAGTAAATTATATTTGGCTGCATATTTTTGCTATATGGATTGTTAAATCGTTTATTTTCTTCAGCTTTATCGTGCAGAAGAACTTACGGTCAGTGCGTTGACATTCAAATCCATTATTATATTCGTCTTCTGTGGCTTGCTCAATATCATCACCTTGAAATGGAGGGTCGATCCATTTTGGATAGTGGTAGCCACTTTTGCACACACAAACGTAACCACCTCGTCTAAACCCGTATCCCATTTTATGCTTGCACTAAAAGAAAACAGTTTTAATGCTGAAGAGAGCCGAGTCTTAAACGTAATTTATTGTCTGTAACATTGTACGTTTTTGTGTTCATAAGGAAATACGAGAACTGCAAATCAGTCAGTCAGAAGCTCAGAGTAAAGGAGAACAAACCTTGCATAGCAGAGAGAGAGAGAGAGAGAGAGAGAGAGAGAGAGAGAGAGAGAGAGAGAGAGAGTATGGAGGATATGTATGTCTATAGTAAGGATTACTTCTGATATTAAAGAGAACATTGTGTTTAATATCAGAAGAAAATCTCTCTCTCTCTCTCTCTCTCTCTCTCTCTCTCTCTCTCTCTCTCTCTCTCTCTCTCTCTCTCTCTCTGTTAAATGGTATAAATGGTTAGTTGAAAGTGCAAATGCAAATACCGACTTTTTAAAAAATATTTGTTTCCTAACTTAGATTTTATTTCGGCATGGTTGTCATTATTCTTGGACAGATGGTTTATCCACTAAGAGGTATTACAACTACAAAAGATGTCAAAATGGAACATGAAAGTCCCAGACAAGACCACTGTTGTTCTTTAAGCCATAAAATGTGTAACATAAATCGTGGGTTTAAAATGTATCACAATAAGCCTTTCATTTTTCAGTGGTTGTAAACAGGGTCTGAAAAATATATTTATCATCATGATCTGTTCGAAGCCAGCCATCTATGAACACATAAATAAGCAGTTTTCAACACACTGTTCTGTGAATCGTACCTGCTTATTAAAGTTGCACTAGTAGTCACATAATCGAAGTATGAAAGCGAAAGCTTGTAAATACATATAAATAAACGAAATAGAAAACGCGGCTTTTTATATAGCTGTAAATTCAAGTATTTATATATTACAAATTCAAGAGGTAAGCACACAACACAATGTTCGCACATGTAAAGTACAGGCACTAGTAGTGTGTGTGTGTGTGATGTTCGCACATGTTAAAATAACATGGACATACATATTTTTGTTTAAGATTCACACACATTTCTAAACATTTAGACATTGTTACCCAAGTCATGACAAGTATTATACTATAGAATTTACATAAGTGATGAAAGAGAAGAAAAATGTGCCTGACAGGAAAAAAGTACAATATCAGCAGTTATTTAACACTGTATCGTACTGAAACTTGAGAGTATTTATTTGACACATAGCTGAAAGATAGAAATCAGCTTTGAAATAATCCAGCGTATGTAGTACAAGTAAACGGATAGTAAATGGGTTCAAATATGTCATCATTCTTGCCAGCAAATGTTAATTATTTAGTTATTTTGTTGTTTTAATTTATATTTATTAATTTATTTATTATTGTTTTAAGCTCGTAAAACGTATAATTATATTGAAATATTTAAATTTAACGGGGTGAAAAAAAAGTTGAAAATGCAAAGATAAGCATTGTTAGAGAACGTGATTATAAATTTAAAACTGATCGTTCAAAAGATCTACTCACTCCTGTTGTTTTTGGTTTGCATCTAGCAGTACCTGACAAATAGCTGGGACCAGGATTACCCATACTGACACCACACGCGTTGAAATCTATTTGATTGAAGTCTATGTCCATAACGATCGCAGCCACAAACCTATAATAAAATATAAGATACAATCAATAGAGTAACATATAATTCAATAGCAAAATATTAATGAATTTTCCAGCCATGAATTCTAAAAGAAAAACGTGATAATTAAATATATTTTACGTTATCAACCAGAAATGCTATTTGTTAGTATATCAAATCAGTTTTTAAAAATAACCCTAATATTAAGCATATGTTATATAATTACGTATATCCATATGAATTTACAGAACTTACAAGATCTGGAATAATAATAATAATAATAATAATAATAATAATAATATTTTCGCTCACCGTTGACGACGAAGATGTGTCCAGTTAGAGTACCGAGGCATGTAGTCGACAACAGGAGACACGGCGCTCAGTACCCACTTCCTGGCGCCGCTGCAGTCGTAATACGGCTTTGTGAACTGAACTGGCAGCATACGCTCGTCTTTTTCGTTTTGACTCGGCGATGAAGGACCAAAGAAATGGAAATTCAGAAATTCATCCCTCGTAAAACGTCCAGTTTCGTTAGAATATTTTATGCCGATTCTGTAAGGAAACTTAGTCAAGGAGTCTTCAGCACCGGAAATATCCGGCAGCCATTTTGAATACCAGGGATTCATCTTGTAATCCGAATGTGTGTAGTTGGCACTGCTCCCAGAGCCCATGTCAGTTACCATGACAACCTTCTTGGTGGGTTCCCTCAGAAAATTGTCTTGGTCACTGTAATCATCCCATCTCCAAGCTTTTGGTGCGAAAAGGTTCAATGTTTTGTTCAGAGGAATCGTCGTATACCAATTAGGATAGCTGCAGTTATTATCAAAGTAAATAGCGCTGCCGTTGATCATGTCAGGATTTGCGTTGACGTCAGCGGTGACCGACATGTACATGTACAGCCAGTTTGGACTGAGATAGAAGGAGGAGGTGTCGTTCATTTTCTGTAAGATGTAGCTGTAGAAGAAAGCTCGGTTGAGCGCCATGTTGTGCAGGTGTATGAGAGAGGTCCGGTTTTTATACCAAACCTGAGAGAGCAGACGATTATATTTGGGAATTTGGGACACGGTGTCCTCTCTGAAAACCATTTCACTTTTAGGTTTAGCCCGACAGTTGTGACTCTGTACAGCGATAAATTTGTCGTCGATGTCGTCAAAAGCATCGTATTTCTGCCAGGAGTATTTTCCACCAAAAGTAGAATCCCTCAGCCAGATGATTGATACTGCTAATATTACGATGGATAAATGACGCATGACTGACCTTTCGAATTATTTAAATTTTCAGGTTTAGTGGCGTTTTCTTCTTTCTATCTTCTTGTTATTTTCCCCTCCTGAGAAGAGTCCCTCAACTTGTTCTAAATTTCCTAAATAAAACAATACAAATACTGCACTTGAGAGTTGTGTGCAAATAGTATATGATAGTCATATTAATTACAAATATGTTATCCGTAACATGCTAACCAAGAGATTAAACAGCTGAGAAGCAAAGAGCTGTGACTTACATATTTGGCACTGCTCACTATCCTCGATATGTAAGTCTTTTGAGCAGTATATTTTTCTCATTAAAATCTTGTCATTTTCAGTCAAACATTTGTAAATTCGTGTATATTTCTTCTAACGCGAAAGATTTGTTGGAAATGTAAAAAGTTATAAAAACGTCAAAACCACCCAATATATATAATAAAACCAACTGGCCTTTCACAGACAGCAAAGTCGAACTAACTGCCAGAAAGGGGAAAAAAAAAAAAAAAAAAAAAAATGAAAGGAACAAAGCAAAAAGGTTATTTTTTAAAACTGTCCCTTTAATTTACACATCTGCCAACAGTTTATATTTTCAAATAACAGATAGCGGTCATAAATGGAAAGCCATTATACAAATTTTTCATATACGTTTTACAGATGAAAAGAGAGGTAGCTTTGGAACAATACTAGAATGCTTTCCTAACTTTCATTTAAGCAATTTTTATGTAATTCCTTTTATATTTATTTAATTTTAAAACGATTTGTTATTATTAAAACGTTTCTACTTTATTATTATTGTTGTTGTTGTTGTTGTTATTGTTATTATTAAAACGAGTCAAGACGTAAATTGACAAGTAGGTTTATCCTCAAGGGTCGAACAGATATAAGTTAAAATAATTTAACTTTAAAATAAAGTCAGACGTTGAAAGTAAAAGCAATAATAAACGATTTAGATGATAATAATCAGTTAAATGCTAATATTATTTGACAAACTTTCCCAGGTAACTTATACGTGTAGGAATAAAAATGATATTCTTAAATTCTATCGTTATCTAAAGGGTTGTATTAATAGGAAAGTTCCTCCAAGCTGTCGTATCTGATGCTAGTGCTTAAAGCAAAATCCATGGTGGATAGATATATTTATCGTGATATTTATCAAGAAATGAATGGAACTGAGAAAAACATTTTCAAGTCCATTGTTGCAGTTTGAAGATCAATATTATATTATATTTATTTATTTAAACAAAAGAAAAAAGAAGAAGAAAGGAACAACCAAAAAAGTACTTTGACGGTATTTAGTAAGTAATAAGCAGTTGATTTTAGTAAGAAAAATTAAGACAGTAATCTAAATGAAAAGATAAATGAATGAATAAATAAATAATCATAGCTCATTCAGTGATTAACGTGTCTAACTTTTTAATTTTTTAAATATAATTATGCTGTAAATAATAAATCCAAACGTCGCTGCAAACGTACTAACCAATCGAAGCAAAAAAAAAAAATAAAAAAAAATAAAAATTTAAATACAAATATAAATATGCATTTCTCTTACTGAATAAAGTAAAAAAAAAAAAAAAAAAAAAAAAAAAAAAAGAAAAAAAGAAGAAGACATTTTTTTATAAAACTACAATTCACCCGACAATATTGTTTTGCCATGATATTAGTTACGCAATTATAAAAAATACGCAAAAAAAAAAAAAATTGTTTCACGACTCGATTTATTTTTATATATGAAATTTGAATTTAGTAACATGTTTGTACTTGGAATAAAACCTGGGAATATGAAGTACAACCGAATGAATTTTCACATATGAATTACAAAAATGTCTTTGTTTGCAGTATATAATAAAAAGTCAAAAATAAAAAATAAAATAAATGCAATAAAATGGATTTAAAACAAGCACATTTCTTTTTTTTTAATATAAAGAACTAAAATAAAATAAAATTAAGCAAAAAATAAAGCAGCAAATTAAAACAAACAGACAAACAAAAATCATTTTCTTTGGCCAACTTACGTTTTGAACATAAAATTCTTAAATTTTATCATCGACTTTTGCATGCCCTACGTCTGATTTAAACCACCAGATTACACTAATTAATTCTGACATAACAATCTTTAGAAAACAGTTTCGTAAATCGTTTTATGTTTTTAATACACGTCTTGCACGTAGGAAAACAAAAATGAGACATTGCTACGATTTGAGGCCATTTAGAGTTCAGCCCACCGTCCCCAGGTTTCAATAAAAACTAAATTGTTAAAAGTAAAATACAAATAAGAAAATACAAGAAAAAAAAAAAAAAAAAAGTCAATACATAAATTAAATAATTCTACTTACTAGCATTTTTTTTTTTTTTTTTTTTAAAATATATTTTTATCCTTTGGAATATGAATAATCCACAATGCGTTTAATGTCCAGTCTAATGCACTTTTGTATTCATTTCACAAATATATTTGTGGAACCCTACACATACGTCAGTACGCATGCGACAGAATAATTATTTGTCGGCAAGGGTAAAATAACAATAACACGGTTATATTACAAGTTGGCCTACATTTTAACTAGTTTGAACGGGTGTCGTTTTGGTATATTGCTCGAGATATATCCAGGGACCAGATCATTTAGTGTACAAGAAGGCGTCGACTCTCTTCTTTTCTTTTTTCTTCTTCAACGTCTTCTGCACGCTTTGATAAACTGTAACAACAACGTGATCGAAGCAGTTTTCTGACGTGTAACGACCCTACCAACATCTGTTCCTATTCGCGGTTTGTTTTCATTAATCTAATTCAAAATATACAGCTTATTGTTTTTAAAATGTGTTTTAAGGTTTGCAGACGGGCGTACAGTTATTAACTAAACTGTAATGGTTTGGTATCATCGTTTGTGGACATACTGAAAGCGACGGGCCATTGAAATACAATGCATCATGCTACTTGCTTTAAAACGTACGTACCCTGTTACCGTTTTTCTGCTTTACGCATCGATACACTTTCATTCGTTCGTATTAAATCAACGAGTACTTCTAGTTTAATTTGTATATAATATGATGCAGCAACCCTCCCCACAAAAAAAACCCCAGCATCATTAAAATAAAAGTAATTTAATAAATAAAGTAATATAATGATAAATTAATAAGTGAATGCTACTAATATTAACATAGAGAAATAATAATAGGAAAAAAATAACAGAAAGACAAAATGGCCATCACGAAAGTAAACTTATATTATTTAATATGTTTATTATTAATTATATTGGCAGCTCTGTCATACGGGACTGAATTTCGGCGGGGTGTCTTAATTTGAAGGATGTTTTAAAAAATTCTGTTATCACTGTTCAGTCTGCATCTGTGAATCTCTCTTCAGCGTCTTATAAAATGAAGTGACCTTGTCTAAATACGGCATTAATTTCAGTATTCGTTTTATTTAAATTTTCACAAAGATGACAGTATTTATTCTGTAGTTCAAACTTTGGCCTTGATTCTTTGTTTTTCAATCTCCACGCAGGTCCAACGTTGGTTTGCTCGTTCTCTTCATATCTAATTTTTCTTTACTGGCTAGTGTTACACAGAAATTGTTGTCTCGGTGTTCCAGTTTATAAAAGCGTGCCCTCATTTAGTGATGAGCTGGTATTTAGAGTCCGTTTATCCTCTTTAGTTTAGCATTCGCTTACTGTTGGTAAATTGCTCTTTATCTAGGAGAACAGGGGTTGAATTGCTGTCAGAGCCGGATTAACGAGAAGGCTAATAAAAGTAGATTTTTTAACCTTCACTTTCCCACAGATGTTTTGCTAACTTTATCCAGCAGAATATATTTATGGCTGAAACTGTAAAAAAAAAAAAAAAAAAATACTGTTATGTTGAATTGAACTAATAATTTATGAATACAGTTACATGTGTCATAATTTGAATGATTTGCACCTTGCAGTATCACAATGGTTGTTTAAATCACACGTAGAAAAATCTGTTTCTATGTTATGGTAAACACTAAATATTCCATACACTGTGGTATATGCAATTAATCTAGGCTTTTTGCATTCAGTTTGGGTTATATCCCAATCCAACCAGTCACGTTTTTTATGTAATTAATCATGGGATTGTTTTGTTGTCTGCAAGGAAAAAAAAAACATTTTCTTATTAATATAACCAATAAAAAATAAGTAAATAATAAAAAAAAAAAAAAACCCATAAACAATAAACAAGTGAAATAAACAAAATAAATAATAGTCAACGAAAAAAAAAAAAAAAAAATAAAATAAAAAACCATAAAAAAAATAAACAAACAAATAAATAAAATTACTGACACTGACATAAATGTTAAGTAATCACAAGAATACAAAAAAAGAAGTAATTAACATATAAAATGATACGAACTTCTCTGTTCTTAGAAATATCTTTTTTCATATCTTTAAATAACTTTATTCATAGATATAATTACAATATAACTTTACATTGGTAAACATATCACTAACAAATGTACTAGCTTCTAGTAATGACGTACGTAACAACTCAAGCATAAATTATAATTGTTGACAGAATTTCTCAAATTAAACCAGGTTTCTTTTTTGTTATCAGTAAATTCATCTGGCGTATTTCTTACTTCTGGATTTTGAAATGCGATCGAGTATGATTTGTGCCTGCTGGACATGCAAACAAACATTGCTTATCATTAACAAGAGATTTAGGTTAAAGCCAAAGTCCGAATGTAATAAAAATTTATTTAATAGTTAATACAAAGCCACATATTAGGTATAATAAATAAATAAATTAGACAAACAAACAATTCAACAAACAAACAATCAGGCAGACAAACAAATAAATAAATACAGGTGCTATATTTTAGTTACACATATATACATTCATATATACGCACATACATACATACTTTCAAATATACATAAATTCACACGTACCTACATACATACAACATAAACATACACATACATACATGCATACAAATACGTTTACACAGATATATAAACTTACATATATTCATATAAATACATACATACATACATACATATATATATATATATATATATATATATATATATATATATATATATACATACAAACATACATAGACACAAATACATACCTATGAATACATACATACACCCAAGTACGCATACACAGACACACAAATGTTACGCATGCTTACGTACATATTTACTTTTCCCAAAACAAATACATCTGTACTTATGTAATTATATAATATTACATTAGGCTATAGAGAAAATCCCAAAACTTAAACCAAATTCTGAGAATGTATTTTTGAAGGCAGACAGGGAAAAGATACGACAGAGGAAGAAGAACATTTTTTTTTTTTTTTTTTACGAACACCTTCAAACCGTAGCTTTCGATGAATTAGCCGCGGAGCACTGGGTGGAACGGAAAAATATGTCAAAAAAAAAAAAAAAAATAATGAAAAAAAAAATTAAAATGTTCTGAGCTTTTGTTAATTATGTTGAGAATGACGAGACAGTAACAATTACGTCAAAGCGTTTTTACGTGTCAAAATAAAAAAAAAATAATAATAAAAAAAAAAAAAAAATTAAAATGATCTGAGCTTTTGTTAATTATGTTGAGAATGACAAGACAATAACAATTACGTCAAAGCGTTTTTACGTGTACATATGAAATACGACGGTGATTTATAATTTCTATGACGTAGTGAATAGTTTATAACTTGTATAAACTGTTATTAATAAGTGTACATTAACTTGATATGTCACTCTTTCTCTGGTACCGATTATTGACAGAGGCCCGATTAGGGTTTGTGAAATTAAAATGGTTTATAAATTATGTTAAAAGAAACCATAAGTAAGGGCCCAACATGCGTGTATGTGCGTGTGTATGTGCATTTGTGTGTGTGCCTGTGTGTGTGTGTGTGTGTGTATGTCTGTGTGTGTGTATTCGTCTATATATCTGTGTGTGTCTGCGGGTGTCTGCTTACTTGTGAACGTTTCTATATTTGTGAAAAAAAATACATATAAAAGTACATAGTTCACGTTTGACAATTTTCTGATGAAAAAAAAAAAAAAACAAAGAAAAAGAAAAAAGAAAATAGAAAAAAAAAAAAAAGAAAAGAAAACAAAGGAAGGCTATCATTACTAATTACAGCGATGTCAAGCACGGGTCAGAGCGTTCGAATCTACCTAGTCTATTGTGTTCTTGTTGATGCATGTCTTATACAAACTGACACAGAGTTTTCTATTTAAGAGTGATCAAGTGTGGTGAGACAGAAATTTCCTCTTGACATTATAAAATTCTTCAGAGTTCAGGTCAGTGTAACCGGTCGAGTGAGCAGTTTATGAAACTCGTTTACTCGTGTGTTTTCATAACTCAAGCAATCAGATAACTGAAATCTTATGGCTCAGTGGTTAGAGTGCTTGCTCATCCGTGTTAGTACTTCGGGTCGATCCTTTTTTTTTTCTTTCTTTCTTCTTTGTTGTTGTATATCAATAGTATATCAAAGGCCTTTGCGAGGACATTAAAGTAGCAAAATTTCGTTTTGAATGATGAATGAATTCTGCTGAATCATCACTGTGTGTTTTCTGTTAAGTATTATTAGGAAATAAATAAATAATAAATAAATAAATAAATAAATAAATAATATAATATAATATAATATAATATAATATAATATAATATAATATAACATAAAAAGTTAATGTAATATAAAATGATATGATATGATATGATGTACTATAATATAATACAATGAACTTAATTGCTAGTTTTCTTTTATAATAAAAAATCATTTTAGTAGTTATGGTAATGATCATAATGACGATGGTGATGATGGTGACGATGACGATAATAATAATAATAACAATAATAATAAAGATGTATTTTGTAAAATAGTTTAAGAATATATTATTAAATCTTTAAATGATTTATGCTTTATTGAGGAACGTGTTTTTGTACTGAAAGAACGACGCAATGAACATGAATTTATTGCCCTTATTATGTCACATTTTAAGAACAACAAAGTAACAAATTTCAACAGCAAAGTGCAGACAAATACACCACTGTCAGATGTTTTATATTAGACGTAGGCCAGGAAAATAAATTTCCTGTTTGGGCTTGAAACAGAACTATCGTATTGAATTTCAATATTCAGAAGACAAAAACGCTTCATTATTCATGAAATTTGACAAAAACTGCCCCGCAAAATTTTAAAATAATAATAATAATAATAATAATAATAATAATAATAATAATAATAATAAAAAAGAAGAAATGAAAGAACTTTGCCACCGATATGAAATTTGAAAACCATTTATTTATTTATAATTAAATACCGAAACACCCACTCAACAATAATGTAAACTAATAAGTAGCCCCCAGTTGTCAAATGACGATATTTATTTCTATCCTAACACTCGAAAATAATCTGTAAATATGACATACACAACACGCAAATAAACACACACATATGTTTGTATAGTTTCGATAGGCTGACGGAAAACTGTAAGTCAATTCTCGTGGCCTAGTGCGTACACGGAAGCTGTTCGTAACTTGACAGAATTTACGTAAGACTGGCTTTGATGAGCTGGAGCCCCTATTTGTCGTGAATAACTTTTTGTAGTCGTCGTTGTATCTTTCGGTTAGAGAAAGCACGCGATATGAATATTTATAAGAACCTTAGCATTTAATTTACTACAAAACATATTAGGAACAATTAAGAAGAAGTTTATTTAATATTAAGTTCCGAAATAAACGAGTAAAACAGATATATTTCTTTGAACACAAGTGGATAATTTATAGTACATTATTACTTAACGTTCTTATCTTCTTTGTTGTTGTTCAGATAACTGATGTATGTATATATATATATATATATATATATATATATATAATAGTGACAATTTGTACAACAATAGTTCATTTGTAGATGACATCAGCTTCACAGAAATGATGATATGCGGGGTATTAGTTAATATTTATCGATAAAAGGAAAAAAAAAAAAAAAACTTTTCTTATGTCTCTACACTTTTTGCACTTAAGTAATACATTTAGCCTGGTCTTAATTTAAAAAGCTTATCATTATTTGTACAAAATATTTTCTAGAAGTATTAGGAATTATTCTTCACATGATATAGTTTGATGAATAAAAAATGTTTTATTATTCAAATTGTTAGATCTTTGCTAAAACTTTATAGGGAGGGATTAGGACAGAGAAAAGAAGGAAGATGAGGAGGTGGGTTATGGAAAATTTAAAAAGAAGTAAATAAATACTAATATGTTTGATCATGCTTAATGAAGAATCATGCTGCCTTGTTTCCTTTTTTTTTTTTTTTTTTTTTTTTCCTTGTCATTAGTGAATAAAAACAAAATTACAGCCTAAAGCTTTAATGTTTCAGCAGAAAATTCTTTCCTTTGTTTCAGAGCGTGTCAAACTCTAGCTTAGTGTAGTAAACTAGTGCATGGGTTCATATGCAAACTTGTTGTATTGGTAAAGAGAAAATGTTCTGCTGTTTTCGTTTTCAATCACCAATAACAGTTGTGCTTCAAGGCCGAACAGGAAATTTATTTTCCTGGCTTACGTCTAATATAAAACATCTGACAGTGGTGTATTTGTCTGCACTTTGGTGTTGAAATTTGTTACTTTGTTGTTCTTAAAATGTGACATAATAAGGGCAATAAATTCATGTTCATTGCGTCGTTCTTTCAGTACAAAAACACGTTCCTCAATAAACCATAAATTATTTAAAGATTTAATAATATATTCTTTAACTATTTTACAAAATACATATTTATTATTATTATTATTATTATTATTATTATTATTATTATTATTATTATTATTATTATTATCGTTATCGTCATCGTCATCGTTATCATTACTATTACTACTAAAATGAATTTTTATTATAAAATATATTTTCCCAGTTATCTTCGTTATATCATATCATATCATATCATATCATTTATTTATTTATTTATTTAAATACCTTATTTTGTTTTATTAGTTTTATTTTGTTTGTTTTTTATTTATCTTTTTTTATTAATTTGTTTCTTTGGTTTTGGGGGTTTTTTTTTTGTTATTATTATTTTTTTTTTCTTCGATTTTAATTTTATATGTGTATTATATTTTTATATTTTCAGATTTGATTTACTGAAATGTCGCATTTCGGGAGCACAATCAGTTACTGTGTTATCTAATCAGTTATAAATCACATGATTAGCATTGACCTTGACGTTAATACTGACGTCATAACAGTCACTCATGATCGAAGAGTGAGGCAAGTTTTAATCATTAATCCGACTGTAACAAATGCATTTCTGCAAACGATCATTGTTTAATTGAATGTTTAAAAAATGATTTTTTTTGTCTGTTTTTTTGTTTAACTCTTATTTATTTATTTTATTTTATTTATTTATTATTTATTTATTTATTTTTGTTTTGTTGTTTTTGGCCTTGTTTCTCATTGATATTATTACTTTTTTTGTTTATTAATATCTTTTTATAAAATTAAATTTAAAAAAAATGTTTATCTTTTTTTAAAATTAGTACAACAAGTTTGCATATGAACCCATGCACTAGTTTACTGCACTAACCTAGAGTTTGACATGCACTGAAACAAAGGAATGGAATTTCTCTATTTTTATTTTTATTCACTAATGACAAGGAGAAAAAAAAAAAAAAAAAAAAAAAAAAAGAAGGCACCATTATCTGTATTTTTCATTACGCATGATCAAACATATTAGTATTTATTTACTTCTTTCTAAACTTTCCATCCCCCACCTCGTCATCTTCCTTCTTTTCTCTGTCCTTATCCCTCCCTATAAAGTTTTAGCAAAGATCTAAAAATTTGAATAATAAAACATTTTATTCATGAAACTATATCACATGAAGATTAATTCCTAATACTTCTACAAAATATTTTGTATAAATAATGATGAGCTTTTTAACTGAAGACCAACTAAATGTATCACTTTAACGCTGAAAGAGTACGGACATAAGAAAAAGTGTATTTTTTCAACGAGACATTAAAAAAACCAACAAAAAACCCAACAAACAAAACAAAACAAAACAAACAAACAAACAAAACAAAAACAATCACAAAAAAAGAAAAGAAATAAGAAATAAAATAAAATAAAAAGATAAAAAAAAAAAAAAAAAAATTATAAAAAGAGGAAAATATTAATAATAATATATTTTTTTGACTCTTCGATTAGACTTCAGTCTAATGTCAACCAAGTAAGGAAAGGAGACAGGAAACGTGTGTGGGTTTCAGATGGGATAATCTTCGATTAGCAGAATAATACTTTGTTTTTGTGATGGAAGTACGTAACAAAATAACCAATAACTCATTAGGTGAATGATTTGTGTTCAAAAACAATAGCTGTTTTGACGACAGATCTGCTTGAAGACGTTCATAACGTAACAGACGAACGCCAATGAACGTGAAGGTCAAGTCAAGGTCGAGTTAAGATTAAACAATTAGTTATAATCTCATTACAGTATATAATTATCTAAGTATTGCATCACTGAACGTTTGCACAAATGAATTTCTTACAGTTGGAATAATGATTAAAACTTGCCATACTCTTCGATCATAAGTGACTGTTATGACGTCAGTATTAATGTCAAGGTCAACGCTAGCCATGTGATTTGTAACTGATTAGAAAACACAGTAACTGATTCTGTTACCGGAGTACGACAGTTCTGTAAATCAAATCTGAGAATACAATACATGTATAAAATTAAAATCGAATAAACAACCAAATTAATAAAAAAAGATAAATGACAAATAAACAAAATAAAATTAATAAAACAAAATAAAGTATTTAAAATAATAATAATAATAATAATAATAATAATAATAATAATAATAATAATAATAATAGTAATAAAAAGAAATAAATCGAAAATTAAATAAAAATAAAATAAAGTAAAATAAAACAAATAATACCTTTTATATGTTCACATTTGGCTTCACAAATAATATGAACTAAATACATTTCGTAAACTTGTTAGTGATATTTAATAGAGAAAAAAAAAATAGAAAGAAAAAAGGAATGTACTGCTAACAAAGATAGACAAGAACAAGACTCAAACTTTGCTAATAACAAAGATATGATCGAGAAATTTCCCCTAGCAAAAACATCTTGGAAAATATATTTTACATTTTTTTAAATTATATTTTATTATTATTATTATTATTATTATTATTTATTTATTTATTTATTTATTTACTTAACTTAAGATTATTAGCTGGTATTATACAGTTGTTAATTTCAAAATAATAATTTTCTCTCGCAAAAAAAAAAAAAAAAAAAGAAAAAAAAAGAGTTGTTTCCCTTTACCTGTATTTACGATCTGTAATATAAATTCTGTTGTTAAAGTAAACGAAGGTTGTTTCGAAGTCTAGTAGTATTTCTGTTGTCTTCATTTACCTGCTGAATAGTCCCCGCTGTTTCTTTTCCCATTCCAATTCTAAAAGAGATCCATCGATCCAGAACTTGCCGTCTGCATGTTGGTATTCGAAACCTTGACGGCAATCGCATCTGTAAGCACTTCGTATAAATAGGAAACCGTTCTGTTTTTCACACTGAAAAGTACTGAAAATACGTTATGCAGATCTGACCACATTTATTTAATTGGTTACTTGTTTGTTTGTTTGTTTATTTGTTTATTAGATAAATATTAACCAGTTCTATATCTGTTTACTTCTGTTTCAGTATTTTCGTTTAGCTATGTTAATCAGACTTTACAAAATAAAATTAAAAAAAAAAAAAATATATATATATACATTTAAAAAAAAAATTATAATTAATAAGATACAGTATTAAATATTTTCTTTACCAATAATTAATTTGCACAAATTATTTTGCAAAATTTGCACAGGTCCTTTTGTTTTCTTTATTCACAGTAAAAATATGCTATTAAATTCAAATTTCATTTATAAAACTAAAACGGGCCACGTAAGTAAAACATAGCAAAACAATACTGCCGTGTGAACTGTAATGTGTAACAATCTTTTCTTCTTCTTTTTATTTTTCTTCTTTGGTCAGTGAAAGAAATGCATCCGTAATTTCGCATCTAATGATAAATATGAAATTGTATTATGAAATGAAATTGACGGTTCACAAATAATATATGCAGCTATCAGTTCACATAGCTGGAAAACTCTTTAAAATTTTGCTATTGAATTATATGTTACTGTATTGGCTGCATCTGTGTGGTTAATTTTATTATAGGTTTGTGGCTGCGATCGTTATGGACATAGACTTCAATCAAATAGATTTCAACGCATGTGATGTCAGTATGGGTAATCCTGGTCCCAGCTATTTGTCAGGTACTGCTAGATGCAAGCCAAAAACAACAGGAGTGAGTAGATCTTTTGAACGATCAGTTTTAAATTTATAATCACATTCTCTAACAATGCTTATCTTTGCATTTTCATCTCCCCCCCGTTAAATTTAAATATTTCAATATCCTTAAACATTTTAAGAGCTAAAACAACCAATGAATAAATAATAAAATAAAAATAAAAAATATAAATTAAAACAACAAAATAACAAAATAATTAACATTTGCTGGCAAGAATGATGACATATTTGAACCCATTTACTATCCGTTTACTTGTACTACATACGCTGGATTATTTCAAAGGTGATTTTCAGCTTTCAGCTATCAAATAACTACTCTCAAGTTTCAATACGATACTTTAGTCTATTTCTCTGATTTCACGACACTGTGTTAAATAACTGCTGATATTGTACTTCTTTCCTGTCACGCACATTTTTCTTCTCTTTCATCTCTTCGTATTCTAAAATAGGTAATATTTGTCACGAATCCGGTAACAATCTCTCTCTCTCTCTCTCTCTCTCTCTCTCTCTCTCTCTCTCTCTCTCTCTCTCTCTCTCTCTCTCTCTCTCTCTCTCTCTCTCTCTCTCTCTCTCTGTTACGCAGGTTTCGTTCTTGTTTTCTCTGAGCGTCAGACTTATATACACTTCTGCTATTTACTTATGAATACAAAAACACACAAAAATACCGAAACAAATTACGTTTAAGATGATGATATATAACAATGGATTTGAATGTCTACGCACTGACCGTAAGTTCTTCTGCACCTTAAAGCTGAAGAAAATAAACGATTTAACAATCCATATAGCCAAAATATATTTAACTACCAAATGATTGTGTTTATTTTTTGTTTGAACAAAAAGCCTAATCATTTGAAATATTTAAAAAAAAAAAACATGATTGTCTGCAGGCTGTGATTACCCAAACTTGTATTTTGTTTTGTCTGCGTTTGTATTGATCAGTTATTATTATCTATTAGTTTCTATTTCCATATATACATCAACGATTTCATGGATATTAAAAACAAAGATACAAAGATACTGTCCTAGCCACAAATTATACGTGACTTCATTCAGTGCTGAGCTGGTCATTGGAACATTTCTATTTTACTTTTTTCAGAACGCATTGTTCTGCCGCAAATTGAACAACTGGAAGGCGTGACAATTGAGGGCGGTTCCAATACATTTACAAGTGGCGGTAAAGACCTGGGCAGCTTGACAACTAATTTTGTTTTTAGGAAAATACGTTCAGTGAATGTTACTGAAGAAGAGAAAGTTTCACAGTACACAGCTCATATGTCAACGTTTCAAAAGAAAAAGAAACTGAAGAAGTACGACCAGACAAAAACGTGAAAAAGCTCGTTTCCAAATTACGAAAAGAAAAAAGAAAAAATGTTCTACATTACACGGCCTCGTCGCCACAGGAAGAGAAAAACAAAGGAAAAAATACTCCAATGTGGGCAAAATATGCTCATGGAAAGATCAAACTTACCAGTCGAAAGACGATCAAACTTTTGAAGAAAAAGTGGCTGAGAGCTAAGAATATCACACTTCACAAACGATCGAAACGAACTTTCAAAGGTCCCTTTGACCAACAGGCCTTCGATTCAGTGATGCGAATTTTCCGTCACAAGGCTAGCATAACTGCTGAAAATTGTCACACGAAGACCAAACCTTTTTTTTTCATGGATATTAAAAACAATGATACAAAGATACAGTCGTAGCCAGAAAATTGTATGTAATTTAATTCAGTGCTGAGCTGGTCAGTGGAACTTTTTATTTTTATTATTTTTTTAAACCTTTCTCGATCGGTAAGTTCTGGATCGAGGGATCTCTTTTAGAATTGGATTGGGAAAAGAAACAGTGTGGAGTGTTCAGCAGATAAAGGGAGACAACCGATACCCTACTAGACTTCGAAACAACCTTCGTTTAATTTACAAACTGAATTTATCTTACAGATCGTAAATAGAGTATAGATAGTAAAGGGAGACAACCCTATTATAAGTCTTTGTTTTTGGAGACAAAATTTTTATTTTGAATCGAAAGCTGAATATTCTCAACTAATAATCTTAAACTTCACTGTTGATAATTAATTATTCATATTTTTTAACCAAATAAATTTATATTTGCAAATAAAATTTAATTATTTATTTATTTTATTATTAATTAATTAATTAATTAAATTGGCTTTTTGGTTTCGGTTTTATAATTAATTCATCAGAGAGAGAGAGAGAGAGAGAGAGAGAGAGAGAGAGAGAGAGAGAGAGAGAGAGAGAGAGAGAGAGAGTGTTTTCAGAGCGAGTTTTGATTTTCTTATTAGAGTTACTATGCGGTTATTTCCCTTGCATTACTTAGCCAAGAAGAATTATCTGAAATTATTATATGAGCCATTTTCTTCCCATTGTAACCTAAATACAAGACGTATCAAAAGAGAACGAACGGCTGTTTTGGTTAATAAATATTTTCATTATTTCCAGAAAAGCACTATATTTAACAAGAAAATAATAATAATAATAATAATAATAAAATACATTACACGAAAAACGTTGTTTTGTTTATTTATTTATTTTTATATAGTCAACGAACGTAAATGTTATTTATTTTATTACAACGAAACAAAACAACAACAAAAACTGTAGCTCGGTGTTAGAGCGCTGAACTGGTACGTGACACTTCAGTCTTCAAAGTTTTGCCAAATGGGCAATTTCCCATTCTAACCACTTTCCTATGTCTACTTAACTTGTATGTGCTAACTTGTCTTTGGTAAGGTGAATATAAAAGATCGTTTTCTGCTAATCGAATACCACCCCTACACACAACGAAAATGTTCTGTGTCCTTATCTGTTTGACCGTGAGCTGAAGTCTAATCGAAGAGTTAGAAAAGGATTTTTTTATTTTTTTTATTATTAATAACTGTTTTTATCTCTTTTTGTTATTATTATTATTATTTTTTTTTTTATTTTTGTGTGATTGTTTTGGTTTTGTTTGGTTTTGGCTTTTTATTTATTTTTTTTTTTTATTATTATTATCATTTTAATGACTTGTTGAAAAATACATTTAATTTTTTAAAACCTTTTTAACAGTGCTACATGTTTGCATTTGAACCCATGATAAATTTGTTTATGTCAACTCAGGTTCATGCACTGCAATGAAACAAAGGAATTTTTAAAAACAAATAACAAGGAGAAAAAAGAAAAGGAAAGAGGGAAGTGTGATCTGTATTATTCATTATGCATAATCAAACACATTAGTATTTATTTACTTTGTTTTTAAACTTTCCATCACCCCACCTCGTCATCTTCCTTCTTTTCTCTCTGTCATCATCCCTCCCTACAAAGTTTTAGTAAAGATCTAACAATCTGAATAATAAAACATTTTATTCATGACGCTATACGTGTATGTATTCAGGTACGTCTGAATTAATTGTATATATGAAAAAAAAAAATATATATATGTATGTATGTGTGTATGTATGAATGTATATATGTATAACTAAAATATATGCACCTGTACTTGTTTGTTTCTGTTTGTTTGATTTTGTTTTGTTTGTTTGTCTAATTTATTTATTTATTTATTTATTTAATATACCTAAAATTATTAGTAATCAGTCAGAAAACTGCTTCGATCACGTTGTTGTTACAGTTTATCAAAGCGTGCAGAAGACGTTGAAGAAGAAAAAAGAAAAGAAGAGAGTCGACGCCTTCTTGTACACTAAATGATCTGGTCCCTGGATATATCTCGAGCAATATACCAAAACGACACCCGTTCAAACTAGTTAAAATGTAGGCCAACTTGTAATATAACCGTGTTATTGTTATTTTACCCTTGCCGACAAATAATTATTCTGTCGCATGCGTACTGACGTATGTGTAGGGTTCCACAAATATATTTGTGAAATGAATACAAAAGTGCATTAGACTGGACATTAAACGCATTGTGGATTATTCATATTTTGATAGATAAAAGTATATTGTCTCAAAAACGTAGAAATATTTATTTTACGTATTTATTTTTATGTTATTCTGAAACAGTAAATAAAGAATAAAGTGAAATAAAATTAAGCAAAAAATAAATCAGCAAATTATATATATATAAAAAAAAAAAATCCATTTTCTTTGTCCAACTACGCATTTTGAAACATATCACTAACATATTTACCATATTTAGTAACCATTGAAGCATTAATTTTAACTGTCACCGAATTTCTCAAATAACTTAAACCAGGTTTCTTTCTTGTTATCAGTAAATTCATCTGGCGTATTTTTCTTCCTTCTGCATGTTGAAAAGCGATCGAGAATGATTTGTGCCTGCTGGACACGCAAACAAACATTGCTTATCATTAACAAGAGATTTAGATTAAAGCCAAAGTCCGAATGTTAAAAAATTTGCCTAGTAGTTAATACATAGCCACATATTAAGTATAATAAACAGACAAATAAATAAATACAGGTGCATTTAGAGATATCTATATACATACAAACGTACATGCATGCATACATACATACATATATACATACCTATATATATATATACACATATACCTGCTTACATACATAGAACACACACGCACACACATACGTACAGATCGTCATACACCTACATACATTGTACATAGATATATATATATACACACACATAGGGACCCATACAATATTATGCATGCATAAATAGTAAAAACACTTTTCTTAAAAAGAACATCTGTTCTTACATAATCATATAACATAACATCCCTCGATATGTGTGTGTGTGTGAGTTGACGTGTATACATTGTCTTTGGTATGTATGTAAGTATCATGGCAATTTATAAAGAAATATTAATAATAATAATAATAATAATAATAATGATAATTTTAATAATGATAATAATAATAATAATAATAATAATAATAATAATAATAATAATAATAATAATAATAATAATAATAATAATAAAGTTTAGATACTTGTGAAAAATACAAAAAAAGAAGATAGTTCACGTTTGATAACTTTCTGATGAAAAAAAAAAAAAAAAAAAAAAAAAAAAAAGAAAAAGAACAGACAAGGAAAGGAAGGCTATCATTACTAATTACAGCGATGTCAAGCACGGGTCAGAGAGTTCGAATCTACCTAGTCTATTGTGTTCTTGTTGATGCATGTCTTATACAAACTGACACAGAGTTTTCTATTTAAGAGTGATCAAGTGTGGTGAGACAGAAATTTCCTCTTGACATTATAAAATTCTTCAGAGTTCAGGTCAGTGTAACCGGTCGAGTCAGCAGTTTATGAAACTCGTTTACTCGTGTGTTTTCATAACTCAAGCAATCAGATAACTGAAATCTTATGGCTCAGTGGTTAGAGTGCTTGCTCATCCGTGTTAGGTCTTCGGGTCAATCCTTTTTGTTGTTGTTGTTGTTGTTTTCGCTCTTATTCTATTGTATAGTATGTAAGAGGTGTTTGCAAAGATGTTATCATAGCATAATCTCTTGCTGAATGATGAATGAACGTTGCTGAATCGTAACTGTTTCTGTTATGTTAAATATTATTATGAAATAAACAAACAAATAAATAAATAAATAAATAAATGATATAATACAATAAAATAAAAACAGTGATAATTTGTACTTCATTTGTAGATGACGTCAATTTCAAAACAAATTATCAAATGTGGGACATAAGTGAATATTTATTAATAAAATGAAAAAATAAAGTTTGATCTTATGTCCGTACACTTTTTGCACTTAAGTAATTATATTTAGTTGGTCTTCAGTTAAAAAGCTCATTATTATTTATACAAATATATAATTTCAAGAATAAAATGTTTTCTTATTCAGATTGTTAGATCTTTGCTAAATCTTTGTAGGGAGGGATATGACAGAGAGAAAAGGAGGAAGTTGACGAGGTGGGGTAATAGAAAGTTTAAAAAAGTAAATAAATACTAATATGTTTGATCATGCGCAATGAAGAAAATACAGATCACGCTGGCCTCCTTATCATGAGTGAATTAAAGCAAAAATACAGCTTACAGTTCTAGAATTGCAGCAGAAAATTCTTTCCTTTGTTTCAGTGCGTGTCAAAATCTAGGTTAGTTCGGTAAACCAGTGCACGGGTTCATATGCAAACTGGTAAAGATGTAAATATCTTTAAATTTATTTTTCAACACGATGTTAGGGGAACAAAAAAGAAAGAAAGAAAGAAAAAAACCCAACCAAAAACAGCAAAAAAAAAACAAACAAAAAAAAAAACAACCCCAAAACACAATGTCGAAAAATAATAAAATAAAATGAAAGCTTAAAACAAAATCTGGGTTTCAGATGGGGATAGTCTTCGATTAGCAGAAAACTATCTTTTATATTCATCTTACCAAAGACAAGATAGCATTTACCACAAGACTTTATTAAGTTGATGTGCGAAAGTGGTTAGAATGGGAAACTGCCCATTTGCAGCACTTTGAAGACTGAAATTGTGATCTATCATATCTCAGTTTTCGTTTTCTTATTTCGTAATAAAATAAATATAATTTGACTTTATAGATTTCTGATCACAGTAAAAAAAAAAAAATAAAAAAAAGTGAATTAAAATAAATAAATAAATAAATAAATAAATAAATAAATAAATAAATAAATAAAATAAAATAAAATAAATAAATAAATAGATAAACAAATAAAAAAATAAAATAAAATAAAATAAATAACTAAATAAAAAATAAATAAAATAAAATAAATAATAGCTTTTTGATATGTTTACATTTGGCTGCACACATAAAAAATAAACTAAATACATTTCGTAAACTTGTTAGTGATAATCAATACAGATAAAAAAATGTGTTGCCAACAAAGAATGACAAGAACAAACACCAAACTTTGCTAATAACAAATTTTGATAATACACACGTAAGTTCGAGATTTTCACCCTTGTGAAACAGTCTTGACACACAACATTTAAAATTTATTTGTTTTATATTTTCTTCCTCTTCTTCTTATTAATTAATTAATTAATTAATTATTTATCTATTTTTGTGAACGGTTTGTATTGAGAAACAATAGCTGTTTTGACGACTGATCTGCTTAGAAGACATTCATAACGTAACAGAAGTTCAATGAAGGTAAAGATCACGTTAAGTCGAGTTAGGATTGAAACAATCAGTTCTGATCTCATTACAGTATAATTAGCTAAGTATTGTATCAGTGAACGTTTGCACAAATGAATTTCTCATAGCTGGAATAATGGTTAAAACTTGCCACACCCTTCGATCATGAGTGACTGTTATGACGTCAGTATTAACGTCAAGGACAACGCTAGCCATGTGATTTGTAACTGATTAGAAAACACAGTAACTGATTCTGCTCCCGAAATGCGACATTTCAGTAAGTCAAATCTGAAAATATAAAATACTGTATATATAAAAATAAAATCGAACAAACAAATAAATAAAGAAAAGAATTAATAAATTAAAATAAAATAAAAAAAATAAAATAAAATAAAATAAATGAATGAATAAATAAATAAATAAATAAATAAATAAATAAATAAAATAAAGTAAAATAAATAAATAACTGAAGAAAGTAAAATAAAATTAAAATAAATAAGTAAAAAATATCGAATAACAAACAAGAAAGACTTATAATAGGATCCTTTCCCTTCGCCTACTGAATTTACCATACGTAATATAAATTCTGTTTTGAAGTTAAACGAAGATTGTTTCGAAGTCTAGTAGTATTTCGTTTACCTGCTGAATAGTCCACGTTGTTTCTTTTCCCATTCCAATTCTAAAAGAGATCCCTCGATCCAGAATTTGCCGTCTGCATGTTGGTATTCGAAACCTTGACGACAATCGCATCTGTAAGCACCTCGCATAAACAGGAAACCGTTCTGTTTTTCACACTGAAAAGTAAGGTATAGAACTTATAAATTTCTTACATTTATTTATTTATTTATTTATTAATTATTTTTTTTTTATTAAATAAATATTAACCAGTTCTGTATCTATTTATCTAATTCATCAGATACAGTATTAAATATTTTCTTTACCAATAATTAATTTTCGCAAATTATCCTGTTGTTTTCTTGTACACGTATACAATTTTGATCTCATCCATATAAAATTTAGGATATCACTGCATCTGAATTAAAAAAATTATTTCTTCTTTCATTGCTAATCTTTAATTCCACCTGTTCATTATTAATATTACAGTGGTCTGTCTATGACCATACTTTAATTACATTGTCTGCACAACATCTGTTATGATATATATTCTTACCTTGGTTGATATTTGGTCACATCTCGCTGTATTTTTGAATGCATTTGCAACGTGAAAAGGAGCCGGACACTGGTCAATTTCCAGGAGTCCCAGAGGAACGTCAGCTGTCACGACGCCTCTTAAAGTAAAATGTGAAATACAATTTTAAATTTTGGTCAGAAATGACTAGAATTTTACAGAAACATATATAGCGATCCTTTAGATTTCATACAGTGATAATTACTGGCAAAGGTGAACTATATTAGCATCTCTTCTGATCAGAAATTAATTTTTTTATGTATTCTAATGTCGCATAAAATGTTGCTAATACGTGAAGATAAACTGATTAAACTTTTATTTTAAATTTTTACGAGCTTAACAAAGTCAGATATTTCATATTCAGTTTTCTCAGTAGCTTTTAAGATAATCAGTATGATGATGATTGATTAGTTATTTAGAAGCATTTAGTTCTCGTATTTCAATTGTCTTTGTTTCTCTACTTTGTTCTTCATTAAAAATTGTTGGCTAGGCAACCTCTTTCAGTATTTGTTAATGCTAACTCTATGTAATTTGATTTTTTCTATAACATAAAATACAAATCTGCAAGAACACTTAGCATACTTAAACTGTATCCTTTTCCTAAGATGGTCGAGTCCAAAGAAGGGGACAACATATGTCATAACCCACTCATTTATGCGACCATCACATTTAAAAGTGGGACGTGTCCAGAAGCCGTCTTTATAGTCAGGAGCCTTGTAGCTCATTGGGAAGTACGTAAATTGGACAGAACTAAGTCCTGCTGGATTCGACCTAATCAAAGGCCTCATTTTGTACGTTGTAAGACCTTCTACATTTGTCGACCATCTTGATTTACTTTTAACGAACCAGTCCTCATCAGTGTATCGCGTAGTCATCCCTGCTGCATCTATAGTGTAAAAGCTGCCCTGCTTTTCGTAAGCAAATGGGCCAAACAATTCCCTCATCGAGCCATCTTGGTTTTCAAACTGATAAGTGTCGAAGAATATTCCGCTGGAAAGTATTTTGTGGTTGGCCATGACGTTGGCTAGTACTTCTCCAATCAGATGTTCCATGTGCAGCCTTCCTCCACCTCTCAGATTTCCAAAGTTTTCGTCTGGTGAAGAATTCTGAAGGAAATTGCTGACAAAATGAGAAAGTCTTAAAGCTGTTCTCCCTTCAGCTTCGAACTGTTTGTCAAATCCGTAACCAACATCGCCAGCCATGTATAACAAATGTTTGGGCTTCGTGTGACAATTTTCAGCCGTTATGCTAGCCTTGTGACGGAAAATTCGCATCACTGAATCGAAGGCCTGTTGGTCAAAGGGACCTTTGAAAGCTCGTTTCGATCGTTTGTGAAGTGTGATATTCTTAGCTCTCAGCCACTTTTTCTTCAAAAGTTTGATCGTCTTTCGACTGGTCAGTTTGATCTTTCCATGAGCATATTTTGCCCACGTTGGAGTATTTTTTCGTTTGTTTTTCTCTTCCTGTGGCGACGAGGCCGTGTAATGTAGAACATTTTTTCTTTTTTCTTTTCGTAATTTGGAAACGAGCTTCTTCACGTTTTTGTCTGGTCGTACTTCTTCAGTTTCTTTTTTCTTTTGAAGCGTTGACATATGAGGTGTGTACTGTGAAACTTTCTCTTCTTCAGTAACATTCACTGAACGTATTTTCCTAGAAACAAAATTAGTTGTCAAGCTGCCCAGGTCTTTACCGCCACTTGTAAATGTATTGGAACCGCCCTCAATTGTCACGCCTTCCAGTTGATCAATTTGTGGCAGAACAATGCGTTCTGAAAAAGTAAAATAGAAATGTTCCAAAGATCAGCTCAGTACTGAATGAAGTCACGTATAATTTGTGGCTACGACAGTATCTTTGTATCTTTGTTTTTAATATCCATGAAATCGTTGATGTATATAAGGAAATAGAAACTAATAGATAATAATAACTGATCAATACAAACGCAGACAAAAAAAATACAAGTTTGGGTAATCACAGCCTGCAGACAATCATGTTTTTTTTTTAAATATTTAAAATTATTATTATTAAATTAAGACTCATAGTGACAAATGTATTAGGCTGTTTGTTCATACAAATAAACACAATCATTTGGTAGTGAAATATATTTGGCTGCATATTTTTGGTATATGGATTGTTGAATCGTTTATTTTCTTCAGCTTTATCGTGCAGAAGAACTTACGGTCAGTGCGTAGACATTCAAATCCATTATTATATTCATCTTCTGTGGCTTGCTCAATATCAGCACCTTGAAATGGAGGGTCGATCCATTTCGGGTAGTGGTAACCACTTCTACACATACACACATAGCCTCCTCGATTAAGTCCGTATCCCATTTTATGCTTGCACTAAAAGAAAACAGTTTTAATGCTGAAGAGAGCCGAGTCTTAAACGTACCTTTTTTTGTGGGGTTTGTATTCATTGTACGTTTGTGTACTCATAAGTAAATAGGAGAAGTGCAAATGAGTCAATGACTCAGAGAACATTATCGGATAAATAGTTCGTTGAAAGTGCTATTGTACTTGCAAATGCAAATACCGACATTTTTTGTTTGTTTAAATAATTTTTTTCCGAGATAGATTTTATTTTTTAATTCTTCATGGTATTCATTATTCTTGGACAGATGGTTTATCTACTAAGAGGTTTTACAACTACAAAAGATGTCAAAGTGGAACACGAAAGCCCCAGACAAGACCACTGTTGTTCTTTGAGCTATAAAATGTGTAACATAAATCGTGGTTTTAAATGGTATCACAATAAGCGTTTCATTTTTCTGTGGTTGTAAACAGGGCCTGAATAATATATCAGCCATCTATGAGAACATAACCAGGTGCTTTTAAACTCAGTGTTCTGTGAATTGCACCTGCTTTAATAAAGGTGCAGTAATACTCATGTTATCGAAGTCTTTGAAAGCGGAAGCTTGTAAATACATGTCAATAAACGCAGCTTTTTATATACCTATACATTCATGAACTTATATACGCGGTAAACACACAGAACACAATGTTCGCACATGTACAATACATGCGTGCGTGCGTGTGTGTGTGTGTGTGTGTGTGTGTGTGTGTGTGTGTAATGTTCGCACATGTTCGTTATTTAAGATTCACACACATTCCTAAACACTTAGACATTGTTACCCAAGTCATGACAAGTATTACGAAGAGAAGAAAAATGTGCCTCACAGAAAAGAAGTACAATATCAGCAGTTATTTAACACAGTGTCGTGAAATCAGAGAAATCGACTAAAGTGTCGTATTGAAACTTCAGCTTATTTATCTGATACATAGCTGAAAGATAGAAATCAGCTTCGAAATAATCCAGTAAACGGATAGCAAATGGGTTCAAATATGTCTTCATTTTCTCAGCCGTAATGCTAATTATTTAGTTATTTAGTTATTTCAATTTATTTTTTTTATTTTTATTTTATTAAATTTATTTGGTATTATTTGTTGTTTTAAGCTCCTAAAAAAATATATATATCGATTTAAATATTTTAATTTTACAGAAACAAAATTTATAAATGCAAAGATATGCTCTTTAAGAGAAAGCGATTATAAATTTAAAACTGACAGTTGATAAGATCTACTCACTTCTGTGGTTTTTGTCTTGCACCTGTCAGTTCCTGACAAATAGCTTGGACCAGGATTCCCGATGCTAACAGGACACGCGTTGTAATCTATCTGATCAAGGTCTATGTCCATAACGATCGTAGCCACAAACCTGTAATGAAATTACACAAACTGAAGTAAGATTAATCACAGACATGTCTCCAACACAATAACGTGTCATTCAATAGCACAGTTTTGAAGAGTTTTACAGCTATGTATTCTGAAAGAAAAAAAACCATGATAATCAAATAATAATATTCTGTGTTATGACCCAGAAATGGTATTTCTACGTATGTCAAATGTATTTTTAAAAATAACGTTAATATTAAGCATATGCCATATAATTATGTTTATCCATATGAATTTACAGATCTTACAATTTGTAGAGTAATAATAATAATATTTTCGCTTACCGTTGACGACGAAGATGTGTCCAGTTAGAGTACCGAGGCATGTAGTCGACAACAGGAGAGACGGCGCTCAGTACCCACTTCATTGCGCCGCTGCAGTCGAAATACGGCTTTGTGAACTGAACTGGCAGCATACGCTCGTCTTTTTCGATTTGACTCGGCGATGAAGGACCAAAGAAATGGAAATTCAGAAATTCATCCCTCGTAAAACGTCCAGTTTCGTTAGAATATTTTATGCCGATTCTGTAAGGAAACTTAGTCAAGGAGTCTTCTGCACCGGAAGTGTCCGGCAGCCATTTTGAATACCAGGGATTCATCTTGTAATCCGAATGAGTGTAGTTGGCACTATGTCCAGAGCCCATGTCAGTTACCATGACAACCTTCTTGGTGGGTTCCCGCAGAAAATTGTCTTGGTCATTGTAATCATCCCATCTCCAAGCTTTTGGTGCGAAAAGGTTCAATGTTTTGTTCAGTGGAACCGTCACATACCAATTAGGATAGCTGCAGTTGTTATCAAAGTAAATGGCGCTGGCGTTGATCATATTAGGGTTGGCGTTGACGTCAGCGGTGACCGACATGTACATGTACATCCAGTTTGGACTGATGTAGAAGGAGGAGGTGTCGTTCATTTTCTGTAAGATGTAGCTGTAGAAGAAAGCTCGGTTGAGCGCCATGTTGTGCAGGTGTATGAGAGAGGTCCGGTTTTTATACCAAACCTGAGAGAGCAGACGATTATATTTGGGAATTTGGGACACGGTGTCCTCTCTGAGAACCATTTCACTTTTGGGTTTAGAAGGACAGTTGTCACCTATTGCGTTTACTTTGTAGTCGATGTCGTCGAAAGCGTCGAATTTCTGCCACGAGAATTTTCCACCAAAAGTGGAATCCTTCAGCCAGATGATAGATGCTGCTAATATTACGATGGATAAATGACGCATGACTGACCTTTCGAATTAATTGTAATTTTCAGGTTTAGTGGCGTCTCTTTCTTTCTTTCTTCTTCTTGTTTTGTTTTCCTCTGCCAAGAAGAGTTCCTTTTTACATAATTGCTTTTATATTTATTTAATTTTAAAACACTTTGTTTTTATTAAGATGTTTCTACTTTCTTCTTCTTCTTCTTCTTCTTCTTCTTCTTCTTCTTTTTATTATTTTTTATTATTATTATTATTACTATTATTATTATTATTTTTTTTATCATTATTATCATTGTTGTTGTTATTATTATTGTTTTTATTATTATTTTTATTGTTATTGTTATTATTATTATTATTATTATTATTATTATTATTATTATTATTATTATATAAACGAGTCAAGAAGTAATTGTCAATTAGCAAATAGATTTATTTTCAAGGGTCGAACAGATAAAAGTTAAAACAATTTTACTTTAAAATAAAGTCAGATGTTCAAAATAATAATCAGTTAAATGCTAATATTATTTGACAAAGCAATTAATACGTTTTATTTATTTTATTTTATTTTTTTAAAAGAAAAAAGGAAAGCAAAAACAAAAAAGTACTTTGACTGTAATTAAGCTGTCTAAGATCTAAGAAAAACTAACACAGTAATCTAAATGAAAAGATAAATGAATGAATAAATAAATAATCATATCTCATTCAGTGATTAACGTGTCTAACTTTTTAATTTTTTTAAATATAATTATGCTGTAAATAATATATCCAATCTTCGCTTCAAATGTACTAAAAAAAAAAACAACAAAAAAACAAGGAAAATAAAAATAAAACAATAATAAATAAATTCTAAGCAACAACAAAAAAAAACAAGGAAAATAAAAATAAAAATAAAATAATTAAATTCTAAGCAACAACAAAAATAAATAAATAAGTCAAAAATAAATCGAAACTTACCTTTTCATGTATTATTTACGGAGTGTCAGTTTTGTTTCATAATTCATTTTCACATTTGTCATTAAATGCGAAATTACGGGCGCGTTTCTTTCACTGACCAAAGAAGTAAAAGAAAAAAGAAGAAGAAAAGTTTATTACAAACTACCATTGACACGACAGTATTGCTTTGCCATGATATTAGTTACGCAATAAAAAAAAAAAAAAAAATAATACACGCAACAGAGGTCGTGCCCGTTCTATTTTAAAATGAAATTTGAATTTAGTAACATGTTTGTACTTGGAATAATACCTTTGAATATGAAGTACAACCGAATGAATTTTCACAGATGAATTCTGTAAATGTTTTTCTTTGCAGTATATAATAAAAATAAAAAAGTCAAAGGAAAATAAATGTAATAAAATGGATATAAAAAAGGTACATTTCCATTAAGTAAAATAAAATAAAATTAAGCAAAAGATAAAGCAGTAAATGAAAAAAAAAAAAAAAAAAAAAAAAAAGTTTATTACAAACTACAATTAACACGACAATATTGTTTTGCCATGATGTTAGATACGCAGTTATAAAAAATACGCAAAATCAAAAGGTTCGTGACTCGATTTATTTTTATGAATGAAATTTGAATTTAGTAACATGTTTGTACTCGGAATAAAACCTGGGAATATGAAGTACAACCGAATGAATTACCACACTATGAATTATGTGAATGTGTTTGTTTGCAGTATATATTAAAAAGTCAAAAAGTCAAAGGAAAATAAATGTAATAAAATGGATTTAAAAAAGGCACATTTCTTCTTTTTTTTTGATCTAAAGCAGCAAATAAAAAAAAATAAAAATAAAAATAAAAATTAATAAAACGTTTTCTTTGTCGAACTTACCCTTTTGAACATAACATTCATTACATTTTATTCGTGACTTCTGCATTCCCTACGTCTGATTTAATCCACCAGATTACACTGATTAATCCGGACATACAAATCTTTAGAAAAAACTTTCGTAAATTGTTTTTATTATTGTTATTATTATTTTGTTTTGATACACGTTTTGCAGATAGGAAAACACTCATAAGTTCCTCCAAGCTGTCGTGTCTGATACCAGTGCTTAAAGCAAAATCCATAGTGGATAGATATATTTATCGTGATATTTATCAAGAAATGAATGGAACTGAGAAAAACATTTTCAAGTCCATTGTTGCAGTTTGAAGATCAATATTATATTATATTTATTTATTTAAACAAAAAGAAGAAAGGAACAACCAAAAAAAGTATTTGACGGTATTTAGTAAGTAATAAGCAGTTGGTTTTAGTAAGAAAAACTAAGACAGTAATCTAAATGAAAAGATAAATGAATGAATAAATAAATAATCATAGCTCATTCATCGATTAACGTGTCTAACTTTTAAATTTTTTAAATATAATTATGCTGTAAATAATAAATCCAAACGTACTAACGTCAACCAACCGAAGCAAAATAAAAAAAAAAAAATAAAAATAAAAATATAAATATAAATATAAATATGCATTTCTCTTACTGAAAAAAAAGAAATTAAAAAAAAAAAAAAAAAAAAAAAAAAAGAAAAAAGTTTATTACAAACTACAATTCACACGACAATATTGTTTCGCAGTTATAAAAAATACGCAAAAACAAAAGGTTCGTGACTCGATTTATTTTTCTGAATGGAATTTGAATTTAGTAAAATATTTGTACTTGGAATAAAACCTGGGAATATGAAGTACAACCGAATGAATTTTCACATACGAATTACAAAAATGTCTTTGTTTGCAGTATATAATAAAAAGTCAAAAAGAAAAAAGAAAAGAAAAGTAATAAAATTGATTTAAAAAAGGCACATTTTTTTTTTTTTTTTTTTTTTTATCTAAAGCAGTAAAATAAAATAAAATTAAGCAAAAGATAAAGCAGCAAATGAAAAGAAAGAAAGAAGAAAAAAGGAGTAATAAAACGTTTTCTTTGACCAACTTACCCTTTTGAACATAACACTCATTACATTTTACCATGGACTTCTGCATTCCTAACATCAGACCAGAGTACACTAATTAATTCGAGCATAACAATCTTTAGAAGAAAGTTCCGTGAAAGTTTTTATTATGTTTTTAATACACGTCTTGCACGTAGGAAAACAAAAATGAGACATAGCTACGATTTGAAAAATCCTAATGAATAATTAATGAGGCCATTTAGAGTTCAGCCCACCGTCCTCAGGTTTCAATAAACACTAAATTGTTAGAAGTAAAACACAAATAAGAAAATATATGCATAAAAGGAATACAAAATATTATAAACATGAAATAAATATATCTACTTACTTGATTCTTTTTTGTTTTTTCTTTTTTTCAGATAATAATATTTTTTATCCTTTGAAATCAAAGTAATCCACAATTCGTTGAATGGTCCTGTCTAATGCACTTGTGTATTAATTTCACAAATATATATTATTTGGGGCAGTGCACATATTCGTCAGTTATGCATGCGAGAGAATAATTATTTGTCGGCAAGGGTAAAATAACAATAACACGGTTACATTACAAGTTGGCCTACATTTTAACCACATTTGGTATCTTGCTTGAGATATATCCAAGGAGAAGATCGTTTAGTGTACAAGAACGCAAAGACTTTATGTTGTTATTTTTTTATTTTTTATTTTTTCCCCACCCTTTACTACACTCTTTGCAGACGGGTATAACTGTTTATTAACTAAAACTGCAATGGTTTGTTTTCTCGGTGTTCCAGTTTATAAAAGCATGCGTTGATTTAGCGATGAGCTGGTACTGAGAGTCCGTTCTATCCTCTTTAGTTTAGCATTCGCTTACTGTTGGTAAATTGTTCTTTGTCTAGGAGAACAGGGGTTCAATTGCTGTCAGAGCCGGATTAACGAGAACGCTAATAAAAGTAGATTTGTTTAACCTTCACTTTCCCACAGATGTTTTGCTAACTTTATCCAGTAGAATATATTTACGGCTGAAACTTTAAAAAGAAAATACTGTTCTCTTGAATTGGAATAATAATTTAATAAGAACAAGTTTACGTATGTCATATTTTTTTTTTTTTGTTTTTTCATTATTTATTTCTTTGTAATTAGCTCGCCTGGTGACATATTTTTACCGTTCCAGCCTGTGCCCAACGGCTAATTGATCGAAAGCTATGGTTTGAAGGTGCTCGTAAAAAAACAAACATTTAGTTACTTACTTAAAATAGTGTTAGTCAATAGTGGGTTTCCTCCCTCGTAATCATTTCGTTGTCTGCCTTCAAAGATATCTTCTCAGAATTTGGTTTGAATGCTTTGATTTTTCCATACAGCGTGTCGTTGCGTTATACAATTATGTAAGAACAGATGTACTTCTTTGGAAAAAGAAATCGTGCATAATGAGGTATACAAATCACGATAGCCTCTTTCCTTCTTCTTTTCCTCCTTGTCATAAGTGAAAAAAAAGAAACCATACAGCTTAAAGTTCTAGAATTTCAGTGCACGTCAGAGTCAATCTCAGTGCAGTAAACTGGTGCATGGAACTGGGTTGACATAAACAAACGAAGCAAACTTGCAAACTTGTTGTTAAATAAAAATAAAATAATAATAATAATAATAATAATAATAATCATATATATATACGTATACATATATACGTATACATATATACATATATTTATATATATATATACATATCTATATATAAATATATATATATATATTAATTAAAAAAGTCCTTTAAAGAGATTAAACAAATTTATTGTATTTTTCAACAAGACATTAAGGCGATAACGAGAAAAAAAGAAAAAAAAGAACAACAAATAAATAAATCCCAAAACAAACAAAACAAAAACAATAACAAAAAAACAAACAAAAAACAACAACATAAAAATATTCTTTTGTAACTGTTCGATTAGACTTTAGCTCAAGGTCAAGCAGATAAGGAGACAGAAAATTTTCGTTATGGTTTTCAGATGGGGGTAGTCTTCGATTAGCAACAAGCTGTCTTTTATATTGACCTTTTTTTTTATTAAGTAGACATGTGAAAGTGGTTAGAATGGGAAATTGCTCAGTTGGCACACTTTGGAAACCGAACTTGCAAACTATCACGTCTCAGTTCAGCGCTTTAATATCGAGCTACAGTTTCTGTTTTATTTAATAAAATAAAACAAATAACATTTTAGTTCGTTGACTATATAGACTGCTATTTCTGAACACCTACAAAAAAAAAAATATATAAAAAAAAAAAAAAAAAAAAAAAAAATTAAAAAAAAATAAATTAAAAAAAAAAAAAAAAAAATAAATAAAATAAAATAAATAAAATAAAATAAATAAAATAAAATAAAATAAAATTAAATTTAAAAAGAACAAGAAAAAACAACAACAATAGTTTTCATAACCAGCATATTTATTGTCTGTCACTGGAACACACCTACAAACACACACAGAACAAATAAATAAAACACTGCAACAGTAACAGAGAGGTTTAGCATCAACGTAATCCGTTCATGAATCTGACTACGTACGGACCTTACGGTATGGGTCATGTAGGTAACAACTCCCTTTGGGTTTAGCTTCCAGGTAACAGGTCGACGTAGGTCAAAGAAGGGAAGTAACTATAGGTCTAGAACTCATAATATATGTGTATTTGGTTTGAACATGTGTAAGATATTCAATGATTATGTTGCCAAATGACCAAAATCAGTTACAGGTTCTAAATAATTTTGAAAGAAAAATTTAGGCAAATTGTTTTCAGATAAAAAAAAAAAAAAAAAAAAAAAAATTCATATCAAAGCTATCAAAGATATCTTGAAGTCATTTTGATCTGTTTTTATTGCTGTTGCTGATAGCATATAATTTCGTAGGAAAATGATGTTTTTGAAAAATTTGTTACTTGCTTCTCTTGCAACAGTTTAGTACACACAGAACAAAGGAATGTCCAATATTTTCGTTTGCGAACAAATAAATATTTTGTATTTTCTAACCAAGAAGCAAAACAACATCTGAAGGCAATATAAGGGCCAGCAATCTTAATTTACTGCTTTTCGGGCATGTTAGTTTGAATTTAGCATCCGAAATCGTAATCTCGTTCGCTCAACGGTACAACGGTATGTAAGTCCAACAACGACTTTTTTTTTGAGAGAAAGGAACTATCTTTGGCAATCATTTACGTAAAAACCATGCGAGAAAATGCAACTTAAGCAGCACTAACCTGTGCAAAGGTAATTAAAGAAAATCATAAAAACAAAATTCGCCCTTTATAAGGTTTCAGAACATTTGCTGTAAAGATACGGAAATGCACACGTATAAGTGATTCCGCTATGCGCGAACTCGTACGTACAGACATGTCCCGTATTGAGCAAATCTCGCGAGAAAAGACCATGCGGTTTCTGAACGTGAAAGTTACATCTATGCTAAACCTCTCTAATGGCACCATTAAACGGGACATTACGTAAAGCGGGCAAAAATACTCTGCTTCTTCAACTTTACTGTAAAAATAACACATACCTGAGAATTATTTGTTTTAGAAAAAACAACAACAACAAAAAAAAAAGTCATTGTGCCCATGATCGTTTCAGAAATAAGTTAGAGCCCATGTCAGGCGTGCACGTTCAGTTTTTCAAGGCAAACACGCCATAAATACCACATTTCCAATATCTGAGGTATAGTAACAATAACTTGCCTACTTCAAGCGTGATAATACTTTTTCTTCTTCTTCTTTTTTTTTTTTTTTTTTTGTAACAAGCACACAACAGTCAACCAATAACCTTTTAGGTGAATGATTTGTGTTAAAAAACAATAGCTGTTTTGAAGACTGATCTGCTTGAAGACGTTCATAACGTAACAGAAGAAGGTTAATGAATGTAAAGGTCACGTTAAGGTCGAGTTAGGATTAAACAATCAGTTCTGATCTCATTACAGTACAATTAGCTAAATATTGTATCAGTGAACGTTTGCACAAATGAATTTGTCGTAGCTGGAATAATGAGTAAAACTTGCCACACCCTTCGATCATGAGTGACTGTTATGACGTCAGTATTAACGTCAATGACAATGCTAGCCATGTGATTTTTAACTGATTAGATAACACAGTAACTGATTCTGCTCCCGAAATGCGACATTTCAGTAAGTCAAATCTGAAAATATAAAATACGGTATATATATAAAAAATGATAAATCAAATAAATTAAAATAAATAATAGCTTTTATATGTTCACATCTTGTTATACAAACAAAATACACCAAATACATTTCGTAAACTTATTAGTGATAATTGAATATAACAAAGTTTGCCTATAAAAAATTAAAAAATAACTTCGAGACTTCCCCATGTCAAAAAGTCTTGAAACATATTTTAAAGATTTCTGTTATACTAATCTGTAATTAAATACGTCACAATATTTTCACAGAAACTTTTAGTCTATTCTCATTCTATAATAATTATAGTTATTATTATTAAAATTAGTAAAGACTGGTCGCCACAAAATTTAACAAAGTGTCATTAGTAAATATACAACAACGACAATAACAATAAATAAATAAATAAATAAATAAACTGATTTAATTTAGTGTTTAAAATATAAATACTGAATTATCAACACTAAAGTTAAGATTATTAGTTGAGTCTACACAGTTGTCAACTGCAAAATAATAATTTCATCTCGAAAAATAAACAAAAGACTTGTAATAGGGTTGTCTCCCTTTATCTTCTGTACCGCACACTTACCGTATTTCCGATCTGTCATATAAATTACGCTTTTAAATTAAACGAAGGTTGTTTCGAAGTCTAGTACTATTTCGTTTACCTGCTCAAGAGTCCACGCTGTTTCTTTTCCCATTCCAACTCTAAAAGAGATCCCTCGATCCAGAACTTGCCGTCTGCATGTTGGTATTCGAAACCTTGACGACAATCGCATCTGTAAGCACCTCGCATGAACCGGAAACCGTTCTGTTTTCGACACTGTAAATAATGGGAAAAATTTATTTCGAAAAATTCTCGGCATTTTTCTTCGTTTTTTTTTTTTTTGAATTTTATTTATTTATTAACACCATATTAAGCACACACACACACACACACACACACACACACACACACACACACACACACAAAAAAAAAAAGAAAAAGAAAAAAAATATTATAAGTTAATGTCTTTTCGGAAATTTGTTGATATATGTTGATATATGCTTACACAATCCTGTAGAATATAATGTATATTGCACATATCTTTACCTTGGTTGATATTTGGTCACATCTCGCTGTATTTTTGAATGCATTTGGAACGTGAAAAGGAGCCGGACACTGGTCAATTTCTAAAAGTCCCAGCGGAACATCTACTGTCACGACGCCTCTAAAAGTAAAATATGAAATAGAGTTTTAGTTGTTGGTCCAAAATATGTAGATAGCGATTCTTTAAACTTCATTCAGTGAACATTACTGAAAAAGCTGGTATATAACAGTATCTCTTCCGAATAGAAATTAGTTGGGTTTTTTTAATACATAACCTAATGTGGCATAAAATATTGCTAATACGTAAAGATGAATTCATTAAAAATGTATTTTTTATTTTTATGAGATTTACTTCCCAAAGTTAGATATTTTATATTCAGTTTTCTAAATAGCTTTTAAGATAATTAGTATGCTCCTGGCTGTTTAGATCTTTAGAAGCATTTAGCTTTCTTATTTTAATTGTCTTGGTTACCCCATTTCAGTAATTTCTATAACATATAATAGAAGTGTACAAGAACACCTAGCGTACTTGAATTGTATCCTCTTCCTAAGATGGTCGAGACCAAAGAAGGGGACAACATATGTCATAACCCACTCATTTATGCGACCATCACATTTAAAAGTGGGACGTGTCCAGAAGCCGTCTTTATAGTCAGGAGCCTTGTAGCTCATTGGGAAGTACGTAAATTGGACAGAACTAAGTCCTGCTGGATTCGACCTAATCAAAGGCCTCATTTTGTACGTTGTAAGACCTTCTACATTTGTCGACCATCTTGATTTACTTTTAACGAACCAGTCCTCATCGGTGTATCGCGTAGTCATCCCTGCTGCATCTATAGTGTAAAAACTGCCTTGCTTTTCGTAAGCAAATGGGCCAAACAATTCCCTCATCGAGCCATCTTGGTTTTCAAACTGATAAGCGTCGAAGAATATTCCGCTGGAAAGTATTTTGTGGTTAGACATGACGTTGGCTAGTACTTCTCCAATCAGATGTTCCATGTGCAGCCTTCCTCCTCCTCTCAGATTTCCAAAGTTTTCGTCTGGTGAAGAATTCTGAAGGAAATTGCTGACAAAATGAGAAAGTCTTAAAGCTGTTCTCCCTTCAGCTTCAAACTGTTTGTCAAATCCGTAACCAACATCGCCAGCCATGTATAACAAATGTTTGGGCTTCGTGTGACAATTTTCAGCCGTTATGCTAGCCTTGTGACGGAAAATTCGCATCACTGAATCGAAGGCCTGTTGGTCAAAGGGACCTTTGAAAGCTCGTTTCGATCGTTTGTGAAGTGTGATATTCTTAGCTCTCAGCCACTTTTTCTTCAAAAGTTTGATCGTCTTTCGACTGGTAAGTTTGATCTTTCCATGAGCATATTTTGCCCACGTTGGAGTATTTTTTCGTTTGTTTTTCTCTTCCTGTGGCGACGAGGCCGTGTAATGTAGAACATTTTTTCTTTTTTCTTTTCGTAATTTGGAAACGAGCTTTTTCACGTTGTCTTTTCTTTGTTCTTCACTTTCCTGTTTGTTTGTCTTTGATGCATCAGTCGCGTTTTGCAAAACTGTTTCTCTTTTAGCCTTTGTTAACCGGGAAAGGTCCTTATTGTTCGTAACTTCCGCTGGATACGTCATTTCCTCTGACCCGTTTACAGAGCGTTCTCTCCTAGAATGTCTGACCCTTGACAGTGACCTTCGTTTTGCCCCTCCCCTCACACGGGTCGAAGAACCGCCCTCGATTGTCACCCCTTCGAGCTGATCTATGTGCGGCAGCACTTGGAGATCTGCGAATAATACAAAAAAATGTTAAAAGATATTTTACATGAACACATAATTTTACTGAAGTATTCTTGTGTTGTTATTATTTAAAATCATTAAGGTTAGCTATTAATAATAATAATAACAATTATAACAACGAGAGTAATAATAAAAATAAAAATAATAAAATCATTAACAGTAATAATAGCAACAGCAGCTACGACGGCAATGATAACAGCTACAAGAACAAAATAATAATAATATAAACAAAAACAGTAACTATATAATGAAGAAACCCAAAAAGAAATAATAAAAAATGAAATAAATTAGTAGTAATAATAATAATAATAATAATAATAATAATAATAAGAAGAAGAAGAAGAAGAAGAAGAAGAAGAAGAAGAAACTTTAGATCAACATTGAAAAATCAAAGAGCAGTTAGTAACTCAGTATGAAACAATTACTCGTGCCAAATGGCTTGGAGGATCAGTTCCACTTGGATCAGCAATTTTATTATTATCCGTACTCATTTAACATAAGAGCTTTGTTATATATGATATAAAATATTTCCTCCTAACTGTATTTGGAATGATCACACTGGGTGTCACCTCTATCATGACTTTAACAAAGTCATATTTATTTTACACATTTATCACTTACACCCAGTGCGTTGACATTCAAATCCATTTCTATATTCGTCTTCTGTGGCTTGCTCAATATCATCACCTTGAAATGGAGGGTCGATCCATTTTGGATAGTGGTAGCCACTTTTGCACACACAAACGTAACCACCTCGTCTAAACCCGTATCCCATTTTGTGCTTGCACTAAATCGAAATAGAAAATAAATAAATAAATAAATAAATAAATAAATAAATAATAATAATAAATAACAACAGTAAATAAATTAATTAATAATAAAAAAATACAATAAATAGAATAAAATAAAAATAAAATAAATAAATAAATAAATAAATAAATAATAATAATAATAATAATAATAATAATAATAATAATAATAATAATAATAATAATAATAACAGTAAATTGCAGTGGATATCATTATAATTATCAATATTTTATTAATTTAGTTTCGTTTTAAGCACTGAGGGGAAAACAAAATTAATGATAATGAGCGATACGTCACTTTGTTTTATATCCACACGTCAAATCAGTCAACAACCAGAATTAGCTGAATACCGATGACATTTTAACTCACCCCCGTCGTTTTAGATTTGCACCTGGCTGTACCTGACAGGTAGCTGGGACCAGGGTTACCCATACTGACACCACACGCGTTGAAATCTATTTGATTGAAGTCTATGTCCATCACGATCGTAGCAACGAACCTGCCAAAAAATTACAAAGTTGAAAGAACAAGACGCAATAAAGTGTAAACGCTGCTATATAATTCTGATAATACTGACGATGTGGATGTTGATGGTGACGATGATAAACATATTAACAATTATTATTTTTCCAGGAAAGAGTAGATTTAAAGTTACAGTGAGAGACAGATGCAAAGAAAGAAAGATAGGAACAAACGTCTAGGAGAGAGAGAGAGAGAGAGAGAGAGAGAGAGAGAGAGAGAGAGAGAGAGAGAGAGAGAGAGAGAGAGAGATATCTACAAATAGATAAACAGACAAAAACAAACTGACAGATAAACATATACAAATATATTTAAAAAGAGGGAGAGTGAAGACATGACATAATCAAAGAGTTCTCATATAATTATATCTCATTATAAAGAATAAATTAACCATAATCTGTTTGTTATTACCCATCTCACCGTTGACGACGAAGATGTGTCCAGTTAGAGTACCGAGGCATGTAGTCGACAACAGGAGACACGGCGCTCAGTACCCACTTCCTGGCGCCGCTGCAGTCGTAATACGGCTTTGTGAACTGAACTGGCAGCATACGCTCGTCTTTTTCGTTTTGACTCGGCGATGAAGGACCAAAGAAATGGAAATTCAGAAATTCATCCCTCGTAAAACGTCCAGTTTCGTTAGAATATTTTATGCCGATTCTGTACGGAAACTTAGTCAAGGAGTCTTCAGCACCGGAAATATCCGGCAGCCATTTTGAATACCAGGGATTCATCTTGTAATCCGAATGTGTGTAGTTGGCACTGCTCCCAGAGCCTATGTCAGTTACCATGACAACCTTCTTGGTGGGTTCCCGCAGAAAATTGTCTTGGTCACTATAATCGTCCCATCTCCAAGCTTTTGGTGCGAAAAGGTTCAATGTTTTGTTCAGAGGAATCGTCGTATACCAATTAGGGTAGCTGCAGTTATTATCAAAGTAAATAGCGCTGCCGTTGATCATGCCAGGATTTGCGTTGACGTCAGCGGTGACCGACATGTACATGTACATCCAGTTTGGACTGATGTAGAAGGAGGAGGTGTCATTCATTTTCTGTAAGATGTAGCTGTAGAAGAAAGCTCGGTTGAGCGCCATGTTGTGCAGGTGTATGAGAGAGGTCCGGTTTTTATACCAAACCTGAGAGAGCAGACGATTATATTTGGGAATTTGGGACACGGTGTCCTCTCTGAAAACCATTTCACTTTTAGGTTTAGCCCGACAGTTGTGACTCTGTACAGCGATAAATTTGTCGTCGATGTCGTCAAACGCATCGTATTTCTGCCAGGAGTATTTTCCACCCTCAGATCTGGAGCTCCTTTCCTGAGCTGACTTCCTTAACCAGAGGAAAAAGGCAGCCAGAATCGCTATGCATAGATTGTGCATCTTTAGAAACAGAAGAATTTAAAGTCGAGTCTAGAATTTGTTATCGTGTGTGGGTATATCCTGAACAATCTACAATTGAAATAAATATTGATACTGAACTTCATGTTATATATTCTGGTAGTTGTTTTTATTTCATTTCATTATTATTATTATTATTATTATTATTATTATTATTTTTTTGAGACTGAAAAATAAACCTCAATTCTTATATATTTACACGTACAAAATAAATGTCAGGAAACTCAAACACATACACATATAAACATCACACGTAACAGATAATATTCAACACAGACACGCACATCGTAACAAACTTGTAATTATTCTTTATAATATTCAAATATTTGCTGTCGAAATGTGAGTTTATTAGTATCGGACAAACTTACCCACTTATTTTAAGGTATCGCACACGCAAATACGCACACACACACACACACACACACACACACACACACATGCTCTGCATAAACATATTAAACAAATATTTTTATACTGCAAACAAACCGACAAACACAAATAATTCTTTAAACCGTTACGTCAAATGATTCCGTTAACTGTGCACGCGGAGACTGAAGTGATGTGAATAAACTGTAATTACTGTTTTGTGTTCTTGCGCTTCGCTGACCCAGAAAACTACCACGTGTCTCGCACTGGTGGTAAATTATTACTACACATTTATTATGACAGTTGTAAACAAGCTGGTACGAATATTGTTTTGTTAAAAGCCTCATCATCCTTTAAGTCATTCTTTGAGAAAAAGTCGGGTAACAGTAGTATAGTGTTCCGTAAGATAATAAATATTCTGAGAGAGAGAGAGAGAGAGAGAGAGAGTGTAAACGTGTGTATATGTGTTTGTGTGCTACATCAATGAAATATTAGCCCTATTTTTCTTAATTATGATAACATAAGTAAGTAAGTAGGTGAGTAAGTAAGTAGCTAAGTAAGTAAGTAAATGAATAAATGAAATAAAATAACATATAAAATAAGTATAAATACTAACCAAAATATAAAATAAAAAAAAAATAATATAGTAAAGTAATTGAAATAAAAAGACATAAATAAAAACATAAAAATAAAAAAACAATAAAATAAAAAAACTGAAATAAATAAAAATAATAAATTAACTGAAACAAACTTTAAAAAAATTAATAAAAATTAAAGCTAAATAAATTTTAAAAGTAAAAAACGAATGTCCTCAAAGAACCCACCTCTAGAAAGCGATGAAGACCAGCCTAGCCCAGCCCAGCCCAGCCCTTTGCGTGTCCCTAGTCGTTTTTCTCGACGTCTGCTCTAAAAAAACCCTGCACCTACACGGAAATTAAACAAAACACATTCCAAGAGATCACTCAGACGTCTGCTCGACATTCTTTCCATTCTCTGTACACCAGTCAAACATAGACAAGTTTTAACTTCACTTAACACTTGATTGGATTCTTTCAGAAACGTCTTTCTTTTCTAACTCTTCTAAGCCCCGTAATCTTTGAGATTTAAAGCGAACGAACGAAATCGTCATAAGCAAAAATACCTGCTAAAATGAGCTTTCTCGTAGTGATACTCTCTGTACTATTAGTCCTAGAAATTCACAGATTCAGTCCCCGTTAGAAATTGTTATTTGTCATCTGTACGATGTTTTAGCTTAGAATCGTTGGTTCTGATCGTGTGTGTGTGTGTGTGTGTGTGTGTGTGTGTGTGTGATATCTATATTACAAGCTAACATTTGTGGATTCCGCACCTGTTAGACATTTTGGTAGTTTACTGTGAAAATTATTCTCGTACGTGATGATGATGATGATTATGATGATAATAATAATAATAATTGTAGTAGTAGTAGTAGTAATTGTTGTAGTAAAACTAAAATAAAAAAGTAAAAATAATAATAGTAACAAAACTATTAATTAATGAACAAATTATTAAGAAAATATCTGTTGGTATTTGTATTAGTATTTTCTACGTACGTATATAAGTAGATGTATGTAATGTGTATTTGTCCGTATGAATGTGTAACACCAAAACAAATTTTTCCATATAAAATAAAAAGTAATAATAATGTACGCAAAACTTACCATTCTCGTCTGCGAAACTCCTAAATGAAAAATTGTTCCCCTCATGTAGAATTAAAATGAGGCTAATGAATAATTATCATTTTTTAGCGTCTCTCTTTGTTGTGGGTCAGTATTTTAAAACATTTCATCTGTCTTGCCACGATTACAGTTAACACGTTTCCTTGTTAAATAATAAATTGGTTGTTTACTGCAAGTCAAATGCGTTACGTTTTTATTATTTTATTTATTTATTTTTCTTTTTTCCACCGATTTCATAAGACAGGCGAATCAGGTGCGGGTCCAGTGAACATTTATGAGGGAGGGGTCGGTCTCTCACGTCATAGAGTGAATTTCTTTTTGTAAAGAAATTTTCGTATGCTTGTTTTTTTTTTTATGTATTCATATAAATGTATTTAATATTCATTTTCGTAAGACTGAACATACACACACACACACACACACATATATATACAAATAAATTTATGTATTTATTGTTATTATTATATTATCGTTTTCGTGAATGTTTTTATGATATAAATTTAAGTGTATTGATTTTCTTCTCTATCCTCTTTAGAATTAAAAGTAATAAATTATCTCTGTTATTTAATACATATGCATAAAAGGACATTCCTTTATATAAATATAAAAACAATAGCGAAATATATTATTGTACAGAAGTGTCCACGATGTCTATGATGACACATAAAGGAGTTTTGGTAATGCTTTTATAAGTTTGCTATCCTTATTTTTCTCTAGACGACTTAACTACTTTGGTTCTTCTTCTTCTTCTTCTTCATCTTAATATTATTATACGTCACAAACAAAGTTGTTAATAAACCTGAAATATAATTTATTAATTTTCTTACGTCGTGTGACGTTAGTACGTACACAGTATTCGGAAATGTCGTCGCAAATGCGTAAATTTAAAACCGCTACTAGCATCAGTGACAACACCATTACAACATTCAAACGCTGATGACGTCTGAAGACGAAAACAAAAAAAACAATGATAGGTCATAATTTCGGATGTTGTTATTTATTTTCTGAACACACACACACACACACAAAAAACTGAAAGTAGTTGTATAAATTGAATAACCGCGGTGTAACCATAACAACATATCAACACACAAACCACTGACGTCAGAAATAAAAGATGGGTGACACATTATCATAATAATGTTATTTGTCTTTTTTCTCGAACAAGGGGCGGGACCTACATTAAAAAAGAGTGCATCTGTGCAGAAGTAAGTAGAATTGATAAGTTTAATCTGATAATATTAGGTTAACTTATCATTATTAAACATAAATGGATTTGATCACTAAAGATTTTTTTTTTTTTTTTTTTTTTTTTTTTTTTAAATAATGAATTATTTTCAGAACTGTAAATCATCAAAACCATTTATTTTATAATATCTAATCACACACACACACACACACACACACACACACACACACACACACACATTTATTATTACAAAATTTTAATTTATAATTACTTACATTTTTTTTCGTTTGAACACAATTTAAAGATGTCAAACATACATTTAATTCAGGGGGGTGCTCACTTTTTCAGATTGCGAGCTGCTTTTAAAATGAACAGATCAGAATGATCTACCTCTATTCAAAAATGCTATAAATAATATTTGTATATGTACTGAGTATACAGTATATGTTGGCGAACCTTGCATCACTGCATGAACCCGTACGGCACAATACAACTCAATACATTTATGATCACTTACTCTGATGAGTTGCACGTGAATGTGCGCAAACTATCCGCACTACATCCGCGATCGACGTATTCACCCCCCCGATTTAATTTGTTACTGTCGAATAAAGAAATTGACGTCATAATAGATTACGTTATAACCGAATAAATACTTTACGTCATAGCTGAAATTAATAAAATCACGTAATCACAGTTGGGTATGTAATATAATTCTGGTGAATAAAAAAAAAATGTTTGGACTCCAAAATACAGGTAAGAATTACTCTGCATTAACAGAGAACATTTGAAACGAGCACAATTTCTTGTCAGTTATTTAGATAGGTTGATTAAGCACCTACAGAGCGATGAGAGAGAGAGAGAGAGAGAGAGAGAGAGAGAGAGAGAGAGAGAGAGAGAGAGAGAGAGAGAGAGAGAGAGAGAGAGAGAGAGAGAGAGACTCATACTGCAATGCTGTGATATCAAGCAATTATTGAGAATACTCCTACAATAAATTTTAAGCATCAGATCACCTCCTTATTGTGTAATTAAATGAAATCGTCTCTGAATAACAAATGAACAAACAAAATGTAAACAGAATTCTGAAAAATTCCTCTGTTTATTATATGAAAGGTTAAAAACAAACAAAAAATGATTATATAAACTCCATGCAGTTTTAAAATTACATTTAGAGAAAAATATGATTAAAGCCTGTTATATTAATTAACTTTCTTTGATTATAAAGGTAATCATGTTGTTAACAAAATAAAGTAGAATTCATATACAAGTAACAATAAAATATGTTAAACAAATTTAATGTATTTCTTTGTAAACTTAGACATTTTGTACACTTTCAGCTCAGTACTTAACTCAGACTTTGATGATAATGAAGTACACTCATAATACATGATTCATATACATTGTACCGATAAAAATAAACTATATGAACTGTTAATAAAATATAGCATACTTCTTTGCATCCTGAGATGTTTTGTATACTCAAACTTTGTTAATAATAAATGAATCATACACACTTTAATACTAAAATAAACTATATACTGTTAGTTAATCACACAAACACAGCATACCTCTTTGCTTCATGAGATATTTTAAACACTCAATCTTTACTAATAATAAAGGATCTCTGTAACACATCACATTGGAGATTCATGCCATATTTTGTTTCAGTAGGCCTCATGACTTTGCTCTTATTATTTTAAAATACATAACAGTGTATAATAAAATAATAAAAGACCATAGATGTTTCAATTTTGCCAATAAGTTATCTAGTGCAGATAAAAAAAAAAAAAATGAAAATGTGTACATGTGTTTTTATGTACTGTGTGCATGTTGTTTTTTTCCAGATTTATGTAATCTCAGTGAATTGGTATATTTTCAAAATAAATATTAAATTCTACCCTGGAAAAACAAGAAAGACAAAAATAATGGAAAAATGAAAAAATGGAAAAAGCAAAAAAAGCAAATTAAAAATAAACAAAAAAATAAAAATGAGAAAAAGGAAATGAAATGAAAGATTATATAAACATGGAAAATATTATTAAAAATGTAAATTTTAAATATTGAGCATAAAAATAAGTATCAGTAAAATACTGTTGATTATAATTTTACAGCATTCTGCTTAAAAATCAAGTATTTAAGGAATGAAAATTAATAAAATATACTTTTTGGTAAAAAGAAAAGTAAGCAAGGAAAAAGTACACACACACATGTACATATACATACATACATACAAATTTCTGATTAACTTAAAATAATGAATGTTTGTTTGACATTATTCAAAACAAAGAAATGTATTCATAATTAATAATCTGAATTTATTGTGCTTAGTACAGTGTTCATCATTCATGACTCATAATTCAGTGCTTGTAATTCATAATTCAGTATTTGTAATCTATTATTTGGTGTTGATAATTAACAATCCACTATTCATTACAGACTACAGAAATTGCAAGACAATTCCTTTATGTTTCAGTTCACAGATATAAGAATTACATTTGACCCACTATCACAAATTATCTCCCTTCTAATTATCCCAAATATCAGTTATAGCATTTGATTATATGTATGTCGCAGAATGCAAAAATCATGGATAAGTCACTCTGCATCTTTTAAAAAACAGTACTCATGCAAAAGATACTAATTTTGATATTTTAAAGTCATTTTTATTTATTTTATTCTCTCTCTTAAAATCTATTTAATTTAGAAGTATTATGCCATTTTTTTTTTTTAGAACTTCTTAACCCATTGGGTGGCAAGGAGTAATTTTTTTGCAAATAAAATGTAGATGAACAACATTTTCAACCTGGTTTCATTCTTTTATAACAATGATGCATTTAAAACGAACGGATTATTTTATTTCTGATATTTTTGTTGTTTATTTTGATACCAAACACTGGATATGTGCAACTGCTGACATTTAAATACAATTATTAAAAATCGTGCTTATTTTCCACAGAGGGCTAGTTGATTATGTAACATCTCAAGTTGCCTATCTAAAAAACATTTATAATATTATAAATATAACCAAAATCTGTTAATTTTGTTAAATGTGTCCTGTGTCCATGATTCATTCTGCACCATCACATATATTCAAAAACATACAACCACTAACAAATATTATGATTTGGCACAAGAAGCAAATACAAAATTTCTTTTTCTTATTATAATATATATATGATCATGACATAATTAACTGTGAATAGATGGTTTTGTGTGGGTCTTTTTTGATGTGTCAAAATTTTAATTTAACAACTTGCAATATTTACATATTTACATACTGACACATATATGCATAGATGAATACACACATACATATGTATGTATCTGTCTGTATGTGTGTATATATCTGTATGCATGCATGTGTATGTGAATCACACATACTTTCGCTATTTCTTTCTGAATACTACTTATAAGTTTCTGTATACTACACAAAATCACCAAATCATTGACTCTGTATGTCTTATCTATACAAATTAAGAAAAATCTTCTTCTTACAATAGAATATAATGCTTCAAATACTGTTAATGTACTATGGCTATCTTCAAGCTTCTGACACAGCTTTTTTTCATAATAAATCCTTATATGGCCAATAGATTATTTTAATACACAGTGTGAGTGTGTGTGTGTGTGTATATATATATATATTTATATGTATACACACTGACACACACACTGACACACACACACACTAACACATTTAGATACGGACACACAAATGCATTCATGCATACACACACACACACACACACACACACACATATATAGACACAGACACATGCATGCACACACACATACATAAAAATAAAAAAGACCAAAACTAAATTTAAGAAGTATACACATATATTTTAAAATTAAAATTTAAATATATCTGCTTAAAATGAGAATAAAGAAATCATGTTAAAAACTCAATATTCAAAAGAAACCAAACCCTGCACTGAAAATTTAAAAGATACATATATATACATATATATATATCATAAAAGCTAAATATATTAAATATTTACTGCAAAAATACATGATTAAATATGAAAACTGAAAAATTAAAATGTAAAAAAATCTGATTATTAAATGAATAAAAATATTTCTTATGTGAATATAATGAATAAATAAATATAAAATCTTAACATACTGCCATTTTATTGTAAACACCATGCAAAATGGAGTTCCTAGAATCATAAAATATTGCTATATCTTACTCATATAAAAAAAAAAAAAAAAAAAAAAAAAAAAAAAAAAATAAAAATTAAAAAAAAAAAGCAAATATAATAAATAATAAGAAAAAAAAAAGAAGATAAAAGATTATTTTGGCACATTATAGATTCTGAAAATAGTTGTAAATATGTTTAATTTTTGTTGGTAAAACTGTTTCAAGAAGCAAATACAGTTTTGTTTTGCAAATAATTCTTAAATCTGAGAATTCTCGTATTTTTTTTACTGGGAACAATCTTTTAAAATAAATATATATATATATCTATCTGTCTATGCATCAGTATATCTGGGTATATATGTATATTATGATTTTATGTCCATATAAAAGCAGCTTTTTTCAATACTGAGGCTTATATATATATTTTTATCATTTATGTTTTGACATTTTTGTTCTGCTATTTACATTCTGCAATCAAAAAATATTTGGAAATTTTATATAAAAAACATACATATGTAGATAGGTGTATGCATGTGTGTGAGCGTGTATGTGTTTTTCTGTGTCTAAATCATGTATTATATAATCACCTGAGTATTAAATATTTAAATTGTAAAATGACTTTGCTTGTTTTTGTTTGTTTTTCTTTGTAAATATATGTTTCTGTTTTAAATTTTAGTTGTTTGTTGCTGTTATTTTGTTCGGGGATATTTTTTTATTTCAGTTTTGGATGGATTCTTTGGAGGTATTTTACTTTTGAAAATATTTTTTGAATATGAAAATATATTTTAAAAAATATGACTGATATTACATTGCAATCATAAAATATTCTTTCTTAATTAATAATGGCTACTTTGTACTTGATTTGATTAAAAAATGATAACATCCGGTGTAATAGTAGCAGTATCAGTAACATTAGTAGCAATAATATAACTAAATTAAATAATTAAATGGAAAAAAAAATCATTTTCAATTGCCTTGTCCAAAAGCAAGTGTTTATATATGTATATATATAAAAATATGGCACCAAAAAACCTTTTCTTTTTGTTTTGCATCAATGATCTCCAGTTAAATCTATTTTTGGAAGATCTTTGTCATTCTCAGTCTTTTTGTGTGTTGTTTCATGGTCTTGCAGCATCTCACCATTATCCTCAGCATGTTGCAACTGCAGAGTTTTCTTACGAAGACACCTCTTCTTTATCTCCAAGGCAACAATGGCAATAACGAGTGGAATTGGAGTGAATATAGCACTAATAATGGCTGGAACAATTCCTAGATCATTATCAGGAGGTTCCAGAGAAACTTTGAGCATAACAATAGCAATTCCAGTATTCTGAATTCCCGTTTCTATAGCGATTGTTATAATATTCTTCTTAGACTGTCTAGTGATAAAGGCTACTATTCCGCCAAAAAGGAAACCGCAATATGGCAACAGTGCACCAGCCAGGATCACCATGGGGACCAGAACGTAGAATATGTAGAGATTTGCGTACACTCCGACAGTGAAAACAAAAAGAAGAAATATGAAGGTGAATGGACGAATGATTTTCACGACCTGCTTTGCCCATTCCGGTTTCTTATGTTTAAGGAAAAGTCCTATTCCAATTGGAAGAATCAAACCAACCAGAGAAGTGAAGATGTTAGTGAATGGAATCTCCAAACCAGCATCCTTGTATAGGACTTTAGTTCCCAGAGTGAACAGCCATAGTGGAATCATTCCTGATGAATATGAAAAACAAAAATTTTATTCAGTAAATAATTTAATTTCAAAGTGAAAGAAAAAAAAGAAGTAGTTTTCATTACTGCTAATGTTTTGATAAGAAATACATGAATAATAATAACTATAAATTTTTAAAAATATTAAATAATAATAGTAGCAATAGTAGTAGTACTAATTGTACTAACAATAATCATTATATTAGTAGTACTAAGTTTCAGATTTATGATTTGGGAATTTTGGATATGGGATCCTGAACATATCTCTAGATTTGTATTCTCACCAAGGGAGGCAACTGTGCTGATCAAGGTCATGGTCACACTGAGGGAGACATCACCACCTAGTAAGTAGGAATAGATGTTACTTGCAGAGCCCCCTGGTGAGCAGCCTACTGCAAAAAATCCAAGAGCAATTCCTGGATCGAGTTTTAAAAAATAAGCCAACAAGAAGGAGATCTGTAAAAGAAAGAAAGAAATTTGTTTTAATTTAACAGAGTAATAAAATAAAATAAAATTAAACATGCCATCAACATAATAAAACAATAGTAATAATAAAGTAATAATGTCTCTTTGTGCTTCACACACACACACACACACACACACACATATATTTTATTTAAAATAAAATGTGGAAAACATGCAGAAAAGGGAGGTTTCTAATGCTATAAATATCCAATTTAAGTTTAACAATAAAAATAGTGAAAACAAACACATTGATATTGATTAAAAACTCTGAACTGTTGAATTTTAACTGTACATATCAAAAGAACTACAAAAATGTACTTCTGTCTCTAATTCTAATGAAAAACAAACAAGGCAGACATACAGATAAACAAGAATATTTTACTTGTTTAACAGACAAATGCTGACAAATAGAAGTAATTTTCTTTTCAAATTAGCTGAGGTCTTGCATAATAAATGTATATAGCTTAGATCTGTTACTGTTATGTTATAGAACCTTATAGCACTTGCTGATAACAACATATTTTTGTGTAACAACCTGAAAGTATACAATTTATTGTTAATAATAACTGATTAAAAATGCAGTAGATACTCATTATGAAGAGCAAAGGGATTTTCTTGTTTGTTTTTCTTTTTTCTTTCTTTCTTTCTTTCTTTCTTTTTTTTTTTTATTCTGTAATACCATTTTTTTTCTTAAAAACCCCCTGTATACAATTTGATAAGAACAGATAAAAATTTCAATGTATGTTTGACATCTACAGGAAGAATTGTTTTTTTCTGCTTTTTACTGTTCTTTATTTCTTTATTTATTCTGTTAAAATTAAAACATTTTTCTTAAAAAACAAACATTTATTTTAGCTGAAGTTCATGCATCTGTTTCCTTATCAAGAAAACCAGGAAACTGCATTGTCTGACAAAATTGATAGTAAACTGTTAGTCTATTTTTAATATGTGTGAGAGAGAAATTTTATATATTTATTAACTAAAATAATATTTTTCAAAATAATAATAAAAAATAATAATAATTAAAAAAATGATAATAATAATAATAATAATAATAATAATAATAATAATAATAATAATTTAGAATTAAACAATAATTGGTTTTAACTGATATTCTTACCACTGGCATTAATATAAACTGTGAAAGAAAACCAGTTATTGGTGCGATGGGTTTCTTTAAAGTTTCTTTTACGACTGACAGTTCAACTTTGCATCCCATTCCAATATTTAACACAATCACCAAAATTATTATAACTACGGTAAATGCAGTGTCGACAGGTTTTTCTTTTCGGCTGACAATAATTCCAAATTTTGTTGGCACTTCATACAATGTATTACTATCAGGATTATCTCCCGTTGATGAACTACTAGAAGTGTTTACAAATAATACTGTCAAATTTGCCCGTCCAAGAAGATGGCCAGAAATCCACACAGTTATATTTTCAGATAATAAAAATGTGTCATTTTCAAATATACTAGCGATATTTGTTTTATCAACTGTGAACCTAACCGCGGTGTCCTTCGTCAACGATGAATTGAAGTTGAAAACAAAACTCTTTACTTCATCGTCGAAAAGTTTTAAAGGCAAATCTTGTAAACTTTTGACGTCCACATCAATAACATTCCCACAGCAGCTCTTCCAAAATGAACCTAATACGCACAGTATTAGAATGTTTGAGAAAATTCCTTTCCGATTTGACATTTTCATTTTTACGTGACCCACTAGTCAGGTTTGGTACAAATCGGCAGCTGTGTAGTGTGTGCTGTTTATCTCCAGTCGAAATCAGTAATGAACTATTCCAGTGTAGTGGTGCATGTCTGTGCCCTGGACAGTGCTGGTAATTGTTCCGAAATGTCACACGTTATAATAATAACTGCGACAAGCATTCAGGCCGAAAATCCTGATTGCAGCTAAAAAAAACAACGACGCAACGTGATAGTCTTCTTTACGAAGAACGAAATAACCATGAAGTATCGAGACTAGTTAGTGTTTATAAAGTGCGAATTTTCATGTGGAATAACTTGAGTGTACGAAAAAAAAAAAAAAAAGAGAAGTAAATAAATAATACTGAATGATAAAATAAATAAATAAATAAATTGAAATGTATCGTATTATACTTGTGGTAAGTATGCAAAAGATTTTGTTATATCTAACATGACCATATATGGTAACTGCCGTCTTGAGCTTAAGGGGGAATATTCTGAGAGAACAAGGATTCCACTCTGGTCCTTGACATGACAGGACCTTAAATAATTGTTAGTGAAAGTAAGCATTTTCATATTTCGGTTAATAATAGTTTCACTTACAATGTGCTACAGCTCTGCCTGAGGTAAGTAATTAGTTTTGGCTTATTGCTTTCATTTTAATATGTCTACTTTAAAGAATAATTAAAAATATTATATATTAAAAATTAAACATTAATTATATTGTAAACATTTTATTACCAGGTTTTGCTTGTGAACTTTTATTTATTTTGAATCTATTAGAACACAATTTACTAAATGTCATGGCTAACTTTAAGTGGCAACCAATTTATTATAAATTAATGTGTATTAGTTTTCACATGGAAACAAATTTAAAAGTAAACATGATGCACAGAGTATTTTCTAAGTATACACAGCCGATAGCTATTCATTATTTCTGTTCAAGTGGCTACGGTGGCTGTATGGGGTAAGTGTTGCTTACGATACTACATCAGTGATGTATTTATTATTTCAGTGTAACCAATATATGAATAATAATTCCAGAAAGTTCATGTACTTAAAAGGCTTATTGTTCAGTTACTATTATTATTGTCTGATAATTTATTTATATATAAAGGATTTTTACAGGAACTTATAAACGGTGTAATTGGTTCTAGTTAACAGAAGTGGTAGAAATGATTACAGACACATGTATTATATAAGTATTAGTATGCCAGGTGTACAAGTGCCAGAAATAGATAAACATCAACCAGGTTGGTGTCCACTAGTTGTTAATGTGTTCCTACAAAAGACAACAGAACCCCTGCTATTACATAAACAATGGGCTTAAAATTCCAAACTGAAGTTAACTGCTGTTGTTGAAGATTACTTTCAACACATGGGATTGGATGAAACTTATAATAATTAGGACTGAATGAACTTCAAGAATGTCTTGAGTGATTTAATGATCACTTGTTTTATATTGTTAGATTATTTCACTGGTATCAAACTGAGCAGGACTGGATTAATGGCACTTACAAGTTTCATATAATGTTAGTTCTACTTGAATACTGATTATGATAGCATGTAATAGTATGGATGGGGAATACAGGATAGGGTTAGGTTTTACTTGTGGATAACTTCATCTGGAAGCCATCATTAATGAACTCTGATATTAATATTTAAATGCATGTAATTGACTTCTCCTCACATTTGAATATAATGAACTATAGAGTGATTATTATGTGATCACACTTTTGTTGAATGTATTTGTTTCTGATTACTTTCTTTTTATGTAAACATCAGTGTTTGTTTTGTTTTGATTTGTCCTGATTTTAAAACTGTAGAATCCTTATTATGCTTTGTGTTAATTAACTATGGTTTTATGAACAGTATTGTATACTTTAATATTTCTATATCACGGATTATGTAGTATTAACATCCTCTGATTTGAAACTCTGTCTTAGTTGTTCATAGGGCAGTGGTTTATTATAAGTAACATATAAGTTACTTAGTAATTATATATATATATATATAGTTCTTTTGGAATAATTGCTGTTTTAATCAATAAAATTATAAGACTATATTTATTTTGTGACAGGTATTTTACATTTCATGTCCTCACTAATAATGTTTTATGTAATGACCTTTTATTTTCCTATTTAGATTCTGTAATCGGTAAATATTTGGAAATTTTATCATGTTCAAAACATCAGATACGTACATATGTAGGTAGGTGCATGTGTGTGTGTGTGTGTGTGTTGCTTGTATTTATATACATGTGTATGATAATGTTATAAGTGTGCATATTTGTGTGTCTAAAACATGTAATATATAATCATCAGATAATTAAATATTTAATTAAGAGTTTTCCTAGAAAATCCCCCAAAATAAAGACAATCCCACAAAAAAGAATAATAATAATAGCAGCAGTAGTGGTAGTAGTAGCAGTAGTAGCAGTAGTAGTTTAATAATAATATAAATAAAATAATTAATTATTTACATGCAGAAAAAAAAATGTTTTAATCGCCTTCTCCAAAAGTAAGTATTTAACATAGTAAATATATATACTATGGCAGTAAAAACATTTTTTCTTCTTTTTGTTTTGCATCAGTGATCTCCAGTTAAATCTACTTTTGGAAAATCTTTGTCATTCTCTGTCTTTTTGTGTGTTGTTTCATGGTCTTGCAGCATCTCACCATTATCCTCAGCATGTTGCAACTGCAGAGTTTTCTTACGAAGACACCTCTTCTTTATCTCCAAGGCAACAATGGCTATAACGAGTGGAACTGGAGTGAATATAGCACTAATAATGGCTGGAACAATTCCTAGATCATTATCAGGAGGTTCCAGAGAAACTTTGAGCATAACAATAGCAATTCCAGTATTCTGAATTCCCGTTTCTATAGCGATTGTTATAATATTCTTCTTTGGCTGTCTAGCGATAAAGGCTACTATTCCACCAAAAACAAAACCACAATAAGGTAACAGTGCACCAGCCAGGATCACCATGGGGACCAGAACATAGAATATGTAGAGATTTGAATACACTCCAACAGTGAAAACAAAAAAAAGAAATATGAAGGCAAATGGACAAATAATTTTCACGACTAGCATTGCCCATTCCGGTTTCTTATGTTGAAGGGCAAAGTCCTATTCCAATTGGAAGAATCAAACCTAACAGAGATGTGAAGATGTTTGTGAATGGAATCTCCAAACCAGCATCCTTGTATAGGACTTTAGTTCCCAGAGTGAACAGCCATAGTGGAATCATTCCTGAAAGTGAGAGATATGAAATATAAAATTTTTTAAATTCAGAAAATAATTTAATTTCAAAGTGAAAGTAAAAAAGAAGTAGTTTTCATTACAGCAAATGTTTTGATAAGAAATACTTGAATAATAATAACTATAATCTTTTTTAAATATTAAATAATAACAGTAGCAGTACTAGTGCTACTACTATTAATAGTAATAACAATAATCATTACAATGGTAGTACTAGTAGCAGTAAAAGTAATAATAATAACAGTAATATACTAAAGGTAAAAAGATAATAATAATAACAATTTTAATATGCTAATACTACAATAATAATAATAATAATAATGATACTAATAATAATAATAATAATAATAATAATCATAATAATTTAATGTTAAAGCAGGTTTGTGGCAAAATGAAACAGTTTTCATAAAGCGCTATAAAGAACATCAAGAATACTTTAGGCACTAGTTGTATATAGTGAATTTTGGAATATGGCAATCTAGATAAAGAAGGATCCACTTTAAACTCAAAATAATGTTTATTTTTCATATACTGCTTACTTGAACAGACATAGCCAGAAGCTAGTTTTATATAACAATCTTATTTTCTTTATTAAGTTCGTGAACATGAAATTAATATTTTACTGACAGTGTGTGTGTGTGTGTGTGTGTGTGTGTGTGTGTTGTGTGTGTGTGTGCAGGTGTTACCATGGTAACTTTACTTCTCTTAAAATAGATCCCATTACAAGACATGCTTTATCTCAGAATCTACAAATATGAAAAATAAATATTTGAACCTGTTGAGAATCTGTTATCCAAAATGCTTGGGACTGACTGAAAGTATTTTGGATTTTACAATATTTCAGATTTTTGGAATATAAGGAGATAGCATTAGAATAGAATTTATGTCTAAATATCAATTTCATTTATATTTCATAAAAGGCTTATTCAGATAGTTTGCAGAAGTTTTTTATATAATTTTTTAATACTTTTGTGCATAAAATTTGTGTATCAAAAATTGACCTAAAACTGTAAGATATCATTATTTCTGCTGCTTGGAAAAAGTTTCAGATTTCAGAATTTTGGACAAGGGATCCTGAACATATCTCTAGGTTTGTGTTCTTACCAAAGGAGGCAACTGTGCTCATCAAGGTCATGGTCACACTGAGGGAGACATCACCACCTAGTAAGTATGAATAGATGTTACTAACAGCGCCCCCTGGTGAGCAGCCTACTGCAAAAATCCAAGAGCAATTCCTGGATCGAGTTTTAAAAAATAAGCCAACATGAAGGAGATCTGTAAAAGAAAGAAATAAATTTATATATATATATTTTTTTTTTTATTGGCTATTCCTTTGTTTCTTTCTTTCTTTATTTATTTTCATTCTGTAACAATATATATATATATATAAAAAAAAAAAAAAATTCTTAAAACAAAAATAAATAACAAACTGATTGTAGACAATTTTTGACGAGAACAGATTAAAATTTCAGTATACACTCAACAGCAACAGGAAGAATTTTTTTTCTATTCTTTTTACTATTCTTTATTTATTCTGTAACAATTCAAACCTGTTTGATGAAGGTTTATGCATATGTTTCTGACTGAGCAATCCAGGAATCAGCATTGTTTGATAAAGATGGTTTACTGTTACTAAGTGTCAGCATACTTTTAATATGTAAAAGATTTTGATATATTAACTAAAATATTTTTCAACACAAAAAAAAAAAAAAAATTTTTTTTTAATAATAATAATAATAATAATAATAATAATCTAAAACTAAACAATAATTGGTTTTAATTGTTGTTCTTACCACTGGCATTAATATAAAAATTATTTTATCTGAAGTTCATGCATCTGTTTCCTGTTTCCAAGAAAACCAGGAAACTGCATTGTCTGAAAAAGTTGATAATAAACTGTTAGTCTATTTTTAATATGAGAGAGAGAGAAATTTTATATATTTATTAACTAAAATAATATTTTTCAAAAAAATAAAATAATAATAATAATTATAATAATAATAATAATAATTTAGAATTAAACAACAATTGGTTTTAACTAATATTCTTACCACTGGCATTAATATAAACTGTGAAAGAAAACCAGTTATTGGTGCAATGGGTTTCTTTAAAGTTTCTTTTACGACTGACAGTTCAACTTTGCATCCCATTCCAATATTTAACACAATCACCAAAATTATTATAACTACGGTAAATGCAGTGTCGATAGATTTTTCTTTTCGGCTGACAATAATTCCAAATTTTGTAGGCACTTCATACAATGTATTACTATCAGGATTATCTCCCGTTGATGAACTACTAGAAGTGTTTACAAATAATACTGTCAAATTTGCCCGTCCAAGAAGATGGCCAGAAATCCACACAGTTATATTTTCAGATAATAAAAATGTGTCATTTTCAAATATACTAGCGATATTTGTTTTATCAACTGTGAACCTAACCGCGGTGTCCTTCGTCAACGATGAATTGAAGTTGAAAACAAAACTCTTTACTTCATCGTCGAAAAGTTTTAAAGGCAAATCTTGTAAACTTTTGACGTCCACATCAATAACATTCCCACAGCAGCTCTTCCAAAATGAACCTAATACGCACAGTATTAGGATGTTTGAGAAAATTCTTATCCGATTTGACATTTTTTATTTTTACGTGATTTTTACGTGGTACAAATCGGTAGCTGAGTGCTGTTTGACTTGTCTCCAGTCAAAACCAGTAATGAACTATTCCAGTGTAGTGGTGCATAGCTCTGCCCTAGACAGTGCTGGTAATTGTTCCGAAATGTCACACGTTATGATAATAATTGCGACATGTTGTTCCTGATTGCAGCTAAAACAATAATGCACCATGTGATAGTCTCCTTTGCTAAGAACGAAATAACAATGAAGTAACGAGACTAGAAAAATTAATCTTTATAATGTGCAACTGTTTATGTGGAATAACTTGAGTGTATAAAAAAAAAAAAAAATAAATAAAAAATAAAATTGAAGAAACTGTCGTGAAGTAACATCTACGACCAATTAACAATGATTAAATAACGAAAATTTCTTATTATATATTATAGGCTTTTTATTATTCTTGTTGTTATTTACAGACAGGCATAATATCATTTAGAACTAGAAAATAATAAATAAATAAATAATAATAATAGTAGTAGTAGTAGTAAAAAGAAATAAATGATAACAGTTTGTTATTAATTTCGGATAACAGCTCTTTTATTACTGAAGCTTTGTTTACACTATGTTCCATACATATATGTGATTTATAATGCAGCTTTATCTTTGTATAACTTCTATTTTAATAAACAAAATTATGTGGTTATAACGTATTTTGTGACAGATATTTTAACCATCTTGAGACTAATAATAATAATAATAATAATAATAATAATAATAATAATAATAATAATAATAAATAATAAGATGAAAATGATACTTAGAAGACGATAGAAAATAAATATGTCCGTGAAAATATATGTAGATATTTGAAATAAAAAATTTTGTTTTACATTTTCATTAAAATCTAGTGAAACTTACTAATAAATAAATAAATAATAAGTAAATAAATAAATAAATAAATATCTTTTGTATAAAATTTAAAAAATCTTCATTAATCTGTCTGATCTGAGCTGAACTCATTGGAGTAACCTCCCCTATTTATCACCATAGAAACAGAGGTCTGCAGTCTTCCTGAGCCAGCTGTAACAGACAGTCCAATAGTATTAGCACATCTTTTCGCTCCTTGTCATCAAAAATTAACTTCTTAACCAGCATGCGCAACGCCTCTCCGTCGTTCATCAAGCAATTGTTGACGTACGCCTTTCCCGAGTTTCTGCAGAGGACGCCATATTTGTTGATCAGCTTCTGAGCGACCAAGCCGTGTCGCTCCATGCAGTATCCCAGTTTCCCAAGCTTGATCATGATGCAGGCGAGCCTGTTGCGTATTTCTGAGTCCCTGTGTGGATTGAACACACCCTGGCAGTTCTCGGCCTCCTTCGCGATCATGGAAGGGATGTTGCTGACGGTGTAGCCGTAGAAACGTCTGCAGGGACTGGAACCAAAAGCTTCGCTGTCTCGCTTAGGAAAGACGTAGTCGATGATGCGACGCTCGAGCTGGAAGGCTATCTCGCCGATGCATCTGTACGACTGCATGATCGTCTCCGATGCGGCTTTCTGCTGGGCACATTCCAGTTCCGCGTTTTGCGAAAGAGCGTTCGCTCTGTATACGGAAGACGTAGTGGCCCAGTCATCCTGGGACGAGCTAGGAATTCTCAGCGAGAACGTGTTGACATCTGCAGTCAGATTAAAATAATGTCATCGTTAGAATGTTCAGATCCTGCATTTGTTTTTATTTGTTTTTCAAACGCTTCCTCTTAGAGAGAGAGAGAGAGAGAGAGAGAGAGAGAGAGAGAGAGAGAGAGAGAGAGAGAGAGAGAGAGAGAGAGAGAGAGAGAGAGAGAGAGAGAGAGAGAGAGAGATTACATCTTCTTTACCATAGTGAAAGAGACGGAGACAACAATAAGAGAAAGATACAATAGTGCATACTTACCATTTCCAAGGTACGTCGAGGATGATACTAACCGAGGCCCAGTTCGCGTGACCATCCCTGAAACAGTACTCGTGCCAATACCTGTGCCAATCCCTGAAGCAATACTAGTGCCAATACCTGTGCCAATCCCTGAAGCAATACTAGTGCTAATTCCTGTGCCAATCCCTGAAGCAATGTTGGTGCCAATACATGGGTCAATCCCCGGTGCAATACTTGGGCCAATACCTGAGCCAATCCCTGAAGCAATATTTGCGCCAATACACGGGTCTATCCCGGAAACAATAGCCCTGCCAGGACCAACGTCTGTGCTGTAGCCTACATTGACGCCACTGGTATGAACAGCGCTCAGTCTGCCTTCTATCATTGCGTTACCTCCAATTCCTCCAAATGTAACACTAGAACTAGCTCGAATCCCAGTCGCTGGCATGTACGGGTCGCGGTTCACTGGTAAAGACCTCTCATCTGGAGAAAAGATACAGCTTGTGTGAGTGTAATGATCGGAGAGTACAGCTCAAGGTTCGTCATACACCAGTAAACATAATTATCTTCATGAGCGCCTTTATTTGTCATATGTCTTGTTTTATTTCTGTATGTGCACACTGTGTGTGTGTTTGTGAGATATAACAGAACGTGTGAGTGTTAGTATGTGCATTGAAGAGAGAGGGAATGTCTGAGCATGTGTGTTTGTGTATGCGATAGAGAAAGAGACATAACAGAAAACAAATACATCATAATTAAGTTAAGAATTAAAAAACCCTCACAATTGATGACATTTAAACACAAATCCTGTCTTTCCTGTACTTTTACTTAAAGTTTAAGCTTCATTAAATGACAATAAATTATATGATTATTATCACAACATGATAAACATGGGAAAAAATAATTTTACCTTTCATGGAAAAAGATCTTGTATACGTTGGAGTTGCCGCCCCATTCATTCGCAAAGTTTGAGTGTTAATGTCCGAATCAAACAGTACTCCTGAACAATAAATAAAAATAAAGTTCAGTAAATAAATACTACTATATCTATAGCCATGCCATGTCTTCTACAACAGCGATCATTTACTCCTACTATTAGTATTCATCTACTACTACTACTACTACGACTGTTGCTGCTACTAGTATTGCTTCTACTGCTTCTGCTTCAGCTACAGCTATTGCTACATCTACTACTACAACTACTACCACACGTAGTAATTGTTTACACAGTAGTAGTTATAGGAATCGAGAAAGTAATTTCTGGTGTGTGTAGTTGTAATTGAAGTCGTCGTAGTTGTAGTGGTGCGGACACTTACTTTTAGGAGAGGACTCACGAGACGACCTCTCTGTACGAGTGTAACGTTCGTGTGTTTCCAGGGCCGACGGATGATCTGATCTCTCGTAATACTCGTAATCCTCTTCCAGAACGTCTGGTCCTCCTGAAGAGGGAGGCCCGCGCTGAAAATCATCCCGTTTCAGCGAACTCCGACGTCGCTCTAAAGCCGCAGGCTCTTGGCGAAACGACCTTTGATTTATTGGCCTCGGACCGCGTGACGTCCATCTCCCGTTCTGGCCCGCGGGCCTTTGGTCGCGTGCGATCGGACGTTCGTCTCGGGTAATCGACCTCTGGATGCGAGTCGTCAGGCTTTCGTCAATCCCTGTCGGTCTTTCGACGCGGGTCATTGACCTTTCCTCGCGTATCGTGGATCTTTCGTCCGTGACCTCCTGCTCCTGTCGACTCGTCGACCTGGGATAGCTTGACCTTCTTGCAGGTGGAGATCGCGCCGGAGCTCGAGGTAAATTCTGCGAATACGCCGTCGCCCAGCGGGTGTCATCGCTCCGACTGTCATCTACCATCTTCTTTTGGTCACGTGATGACGCTGAATAACAACAATAACAACAATAACAACAACAACAACAACAATAATAATAATAATAATATGAAGAAGAAGAAGAAAATAGAAAAAGAAAGAAAGAAAGAAAAAGGAGAAGGTTAGAAAGATGCACTGGTATCAACAACAACAGCAACAACAACAACAACAACAACAACAACAACAACAATAATAATAATAATAATAATAATAATAACGACGATGACAAGTTGACTAAGTATTTAAGTGACTGGCTGACTGTGTCACTCACAGATTGTCCAGAGTGAATCGAAGAACACAAGAATTACAGAATGAGACTCTTCACTCTGCTGACCGGTTAGTTCGTTTACCTTTAGCTTCTTCCTTCTGTATCGGTGTCTCCTTCGCCGGAATCTCCGTCGTTGTTGTTTCTTCGTTCGGCAACTTTCGCGAATCTTGCGACTTTTTCACATAGGTTTTTGACGACTGTTTGCGGGTTGTGTCCCTTTGTTCGTTTCTTTCATCCGACTGTTTCGATGTTGATGGTTTTCGATTTAGCACAGCTTTTAATTTTTCTTCTAGATGGCGATCTGATTTGTTACTTTGTTTACCTTCTTTTGTATCTGAAATTAAACAAAACTAATACATGCCGTAAGAAAATTTTATCAATGAAACATTTTAGATATCCCGTGAGAGATATCCCGTAAGGTATAGAAGGGAACTTTCCGTGACTTTATCGCTAGACCCTTCCCTTGTTTTCGTATGACGTAACCAACTTGGTGACAGGGGAAATATAAGACAGGCCAGAAACGTCCTATTACCTGCGGAATTGCTTCCTGTCAGTAACATCATCAATAACGAATGCCTTAGCTCATAGGGTTCTCGATTCTGTGGTCAGGCGACTCAGATTTGATGGTACTAAGTCGGCAACGAGCTGACTGGAAGAGGGCAGAGTTCACTGATGAAAGCTGGCTCTGTTTGTTCAGAGTTAACAGAAGACGAATGATGACATTCTGCGTCCATGAATGCTTTAGCCACCACATGATGTGATTTATCAGCGCACGACAATTCCAGACTCCATACGGATAGAATCGTACAAAACTTCCGTGGAACCAATAGCGTCAAAGTATTACTATGGCCTGTATGTTCACCAGACATATTCAGAAATGAACTCCTGCAGAATGTCGTTAATCGTCGTGTCTAACAACATCCATTCCCAACGTTAATGATTCAGGACTTTCAAAGAGAATGGAAACGCATCGCACGTGACTTCATCAGACGGCTGACATCTTCGCGGAGTATTCAAACAAGTGATTTTCTCACACCAACACACACACTTAGACACCACGCACATACACACACACACGCACGCACACACAAACACACACATACACACATTATTAACCAGATGTATTATTAAACTTGAGCGATTCTCCATTTGCTCTGTTTGTTGCCAATGACTTTTAACTTTTGTTCCTTTCATGCCTTTGGCCAGCTCTGACATTATTATGGGATGTTATTTTATGTATTTATTACACTGATTTATTGATGTTTTCAGTACATTTTACTTCTAAGTTCATGCTTATATCTTTTTTTTTTTTTTTTTTTTGTTTGTTTTTTAAATAGAATCATTTAAAACTATGACTTTCGGTCTTCGGTGAACGAATAACTGAAGCAGTCTATTGATAAGAAAAATCGAGACAAACAAACACATTCACGCAATATAAGCGAAAATACAGACACTCACACTTGTGTGCATACATACGCACATGCACATACCCACAAACCTATGCACACACGTAATTCATATATATATATATATATATATACGTCATACACATACAGCTATTCTACATATACACAAACAACAACACCTGCGTACATAAGCTCAAAAATGTCGAAAGACAAAGAATGGCGTGCTTCGTAGGGCAACGTTTTGGGGTTGTCTTGATGGCTGAGTACGGGCGAATGGGTGACATTTATTCGAGTTTCGTGCCCAAGCGTCTGTGCTTGTGCGTTCCAGACTACTGTCCGTGTATAAGAGTATAAATACTACCACTCCTTCTACTACTACTACTACTATCTATCTCTCTAACACTAGTATTGCTACTGCCATTCTTTGGCTATAGCACAACAGCAACAACAGCAACATTAGCGTGCCTACCTCTATCCTGTTTGCTATCGTTAACCTCCTGTTGCGAAGTATCGTTTGTATGCAGTAAATTAGATCGTAACTGTTTATTTTCAGTGTACAGCTTGCTAACTTGACCCAGCAGTTCAGACACCATGTGAACGAAAGGCTCCACATCACTTTCATCCTTGGAAGATTCCTCCTGACTTAGGTCTTCGTTCGACATCTTCAGTTTATAAGCGATTATACAAGTGACGTGATTTCGTTATTCTTACAATTAAGGACGGTATCACTTACCGTGTACCCTCGCTTTCCTACTAAAGTGGTGACGTCATATATTTGTTCTGTTGTTTACGTCATAATTTGTATTTGTGTGTGCGGGGAGTGGGGTTGTGGGTGTGTTGGGATTATTGCTGTTTAGCGTTTGAGTTTATTTATTTGTTTTCATAATTAAATCAGAATTATTGTTATTGTTATTGTTATTATTATTATTATTATTATTATTATTATTATTATTATTATTATCGTATATCTCTATATTTATCCATTTAATTTTGACTTTTTTCTATTTGTTGTTTTTTTGGTGTCAGTATGACTTTACGCTATTTTCATAAAATTAGTTATGACGTTCTTCGTTTATTTTGACAATTATTCTATTTTAACACATTTTATATATAACTATGCGCGTGCATGCAGGTCTGCGTGCTTGCCTGTGTGTTAAAATAATGTTTAATGATATCGGTAACCTGGATTATTTTTTATGATAATTTTGTAGACTAATGACAAATTATTCTCACATTATTTTTTTTCTTCTTGTAATTCTCTAACGAAGACATCATAAAATTTATATAAAACAGAAATGATGCAGTTCGAGGTTTTCAGAAAATTAACTTTCAAAATGGAAAAAAATTACTCCGAAATAAAAACAAATATTTATAAAAATGAATAAATAAATCAATAAATAAATAAATAAATAAAAGTACCTGATAATTTTTGTTCTTTATTTTCTTCCGCTTTTTTCCCCGTTTCTTCTTTCACTTCATCGTCTGGAAAAGAACAAAGACTGCAACGTAAACTTCTGTTCGCTTCGTTTATTTTTTTTATATCACCCAGCAGTTCGGAACTCATACGAATGTAAGCGGAAACATCCGATTTGGACTTGTCTGATTTCGTTTTATCACCAGCCTCGGCCTGGTCTTCCTTTTCAGACATTGCTGTCTGTCTGCTGTCAGTCTGTTGACGCCATGACGCTGTGATAGTTACGTCACAGCAAACGGATGACGATGTGTTACGGAAACGCTCGACAATTATTATTATTATTGTTGTTATTATTATTATTATTATTGTTATTATTATTATTATTATTCTTATTGTTATTATTGTTATTTTGCCATTTGATTGGTATTTATAATTTTGTAAAGAACGTAATTAATGGAAGCATGTATGATAAATATTCTTCTTTTTAAACTATTGAACGAAAACAGCTCTCATTACTAACATGTCTCTTTGCTTTCGGAATGTTTCCAACCACCCACCCACACACTTAGGATATATATATATAGGTGTATGGAGAGAGAGAGAGAGAGTGAGAGAGAGAGAGAGAGAGAGAGAGAGAGAGATAGATAGAGAGAGAGAGAGAGAGAGAGAGAGAGAGAGAGAGAGAGAGAGAGAGAGAGAGAGAGAGAGAGAGAGAGAGCTCTATTACAAATAAATAGGTTTAGATCCTTTTCAATCAAAATTGAGTGTGATGCAATGGGTAAACATGAATATCTGTTGCGTTATCACGACAAATCTAATTAATTGTATGTATGTATGTATTTATAATAACTCAAGCCTTGATGCACAGCAGAATATTATTTATTCCACTTTTATTAAATCCTGTTTTTATTCAGCGATACAATATGAAAATATGTCTGTTTATAGAATTACAGTTGTAAGTATAGACTTTGTCGTTATTATGATGAGCAACAACTGAGCATGAGTGTATTAGTAATATCATAAAGAGAAAATAATCATAGACAGACAGACAGATAGAGAAGAGACAGATATATAGAATTATACTGTGTCCGAGAAAAATGTATAGACAGATACAGATAGACAGACAGAAAGATGGAATAATAAGTGTAAGTTTTTATGCATTATACATGTTAACAAATATTATAAAAGTTTCGTCAGTGAAAGATTCACCAATTTATTATTATTATTATTATTTTTTTTTTTTTCACGCCCTTGGTGTCATATCCAGAAGTTCTTTTGTGACGCCTTCTTTTTCATCGTTTTTTGTAGTCTTCATCCTTCCTTCCAGTTCGTTTTTATTTCTGTCTGAAGCAGCGTCTTGTTCTTCTTCTTTGTCTTTCTCATCTAGCGACACGAGATCGGGTTTCTTCTTGAAGCGTCTGTAAGTCAGGTAGACAAGAATAGTAAGGAAGAGAGGAAGTGGCGTCACCAAGGAAGACGCGATTGGACCAATGGAAGCCAAGTCACCATCGGGAACCGGAAGCGAGTCCATCAGCAACAGATACGCGATCAGTATATTCTGAATACCCGTTTCTATGGAGATGGTTTTCACACGGTACCACGGCTGGCGGCAAATCAGTGCTATGACGCCGCCGGCAACGTAGCCGACGTACGGCAGCAAACAGCTGGCGAGGACTATTGCTGGGGTGAACAGCCTGAAGATCCACAAATTCATGTAGATTCCAAAACTGATCAGAAGGACCAAGGTAATTATGGAAAGCGGCTTGACGATTTTGACGATGAGCTTGGCAGCTTTTGAAACTTGTATTTTATGAGCACGCCCACGAAGAGAGGAACGATGACTGTCGCCAGAGTGAGGAACGATGTTGCCGTAGGGAATGGTTATCTTTGTCGTGTCGTCTGCAAACGTCTGCCCGAGCGTGAACATCCACAGCGGAACCATTGCTGCAATAAATTAATAAACATGAGTCCGAGCCTCCCATTGTCAGTCTGTCAGTTTGTGCATTCGTTCTTTCATTTCATTCATTCATCTATGACTATGATGGTGGCGATGACGACTACATGAACTCGCAGTGGAAAAACGAAGAATATTGTATACAATGAACACAAATTGTTTATGAAAGTAATGGCTTACAGCTTTTATTGTTTACTGATTTAAAAAATCGTTTTTATTTATTATTATTATTTTTTTTCTTAAGTATTAGTTAATTAGTTTGTTACATAATTACAGAGAAAAATACACATAGTACGCACCCATGTAGACACTTGCTATATTCCAATAACATACACTGAAGAAAAATCGTAGAGGATGATATTACAACGTATTATTTAAAATACTTTCTCAAACAAATGCACGTACGTATGCACGCCCATACACCATTGTTCTATTGCAGTAGCATACGCTAAAGCAAATTCGTGGAGTATAATATCATACTTTATTAAAAAAATCATGCTGAAACAGTATATAAAACAAGATAGGCGAATATTAATGACTTATAAACTTATAATAGCTGCTTTGTACAGAAAAAAAAGCTTTCGATCTCTTTTGCGGTCGACAAGCCTTTGTTTACAGGACACAACATTCATTACCGTTGTGATATTAACATCTTCTGTACTTATTTATCTTCTGTTCTGTCCAAAAAAATGTATCATTAACCAACAAATAAATAATAAAAGTCTCTGTACTGGAAATGAAGGGCTGTCCCGCCTAGGTAACTCTATACATCGAAAATGATTCTCATAATGGAGTAGATGGATTACAGTTACTCCTTAACAGATAACAATGCGTTATAAAGACGTAATTAAACATCAGGGGGTAAGGCCAAACCCTGAAGCACAAAGGGTTAATGACCGGGTCGGTACTGCAGCACTTGCTCAGACATTTACCGTTCCAACCTGAGCCCAAACTAATAAATATTGAATAACTGTCAGCATTAAATCAATATTAAAATATATTTAGATGACAAAAAAACAACAAAAAAACAATCATCGATCTTACTATCGCAATACTGTGAATTCTAAAACAAAAACTCACCCAGTGCTGACATTGTGCTGATACAGGTCATGGTGACGGAGAGGGACACGTCGCCGTTGAGGAGGTATGCGTAGATGTTGCTGATGCCGCCGCCGGGACATATTCCACAGGAAAAGATGCCAAGACGTGCAGCGGCGCTGTCAAGTTTGATGACGTTGGCAATAGCAAATGCGATCTGGAAATAAAATAAAGACAATGTTGTAGATGATACAGCTGCTACTACTACTACTACCGTTACTACTACTAGTACTGCTGTTTCTATTACTGCTATTATTATTACTATTACTACACTCCTGCTGTTACTAATACTAATATTTCTACTGTTTACCACCACTACTACTTCTACTACTACTACTATTACTACTACTTCTTCTACTGCTACTGCTACTACTACTACTACTACTTCTACTGATACTGATACTACTACACTACTGCTGTGGCCACTAATACTACAATAATAGTACCAACAGACGTACTATGGTGCTGACAAATAATTATTAGCATGAATGTGTTTCCACTACAAACGACAACTTGAAAATACTGTATGTATTTTGACTAAAGATATATAAAGTTATTGTTATTAGTTGACTTAATGTTAATGTAGTAATGACCAATACGTTTAGCACAGACTAAGGGTACCAAAGAATGTGGGCAATAATAATAATAATAATAATAATAATAATAATAATAATAATAATAATAATAATAATAATAATAATAACAAAACAACAACGACACAATAATAAATAAATACATATTTAAACAAATTAATAAATAAGTAAAAATAAAAATATTCAAAAAACAAATAAAATTTATAAGAATTGTTTTCGTCAGTATAATGATACTGTTGCTTTAGTTTATAGGCTTTGTAAGAAAACAAAATAAAAAATACCCTTTAAAAACATTAATTCCGAATAATAATAATAATAATAATAATAATAATAATAATAATAATAATAATAATAATAATAATAATAATAATAATAATAATAATAATAATAATAATAAATAAAAATAAATAAATAAATAATAAAATTTAAAAAAATGAATAAATAAGTAAAATCCCTTAAGGAGTAACTGTTAAAATTATTAACTGTTTTAATAAAAAAATAGAGAGAACTAAAAAAACAATGACTAACAACAATTAAATAAAGGTAAAATAATATAAACTACTTGATTCTCTCTCATGAGAAATAAAAAATACAATTTAAAGTCAGTTAGGACAATTTGTAATTTATACTTTAATTTTCATTTACACTATTAATAATAATCTAAGTTCTCTGTCAACAATTTCAAATAAGAAAGGTGGGTTAGGGAAAATTAAATTCAGTTTAAATCATATTAAATAACTTTTTCTTAAAAGAACCCTCCATATCCGACAAATTTATAATTTATATATAAAAGTATTTTCGCCCCTTTTATTTTATCTGGCTTAAATATTGTTATAGATATCTGTCGTTTTAAGCAACTGCACTCACTGATGTCATGCCGATGTAGTTACTACAAAACTCAGTAATTGCGTTTATTAACATCATGCCGATGAAAAAGACATAGGTCGAGGTTTAAATAACTGCACTTACTAGTGGCATGCCGATGTACTGGCAGGCAAAGCCGATGGCTGGAGCTATTGGTTTCTTGAGAACTTTTATCACGATGTCCAGATCGGTCTTGCAGCCCATGCCTACAGTAGATCCGATGACCAATAAGTAGATGACGCCTCTGAAGACGTAGTCGACGACGGTGCGCATTCTGATGACGACCACCAAGTAGCGGTGAACCCGGCGTCCCACGCCTTCTAGCGACATGTTCGCAAACGTCTGGTTCGTGCTGCCGTTGTAGGAGAACGTCTCAAACACCAGCCACGTCCTGCCGATGAGATCGGCGTAGACGGTGAGGTTAAACTCGCCTGTGTGAACGGTGAAGTTTTCATTTTGCTCCTGGATGTCAGAAGAGGCTTGGGGTTTGGCGCAGGTGAAGCTGAACTCATTTAGACCTTTGACTAAAGCAATTTTTTTGTTCAGAGTTCCTATCTTTAAGGCGTGTGTGATATTTTTCGTATGACACTTGACAGTATAGTTAACAACGATGCTCTTATTTTGGTACATAAGTATGGTAACCACTGGCGTAGGATTTATGTCAAACATGAAGTCAGTTTTGTTTAAAATGACGAAGCCCGATGTTTCGACTGATAAACTGACTGGAACTTCGTCAGCTTTGGTACCACTGGCTGATAGAAACATGACAACGAAGACAACGGCAACGAAACCGAAATTAGCCATGACGTCAAATTGAAGTGATTTATCTAGTATTTGTAATACTAGTTAGCTGCAATGTTAACTCAAAAAATTTAGTTTTCTCTTTGAACGTTTGTCCACTAACACAACCAATGTCCTGAGTCAAAGCTTTCAGGCTGATTGTGCCAGCTGAATTTCATCAGAGCATATGATCGTAAAAATGAAATAAAATTTATTTTGAGGTAGCATTAAAGCATCACCAATGTTTGCTGGTTTTTTTTGGCTTAAAATTACCTGGGTAACATGATGCCTGCTGCACCTTAACAAATAAAAAATATCTGAAAGGGAATTTTTTCATTGTGTCTGAAAACACAAATAATATCTAGACAGAGCGTTTGTCGTTACATGTGCACCTAAATTTAGCTTCCCTGCATTGTATTTTACTACATTTTCTGTATTGTCGTTGTTGCTATTAATTTTATTTTACCTACTTTTTATCATCATCATTATCATCTTCAATTACTCCCTCCATCAACGCCACTGTTAATACTACTGCTACCATGCAGAGACTGGCGCCAGGCTAACAGCACCTTAGCCAAATACTTGCATCATAACCTTGTTTCAAAATTAAAAAAATTAAAAATTAAAAAAATTAAAAATTAAAAAAGTTACCAAACACGATTTAAAAAACACAAAACAAAACCAAAAAACTCTATTTTGTAGACCAAATAAAAACTACAAAACTTGTAATTGCTAAATGTATTTTAAGTTGCAAAATTAAATCCTATAAGATGCCAGAAACGACCAATATTAAAGACACATAGCGTCTATTAAATGGCAGTAACTTTGGAACAAATGGCCTTTCACTTACAAACACATAACACTGTATGTGTTTTGCAATGCAAAATGCAAATAAAAAAAAAAATAAAAAAAAAAAAATAAATAAATAAAATTAAAAAAAAAGTCTTTTTGTAAGTATATGAATAAAAACAACAAAACTATTTTTCGTTTCAGCATTTTTTTTAGATATTCAAAATTTTAAATAATAAAACTATCATCTTTAAAAGTTAGTTGGCTACAGCTAATATTACTACTATTACTATTACTACTATTACTATTATCACTATTATCACTATTACTACAACTATCACTACTATTATTATTAGCAGGCCTAATTTTTTTTCACTATTGTACTATTACTGCTACTATTATTCCTGCCTCTATCAGTATTATTACTGTTGCCACTACCTGCGTTTTGTTTTTGATTCTGTTATTTTTTGAGTTTTTTGTGTTCGTCTGTTGTTGTTTTGTTTTGTGATTTTTTTTGTGTTTTTTTTCCTGTAGTGTTACAAGAAATATATTTAAACACTTTTTATTCGTGTTTCTGTGAGTTCGCATTTTTATCGTCTGCTACACTAAATTACCGTCTGCCCGAGGGGACGGTTATTGCCTCATTTAGCCCCTAGAGGGGTTCTCTTTATTGTGAGAGAAAGGCGCTCAAAGATAAGTCAACAGAGAATAACGTAATCAAAGCTGAACAACTTACGGTGATTTTTATTCGTTCGAGCCTCATCTAAGAATAAATAGCTGTTATTCAGACAGTGGTTACTAGACGCAGTACGTCAGAAAATGAAAAGGTAAATTAATGGAAAACAGAATATTATATCTTATTTTTTATTGTTTATTTCGTACTTGCAAAAACAAAATTACAAATTAAAACGATAACTAGGAATGCATTTTACTGGTGAAATAAATTATCATTGGCGTGCAGAGGTCTAGTAATGCCTGGGGCCAATTCCTTGATTGTATGCTCCAAAGACTCAAGTATAAGGCCTAATACTGAGAAATACTATGAGATGGGAAGATATTTTGAATATGTAAACACAGATGAAACGTAAAATGAACACTTTATTCGATTTAAATATAAATCAACGAAATTTATTAAGTTCTTTTCTTTGATTGGATGGCTCCGCAGATTTGGATGCCGGGGCCACCGCCCCTTCAGCCCCCCCCCTCCGCACGCCCCTACATTACCCCTAATTTCATTGGTCAATTATTGCAGCAGCTACCCAACTCATAGTGTGACACAAATATCGCGTGCAGAAAACTAAACTGAAGATAGGGTTTCAAGAAAAACGTCAATCTTCTATGTAGAACTGATTTTTGAAATACGTCTTTCCAAAAGTGAGGGAGCTGTTTTATTTATTAGTATTTCTAAAATAAAACTATTATCTTTAAAAGCTAGTTGTGTGCGTGTGTGTTCTTGTGTGCGCGTGTGTGGCTGTGTGCATGTGTATGTGAGTATTATAAGCATTGCAGTTCTTACGATTTTCGACAGATACATTTTAAGTAGTTATATTTTTACATTACTGATCAAAAGTATTATCATTATATCACATTATATTATATTATATTATATTATATTATATTATATTATATTATATTATATTATATCAGGCTAGTTTAGTTTTTATTTTATTTGTATCTCATTGCACCGAGACCTCGTTCAGTGATGTCACTGCTTAGTGACGTTCATTTCCGTCGCTCTAGTTACGTATCTGACAGATTCGTCAAAATGACGTTCGGAGATCAACTGAAACAGCCGGAGGTTCTTTAAATAATCTGCTGATTTATGTGCCTGTTAATATCTATTTTCAGAATATCTTAAATAACTGTCGATAATGTCCTAATTTACATTTCAGAATTTACTAATATCTTTCAGGATAACGTTAATTTCCTTCGGGGATAAAGTTAATCTCCGTTCGGCGATAAAGTTAATCTCCAACGGGGATAATCTTTTTGAAGTGATAATAAAATTTCTTGCGAAAATTAGAATTTTCCTTTTCGAATTATTTGTGAGTAATGATTGAAATAAATAAAAATAGTAATTTGAAAGAATTTGGTGGGTTTTTTAAAAATTATATGTAAAAATGAAAATGAATTAATTAAATGTAGAAAATAACTTTTATGAATTTTGTTTATATTTCTTTTTAATTATCTATTTTATATAATTTTATATTATTAATAATTGATTTATAACTATTTTATCACAATCAATACAAAAGATCAAGCTCTACTCAAATAAATAAATAAATAAGCAAACAACGAACTAAACGAAACAAAACAAACAAATAAGTCAATAAATAATAAAAAAATAATAAAAACAAAAATAACAAAACAAAACAATAAAAAAAATATATAAAAGGAAAAAATAAAAAAATAAATAACAAAACACAAAATAGTAATAAAAAATAAAAAAAATAAAAAAATTTGTATAAAAGCCGTGAAAGGGAGATGACTCTGCTTGTAGTAAGAGTTGTATTAATATTAAAGATGGTGGTGCGGACTGTTGAAGTAGTACTAACAGTAATAGCAGAAGATAAGGTCACTTTTATGACAGTTGCATCAGCTTTACCTATATGTTATTTCTTTTATCTTCTAATTCAGAATAATTAAAAAATCAAACGAAATTCGCTGTTTTATTTCTTAACTCCCTTTCTATTGTTCTGACTCAAACAGTTTTATCTCTGATCAGTACCTGAACATACAGGATTCTTTCTAGTCATTATATTTTGCTACTATGTATGTCAGTTGCAGGATAAACACACACACAGACACGCACGCGCACGCACGAACACATACAAAACAAATACACAAATTCACTCAGACAAACACATAATAATTGAAATATGGTTACAGAGCACAATATTATTTATTTGACTTCAGTAAAAAAATATAAAAATATAAATAAACCTGTCTTTATTCATGATATGATAAAGATTGTCGGTTTATAATTACAGTAACGTATGTAATTATGGACAGCATGATCTATCCATCTATCCATCTCTCCATCTATCTATATATGTATGTATCTATCTATCTATCTATCTATCTACCTATATGTCAAAAAGAGAACGGGATAGACAGAGAGAGAGAGAGAGAGAGAGAGAGAGAGAGAGAGAGAGAGAGAGAGAGAGAGAGAGAGAGAGAGAGAGAGAGGATAAATACACAGACAGATACAGAGAGAGAGACCAACGCATATATAAGATTCATATATACATATTTACATATTTACACAAAATATAAATTTTCATCCGTCAAAACTTCACAAGAGTTTTGTTTACACTGATGTTGTAGTGTCTAGAAGTTCTTTTGTCGTTTCTTCGTCCGTTTCCGTGGCGCCATTGGTTATTTTCTTTTTGCCTTCGTGTTCGTTTTTACTTCTGTCCGAAGCAGCATCTTGTTCTTCTTCTTCTTCTTTATCTTTCTCATCCTGTCGTACGGGATCGTGTTTCTTCTTGTAGCGTCTGTAACTCAGATAGACGAGAATAACCAGGAAAAGAGGAAGTGGCGTCATCACGGAAGACGCGACTGGACCAACAGCTGCCAAGTCCCCGTCCGGAACGGGAAGCGAGTTCTGCAGCAGCAGATACGCGATCATTGTGTTCTGGATACCCGTTTCTATGGCGATGGTTTTCACACGGTACCACGGCTGGCGGCAAATCAGTGCTATGACGCCGCCGGCAACGTAGCCGACGTACGGCAGCAAACAGCCGGCGAGGACTATTCCCGGGCTGAACAACTTGAAGATCCACAAGTTCGTGAAGATGCCAAAACTGATCAGAAACACGACAGTGACTATGGAAACCGGCTTGATGACTTTGATGATGAACTTGGCAGCTTTCTGAAACTTGTACTTGATTAGCAGACCCACGAAGAGAGGAACGATGACTGTCGCCAGAGTGAGGACGATGTTGCCGTAGGGAATGGTTATCTTTGTCGTGTCGTCTGCAAACGTCTGCCCGAGCGTGAACATCCACAGCGGAACCATTGCTGCAATGAATTAATAAACGTAAGTCCGAGCCTCCCATTGTCAGTCTGTCAGTTTGTGTGCGAATATAATCAAATCTATTACTGCTTCTACCACTACAACAACTGCTAGTATTACCACGAATACTACTACTCCTACTACTACTACTACTACTACTACTACTACTACTACTACAACTACCACAACTACTGCAATTGCTGCTACTACTATTATTAGTACTATTGTTACTATCACAACTGCTGCTACGGCTGCTACTACTACTACTACTACTACTATACCTACAGCTACTGCTACTAATACTATTATTCTCACACATACTACTACTTCTACTTCTACTACTACTACTACTGCTTCTTCTGTTGTCATAGTTATTGCTGCTACAAGTATTTTAACTTCTACTACTCCCCCTTACCATCATAATGTTTTCCCTACTACTGCCATATAGCTTCCTATTATTTATATTGCCGTGGTAGTTGTTGTAAGCATTATTGTTGTTATTGTTAATCTATCTCAGCGATCTTTTTCTTTTCTTTTCTTGTGATAAAAGCTCTGAATCCATCTGATTATTAAAAAGTTTTCTGGTCGACTAAGTTTTCTTTTCCTTTTACTATCTGGTATTTATTTTCTTAAAACTCAAAAGACTGACCTTTTCATAGTCTACAGGTGAGACTGTACTAATCTATATCCCATTCAACCCATACAAAAAAAAAAAAAAAAAAAAAAAAAAAAAATAATAAAAAAAATAAAATAATAATAATAGTAAAAAAATAAAAATAAATAAAAATTAATAATAATACATAAAATAATAATAATAAAATAATAATAATAATAAAATAATAATAATAATAAAATAATAATAATAATAATAATAATAAAAAAAGAAGAATATCTCTGCTGGAAATGATAGCCTGTTACTGACTCGGTAACTTCACACGGCGAAAATTATTCTTCTGTCTCAGCTGGATACCAAATTTTTTAATAATAATAACAAAAATAGAGTGGATATCCTTTCTCACGGTGTCTTCTATGTATTTGACCCGTTGGCTGTTTATAGAATAGGAGTTATACTGTTAATGCTTGAAATAAACGTATCGCATTACCGGAAACAGTCTATACGTGAACTGGTAAGAAGAAAGCCTGATATTATAGAGGGTCAGAGATCCGACTTAACTGTAGCAGCTACTGAGAGATGATGCTGGTGGGGTTTCCACTCCGACAATCAAAGTGTTAAAAAAACAAAATTAATAAGTAAGCAAGTAAATAAATCAGTCAGTCAGTGAAAAATGAGAAAGATAGATAGTCAGAGATACACAAGCAGACATACTAATATTCAACAACTGTTAATAATAAAATAAAAACATGCGTTAAATAAAAAAAATAAAAAAACCCAGTTAATATAAATTGTACTGAACTCACCCAGTGCTGATATTGTGCTGATACAAGTCATGGTGATCGAAAGGGAGATGTCGCCGTTGAGGAGGTATGAGTAGATGTTGCTGATGCCGCCGCCGGGACATATTCCACAAGAAAAGATGCCAAGACGTACGGCAGGGTTATCAAGTTTGATGACGTTGGCAACCCCGAATGCGATCTGGAAGTAAAGTAATATTAGAGATGATACAAAATTAAAAACAACAGCGGCATCTGCTACTGCTACATTCATTACTATTACTACCACTGCTGCTCCTGGTACTACTATTAATAGCATGCCACTGTTTTCACAGAAAATAGAGTTATTTATGTGATTTAATAACTGATATTGGATAAAGTAATCAATGCGTTTTAGGTAATTATTTTTAACCAAGCAGTTAAATCGGTCTTTGGATAATTGCGCTATAACGTTTACCGATGTATTCTCCGCAGAAACTGATAGCTTAGATATTTGGATATTTCCATCTACTAATCGTTTGTCTGTACAGTCACTCGCAGTTTCGATAACTATTCTTTCTAGTCGTAGGTCCATATGTCAGACACAAAAGGCGATGATGGATCATTCACGGTTTAAATAACTGCTCTTATAAATGGCGTACCGATGAAAGACAGATAGGTCGCTGTTTAAATAACTGCACTTACTAGTGGCATGCCGATATACTGGCAGACAAAGCCGATGGCTGGAGCTATTGGTTTCTTGAGAACTTTTTTTACGACGTCCAGATCTGTCTTGCAGCCCATGCCTATAGTAGACGCGATGACGAAGAAGTAGACGATGCCTCTGAAGACGTAGTCGATGATTCTGCGAATTCTGATGACGACCACCAAGTAGCGGTGGACCCTTCGTCCCACGCCTTCTAGCGACATGTTCGCAAACGACTGGTTCGTGCTGCCGTTGTAGGAGAATGTCTCAAACACCAGCCACGTCCTGCCGATGAGATCGGCGTAGACGGTGAGGTTAAACTCGCCTGTGTGAACGGTGAAGTTTTCATTTTGCTCCTGGATGTCAGAAGAGGCTTGGAGTTTGGCGCAGGTGACGCTGTACTCATTGAGACCTTTGAGAAAAGCCACGTTTTTGTTCAGAGTTCCTATCTTTAAGGCGTGTGTGATATTTTTCTTATAACACTTGAGAGTGTAATTAACAGTGATGTATGTCTGTTCGTACATAACTATGGTAACATCTGGCGCAGGAATGATGTCAAGCATGATGTCACTGATGACGTCACTTTTGTTTAGAATGACGAAGTCCGACGATTCCACTGATACATTGACTGGTACTTCGTCAGCTTTGGTAACACTAGCTGATAGAAACACGACAACGAAGACAACGGCAACGAAACCGAAATTAGCCATGACGTCAACCTGTAGCGAATTATCCAAATATAATAGTAGAAGTCAAGAAATTTTGTTTTCTGTTTTAACTCTTTTAAATCCACAGGCCACAACCATCCAGAGTCAAAACTTTCAAGTTGATATTATCTGAATTTCATCTGAACATTATAGCCGTGAAAATGAAATAAAATTTACTGTCAAGACAGCACTAAAACCGAGCAGTTTCCTTTGATAACAACGTCTGATAATGATAATAATGAAATACTGTTGTCCGCTAAGGACTAAATGTTTACCAAAGCTTTGAAAAACCACGTGATCCGTCACGCGTGAAAAAAAAGAAAAAAAACAAACTAATTCTTTACAATATTTCCGAAAACCTGTGGAACAGTTCTGTATCACTGATCTCTGCACATTGCTGTCATTTCCTACTTGTTTATCATGAACGAGCCCTACAGCTGTCGCCACATGCACGACGTCATCATTGCGTCGACATCAGTGTAATCTGCATTGTGAACAACATCTAGAGAAGGTATTTGTCCCAGTTCTTACAGATAATCATCTGTATCAGTATAATAGTACTCCTACCGGAACAAAGTTTATTTCTATTAAACGCGTATTGTGGAGGGAAAGGGTTACTTAGTACGGTTGCCCATTCGGGTCATATAATTATACATGTCGATATTCATTAATCTAACATGCATGATAATAATTTTTTTAAAAGTGACTTAAATTAATAAAAATAAATATATTACATATTTGTTACATTTATACATGTAGACCTTTTTAATGCGTACATATGATTACGATTTGACAAACTTATATAACATAATTTTCTTTATTTATACTCGAAAATGCAGTTAATATGAAATTAATTGTTAGTTTTATATGTATGTTTGTAGTGAAAAAGAAGTTCACTAATGAGACAATGTACATTATGATTAATTTAACTCGTCCGTTTTCAAATAATATAACCAAATTCTAAAATACGGAAATATGACCCGAACAGCCCGCCATAGTTTAAGAGGATCGCGTAGACATGCGCGGACTCTGCTGATTTCTTGAAAACATTTGTTTTGTGTGACGAGGTGACACAATAGAACTTAATCCCGGCTGAAGCTGCATAAATTAAACGAAGCAAAAAAACAGGTTGCGAGGGAAACTTTGCTGTGTGTGTGAGAATTCAAAGAATATCTGGATAGATAGTGACATTACTAGCTTAGGTACACAGCATAGTATTTTAACACATTCTCTGCACTGTTGTTGCTGTTATTGTTGTTATTATTTATTTATTTAACTATTTTATCATCATCATAATTATCATCAGCTACAGCTAATACAACGTAGTACAGATAGACCAACTATCGTTAATTCTCAAGAAAAAGAATGTTTCCAGTAACTTTGTCTTAACTGTTTTTCTTAAATATAAATACTCAGTCGTAAGGTCTTATTTACATGTGGCAAAGTTCAGCGACCTGAAGCTATGTCACAGTTCAGTGTCTGAGCAAAGGTCAAAGGTTGCCGCCTCGAAACAAGGTTCAAAACGATAACGTATCTAAGTGTTATTGGATAATAATAATAATTCAGTTATTATTGTATTGTTTTGTATTGTGTGATATATGTACTTTTTACTCTCTCTCTCTCTCTCTCTCTCTCTCTCTCTCTCTCTCTCTCTCTCTCTCTCTCTCTCTCTCTCTCTCTCTCTCTCATTTAACCTAGTTTATGTGCCGTTCTGCTCAAAGCAAACTTTAATTTTGTTTGTTGAAGTAATACTGCATAATGTCACAGGTCATGGTTCGTGTCAGAGGTTAAAAACTCAGTATGAGGGGTTGCTAAAAAGACGGGAAGGTGTTTTTAAAGGCAACGACAAGTAATTGGAAAATGTTATTTTTAAAAAAATGAGTAACGAATAAGGTACATACATACTCAATGCATAGATGTGTGTGTGTGCGTGCCTGCGTGTGCCCGCTTGAAGTTATGGTGGAGAACACTGTGTATGTTACTGAAAATACTAATAAATAATCTAATGCATCATTTTATACTCATATCTTTGCTAACTGTAAAATATCACGAAAGAAGGTCGGAGAGATGTGTACCACTTTTTATGACTACATTTTATACAAGGAATAATAATGTTTTTTGAAATGTTTTGCTGGAGTCAAGGCAGTTTACGAAATTACGTCATATAAATAATTAAGAGTAAAATATCTGACTGAATACTTTGATATATTTCAAAGACTGGTGTTCAGAAACTGTATAAATATGAGTATTAATTTATACAAATGAAATAACGTCACAAATTAGGAAAATACAGTTTCCGTTCTTTATTATTATCAGAGGTCGTTAAGGAATGAACAGAAACAATAACAATAGTATTAACAATAATATGACATTCATGATGATGATAATAATAATAATACTATTATGATGATGATATGATTATTATGATGATCATGATAATAATAGTAGTAATAATAATAATAATATGATGATGATGATGATGATGATGATGTGCTACGTACAAGCATATTTACACACTGCTAATACATTTATTTAAACAGTCAGATTCAAATATTAAGGCTATGTACTAGAATATCATCTGGAGAATGCAAAACGTACATAGGCGTTTTCGTATATGTATCATCATAATTACACTTTAATCTATACTGATTGTATCATTTAACCTCTAGAGGGGTTCTCTTATATATATTTACTTCAATAAAATACAAAATCTATTTATAATACATCGCCTAAGGTAAACACTGAATCCACTTAAAGATCTTCTGTTTATATCTTTTATACCTGCAGCTATCTTTTCTTTTCCTTTTTTCTTTTTTCAGTCGTAAATCATTACTTTTTCTTCTTCTTCATATATTATTATTAATAATTATTATTTTTGAAATTTAATTCTTGCATATCTTTAGCAGGATATATAATTTTCGTATACTATTATGCAAGACAGACAGTGACGTTACAATTAAATATTAGTTTAGGTTTCAGCATTGTACATTAATACCTTATCTGTATTGTTGTTCTTATTAGTACTTATTATTTACCTTCTTTTTATCATCATCATCATCATCTACTGCAACTTCTGTGTTACATTATGCTATCGTCTGCCCGAGGTGAGGGTGGTTGCATCATTTAACCCCTAGAGGGGTTCTCGAAATGAAGGGAAAGACGCACTCAAAGATGAGTGAAAAGGACGAAGAACTTATGAATTTTTTCCCCGTACCAGACTGTTGTGAATGGTCGCAATAAGTCAGAAAGAAAAAAACAACAACAGGTAAATGAATGAGAAACAAATGATTATTTCTTATATGTTATATTTATTTTGTGTTATTTTATTTTGTAAGAAGAAAAATGAAAAAAGAAAAACAAGATTACAAGTTAAATATTGACTAGAATACATTAGTTAAAAATAAATTATCTTTGACACCAGAATAAAATAAAAAGAAAGAAATGTACATATTTTATACCAACTAGTAGGCCTACCATTAACGTTAGCTAAAACCTTCACCAAATATTATCTTGGATAAAAATAATATTCTATATGGCACTCGGTATTTGTATATAAAGTATAATCATAACAGAGACAATCACTGATAATAAATTATAGCACCTTAAACTTACATTTTATTTATTTATTTATTTATTTACTCTCGTGAAGTTTCATTATAAAAGAATAACCATTTAAAAAAAATAGCCAAACTTTTTTTTCACATTAACCCTTGTGTGTTATTTTATACAACAATATTTGAGATATTATTGTGCCAGAACCGGATTGAAGTACAAGCCAAACACACTGAACTTGAGACATTCAGTTCAGGTATCACTTCTACGTGTTCTATAAACATCTGTCAAATGACAAAACGTCTACAACTTTCTCATCTTAGACTGTCACTGCGTCAAGCGTCCGGCCCCGACTGTTACAAAAATAAATATTTTTGATTTTCCCAGTTGACCACGAGTATCTCCGTTTGTTAGTTTGTTTGTTTTAAAAAGAGCTTGAGATCGTCTGCGAGTGTCAAGGTCGCGTTTTCATTACGTCATCGGTTGACGTAGGCAAAGAATCCAAGAGTGAGCAGACCTAATCCAAGTAACATGACAACGGCCGTCAGATTTGCGAAAGTCTGTCGAGATATATTCCCTAGAACAGGAACCTGAAAAATAAAGTTTAAAATGTTTATTATAGTAGTACTGGTGGTGGTTGTGGTTGTGCTGGTTTATTATTGGAGTAGTGTAGTAATAATAATAGTAGTAGTAGTAGTAGTGGTAGTAGTAGTAGTAGTAGTAGTAGTAGTAGTAGTAGTAGTAGTAGTAGTAGTAGTAGTAATTGTCACAGAAGACGTATTTATTTACTATATTTTAGCAGTTCCATTTGTAGTTGTTGTAGGTGTAATAGCTGTGGTAGTTGTAATAGCAGTTATCGTCGGAGTTATGTATATGGGTATGTATATATAAATACAATTTTAATATTCATTACCTTCTTCTGATTGCGTAGATCTTCCAGTCTGTCCTTCCGAGCGAAAAGGGCAGGATCGTAAACCGGAAGTATAGTCGCCGCCATTTCTTCTTCTTGACAGGAAGTTAGGAACGATCCTTTTGACCAAGATGGAAGCGCACCTAACTCTTCTGATTGGTCGTCCATGCTTATGACTATGTTGTCATGGAGACTGGTTGTTTCCGACATTTTTGACTGGCTGAATCCTATCTGAACGATGAAAAAAGATAAAAAAGAAAAATCACGTTATTAACTGATGTAAATTCTAATATACAGTCTTAAAACTGTTGGGAGGAAATCCCCATAAAGAAATAAAAGCGCGTCTGCCTTCCCTCCCCCATCTTTACTTAATTTGAATACTTTTTATACATTATATGACGTCACTGATTTAACAGTAGTTAACAAGGTTTGTAAAGGGTGATAATTCAGCTCAGTAATTACTTGTACAGCAACGTGGTCTGTGGTATTGTTTGTACATTAAAATAAGAATATAGGAACAAGTCTCTAAAAATAAACTTTGATAATCATCACGTCATTTTTCTTGAACATCTCAAAGTTCTTAACAGTAAATTACAGAAATAGGTTGCTACTAATAAACTGAAAGTTAACTAAAACCGCAGAGACAGAATTATATGTAGACACACGGATACTCACATGAAAATTAATGAATGAAAATTTATAATTATTATTTCTGTATACAAGTAATACTACCGAATACTACTACTACTACTACTACTACTACTACTACTACTACTAATAATATCAACAAGAAAAACACTAACAATAATAATGATATTAATACTATGTATATGTGTATGTTATTTACTGTTGTTTTTGTTGTTATTATTTTAATTATTAATAACAGATAATTAAGTAAATATCAGATCTTATAACACGTTTTGGAACGTTGACTATAACCCCTTATCGTTATTACCTGCTATCACCACTCCTTCGTTGATTTTAGTACAAAGCTGATATATATATATATTCTCCAAATCTGAACCACTGGAAATAAATTTTATTTTCTTCCTCGACCGAGTCGATGTAAGGCTCTAAATAATGAAGTTACAAAGGAAGACAAGTGTTTCGTTTTGTTTAATGGTTACTGCTAGCCCCATAGAGCTAAGTATAGAACAGTTTTGATTGGTCAGATGAGAATGCTGACGTATTTATGACGTATAAGGTGTAACTATGATGTTAAAGGTATAATACTGAGTGTTTGTATGACCTACTTTTTGTTATTTGTGTTTAGACCTAGTGTTTGTTTGTGTGTGTGTATGTGTGTGTGTGTGTATGTGTGATTTTGCTAAATCTAGATATGTTTTTCTCTCTCTACATGCATATATACCTACATTCGTTCGTTCGTTTGTTTGTTCGTACGTACGTTCGCGCGTACATACATACACACATACATATAACTTACTCTGAAACGACAGTGTAACTTTAATAGATAATAACAAATCTTCGACTTTATTTCAATGTAAATCGGTCAGGCACAACTTTTTGACCCGACCTATTTAGAATTTGATAAAATTACTGGTGCGTAAATAGAAGGTAATGGCTACTATATTTTATTATCACAACGGCTACGTTGTAAACAGACGCTTGTTGACAACAAAAGAGACTGACCTTTTCCTGTACAAAGCAGCCGTTACTGGTTTATAATTCATCAATATTCGCCTATCTTGTTTTAAACAGTGTGTTCTGATACGATTTCTGTACAGTGTAATATTATACTCAACGAATTTTCTTTACTATGTTACTACGATAAAACAAATGTGTATGGGCATACATACGTACGTAAATTTGCTTAGTGCATTCTTATAAGATTTTTGCACAGTATAATAATTATAATCACTAAGAATTTTCTTCACCGTGTGGTACATGAATAAAACAAGTGTGTATATGTGCATACGTACGTTTGTTTGCGTAATATGATCATGAAAGAAAGCTATTTTTCCATAATTAAGTAACAAACTAATTAACATAATAACTACACACATAATACCGATAACCAAAATGGAATAAAGACCAATACGAATAGTATTAGATAATCGTAATAACATTCCGCAAATTCACGAACTTTAACGAATGCTTACGTGACTTTAGTCCTGTTTAATTTTTACTAATGTTATTTTTTTATATACCACCGAATCACCTGCAGGCAATTTTTACTTCCTTAACTTTGTCATCTTTAAGGAACACACACACACACACACACACACACACAGACACACACACACACACACACACACACACACACTAGAAATAATCATATACATAGTAGATATTTTCCAATTTGACACGATCTTGTTAAACCGTCAAATATTTATTTTTCGACTGTGAACACGTTTTGTGCGATGACAGTAACATCACGACCAGACAAATACCAGCTATTCTAGAACTTAGAGGTCTTGTCTTAATTTTTAAATATTCCAGTTAACTTAAATGTCAGCTATATAAGAGAATGTAATGTTAAAAGGATTAGAAAAAATGATGATGATGTTGATGATGATGATGATGATGATGATAATAATAACAATAATATTAATATTAATCTTATTGTTATTATTAAATAAATACATAATAATAGTAGTAGTATTAATATAAATAATAATAATTATCATTATTGTTGTTAATGTTAATGTTGTTGTTGTTAAATACATATATTAAAAAACTTAATAATAGTAATAATGATAACAGTAACAGGTACAACATAACAGTAATAACTATTACTATTACAATAACAATAACAGAAGTGGTAACTGTATTAATAGTAGTAGAAGTAATATAAATATAACAGAATCAAATAAAAGAACAACAAAGATTAACGAACCAAGCAACACAACAAACAAACCAGTTGCCAACTGAATTAATTAAAACACGTTCTTACCTTTAACACACATTCGCTTTGACTGTTAAAGCAAAAATCCATTTCCGATATTAGCGTAATCTCTCTTTCTTGTTTTTTTCTTTTTACTTGTAGCTTCAAGCAATTAATATATTTATGTGACTTCACCTCAAACTGCGGGAGACATGTTTAAATAAATCGACTCGCAGCGTCACTCGTGATTGCATCAAAGTACGAATAATAGTCCTATCGAACGAATTAATCATCCGGTTTACCTCTTTCCCGTTGACACCTAATTTCGTCCATTGTTACTTGTCGTTAACAGTGTTTAATCACCAGAATATAAGAAATACCCTCTGAAGCAAGATTCTTGGCATAATAATGGGATAATCGGATTACGGAATCACAAAAGAGAACGTCCGTTCATAAGCTCTGTGCCACTTGTAAACTACTCAGAAAAAAGTATTTACAAAAACAAAGTTGACGCACTGGTATACATACGTCTGTTACCCGCATTATTGTAACAGGAGTGATAATAGTTATTGTTACGTAATAGTTTTGGTGGTAACAACACTTTGTCGACTGATAAAAATCACATTCTGCAGGAAGATAGGATCTTTATGTGGCAATGAAAGATCGTTACCGGCACTTCAGTGACTTTTGGGGCGCTGAAGAAAGTTTCAGTTGTGTAACAAGGAGTGTCTTAAAGGTGTACGAACCGTTCCTTTTACAAATATTATGAAAACGAAATCGTAGCTCCCGGGTGATATGAGAATGTCTGTAACATTATGTAAGAAACACGGCATGTTTAAGCCGTTTGTTTCGTTTTGCTGAACAACAACAACGTTAATGAAAGTGATGACGTTATTACTGCCCGTGCAGCACGGTGTTTTATGCTTTGTGTGAAATACGATTGTTTTGTACTCCACGTGAATTTTAAAAAATATTTATTATTTATTCTTGTTCATTCATTTATTTATTTATTCATTCATTCTTTTTGTTGTTATTATTATTACTTCTTTTTTTTTTTGTATTTATTTATTCTTTCAATTTGGTCAGGAAAGATCTGTTTTATTTAAAACAGTAAATTATAATCTCAATCTCTCAATCTGCGCATACAAACATTATCTTCTGTTTCTGCTTTTCTCTCTAACTCTCACCATCTCATCCTGTTTAAAATGGTCTCTCTCTCGCTCGCTCTCTCTCTCTCTCTCTCTCTCTCTCTCTCTCTCTCTCTCTCTCTCTCTCTCTCTCTCTCTCTCTCTCTTACATGATCAAATGTATCCTTGCATTATCTCCCGTTCTAGCTATTGCTCTTGGATATTTTTTTTTATTAAAACACAAAATCTATGTGAATACACATACGTATATTAAATTATTCAAAGACTACATATTTATACCTTTAAAGTGAAGAAAAAACATCCTCATTAGATAAAATATATTAACGTTATATGTTATATTTGAACTCTTTTTTGTGAGATTTATTTTTGTCATAAAGGAAAAACTGTTATACATATATTTGCATTCATTCACTACATAATGGTTATAACATTTTATAAACTAAATATATAAAAATTTTTCCCCTTAGTGATATTAAAGAAAAATGATTGTAATTAATTAAATACAGAAACAGACCCCAAAAGTAATAAAACGAAAACATTAAAAAAAGAAAGAAAAGGAAAATAGAAATAGAACACAAAAGAATGAGAAACAGAGTAATAATAATTTGCTTTACCTTACACCGTAAAACATCACAGCTAATTAAACGCGTAGATAACGCTTTAACTACAGATCTGGGTTTAAAGTGTTGTTTCATTTAGCAAACGTCTGACTGCTGCGTGAGTTCCGTCAACGACAGCGGCTGAAAGAATCCCGCCGAGGCACCGCATGGTTGCGATGTTTAATTTCGGGAAGGTGTTAAAAGCGCTGACCATCGTGAATGTCCGTCAACTTTCGTGAACGTTCGTGTCGTGCAGTTGTTACGGTGTTCGGCTGATAAATTATTTTAACATTTCTGTTTTATTTATTTATTTATTACTGTTGTTGTTGTTGTTGTTGTTGCTGGGGTTTTGATTTTTTAGTTAGGTTAGGTTAGGTTAGGTTAAGGCAGGTTTGGGCAGGTTAGGTTTTATTATTATTATTATTATTATTATTATTATTATTATTATTATTATTATTATTATTATTATATTTAGGGGAGAGCGTGTTACTGAACAGTTTCAATAACACTAGTAGTCGTGTTTCTTATTCTAGTTCTTTGACTGCTACCACTATTAATATTATTATTACAGGATGAAAATCTCATATCCATAATTCCGATGTTCAAAACTCTTTCGGTGAAATCTCTCTGAAATTCCAAAATCTGAAACAATTCCAAGCATAAAGTTTCCTCGATATGACAACAATTACAACAACAATAGCATCGTCTACTGTTACTGCAACCAGTGCTACTGCTGCTACGATTACTACTTAAACGGCTACCTACCACCATCGCATCTGGTAGTAGTAGTTGTATTTATAGAAAACACCATTTTATATTCATATCGTTGTTAAAAAAAAAAAAAAAAAAAAAAAAAAAAAAAAAGACGGAGAAAACAAGACTCGATCCTGGTACGTGTTGAATTCACTCCGGTGGTTTAACCATTGCACCGAGATCTCGTTCAGTGACGTCACTGCTTAGTGACCTTCATTTCCGCCACTCTTGTTACGTGCCTGACAGATTCGTCAAAATGACGTTTGGAGATCAACTGAAACAGCCGGAGGTTCTTTAAATAATCTGCTGATTTATGTGCCTGTTAAAATCTATTTTTAGAATATTTTAAATAACTTTCTATAATATCCTCATTTACCGAATATCTATCCATTAGCTAATTTTAAATGATTGGATACAGTTAATCTTCGACGGGGATAACCGTTGGATAATCTCCTTCATTGGTAATAAAGTATCTTAGAAATTTCTTAATTAATATTTACTTTAATTTAACCGATGATTCGCTAACTGGAAATTTCCTTTCGTAATATTTACGTGTGAAAATGGAAATAAATATACACACATATACATACATGCATACATACATACATACATACATACATACACACACACACATACATACATACATACATACATACATACATACATACATACATACATACATACATACATACATATATATAAAATGTTATAAGCCATCAAAGGGAAATGACTCTTCTAGACCTACCAAAAAATAAGACCGAAAATGGAGGGTATTTTACTTAGTAACTTAAACAAGAGAAAGAAATAATTTTGTTAGGTATTTTCATAAATGTTCATGTAATGCTTGACTTCAGAAAATATATCAGTTAGGATTAACAATCCAGTTACAATATCTGCAACAAAGTAAGCTTCTCTGTCACTGTTTAAATATGGTCCAATTTTTCTTAGTAATAAATCATCAAAATAACGTACAGTTCTGAAGTCATGTGTTATTACATAGTAATTATTGTTAGTGAAACAGTAATAGTAGTAGTAACAAACAGAAGTATTACTAATAGTAGCAGTTGTAGTGGTATTGATGGTGGGTAATAGTAATAGCAGTAAATGTAGTGTTAGTAGTAGTAGTAGTAATAGTAGTACGTACTGTTGAAAAATGGATGCGCGCCAGTATATTTAAATTATACTCTCTTCTTTTGTTGTTAAAGTTTATTATTAATTAAGTTTGGATGGCAAAAATAAATTAAAATAAAATAATATAAAATATATAAAGTAGCAGTAGCAGTAGTACAGCCAAATCATATCTTGAACGTGCTAAAAACATATATTTCGGCGGTTTCTTCGTATCACAAAAAAAGTACCCTTTTAGGACACGTTGTCGTACTGAAAGCTATTGTCACATTTTCAATATTAATGATTCTACATCCACGTACTGCAGCTAAGACAATTTATTATAAAGTTCCAGTGTATAAAATATAAAATACGTATCCGTAATTTGTATCCGAATTAGCTTTTAGATTTAAAACTGAATTTGAAAAAATTTCATCACGACAGACTATTACGACAGTACGGATTAATGGTCTAATGAAAAATGTTATACTTCAAAATTATTATTTTACTGTTTGGGCAACTTATTATGACTTATAACAAAGTATGACAATGAAACGAATACTGTTACACATTCGAAAGCCGCCATTTTATCCTTTGGCAACTGCAGTCGTGACGTCATCAAGTATTGCCTATTTATGTGATGTTTGAAACAGTAAAGTAATGACGTCAGGACTACGAAATCATGGCACCTGGCAACGGCCTGCTATTTTTTTTTTAACTCGTACCATTTTGTAGTTACATTTCGTTATGAATTAAATTAACATAATAAATAAAACATAGCTTATAACAGATACACTTTAATGTATACTGCGCAACTTTTGATTATTACGATAGTGTCAGCTGTTGATAAAACATTTACTCGAGGTCAGAAAGGCTTTAATAATTAATCCTTCGCGCTAAGTCCATTACACTAATTGTTTCTGAGTCCAGTGATTTTTGACAGCAGGCACGTGAATGTAAAACACCCTTCACTGTTAAATAGCTTGTGTGACTGTCGCATACGTGCTTCACGGTAGTTTGCTCTGATAGCACGTTCTTGTTTTCAGTTCAATTCAGTAATATTTCATGTCTTGTTCAGTTCGTACTATTCTAATAAGACTGATGCTAGTATAATTGAAGCCTTGCTGTAATTATCATTTGTTCAAAAATATGTGTTGTCGATGTTGTTATTCTAAAAACAGAAAAAGATATAACGAAGATAGAACAAACTAAAAATAAATTAAGGTAAACTAAAATAAAACAGTATTAAAATTTAAAATAATAATAATAAGAAGAAGAAGAACAAAAGCAATAATAACTAACTAACTAATTAAATAAATAAATAAAAATAAAATGTTTGAAATGATCCAAGGAAAAAATTAAATTAAACAGACTAATAACAATAATAATCGTACATCTTACATCATTTCAAGACATGGAAATAGGAAACAACGACAACTGGTTATTTCGGGTTACAGGATTACTAACCTCACCAGGTAACAAGATGTGTTAAACAGTGACACTACACAAGTGGTTAAATTTTAACGATTTATTTGGTACAAAACAAGAACAGAGAAGAAGGCAAATTCACACACAATATCACACAACACGGTTTCGTCGTTTTGCATATTTTGTAAACCATGTCATCAATAAAAAGCGAAATATCCGTGTCGTGTTTTAGGCCATACCACACAGAACAGTTAATTTAATTTTGAATAATAATAATAATAATAATAATAATAATAATAATAATAATAATAATAATAATAATAATAAGTTTAAATAGAAGAAAAAGAAAAGAAAAATCGAAATACTTTCAAGTTATTTAATTTTGATTGGATCATTTCAGAAGACGCAGTACAAGAGATTATTGTTAACCAGTTTCAAGGTTTGTGACAGAAAGTGTGTAGTTCAAATCGAGACTCGAGGACGTTGTAAGATATTAATACGTAAGAACTTTTGAAGGAATAAAGAGTCCACCTGTATGAAACAATTGGATTTAAATAAATAAATAAATAAATAAATATTTAATTTTATTATTTATACAGTTCCATCGTTTATATATTTAATAATATTAATAATATCGTTTTGTTTTGTTTTTTTTACTTTTTTAAAACAAAAAAATAGTAAAATAAATAAATAATTAATTTTATTATTTATACAGCTAGTAGTAGTAGTTAGTAGCATGTTGTACCTCTTTAAAATAATTGTTAGTAAAGCTGCATGACTGTAGTGTTAATTAGTAGTAGTAAAAGCTGTATAATTGTAGTATTAGTAGTATAGTAACCATACTAGTAGTAATTGTAGAAATAGCAACTGTTGTATTAGTAATTGTAAATGAAGGTGTTAACAAACACTGACCAATAATAATAATAATAATAATAATAATAATAATAATAATAATAATAATAATAATAATAATCATAAGTCTAATACATATCTAATTTTCTCTCCATCTGCTATTAATTAGTACATAAAAAAATAAAAACTCCATTCACTTCAACAACATTCCATTGAATATTCTTATTTTTTCAATTTTAAATGGGTTCTACACGAAACGCCATTTTTTAAATTTATTTTCTCATCGTCTTTTCAGTTTCTGTTCTGTTTCTTTTTAACTATTTGTTTGAGTCCTTGGATCGGTAAATCGGGCAGACTGATCTTATTTTATTTATTTATTTATTTATTTTTTTTATTTATTTTTGTTGTTGTTGTTGTTTTTATGGCTGGTCCGTTAAAAGAACATTTTTTTTTTTTTTTTCTTTTCAACAGTCAAGATTACTGCGCATGTGCACATCAGACGATAGTCTGATCCAAATCTTCACAGGGAGCACACTGACACGACATCGGTAGGTTTACCCTAATTCTCATTCGGGTGAATCCGCTTCCGTCAAACTTCGGACATATAAGCGACACGCTCGTCGATCTTATCTTGTCGTCTTGACAACACCGAGAAGGCTCGGACGTTCTATTGGCGGAAAATCCGTTATCGGCGGCGCATGTGCCCGTGCAGCCGAACGCCGGAACTACTTTCGGAATGCAGTCTTTGTGCGCGACGGTGAGCCGGATTCTCTGACGTCTGCACTGCTGTCGGGTGGAATGCGTGTAATCCACTAAAGCAATTAACACTAACACTGTCAGAAAGCCGCAGAGGCTGTAGCGTTGGGACGTCGACGTCATCTCCGAGTCTGAAAGGGTTAACGTGAACATCTCATGAAAACTGAAGTAAATGTGAACAAAAAAAAAAAAAAAAAAATCCCCAAAACGTGGATTATACGACCGGTCTATATTTAATTATATTTTTATTTATTCTAATTTTTAATTTCTTTTTTTTTTTTTTTTTTTTTTTTTTATTAAAAATATACAATATTTTTTTACCAGAATATTTTTTTTTTTTTTATACGTAATTTGTGCGCGTTTTTCCTAACTTTACTCTCTTTTTTTTTTATTCTTATTTTTATACTGTAATAACTAAAGTACTGAATAATGTCATATCTCTTACCTATTATTTTTAATTAATATTTATTCCTAATTAATTTGATAATCAATCTCTCTCTCTCTCTCTCTCTCTCTCTCTCTCTCTCTCTCTCTCTCTCTCTCTCTCTCTCTCTCTCTCTCTCTCTCTCTCTCTGAATCGATAGGAAATGTATTTGTCAGTCTATCTATCTATCTATCTATCTATCTATCTATCTATCTATCTATCTATCTATCTATCTATCTATCTATCTATCTGTATCATTAATAATACTATTATTCTTATATTAAAAAGAGTGAGACAGAGAAAGAGAGTAATATATTCTCTCCATGATTTCTACTTGTTATGAAAAATGATAGTAAATATTAATTTTATAACTAAACTTATTTGTTAAACTGAAACTGTAAATGCACAAAACGTACCGCATACATTTACTATATATATTCATATTGACAAATTACATTATTAAAACGTACTATATGTTAGTATATATCACACATGTACATACGTTTATGCATACGCATACGCACAAGTGCAAAAACTGCAAAACTAAGTTTTACCTGCGTAAAGCAACCATTTTTCCCTCGCTCTATTTTTATTTTTTGCTTCTGTTGTATGAAAATTATAACGTACCGTCGACAGTGTTTCTATCTATCTATCTATCTATCTATGTATCTATCTATCTATCTATCTATCTATCTGTATCATTAATAATAATAATAATAGATATAATATACGAGAGAGACAGAGTAATATATTCTCTCCATGATTTCTGCTTTTAAATATTAATTTTATGTAACAATATACGAAACGTATGTGTAAGAATATATAACGCATATGTACATTACACATGTGAATGCGCATACGCACAAGTAAAAAAATTGCAAAGCAAAGCCTTACATTTATAATTTCACCTTTTTTTTCCACGCTGTCTTATAACAAAATTACAATGTGCAGTCTATCTATCTATCTATCTATCTATCCATCCATCCATCTTTATCATTAATAACAGTATATTCTTTCCACCATTTCTGCTTGTTATGAAAATGCCAGTAAATATTAATTTCATCTAACAATATATAAAACATATTTGCTAAACTTAAACTCAAGTGCAAAAAAAAAAATCAAAAACAAACCGCATGCATATTAACATATATTCATATATATATAAAAAATTATAGTTATTAATATATATATATAAAAAAACCTACTACATGTAAGTATGTAACACTTATGAATTAGGCATACGCACAAAATCTGCAAAGCAAAGCCTTACCTGTATAGTTGAACCTGTTTTTTTTCTTCTTTCCCCCACACTTTAACTTCTGTAATTTTAAAAATTACGATGTCCAGTCGACAAGAATTTGTCTTCACCTCTTCTTATTCTACCGCTGGTCAGGTTTAAATCCCGCTCTGTCGCTTTCTCACGAAATATAAATAATTACAACCCCCGCACTTTTCTGCGCATTCATTTTCATTTTTTTTTTTTCTTTTTGAGACTCAATGACAGCAAAATATATATATTGAAAATGGAACCTTTTGTCTGCTAGTACTAAAGGGTCAAACTGAAAACTACTTAATGGAGAAATTTTGAAAAAAAAAAAATTATATAAAAAGAAAAAAAAAAAAAAAAAAATTGATTCTTTTTAAAATGTTTTCTGTTTTATGTACTTAGATAACAGATGAATTATTATTTGGTAAAGAAAGCCAGACAAACAGACAGAGTGAAGAACAGATAATTTATTAACCTCATATAGTAACATTTAAAAAAAAAAAAAAAAAAAAAATAAAATAAAATAAAAAAAAAAAAAAAAATAATAAAAAAACAAAAAAAAAAAACAATTTCTTGACATTAAATTTTGTTGTTAGGACCGGTAAATCAAAATTCTTTGAAACAAATAATCAAACTATTTCCCGTTTCAACTAGTGCTCATGTATAAAAGACTTTGTCATGAATTCTGTATATGTGTGGGTGCATATAAAATACCAGTTTCTGCTGAGGGTATAGCATGAGATATTGTGATTTAACTAAATAAAAGTAATATATATTTTTTGTTTTATTTTTTACTTTCAAATGGTCTCTGAAGTGAAACATTTGAAAATGTCTTTTAAAATTTTTAAAAATATTATTTTAGCTGCTAACATTCAAATTATAAAATTTATTTTTTTTCAAAAACGTTTCTTTGTGTGTGATTCGTTTGCGTGTAAAAAGAAAGAAAGAAAATCATCAGTATTCTTATTTTCTTCAGTTTATTTGAATTGTTCCTTCAATTCATTTTTCTGTTGTATATATCCATGTATTTGTTTGTTGATCATTTGTCCATTTATCTAATTAAATTCATGTATTCTTTTGACTGTATTAACTTTTTTTAACGTCTGTTTGCATTTATTTATTTTTTTGACTATTTTTATTTACAGTGTTATATTTTACTGTAATTGTTGTTGTTATTATTATTAATAATATTATTATTATTGTAATGAAACAAAAGATAATGATCGTAAAAGCTAATAATAGTTATATATATTGAATTTAATTTCATTAATATCTCATTTTTCTTTTCAGATTTGTTTTTTCAATTGACTTTTATTTTCTCATTTTTTCTTTGATTTTATTATTTTTCTCTTTCTCTTTTTAATTTTTAATAAATCCAATTTTTTATTAGGTGTCGGAGTTTTTATGTGACAAAAAACATAGCGTAATTTTGTTTATGACATATATCTGGTTAAAGACAGAGCGAGAGTGAATGCGAGAGAAAAAGTTAGACAGAGAGACAGAATATAAAGAATGCTAAATTACTAACATAATTCTTTTTAAAGAAAACGAGCTATGTGCGAGAGAGAGAGAGAGAGAGACAGACAGAGAGAGAGAGAGAGAGAGAGAGAGAGAGAGAGAGAGAGAGAGAGAGAGAGAGAGAGAGATTATATGAGTTAATAAAATCATAATTTTTAAACAAAAACCAAACGTTTAACTTGCAATAACATTTTTTTCCCAATGCAAATAATCGGCAGTCAGTTTATTTTGCCGCTTTTTAATAACAATTATTATTTGATGACCTTTTCATACTTTTCGGTAAAATGCTATTCTATTGTTTTCAGCAATGCTCGGCAAATCCCAAGGCTGGGTAAAGTAATAAATTGAGAGAAATAATTGTAATGGTAAGTATGACTGCAGGGGACAAGTGGGCGTTTTGAATTAGGTGGTTTAATCCGATTGTCTAGAGAAAGTACTTCACAGACGACGACACCGCTAATTTACGTCTGCAAGGAAAAGATGCAGCTGGCACTATCACGTATGCAAATTAAACAAAGGTTGTTAAGGATATGACGTCATAGCTGGTTATTACGAAGAAGACCGGTTTGGAAATTAGCGGTAAGGACTTCGTTTATTTATTCCTACAAAATTTTTGCTTTCCGTAATCTCGTAGTTAGATTTAATTTCATTCGTTTGGATTATATACGATTATGATGAAAGAATATGAGGAGAGAATAAGATTCAATATTTAAATTATTACAATAACTGAACATTGTAAATTTGGTAAACCCACAGTAAATTTAACGTTTTCACTGCTGCGTTTCGTTTTCGTTAGTGCAGGGAGAAATTGGGAAATCATGCTAGATTTGATAAGGAAGATAACTCAGGATTGTAATGGGTGTTATTCAGTTAGGGGAGGTTACATTTGTATGGAGGATTAACCGGTTATCATTAAGGGATATCACGCAATGTTGTTAGGGGAGATCACTCAGAATTGCTAGGGACGATAACTCACTAAAACAAGCAATTATCGTTTTAAAAAAAAGTCTTTATTTCTTTGTTCTTTATTTCATTTCGAACAATTCGAAATCCATTCCTTCGTTCATATTTCACAAATCACAAAACGTTTTCTTTTGAATAAAAAGATTAAAAAAAAAAAAAAAGAATAGAAGAAGAAAAAAAGCATTGTTGTTGAAAAGAAATTTCTCTCCTTAATTTAATGTCAAACTTACTCAGTAACAAAAAAACTAATACTAGATAAAGTTTCTCTGCGATTTTTTTTCTAGTATCGTTTTGTAGTCTGTGTCAGTAATTAGTATTCACTGTAGTGTTAAGTGTCATGCAATCACTGACAATCACAATAGTCACTATTTCTGCTGTTCTTGTATCAATGATCATGAATGTAAATTCACCATATCCATTGTTTGGTTTTTTTGTTGTTTTTTTTCGAGGGAGGATTTTAATTACGACTTCTGCTTTCACTGTCCTGATCTTTCTTTTCACTTCTCTTCTGGATAGGCGTCTGTAAGAAGAAAAAAATAAAATAATTGCATAAATAAGTGAATAAAACATTTTAAACATTCTTGTACCCACTGAGGCTTCTTGTATGTCTGTCTTTCATGGGCAAAGAGTCAAGAAGCCTTTTGTTAACTCAGTTTAGACTTCAGAGAAAAAAGATTATTGAGTCACCGAAGACAGTTTAAAATAGACAGATATGTAAATATGACGACATAGAGAAAGAGTTTAAAATAGACTGATATGTTAGATAATGAAGACAAAGTGAAAGATTTGAATGATTTGAGCAATTATAAAAAGGTTTTAAAAATAATAACAATGTAAAGAACAATCAACAATAATAATAATAATAATAATAATAATAATAATTTTTTTTTTTTCTATATCAGATTCTGTTATTACAATTGATAATAAACTTTCACGTTTTCTTTTCAGAAATAATTACTTCGCAGTCCCTTTTCCTTCCTTTCTTTCTTTCTTTCTTTCTGTTATTATATACTTTTTAAAGTTGCAGTTTAATAGGCAAGTGATACTGTTTTGTTCCACATCTAATTTCATTTTAATCTTTCTCTGTTTTGTTACATCTTTTTGTCTGTGTGTTTGTGTGTTGGCGGCCATATCATTACCTCACAATTATTTCTTTTGTGGATTTTATTGAAGTAATTTTTTTTTTTTTTTTTTTATAATATGAATTTAATCAATAGAAAAAAATAATTCTCTCCTTTTTCTTTCATTTTCAGTTTATTAAAAGTGTAAATGTTATCTTTGATATTTTTTTTCTTTATAAGATGCAAAGATAAATTAGTAAGTTTGTACAGAGTGCATTTAAGTTCCGTTTGCACTGATGATGATTTTTCATTTATGTATAAACCGCTTTTGGTATAATTATTTACTTTTCTTTAGTTTATTGTTAATGTTGTAGTTGTTGTTGTTATCATCATTATCATCATCATTATTACATTATCGTTATTACTATCATCATCATTATCATCATCGTCATCATTATTATTATTATGATTATGATTATTATTATTATTAATGGAGATGGTATCGAGATTTAAGCTTCTATTCAGACATTCGTGTCGCTAATTTGTTTTCTACACGATCTACGCAAGTACTAAAGAGGACGTGACCCAGTCACTTACTGCACGTGCATTGTTCTGGACAGTACTCAGACAAGAGGTCTTTCGTGCTGGGATCTTGACATTCGTCTCTGGTCACAGACTCGCAGTAGTCGTAGTCCTCGTAGACCCGCGGGTTCTTACACTCCACTGAAAAACAACGACACCGTCACTACAGAACAGTCTGACATCGATTTTAAACAGTACACCACTCCAAACCAATACGTTTTAAAAAAAATGTGTTCTACGTATGTACGTATCAGTGTATGTGTGTACGTATAGGGAGGGAGGAATGGACGGATAGATGGATGGTTCGGATGAATGGACGAGTGGATGGATAGATGGGAGGACGGCTGTAAGGGTGTATGTACGTCTGCACATAGAAAATATTCGGGAACGCACTGACGCAGGAAGACAAAGTTCAATCACGACCTAATAAACTACGTGAAATGCCGTTTGTCTGTTTATCTATTATTCGAAAGCATCAAGACAACCCTATGTTTGTATGTATGATTGAATGTATATATTTTTGATGTATGTTTGATGGTATTTGTACGTGTATAGACATTTTTGAATATATACTATGTGTATGTTTGTATATGTGTGTTTCTGTTTGTTTGTCTATATATATATGTGTGTGTTTTGCATGTGTGTGTATGTGTATGTATGTAGAATAGGTAGACTGATAGTTAGGTAGGTATATACGTACAGTCACAATTGGGACCAAGTCCGTAACTGCAGCTGCAAGTACACGAGACCTCGTTCAGCTGACCCGATCCAACTCCTGCTCGACTGCACGTTTTTCTGCAGTCTGCACAGAATCGAGAGAAAAGACACGTGAGAATGCAGCACATGCATACCTACAAATACACACTCCAGTCAGATCAGAAGTACGTACCCTCGTACGTACACACACACAGACACACACACACACACACACACAAACACATACCGATACATATATATAAAAAAAATACACGCACGAACCAGAAATTCGTATTGTTGAACCTTGTCCTGTCTTATTAAAGTATCGTATGAATTATGCATTGTAAAGAAAAACAAAATAATTCGATCTATTAGTATTAAATATTTAAAACATTTCTAGTTATAAGTCCGTTTGTCTGTCTACCTAATTCTGTCTGTGAACGTTTTTAATCTTTTCCATCAAAAAGACAAGGGCAAAAAACGATTATTTTAAGAGTAAAATACTTTAAACCGCCAAACCTACTTATCGGTACAAATTATTATAACATCAGAGTAAAAAAAAAAAAAAAAAAAAAAAAAAAAAATTAAATGTTAGCGACACGTATGTAAGAACAGTAATGGAACAGGAGCTCTTTTTAACACTTTTAATATTAACAGACGCTTTTAATTCCACATTAGCCGTTTTAAGAAGGTTTAATAATTCGATTGTCTTCCATATAAGTCACAATTCAATATAGCGCTCAAATGGCGGGGGTCAGAATTTCAATGTGTCGAGTGTTGTAAATATTTAATGAGTATTTGCTAGACCAGCTTTCCCGTTCTTACATTTCACACTTCACGTTTTTGTCATCTGAGTTCCCAATATCGTTTCATTACTTTTAATTATAGAGTCAGTCTGAAGGCGAGATGTTAGTGTTCTCTCTCTCTCTCTCTCTCTCTCTCTCTCTCTCTCTCTCTCTCTCTCTCTCTCTCTCTCTCTCTCTCTCTCTCTCTCTCTCTCTCTCTCTCTCTCTCTCTCTCTCTCTCTCTCTCTCTCTCTCTCTCTCTCTCTCTAAGTTTATTTTTTATCTCACCGCAGGATTCAGTATCTTGAATGCATAACACTGAAAAAAAAAAAAAAAAAAAAAAAAAAAAAAAAAATTAAATTCTAACATTAATAAGGATCAGCAATTAATATGGTATCTTTAAAACGCTCTTATTAATTATAAACAATTTGTTTATAACACTGTGTTGATTAGGTACTACTAATAACATTATTATTATTATTATTATTATTATATTATTATTATCATTGTTATAAAGAAGAATGAAACTATCATGATGAAAAAGTAAAAAGAAGATGAAAAAGAATTACTTTAAACAAAAAAGTGAGAAGAAACAATAATAATGAAACAGGATAATGATAAATATAGAAAATATGACTGACATTATACACTTACACGATTACTGTTTTATGTGTAGTTCGTTTTTTCATTATTTTCATTGTTTTAAGCGCATCGCAAAATAGAAGTTCAATCTAATATTCGCTTACACCATTAATAAAACCAAATTGAGGAAAATAATTGTTTTGCTTTTTTGGGGTTTTTTTTTGCGGGGGGGGATTTAATCTTTGCCACAGCTATAAATTTAGAAGAAGAATAATGCATTTTTATTTTTGTTATTTTTATTTTTATTTTTCTAAAAGAAGAAAAAGAAAGAAAGGCTAATCTGCTAGTCACGACGTATTTTTAATTATTCATTACGTATCAGCAAATTTTCTCTTTCTCACAGTACACAGACGATGTAAAATTACTCGACATTAGTTTCTTCTATTTCAGTTTGAGCAATTATTAGAAAGATTTCGAAAACGTGACAAAAAAACATAAAAAACAAAAAAAATCAATGGAAAAATATATATGTATATATATATGGATTATGGATGACATTTTCTGTAAACTTTGAAGCCTTCTAAAACTGAAAAAGAGAACGTGCAAGATGTATACCGCATAGGTTACTCCTACAGAAAGCTTTTCTCGATCCACAGTGTACACATGGATTTCCCGTCATGAAACCAAATTTATCATGTGATCTGAAAATTAAACAAGATTATAGATGGATGGATGGCTAAACAGATAAATAGACAGACAGATAGATAGATAGATAGATAGATAGATAGATAGATAGATAGATAAATGGACAGACAGATAGAGAGTCAGACAAATATATAGAAAAATATGTAGATTTTATAGACAGTGACATAGACAAATTGATAGATAGATAGACAGACAGACAGACGTACAGATATATAAACAAACAGATAGATCGATTATATAGACACACACATAGATAGATAGATAAACAGATAGATAGATAGATTAAACAACAACAGAAACATAAAAAGTGGTCCGGCCTTGAGTAGTTGTATGAATAAATGAGACAGAAAGAGAATTACGTCATGAAGCTGATTAAATTATTTTTATTTTATTGCCAGAGCGTTATTGTGTTAAAACAACTAATTACAATTTTTGTCTGCGAATAATCGGGATCAAGGCTTTTTGTGTGAGCCATAACAGTCGAAACTGACGTAATAATAAAATTATTGTTAAATTACGCTATGCAACACGTTGATGTCACTCACTCAACGACATGACGTCACAGTTTTCATTGTATCAAAGACATTTGACAGCAACAGTACTATTCGATCATTTGTTAGATTATTACAGCACTTCAGTTTCGTTGTGAGTGGGTAATTTTAAAATAGGACTTACGTTCCTTTATACAGGCAGAACAGAACATATGGACGGTTTCGGAAACCACAGTTTGTGAGTTCGCACCCCACTGATTCCTGAGCTGCTGAAACCATCTGAGAATACAGGACAGAAAATATTTTAAAAAACAGTTAAAATTAATTAATTAATTAATTAATTAATTTATTATTATTATTATTATTATTATTATTATTATTATTATTATTATTATTATTATTATTATTATTATTATTATTATTATTATTGTTGTTATTATTATTTTAAATGTATTTATTTATTTTATTTTTTTATTTTTGTTATTTTTTCTGTCTGAAGAGTCAATACAAAAAGGTCAGTTCTCTGCATATAGTTCATGCTACATTTTGTCTAATTCTCATCCTTTCTTAATCAGTGTTAAAAATTCATCAGCACTTTCAGACAGAATCTCAATAAAAGTCAAGAGGGATTTATTCCGCGACACAACAGGAGCAAGATTAATAAATATAATAATAAAAGAATTTAAAAAAAAAATTTAACCAAAAAAAAAAAAATAAAATAAAAATAAAAATAATAATAACAAATAAAAATAAATAAAATAATAAATATAATTTAAAAAAAAAAAAAAAAAATAATAATAATTAAAAAAAAAAAAAAAAATAAGAAAAATGAAAACTTAATTTTTTGTTAAAAAAAAGTTAAAAGTAAAAAATGCTTTAATAAAGATAAAAAAAAAAAAGACTAAAAGATCGTGTTCTCGCCACATAAAAAAGATACTAATTAATAATCTTGCTGCCTTTTCTGAACTTACCCGTTTGAATCGATCGCATTTGTTCAGTGGGAGACAGGCCTGGTATTCGTGAAAGTAGAAACGTGATTGGCTGAACCATTTCCTTACAGATGACGTCACGTTTCCTGTTTGACTCCGGCCGATATTGTGCCGAGAACGCCAATTCTTCTGCCTCAGCAAACTGCAGACTTTCGTCCTTTTTGCCTTGCGCTCCAACGATTTACTCCAAGCCTGCAATTTGAAATATAAAACTTTCCCAGTTATTTCGACATGACACAATGTGGCATTATTTAATTAGGACAGATTGTAGAAGAATTAATTAAGACGAAAAAAGTTTAAAATTTGTGAATCACATACTCGCGCAAAGACATGCAGAAATGTACTACTAAAAGCAATTGTAGTAGTAGTCATAGTAATAATAGTTTTAGCTGTTGTAGTAATAGTAAAATAAATTTTTATAGTAGTTACTCTAGCGGTAAAAGCTGTAGTTGTTACCGTAGCAGTAGCGGTAAAACTAATAACAGTAGTAGAATTAAAGTACAGTAATGGAGGTACATGTAATGATAGCAGCAGTAGTAGAACAGTTATAGTTGCAGTAGATGTTGCAATACTAGTAGTAGTAGTAGTAGTAGCAGTAGTAGTAATAACATTAGTAATAATAGCAGCTGTAACAAGAACAAAATCAAAGTAGCAATAGCAGGGGTAATAATAATGATATCATAGTTGTAGATGATGTAGTAGTAGTAGTAGTAGTAATAGTAGTAGCAGCAGTAGTAGTAACAGTACTATCAAAGTAGTAATATCAGTGGCAAGTAAATGTTTATGGTTTTATTGAACAGAGAACAGATAATAATATATTTTGCTTAATACACGAATCTTATTGATGGATGCAAACAGGAGCCAGGGTAAAACCGTTTTGCTTTGTCTTCAGATTGAAATTTTCATTTATAAAAGTAACGTTTACTCAAATTTCAACAGACGCTTTTGACAAGTTGATTAAAAATATATATATTATTTCTTATTTTACGTAAATCGATATTAGTCGCGTTTTCTGTCCGTTATTCGTAGGAGAGTATGTTGGAATTCAAAATACGTTTTACAGTGCAAATATATCGTGTTATTAATATAAAAAGAAAAGAGAAAAGAAAATGCCAGTTTTATTAAGATTACTAATTAAATTCTTTGTTATTGTCTGATCTTAAGGGATCTTGTTTAGATTCAATTAATTTTTTAAATAGAAAAAAAAAAGTAATAATTTTAGAACAGATGGATAAAGAGACAGACAGACAGACAATTTATGAAGATTTCAGTTACGTTGTTAAGTTAAAAAAAAAAATAATAATAAATAATAAGAAGTAATTTGATGTTAATGTACTGAAAATGATATTTTCTATAAATAGGTTCAAAAAATATTTCATTATATGTGAAAAATACTGATAATAACAACAATTAAGATCAAAAACAACAACCGCGCAAAAAATAACAGAGGAATACAGAAATCAAAATTATGAATTTTTATATGAAAGTAAAACGTAATTTTCATTTTGTAACATGATAAACTGAAAAAGGTGAGGCAGATATTTTCAGAAATAGATTTCACTATACACTAATCAAGTTACGAATATTTCTGCAAGTGCACAAATGTGACTTCTCGTATGTCTGTTATCTGTTTGTCTGTTATCTGTTTGTCTGTTCTCTGTATGCTAGGTTAATGCACATGTGCAGGTATGCGTACATTTCTGCATTCGTATTTTGTACATTACTTCGTTTGAATTATTATGTATACAAGCTAGTATTCATTTATTTCATAAATATACTTTTATGTATGCCACAAATGTCTTTATTAATTAATGTTAGATACCTTAAACACACGCACGCACGCACGCACGCACATATATATTTGTGTGTTATGTTTTCTTTTGTTCATGTTTATATAATACAGAATAGCTTCTATTAGCCCACCTTTTAACAACTTTCGTGTCTCAGTTATTTATATGTGGTTTTTTGCTTTTTGATTTTCTGATGGCGTATGTGATGACGTATGAATGACGTCACAAAGGAAGGGTAAATGGCATCCTCACTGACTTTATCTTTAGAAAAAGGATACAGATACAACAATCCCTGGAACTGAATAAAATACATTTAAGTTATATACGTATATACTTACTAGCTCATTCATGTTGGATATGTTTAGTCTTGTTGCTATAGAGCGTCTCAAAGAATTGTGAATTTCGAGAATTTCATTTCTTTGATTATTCGAGAGTGACAGACACGTAGAAACAAATAATGCTGAAAAATAAAATAAACAGTAAACACGGAAATTATTCTTTGATCAAAAGACAAAGAAAGAAGAAGAAAAAAAAAAGCTAAAAAGAAAAAAGGATATGAAGAAAAAAAGGAAAAAAATTAATAATAATAATAATAATAATAATAATAATAATAATAATAATAATAATAATGATGATGATGATGATGATGATGATGATAATAATAATAATAAAAAGAACAAAACAAAGAGAAACATTAAAATTTCAAAAAAAAAAACAAAAAAAAAAAAAACAAATATATTTTTTTTTAATATTTCACAAACTGTAAATTATATATACAATCTTCTACATTTTTGCATATCTAATATGACACTCATGACCAACCGTACTATTCTGTAACAAAATATACCTAGTCATCGCGACTATTAAAAAGTATAATAACGATGCTAATAAGCGAACATGATTGATAGCTGTAAGATTATACACAGTGAAAAAGAAAAACACCAATAAAAAGAAAGGTAATGATTAATGGCATTAAAAATGACACTAATGGACTACCATACATCATTGTCCTGAAATTAAATAAACAATTCTCTGTAAAACACAATGATATCATTAGTTATAGAATGAGAAACTTTTGTTTTTCTTCTTCTTCTTTTTTTTTTTTGATACTGACGGTATATGAATAAAAGATAAAATTAAAAAGCAAAAGCATTAAAAATATATATATTTGTGAAAAAATGATACAGACTCTTACTGTACTTTTAAGAACAATAATGTAGAAAACAGCTTAAAATACCACAATAAATATTTTATTTTAGTTATTTTATTCCTACCCAGACATCAGGAGCTTATCATCTCTCTCTCTCTCTCTCTCTCTCTCTCTCTCTCTCTCTCTCTCTCTCTCTCTCTCTCTCTCTCTCTCTCTCTCTCTCTCTCTCTCTCTCTCTCTCTCTCTCTCTCTCTCTCTCATTTTATTTTTCTCTATCTGCCTATTTTTCATTCTATCTATCTGTATGTTTCTCCGTCTATCTATATTTCACTTTCTTTCTGTTTATCTCTATCTTTCGACAGTCAGAAAGACAGAAAGATAAACAGACGGACAGACAGATAGATAATCAAATAAAACATAACAAGCATAATAAGCAATTAAATGTGCTTATATATATATATATATTTTTTTTATATCGTTTTATGTTTTAAAGATTTACAAAACTAAGAATCGGGTGTAGAAATAAGGAAGAACATTCAAATTTTTATTTTATTTTCATTTTCCTTGTTTGTTTTTGTTATATGTTTTGTTTATGTCTTAAATTTATTTATTTATTTATTATTTATTATTATTATTATTATTATTTATTATTATTATTATTATTATTATTATTATTATTATTATTATTGTTGTTGTTTTTTGTTGTTGTTACTCTTCTTCGCTTATGTTTTGAAAAAAATCATATTCTTTTCTGTCTGAATGTTCAACTTTCAGGCTCTAATCTGCTAAGCTGTAGGCCACAGGATCAATTCTGAGCGGGGAATGGACTGACCCATCACAACTAATGTTTCTGTTTATGGGAGTGACATATAAACCCTCCTTCCTTTCTTTTTATTGGTAAGAGTAACCCACCTCATATTTTTCCTTCTCGTGCAATCATTCCAAAAATTAAAACGTTGATATTTAGCAAACGTTAATACTAAAATGTCTGTAGAGGTAAAAACACTCAATTTTGATAATACCAGAAAGTGGTCAAAAGGAGACGGTGACTATATACTTACCTCCAAAAAGAAAAGTTGATGACGTCACAAACACTATGGAAACCATCTCATTAATGTTTCACTTTTTTTGTTTTCAGTTCAGATTTTTTTTTAATAACAGCAGACCATTAAAATGCAAAACAGAAAACCGAAATTTGATTTTGAATCCCCGTAATGTTGTAGTTGTTCCATCATAATTATCCAAATACTTACCTGTAATCATAAATTGTGTTTTTATATTAACGAGGACGGGTAACAGATATCACCTTTATTGACATCAAGGTCACAAATGACGTCACGACCGCCCACACAATAAAACAATCGCACTGTTCCTTGCCATCGTCATGACTTTTAATTAAGCAATTATATATCTCCTTTGTATTTTTGCTGCCAGGTATTTAGTTTCGCCTTTGAAGTCAATAATAGAATCTCGCCATGTTCGTTAGGATGAAAAACGGTCAAATTAAGTATGGATTGAGACTATTTCCGAGCGTTTCGTGATGGTTTCGTAATCGATGTTTTTTGACATTTAGACATCGTCTGCAGCTGTAGAACAGATAGCCTTGACAAGGTCCCCCAAAAAACTCTCAAAGGTTCTGTGCTTGAGAAAGAAAAAGACGAAAAAGAAGAAGAAGAAGAAGAACAAGAAGAAATATGGTCATGAAACGTTTCCACTTAAATACCCAGTGTCTATACCGGAAGTGTCGAGGAAGACCTAAAATTAACGATTCGAAATTTATTGGTGTTATCCGCCAAATCTGTCCGCCCTTTTTTATCTTGTGAGTATGCATCCTGAACGATGACGTCCGTGTAAATACACTGTTGTCCCTATATTAAGTATCTCTGTTTCTGAATGTATCATATACAGATGTACGTAACTGTATATATAAAACTTTTAAAAAAGAAATTGAGGGGCGCAGAGAATGGCACGCACACACACACACATACATATATAGATATATCACAGACACACACATACACACACACAGAGAGAGAGAGAGAGAGAGAGAGAGAGAGAGAGAGAGAGAGAGAGAGAGAGAGAGAGAGAGAGAGAGAGAGAGAGAGAGAGAGAGAGAGAGAGAGACTAGGTTGTTCATATTAAATAACAGCTATATAAATAGAATACAGAGAGTGTCAACAAGAATAACAAACCATTTTTCTCTTTGCGTTATTTATTAGCTTATTCAAAACAAACATGGCGGCTGGTACGTGCATTTGATTGGACAATGAACTGGGTCACGTCCTCTTTAGTACTGCGAAGATCATGTACAAAAGCGAATTAACAACAAGGATGTCCGTATAGCAGCTTAAATCTGGATACCACCTCCATTAATAATAATATCATAAACATAATGATATCATAAACACAATAATCATAATAATAGTAATAACGATAACGTAATGATGCTGATGAAGATAAAAATAACAATAACAATAACAATAACAATAAACTAAAGAAAAGTAAATAATTATACCAAAAGCGGCTTATACATAAATGAAAAATTTGCAGCAGAGCAAACTGAACTTAAATGCACTCTGTACAAGCTTACTAATTTATCTTTGCGTTTTACAAAGAAACAAAATATCAAAGATAACGTTTACACTTTTAATAAACTGAGAATGAAAGAAAAACGAGATAAACAATTTTTTTCTATTGATTAAATTCTTATTATTAAAAAAAATAAATAAAAATTAGTTCAATAAAATCCACAAAAGAAATAATTGTGAGGTAATGATATGGCCGCCAACGCACACACACACACAGACAAAAAGATGTAACAAAACAGAGATTGATTAAAATGAAATTAGATGTGGAACAAAACAGTATCACTTGCTATTAAACTGCAACTTAAAAAAAAAAAAAAAAAAAAAAAAAAAAAACAAATGAAAAGAAAGAAATACGATTGAGAAGTCATTATTTCTGAAAAGAAATCGTGAAAGGTTATTATCGATTCTAATAATAGAATCTGATATAGAAAATTAAAATATATTATTATTTTTTTCATTATTGTTGTTACTACAGCTGTTTTTGTTATTATTGTTGTTGTTGTTTTTTTTTATTATTATTATTATTATTATTATTATTATTATTATTATTATTATTATTATTATTTATATTATTATTATTTTAAATATCGTTATTTCAACTAAAATACATATGAAATCTGTTTCGTTTTTTCAGGATAGCGTTGTGGTGTTATTGTAAAAAAAAAAGTGGAAGAGAAAAAAAAGATAAAATATTAATAAAAATAAGAGATAAACCCATAAAAAACAGAGAAGTACAGAAGACTTGTCAAAAAACAAGAGGCGTTATTATTTTATTTTAATTATTATTATTATTATTTGTTGATAATGATAAGAATGAAAACAAAAATTCTGATTTAAAGTGTTTTCGTCTTTTTCTTCTTCTTCTTTTTCTTCTTCTCAATTTCTTGTTGTTGTTGTTGTTGTTGTTGTTGTTGTTCTTGTTGTTCTTGTTCTTCTTCTTCTTCTAATCTTTCTCCGCTTTCCATTTCTTATTTTCCTTCTTCTTTTCTTTATCTGCTTATTTGTTTTCAAGAAGATATTTATTAAAAAAAAAAAAAATAATAATAATAATAATAATTATAATAATAATAATAAATAATAATAAAAAAAAAAAAAATTAATTAATCAATTAATAAATAAAAAAAAAAAAAAAAAAAAAAAAAAAAAAAATTACACGTTATCTCATTTGTCAGTGAAAACAGCGCCTCGGGTCACGATTCAATCACATTGCGTTAATTACCCTCGAGTCAGCTTCACGAATCCAATAATGTCACACTTGATCACCCACCCACTACACGAACAGCGTCGTGACTGTTCCAGACATCCATTTGTTATTTCAACTTGCATTTCGCTTAAAGACATCGTTAGATCACACTGATTAATTTTCTATCACAGCAGGACCAAACATTTGATTAATTCCGACATCCTATCGTTTAGAACTGAACCCAGTGGAATTTTTAAACCATCAGCATCGAGGGGTCTTTCAAAACGCATGCGCACTCAAAGCTCGCTAAATAAAGGTCTGCGGAAATCTTCCCATTTGAGGATCGAACCGAGGTTGACAGGGCGTCAGTCATCGCTGCAGTTTTTGCTTTGAGACGTCGTGTCAGTTAATGACGTCGTTAATCATCTGACTAAGTAATAAATGAAATCGTGACGATCTCTCAGAATTACTCGTTAAAAACAAGATGCTGAATTTTAATAAATACGTTCCTTCGTGTCCTACAGGGCCAGTGCAAAAAATTCATTTGATCATCATCTTTTATAAAAAGACACACACACATACACACACACACATACACACACGCACACACACATACACACATACACACACAGAGAGAGACACATAAATGCACAAACATTTATTATATAGAAAGAGAGGTAGACAGGTAGATGATAACTATGCATATACGTGTGCATGCGTATGTGCGTGTATGAGAGGTAGGTACGCGAATAGATAAGGCCATCTGGCTTAAAATATATATATATATATATATATATATATATATATAATAATAATAATAATAATAATAATAATAATAATAATAACAATATATACTTGTAGCTGCTTTTTTTATGTTATTTTTTTTTAAAGCTATCTATCTATCTATCTATCTATCTATATATATATATATAGTTAGCATATCATTTGTAAGATCAATATCTTTATTAATATATAATGGGCTATCAACATCAAAGAATGTCTGTTCGTACTTATATACGTAAATACTTTAGATGTCGCGTCAGTGTGTACCTTAAAGTAAATTATTTTGTATTCAGTTACAAGATAATATAGAGTGTAACAGACGACAAAGACGAAAGCCTTAGATAAATTTTCTTTTGTAATTAATGTCGAAAAAGACGTTAAATTAAAAAATGATTGAAACTGCACTTCAAGAGAATTTGGGGATTTTTTTTGGTCGAGGCGAATCAAAAGATTTAATGCTTTTGAACGACGGCTAAGTTGTTCATCTGCTTGTTATTGTTATTGTGTTATTATGTTATTATTATTATTATTATTATTATTATTATTATTATTATTATTATTATTATTATTATTACTTGATAATATAATTTGATTTTAAAATATTTTCACATATTTCGTTGTTGTTTGTTTTTATTTATGGTTTATCTGTTCATTTAATGTCATTCATTCTATTTTATTTGTACTTAAACGCACACACACGCGCACATACACACGCACACGACAACGGCTTTCCTCTCTAATAACTATTATCATTATTTAATATACGTTAATTATAATATATATATATATATATAACACTTTATAGAACATAAATATGCAATGATAATCATTAAAACAAAACTGCAATAATTACTTCAGTGTTTGGCAGAAAACAAAACAATAGACAGTTTGCATTAAGGAAAGATGTTTCAGGTAAACTGCTTTTTCATCTGTGAAGCAAACACGAAGATAAACATGAGCTCAATGCGTTATTATTTATCTCTGTTTCCTCTGTTCCATTTTGTCACCTTGTCTGTTGTCCAGTAATAGGAAACATCAGGTTAAATCAGAAATACGTCCTCTTTTTCCCAGCACTTCATTCATCAAGAGATCTCCTTAAACATAGCACTTTGTGTTTGTAGTTCTGTTTGTCTCTCTGCTTATCCGTATTTCTGTTTTATTAGTTATTCTCTCTCTCTCTCTCTCTCTCTCTCTCTCTCTCTCTCTCTCTCTCTCTCTCTCTCTCTCTCTCTCTCTCTCTCTCTCTCTCTCTCTCTCTCTCTCTCTCTCTCTCTCTCTCTCTCTCTCTCTCTCTCTCTCTCTCTCTCTCTCTCTCTCTCTCTCTCTCTCTCTTATATGATCAAATGTATCTCATTGCATTATCTCCCGTTCTAGCTATGACTCTTGGATTTTTTTTTTATTAAAACACAAAATCTAATTGAATACACAAATATATATAAAATTCTTCAAAGACTACATATTTATATCTTTAAAATGAAGAAAAAACATCCCCATTAGATAAAATATAATACTCTAGTCGTTTGTTTATGTTTTTTTTGTTTATGTTTTTTATTTATTTTGCACTTCTTGGTGACTTTAGATATTTGTGTTAGAAATAAGAGAGAAACATTAGTGTACATGTCCTACAAATCTGTTACAATTTTGTTAAAGTTTGAAACAAAGAAAAACGAAAAAAAAAAAAAAAAAAATGAAATTATTCTCATGAGAAAAATTAACGCT
>CM022667.1:10417537-10430037 GCA_012295275.1 Chrysomallon squamiferum | reverse complement strand
TTCTGCTCGACGCATTTTATTATTTATTATTAATACGTTAGACATTTTCTTGTATTGTTATAATAACCAAAGGGAGAAAACCCTCCATCCCTTTATAGGATTATTCTTACAAATGAGCACCAAAGCATATTTCTTTTGTTTTTGTTTTTTTGTTGTATATGCAAATTAACATTCATCGGTGATTAGACCCGTTTATTTTTCTTTAAAATGATTAAACAGTACGTATTAACTGAGAAAAATAAAATAAAACCAAACATTTCAGTTCATTGTAATTTTATTTCATTCGTATACAATGAAATTTAAAATAATAATAATAATAATAATAATAATAATAATAATAATAATAATAATAAAAAGGAATGCGATTATACACGGGCCAGATTTAGGCAAAAGCTAAACAAACTCCACGTTATGACGGCCACACAGAATGAAAAAGTCTTTCAAAAGATCACTTCTTTTATTATACACCTTTAAATGCCCCGTTAACACTTTCAAAAAGAGGTTCAGACTTTTCTGCAAAGCTAAGGTTCTGAAAGAAGTGTCTTGTTGAATAACGTCTGCACAGATTCGTAAAATTCCTTTGTTGCAATGTCCTACTTTCACTTGCGACAATCGTTAAAAACTGGGTCAACGTTTTCGCTTTGTGGTTTTGGTCTCGCTTGCCTAAATCTGGCCCAAGTCATCCGTGATAATATTTTATATATCAGTATAATTATGAAACTGAAGTTCAGAAAAAAAAAAAAAAAAAAAAATTATTTATGTTTTAACTGTCACTGTTTTAAAATGGAGTGGATTAATGCACTCTTTGTCGCGATGGCTACGTTTCTGAAAAAATCTAGTTCAGCCATACTGAGTTTCTAGTGGCGTCTTCGAAACGTTAGAGTTATGTCCCCTCGGACGATCTTGAGTAAGGTTCTGAAATGAAAGCATAGCAATCATTATCATTATCATCAGTTTCATTTTTATTATTATTATTATTATTATTATTATTATTAGTGATAGCAGCAGCAGCATTAGTAGTAGTAGATAATTGTGTTTTTATTGCGTTGTCGTGGTTATTGTTGTTGTTTTTATTTGTTTATTTATTGTTTATTTTTGTTTTAGTGCAGAATACATAAATAAACAAAGAAAGGCGAACCATTAGCTAAATAAATAAATAAATAAATAAATAAATAATAAAATACTAATTTGATTCAGTTTAAAAAGTCGTCAATGTTTGCTTATACGGCAAAAATTGCTTAAAGATCCCCAATCAATTCAGATGTCGCACTCGCTCCAGATTGTCGGCGTTTTGTTATTGATTTGCATGGCAACTTGTGCATAATGTTTATTTTTCCAATACCGATATCAAAGTGGGTTTTTGTTTCCTGATTATCAAGTGTACATATCAAACTGCGAGTACGTGTGTTCGAACTTACTTAAGTACAAAATCGATGAAGCCAAGAAAAGAGCGAGAACTGGAAGTTTCAGTTAAACCCAGATTTTTAGAACAACGATTCTTCATCTGATGTATTTATGGTTCAAAGTGTATCTACAAGCGTACGATCACGTTGATATAATTTGTTATTTATATTTTCAGATATATGTACCTTTATCTGTGTGTCTTTTTATATGTATGTTTTATGTACGTAAATAGTAATGAATGTATGTAGATAGGTAGATAGGTACATATAACAACTAGCTTAACCACTAGGCTACAAGTTAAATATTGTTATTTACATTATATACTAAGGTCCATTGCTAAATATTACTTCTTTACATTACATACTCTGATTTAAAGTTAAATATTAATTTTTACATCATATACTCACGACAAATACATTGTTCTGGGCAGTACTGAGCAAGATCAAAATCTGTTTCGTTGCAGTCTTCTTGTGACACGCTGCTGCAGTAGTCGTAGTCGTCGAACAGTTTCGGGTTCTTGCATTCCACTGAAAACAAAGTTTAGTGATACGAAAGTTTATAACTTACTTAGAAACTTAATATTAAAATGTAATAATAAAGACGTATAGTATATCCTAAATATTAGTTTTTATCGTAACACCAATCTTTATTGATAATAAAGTATAGTGACGTAAAAGAAATCCACGCTTTCAGCTTTTTAAATACTCATGAAACATGTATTTTGCACTCTTGCAAGTGATTGCATTACTTGGTTTCAAATCCCAACCTTTGCTAATAATAAAATATAAAAACGACATGCGTACTCATGAAAGATTTTACATTCTTCCTGGTGATTATATTATTGTTTGCAGAGACCAATTTTTTTATGACAATGAAGTATTTCAGTGACATAACAAACCTGCTTGAACATTCATGACGTCAAGCTTTAGTCACAGATCGGTATGAGTTAAAATCAAAATCTAAAACATTCTGCAGTTAAAATTTGTTATTTTATAATAGACTGGTCATTCGTGGATATCACGACGCGGAAAAAGACATCATGTTAATTACTCACAGTCACAGTTGGGTCCCAGTCCAGTTTGGCACGTGCAAACGCACGTGGTCGAGTTGAGTGTGCCGCTTCCGACTCCCTCCCGATGACAAGATTTTCTACAGTCTAGAACAAGTAAAGAGCCACAAAGATGTTTTTTTAGGTATTTTTTTTTAAATATTTATTTATTATTATTACTATTTGGTGAGTTTTTTCGAAACAGAAACAATACAAATACGTTCGAGTTTTAATTTGTTTTACCAGATACCAATTTATTTATTTTATTTTATTTTATTTATAATTTTGTATTACAAGTCGATCTATGATTACTAAAAAAAGATTGAACACATATCTTATTTAGACCAGTCCGGTTCTCATTCCTTCATATGTACTGAGTACATTCTGCTATCATTTCCATAACCTTTGCACACGATCCCTTAACCCACTCAGAGATTTTGTCTTTCGTGAAAGACTTAAGTATTAAAATACCAATCTACTTACCACAAGTCGACTCTTCGTTGTTACAAGAAACTAAAACAAATATAAATTAATAAACAACTTAATGTATCAGTGCTGTTAAAATGATTAGCCGTCATAAGAATTAAAATATTTCAGTTGTTTGTTTTGCTTTGTTTTGTAGTTTTGTTGTTTCTTTTAAATTTATTTTTCCCTTTCTTTTGAGTTATTACGTTTGATGATCTCTCTCTCTCTCTCTCTCTCTCTCTCTCTCTCTCTCTCTCTCTCTCTCTCTCTCTCTCTCTCTCTCTCTCTCTCTCTCTCTCTCTCTCTCTCTCTCTCTCTTACTCATCTCCCTCTCTTTTTCAGACTTGTAAAAATATATTTATTTGAATTAAATTAATGTATGATCAGAATTATCAGGAATGTACATATTTTAATTTTCAGAAATATATAAATTTAGTTTACCAGTAATGTATCTAAATTGCCAGAAACACATATATTTATTTGATCGATAATATAAATATTTGAATCATTAGAAATGTATGTATGTCATTTATCAGAGATATTTGTATTTAATTTTTTCAGAATGTATCAACCATCAGAAAGGTATCTATTTGAATTATCAGAAATGTACGTAGTTGAATCATAAGAACTGTAAGTATTTGATTTACCAGAAATATACGTATTTAAATCATCAGAAATGTACGTATCTGAATTATTAGAAATATTCGTATTCAAGTCATCAAATATTTATATATTTGAATTATCACAAATATACTCATGTTAATCATCTAAAAGGTACGTATTTGAATCATCAGAAAACGTACGTATTTGAATCATCAGAAAACGTACGTATTTGAATCATCAGAAAACGTACGTATTTGAATTACGTATTCGACTGACTCACCGCAAAGATCGTTGTCACAGAAAGCTAACGTGTCGCCACAGTGAGTGCAGCTTGGCCCGGATTTGAAATTGAACGAAAGGTCGGATCTAGAGGTGGTACGTAAAAAATACTGCAGTAATCAACTTACATCATTTACAAACACAGATTCATAAAATGTGTCTATCTGCACTTTTTTTTTCTTCAGTTACACAGAGATCAAATAGATGCAAAATGAGTGAATCGAAATCTGCAAGATGTGTGAAAGATATTTACATTGGTTGAATATGGTATCATATTATATATAATTAAATAATTATGTATTATATAAAGAGTGGTAAAATATTGTACATAATTATAAAAGCTTGCAAAATTTGAATATAGTATAATTATTATTTAAAGTTGAGAAAAGATAATATTTATTTAATACATTTCTAGACTCTGGTTTGATTAAGGTCTCATAAACAGAGCTAAACATTGTACAGCTGTTCTTGTCGATTAGCAGGAAGGGGTTTTGTTTACATACCTTCCCACTGAAGGGAAAATACTCATCACTTGCGATGCTTTGGTGTCTGTATGTATATGTATGCATGTGTTTATGTGCATCAGTGTGTGAGTGTGGGTAAACATGTGAAAAACACGTAGATATATATATTCAACCAATAACGTAAATAAGCGTACCCGCCTTCATACAAACATAGTAACATGTGATATACGTCACTGAGTCGCCCACATCTCTTCAAAGAACAGCCAACGTGTGTTTGATCCGCGTTTACCATCTGAAACACGCAAAGAGTTTTGTACGTCACTATTTTATTACAATATTTACAACGATACAGTAAAACGTAGTATCAACAACAAAGTCTCCAACTAAACACATTTTTTTTTTTTTTTACAATTTGACAGAGAGCTAGAGATTGAATCCTTTCATCTGTAGATGATTAATGGTTGAAGAAAAATATATTTATCGAATTTGTAAAAGTAAATTACATGGATGACTAAATTACATGAATGACTGATTTTTTAAAATTCGTTCAGTGCTAGGTATATCATCATTATATAATACGACATATTATTTTTACAAGCAGGTCAGCGTACATATTGATCAAACACCCAAATAAAATAAAGTTAAAGAAGAGAAAACAGGGGGTGGGGAATGAGAGAGAGAGAGAGAAAAAAAAAAGATCGACAGAGGAAGAATGAGAGATCGTGTCCAAAATCTAGAGGAGATAAATCAATAGAAACTGTTGTAAATCAGTTTAATAATAAAATCCGATTCTTTCTTCACACTTTGTTACAGAGCTTAACCAAGTACAAGGATCTGATATTATCATTTAAATAATCTGACCGCAGATGTTCTGCGTTACAAAGGTAGATCTAGGTTTTACTAGGGCCGCATTAACCTACAAGTTAATATATCTGTGTATTGTAGTAGTCCGTCAACAGATCTCTCTCTCTCTCTCTCTCTCTCTCTCTCTCTCTCTCTCTCTCTCTCTCTCTCTCTCTCTCTCTCTCTCTCTCTCTCTCTCTCTCTCTCTCTCTCTCTCCTGTATGTCCTTCTCTCTTTTATACTCTGCTTAATCTAGTCTCAAACTGTCATTCGACGTCATACCTTTAAACATTACATGTATATGCTTGATATAGAGACAAAAATGACAGACAGACAGACAGACAGACAGATATTTAAATTGTTGGAAGGGTTAGATGAGTGGGTTGATGGATGGATGGATGAGATAATGGACGAGTACCGGAAAAAATATCGAATGAGAAGTAAGATAACGAACCCGTCTGAAGCGGGCACATATTTCCCAAGGGGAGCAACCCTGAAATTCCGGCAGGTAGTAGCGACTTTCTTCAAACCACGTGGACAGTGTGGACGGGATGCCGTGCAGGTTGGTTCTGCCGTGACTCCCGTTTTGTGAATCAAACATGTTCCTTCGTCGACTGCACGTGTTTAACTGACGTGCGTTCTGGCGAAGTCTGTTACTCCAGTTCTGAAAGTGAATCAGAAAAATAAAGAATTTGTTTAATAAAACAAACAAGTTTGTTTAAAACAAGGTAAGGTAGTGTGATTATATGTGTAATACATACAGATATATATATATATATCTATGTCAATGGATGTATTTTCACTTTGGTAGCGCAACACATACCACAGGATTTTCGTAACAGTTGTGGGGTAATGGATGGAAAAAGGGTAGCATGTTTACGATCTAATTTAAATACAACTGCTGATAAACGATAGATGGGTCTCGCTTCTCGTAAATCGGAAAGAAATGCATACAAAATTATCGATGCTATTCTTTGCTAATTATAAACTATAAAATTATAATTTAAAAATATAATAATAATACATTAATAATAATAACAATAATAATAACAATAATAATATAGTAGTAGCAGTAGATGCAGCAGTAGCATGAATAGAATTAGTAGTAATAGTAGTAGAAATAGTAGTAGTAGTAGTAGTAGTAGTACTGAGTGGAGTAGTAATAATAGCAGTCTGTTATCGTCCTTATAGTTATCATACATTTAAATCTTTATCGCCTCATGATTACCGCCCCTTTTCAGAACTCTCCGCCCCCGAAGATATTGAACCACTAAACCTGGGTTAAATGTCATTAAAACTGACAGTGTTAACAGCCGGCCTACACTATCTAAAAGTCATCCGAAAAGAAAGTCTATTGTTATTCCAAATCGGACCAACCGGTTCTAAAATACTTCAATATCTAATTTTTATCTAATTACTTCTAAACGCAACGCGAACTTGTTACCCTTCCGGAAACGGTCGGCCATATCTGTTAATTGGGAATAATCAAGTTAGCACATTTGAGAGATTTTCTAAGTAAGTGAGTGACGTCAGCAGTGCTAGACACTGACACACGTCACCACTTGTGATTAGTTTTCACACCCAGAGTCTGTGATGATCGGTAGACAGTTCTGGCGGTCGCTCATTAATCAAACGTTTGTAGGAGGAACGCTGAGACCATCGGTGACCGTCGAGGTCTCGGATCGAATCTTCGTGGTGCGATAAGTGAGCAAAACATATAGCTCAGTCAAAAAAAAAACCACATGAAGAGCGGGGGATCGAAGGATCAATTCTGCCTAGCGCTGAGGTTGCTGTGGGTGCAGTGGGTGCTGGTTGGTTGCAGTGGTTAGAGCATTTGTATGAAAAGCTAGCGAGGTTCCTGGATCGATCCTGTTAGGTGCCCACATAGATTTATATTCCGTCTTATTTAGTGCTTTGTGCTTGACAGTTTTCCTTACTTGCCACACTTTTCAAGCATAAACTTTTACCTATTTACTAACTTACTCATGTCCATGTTTACATACCTGCCAACTTGTTCATGACCATGTTTACATACTTACCAGCTTCTTCATGACCATGAAACATACTTACCAGCGTGTTCATGACCATATTTACATACTTATCTGCTTGTTCATGACCATTTTTACAAAATGTTCAACGTATTTATGTATTTACCAACTTGTTCATGACTTAGTTTACATAGTTTATCATCAGTGTTCTCACCCGCCAAATTATATATTTATAAAATTCTTCATAACAATCTGTACACATTTATCAACCTGTTTGCGATAAAGATTACATACGTTACTAACTTAATCATGATAAAGATCGCATAACACAACATTTTCGTGATAAAGATTATATGTTTACCAACTTCATGATAACAAAGTTTACACATTTACCGACTTGATGATAACAAAGTGTACACATTTACCAACTTGATTACAACACAGTTTACACATTTACCAACTTGATGATAACGAAGTTTACACTTTTACCAACTTGGTTATAACAAAGTTTATACACTTACCAACTTGATTACAACAAAGTTTACACATTTACCAACTTGATTATAACAAAGTTTATACATTTACCAACTTGATTATAACAAAGTTCACACATTTACCAACTTCATTACAACAGTTTACACAATTACCAACTTGATGGTATCAAAGTATACATACTTACTAACTTGATGATAACAAAGCTTACATACTTACAAACTTGTTAATGATAAAAGTTTACACATTTACCAACTTAATTATAAGAGAGTTTAACGTATAAGCTTGCTGATAAGAAAGTTTACACATTTACCAACTTGATAATAAGAAAGTTTCCACTTACCAACTTGTTCATGTTTGACACGTTGTATCGTTGAGCAATCATTCGTCTGTAAGTGTTGTGTTGAGAAACTATTTCCTCAATCTGACTTGAGTTTAAACCACAAACCACAATCACATACACTGTAATAATAATAATCATAATAATAATAATAATAATAATAATAATAATAATAATAATAATAGTAGTTGTTGTTGTTGTCATAGTAGTAATAATAGTAATACAGCTATAACACAACAACAACAACAACAACAACAACAACAATAATAATAATAATAATAATAATAATAGTGATAATGATAATGGCGGAGATGGTGTGGAAAAAAATCGAAATCAATATTGCTTTAATCCTTTTTAATGAACAAAATATTTCATCAAAAGAATAACAGTTTGTAGTCGTAGAAGTAGTTGCTATAGTAATTCCAGCAGTAATAATTGCAGCAGTAGTAGTAGTAGTAGTAGTAGAAGTATTAACACATAGTAACAGTAGTAGGAGTAGTAGTAGTAGTAGTAGCAGTAGTAATGATAGTGGCAGTAGCCGCAATCGTACAAATAGTTATAGCATTCGTAGGAGTAATAGCAATTTAGAAGTAGTAATAACAGTAGTACAAATAATTGCAGTTGTAGTATTAGTAGTAGAAATATTGTTATTATTAGTAATACAGTAGTAGTAGTAGTAGTAGTAGTAGTAGTAGTAGTAGTAGTTTAGTAATAGTAGTACAGTGGTTGTAATAGTAGTAGCAAAAGAAATACAACTATTACGTTATGAAAATGCACACACACACTCACGAACAGACACCTTCACACACACAAACATACACATTCACAGACACACATACACACACATTTACGCACAAAAAGCTGAACGGAACATTTTTTCCGCATCTGTATCCCTCTTATCCGCAATGCCTGATCTACCCAACAAACATTGTATCCAAATCTGACGTTTTAACTACAAGCACGCCTTATTTCTAAAATAGTGTGGTTTACTCGAAATATCATAATCTGGTCTTTTAGCAGACTATTTTAATTCACATCAAACACTCTCGGCTTTACCAACGACTTTTGCACGCGATTGGTAACAGTTTTTGAAATTTAACCAAACTCGGCTAAGCAACATTTAAAAATGTTTTACCATCAGTAGCAGAAATGACAGACATTAACAGAAGATCACCATTCATAGTACTGAGTTTATCCAAATCTGTTTTATTTATTTATTACTGCTGATGCTAATGCTACTACTACTACTACTACTACTACTACTACTACTACTACTACTACTACTACTACTACTACTACTACTACTATTGCTGTTATTGTGTTATTGTTGCTATTATTATTATTATTACTGCTATTGTTGTTATTGTTGTTGTTGTTGTTGTTATTATTATTATTATTATTATTATTATTATTATTATTATTATTATTATTATTATTATCGTAATTATTATCGTTTCTCGTAGTAATTTTATTCTGATTACAAAATATGCCGGACTAACCAGTTTTATTTGTATTTATGTTAGTCTGTGTTTATGTGTTTGTTTTTGTTACTCTGTGTTTTTGTGTTAACTTATGCGTTTGTTTATGTCTTTGTTTAAGCTAGATTGTGCATTTGTTTTTATTTGTGTTAGTATGTGTTTACGTGTTTGTTTATGCTGGTATGTTGTTTTTTTTTTATGTTAATATGTTTATGTGTTTCTTTATGTTAGTATATGTTTTTGTTTTTGTTTGTGTGTTTATATGTTTGAGTGTCTAGTTTACCTTGTTTGTTGTCTGACTATCTGTCTCTCTATCTATTGAGATATCTGTTTATTTGTTTGTTTATTTATTTTTATTGGTTTATACGTATATAAAACGAAATTATGTACGATACGAGTCAACCCTTACCTTGAATCAGGTGAACTGTTGCAGACAGTGTATTCCAAGAAGACATTTTCCGCTCTTACGAAATCCGTAGCTTCTCTGGTTCTACACATACCCTGGGAAGATTCCAGTTCCTCGCTTCTGATATATACCATTGTCTCCTGAAGTGCGGGGGCGTCATCAACCGCTATCTGCTGACGACTTCACAGAAATATTCCTGGGACGTCGCCAATCACTGCGGAAAAAACACAAACTGATATTTAATCATTAATTTCGTTTTCAAAGGATGTGAAAGTATGATTATTCTGTGACATGCTGTCTTTTATACTTTTCACAATTAAATAACGAGGAATGTATATTTGTTTTCGTATATTAAAGAAAAAAAAAAAAAAAAAAAAAAAAGAGACATGTATTAATGGAATAACCAAACTGGATAAAACAAAATTAACTAGTAAAATATTTTTGCAGACTTATCGCATGAGTGTTTCATAAATTTTTAAAAAATAATAAAAAGAGGAAAAAGAAAGAAAAAAAAAGATATAAAATGTTATAAATAGCAGTAGCATAAGTGGTTAAATTTGCTGATTTTCTTACAAAATGCGAGTTGGCGTATTCACGTATTAACGTTTTCAATGGCTAAATGGGAAAATTAATGGAACAAAATTAGTAAACGCATTTTTGTTTTCCTTTCTTTCTTTAACTATTGACTCTTGTCTGGACTGCAAAACTGACAAATAATCTTCAAATGTAAATTTTAATTTCTCATGTACGCGTGTTGTCAAATGGAAGTGAAAGGAACTGTTTTTTTTTTGTTGAACACTGCCTAGAAATGTTAACAATAATTGTGAAATGTCAATTATTAGACTACAGACATGACAAAAATTAATAAATAAAATTAAAATCCGTCGAGGTTATAGAACGCTTTTACTATTAGTCTTTGAAAATAAGTTAATAACGGTTTTAAAATGTTAAGCGTTAATAAAGCTGTGCAAGTAAAATAAGTATTGGAGTTTGCGGAGAAACAGCGATGCATTTAGGAATGTTTGAAAAAAGAGTGAGACCAACAGACGTATAGACAGACAGACAGACAGATAAATCTGTGACATCAACGCAAATAACGTTGTGACGTCAATACATTTATTACCTCAGCGCAAATAAATTTGTTACGTTAGCACCAATGCATTTGTTACATCAGCGTAAATATATTTGTGACGTTAGTGCATTTGTTACGTCATCGCAAATAAATTAGTTACGCCAACACAAATACGTCTGTTACGTCACAACCTCTCCTCAGTCTTAATATATTCTGATATTTTGCAGTGTGTAACAGTCTGCCCTTAGGCCAAAACTAGCGCATATTATATTAATGTATTATTTATGTTCAATGTATCTCCGTGATAATCATTCATACGCAGTGTCTAATTTTAAACCCTCTCTCTTTTAAGCTTTGTAATGTCGCTTATTCATCGCCCATTATGGGTGTGTCTTGATATATAAAGTTATCATGTTTCAACACAGCGTTTATTGCTACAAAAATAATAAAAATTTTGCATTTTCCGCTGCTTAAGCCATGCATAAAGAAATCTATGCTAAAGAATCCATTAACAGCTCCATCAGCCCTAAATATTTAACTAATCCAAACGTTTTGTTGCTGTTGTTATTATTTTTCCTGGCTAAAGTACCTTTTTGTTTAAGTCCTTTTCGGATGAGATATTGAGAACAACGGGTAGTGAATACAGCCCGGGAATCGATACATACTTCTAGGTTAACGTTCTAAGTTTAAACACGGAAAATAAAATTAAAAATAAATATAATGTTTCCATCCCTATTTACAAATCACGTTCCAAGGACAAATGCACTCGAATAACTGTGCAGTGTGTTTAAAGACTGGAAACAGATTTGATATAATTTTAATAGGTAAATGTCAAAGTTATGTAGGCTGATTGAGAACGGGGAATTTCATTTTCATTTTGATTTATATTTTAGAGCAGTTTCTCTTGCAAACTAATTGGATATTAAAGACTCGCCGTTGAATACAGTCACGAACAAAATGAAACTATATATATATATATATAATGTTGCATTTTCTTATTCGCTTGACCTTGACCATTGGCATCATATAGATAGATAGATAGATAGATAGATAGATAGATAGATATATATATATATATATATATATATATAGATAGATATAGATAGATAGATAAATATACAGACAAATATATACACATATATATATAGTTTCATTTTCACTATCACACATATATATAGTTTCATCGAATAAGAAAATGCCACATTAAATTAAAACGTGTGAGTTCTCTCTGAGACTACACTGGCCAAATGAAACTTGATCAGTTAATTAACTAATTATGTTTCCTATAATCTATAGATGTGTGTATACGTGTGTTTGCATATGTGTGTGTGTGTTTGTATGTGTGTGTGTGGATGGTTGCATCTGTCTATGGATCATTGTAAATACATGTTGTATGTACGTGTATGTATGTATATATGTATGTATGTATGTATGTATGTGTATATGCATATGTGTTTCTGTGCTTTTATTATTTTTATTTGTACTATTTATTTTATTTTAACACTACCAATTCGAGTCTTTTTCCAGAACTTAATCACACACAAAATATATGATCATGAATATATATATATATATATATATATATATAAACACACACACATAGACATATACACACACA
>CM022667.1:10350037-10412537 GCA_012295275.1 Chrysomallon squamiferum | reverse complement strand
TAGAAATGTTAACGTCTACAACATTGTAATTCTGGCGTCTCCAAGGAGGACAAATTGACCATGTTCATAAAACCGTAGTTAATTAACACAAATCATAATAAAGATTCTGCTGTTGCAAAACAAAAACAAAACCAATTAGAAAAAAAAAAAAAAAAAAAAAAAAAAAACAAGACCAGTGTCGCCGCCTTCACTAACACTTGTTTGAGGTCCTTCAGTGTCAAGGACCAGAGTGCAATGCCTTGCAGACAGACCAACAACAATTTTTTTTTTTTTTTTAACGTACTAATCATAGCAAGCTGTTGGTGATCACGTCTGTGACAGGCACGGTCTCTGATAACGTTTCCCTTGAATTCTAGGCAGCAGTTGCCATATCTGGTCATGTCATATGACCATGCAGTTCCGAGAGCTAACGAAAGCTTCCAGTAGGAGGCAGTCATCTTGCTAATACTACCTTCATAGAATAGGAAACAATGACTATTATTTCTCTATACCACACACTTCCCAATTTAAAATGTTGCTATCCTCGGCAACACAAAATCATTTAATAATAATTTTAATTTATGTAATAAAATCTGTGATATGTCTCTCTCTCTCACATTATTATCGGTCTTCGGTATAAATTCTATTATTTTCATAACTGACCAAAAGATTCCTGGTGATTACTTTTAATAAACTGTTTAGTGACTCTATCGTTTTACATCACTCACGTACCAAAACTGGAAGTTAGAAGGCCGATAATAATAATAATAATAATAATAATAATAATAATAATAATAATAATAAACGTAACATAGAAATCAAATTCGTAAAATAACAAGGATAATATCATTATAACACTACTGATAAAGGAAACCTAAGACTGAAAAAGATGTTTAATAAAATCTGGAAATAGAAATTGTATAATAATTTCCAGTTTATTTTGTTTTTAATTTTAAGTATATCATTTATTTATTTTCAGTGCTCTTCTTTGGATAAACATACAAATATAATCTGTTATATTAAATGTTACGCTTGCAAATGTTGAAAACCGATCAACAAACTCCCACTGATTTAATTTTTAATTAGAATTCTTTATGGGTTGGTTTAGCATACGAGGATCGAAAATATGAAGAAAAAAAAAGTGGGGTTTTAAAAAAATAATAAATAAATAAGTAAATAAATTACTATATAATAATTTCTACTTTTATGGCGTCATAAAGTATAATGGAATTCTGTAATCAATAAGATTTTCATTTGTTTTAGCTATAACAATGCCTAACAGTATGAGCAGTATCAATGAGTAGTCAAATATTACTTTATTTTATATAACCATGTATCCACGGACACTGAGATCTGACCCTTTTTATTATTATTATTATTATTATTATTATTATTATTATTATTACTACTACAACTACTATTATTGGACCTGTCAGAAAGCGTGCCTGTCGTAGACGTGCTTCACAACAGCTTGCTCTGATTGGCACGTTAATTTTTTTCAAGGTTCAAGGTATTATTGGTCATGGATTTAAGAAAATATGTTACTATCAGCAGCAATAACAACTCTGTGTTTTTTAACCTTTTGAAATTTTTTTCTTTTTCTCATAATGACAGCAATATTTTGCCTACATTATTGCTAAAATTAACAAAAACATCAGAAATGTTTTATTGGAAAAGTTGGTATAAATGCATGCATTCTCATAAGAATGTTGGAGACTTTTTTTTTTTTTAAATATATATTTATATATTTTATGTCAAACACAATTTGTATAAATTGATGTGGCAACAGGAAAACAAATATCAAAAAGCACTTCTGCCACAAGTTTCTTCTCAAACTAGCACTTTAACATCTTCAATTTTATTGGCAGCCATTATGGTAGCTACAAATATTAACATGGTTTCCATGGTCACCAAAAACTGTCATGTCAGAATCTAAGGTGTTTTGAATTACATTTTCATCGGTTCAGTAGATCTCAATATTGTCTACTTCTGGAAAATTTCTGTCACTGGATAACAATAATCACTGAAGAGGTTAAAAACACTGGAACATTTGATAATGACACTTAAAAAGAAAAACAAATGAGACAAAACACTTAGAGTTTTTTTTTCTTCTTTTTCTCTTTATTAATGCAAAATATAACATGAATATTTGTCTTTGGAATATAATACTAAACTCTGCAAAAACACACATGGTAAAGTGAAAACTAAATGTAGCCAGTTATTAATATGTCTTTTTGACAGATCAGATCAACACCTTGTAAGTTATCATAGATGCAGAACAATAAAATCCTGTATAATAATCAGGTTTAAAATAATAATAAAATGGTGGACACCAAACATTTTTCTTCAAATTAAAATGTCTGCATTTTAAATCCTTATCATAGTTATTTATCAGTATATTTTTTTTTATTTATATTTTTCTCATTTATATTTATTTATTTTTATTTTTATTTATTTATTTATTTATTTATTTTTATTATTATTATTATTATTATTATTATTATTATTATTATTATTATTATTATTATTATTATTATTAGTTTTTAATGCAATCTCAATGAAACATCAATATAAACAGAAAATAATTTTTTGCACAACCTTGCATATATATACTGGAAATCCAGAGTTTCCTAATAAAATATGAAAATGTAAATATGACACTGGACCTTGTAAATAAAAAGCTTGATAATGAAAATAACAGTATGGAATGATTATTAATGAACAGTTTGAAATGTGTTCTACCATTACAACCAACAATCATATCATGTATTTTTAATTAAATGTAACATTGAAAAATACAAAATATTCTCTTTATCCTCTCTCTCTATGTACAAGTTATGTCCTTATCCCTTATCTTTTCTATTTCTGCCTATACTCACTCTTTCAGAACACAAACACAAACACAAACACAGACACACACAGAGTACACATTCACAACAACCATACACAGGCACAACAAACCAAAAAGATTTATCGTATTTGCATAATTTCAAATACTACAAATTGTTCACATTCACCATTTTCTTTAACTATTATTCACATTCCTGTTTAAAACATTCAAATAATTATATTAATAATAAGCAATCAGAAGGTAAAAAGGAACAATGCTGAACTGAACACATCAAAAAAAATGGGTTCCCCTTTACCAATGGATGTTTCTGATACAATGTTTTTTAATGATTAAGAAAATACAACAGAAATACAGCATATCAGTATGATATACATTTAAAACATGACTAGAACAAAAACTTAAATGAAAAGATTAAAACAAATATAAATTATATCAGTTCTTGGCATTATGTTTAGTATATAAAATGACTAGATTTGATAAATACATGTTGTAAAAGTATAAGCTAAAAATAACAGGAAAAAAAGGACGGCAGCTATAAATATTTAAGAGAAAGAAAAAAAAAAATTTTTGTTATTGATAATCACAATTTCAGTTAATGCATTTGTATTAAATGAATAATTCAACCAGCAGAATGTACTTATTGCTAATAACATAAAACAATGGTAACTTGATGACTTATCAGTATATATTGAAAGACAAAACACTAGTAACATGGCAACTGGTGTAACAATAAGAAAACATAATTACGAAAAAATGTAAAAAGAAATATGTATAAAATAATATATTGGAACAATAAATAAAAAAATGTCTAGATTAAGGAACATTTAGCAAAAGAAAAAAAATTGCACATATATCTTATATTCACAGCAGTACATTGACTAGATTATAGAATACTGGGGAAAAAGCTAAAAAATGTACAGTTTTTTTGAAAATACAAATGACTAGATCACAGAACATTTTTCTTTAAAAAGAAGAAAAAAGAGCATACACATTTGACAGATATATTTTTAAAAAGAAAAACAAAAAACAATTAGTACTAATAAAGAAAATATGACTGTATAATGAATATAAAATTTTAAAACAGAAAACCATATATTTTTAATAGTACCAATAACAGAAACATGAATTTATGATGTATATGAAAATAAAAGAAATATACATACATACATTTTAACTAGTACTAATAATGAATGTTATTTTATGTGAATACAAAATAAAAACAACAAAAAACATGTACTTTTTTATAGTAGTACTAATAACAAACTTGAATATATGGTAAATACAAAATGTTAAAACAAAGAAAACAAAACAAAACTTGCATTTTTTTATAGCACTAATAATGGACATGGGTGTATGGATGATATGAAATTAAAAAGAAAACAACAAAAAACATACACATACATACATTTTAACTAGTACTGATAATCAATAGCATGTGAATACAAAAGAAACAAAAAAAGAAGAAACAAAAAGAAGAAAAACGTATTGTTTTTATAGTATTAATAATGGAATATGAGTATATGAAGAATGTGAAATTAGAAAGAAAATAACGAAAACAACCCCATACATGTATATACATTTTAATAATGTGAGTGAATGGTAAATGGATTACTGTTTAAGACAGATTCCTTTACTATGAGTTACCACATTTCTATAAGCAAAAAATTATATCTTATATCTTGTATGCTTATATTATTATCTGTTACTCAGCTTTCATATTTATTATTATACAACTTTAGCACATCTCAAAACCAGTGCTTCTAAAGTTTAAAATTTTTAAAATTTATATCCATTTGCTAAGTGAAATTACTGACATTCAAATATTTATATAAAAAATGTCATATTTATTTTGGGAAATGACAGTAATGAAAAAAGAAAAGTCAGTTAATTGTAAATTCATTATAGATATAATGTATTTTTGTCATAAATTTGGAGAATTAGAAATTAAATCCAGCTCAACTAAAGAAAACGCAGTTACTTGCATATTTTTTGAGATTTACATATGAATGAAAACTGGCAAAATCACGGAATGTTTGGTCCTTTAAAATCTAAACAAACATTTAAGTGGCAAAATTATCAAATACAGTATGATAGACAAATAATTTTTTTTTTTAAAAAGAAAAAAAATATTAAAATAAAGAAAAAAAGAGTAAAAATATGGAATGGAAGTAACTTTTAAAAAAGAAAAAAAAGAAAACGAACTGACAAAGTTAAACACATGGACAAATGCATAAATACATATGCACACAAATTCACATTATGAAACAAAATATGATCTAATATTGACAAAAAATTAACATCACTGCAGCTTATCCAGCATTATCTGTTAAGTGAAAACAATATGAATACTAAAGCATCACCATGGACTGTAAGTTGAAGGTATCATGTCTTGTGTATGTGCTATAATAACATATGAAATCAAAGCAGTTAAATACAATCAAATGGCCAAGGATGGATGAAAATAATGGTATTAAATTACTAATAATGAGTGTGGCCACCCTAGGAGATAATATTCTTCCCAATAAAACTGTTTTGTTTGATACTTCATCAACAAGTAAATCTATATATTTGAGAAATAGATGTGCAGTTGTATATACGTGTTTTTGTGGCAGTTGGTAAGTATTATGTAAGTTATTTTTGTCCTTGAAACCTGGGCTCTTTTTTAATGGGCCATGTTCACAAAAGAGGAATCAGGTAGGCCTGGGTTAGCAAAAGACTGAAGTCATTACATATGGGTAATAAAACATTTATGAAAATAACGACACGAATTTAATCATGGTTTCTATTAATAACAATTTTGGTTCATTTTCTTTGAAATGTCAAAAAAAATAGTATAATAAAAATAAATAAAATAAAAAATATAAAAAAATAAATGTGAGAAATAAAGCTGTGGTAATATTAATAAAATAATGTTATGACTGCATTGATTTCATGTTTTTTACTATAATATATCCCTCTGCATGTTGTAATAATATATTTTTGTAACATTTATTATTAAAAAAGCACAGAAAACTACATCTGCTTATAAGTACTGAACCTATACAGTTATATATTTGAATTTTTTTTATTAAAAACCCCAAATCTTTTTTTTTTTTCTCTCAGAATATTAATACTAAACTTTCATCAGGTAACACACTACGTAAAATCTTCTTAAGTACAGCTACTACACTTATTTATTCTTGGAAGAATCATAAATTATTTTTTTTAAAACCCCAAAGAAACTCCCTCAATTAATGATGTTAACTTAGTATTATGTTAATAAACTTTTGCAAACATTATTTCTAAATAAAAAAATAACAAAAACTAAAATATATATATATATATATATATATATATATATATATATATATTCAAAACTACTGGTGTAATTGTATAATTATTTTAAAGAATGACTTACAACATACTTACAAAAAAAAAAAAAAAAAGCAGCATCATCTTATAATAATAAACTTTTGTTAACACTGTGCAGAAACATATCCTTCCATACCCCCCCATGGATATTACAGTGATATATTTTTGGAAGTATTTTATAAAATGACCCCCCAGTCTAAAACAAAAACAAACAAAAGAAAACAACCTTCTTCAGCACTATAACAATAAATTTCTGTAAACAATTTGCAAAGAAATGAATTATTCCATGAAAATCAGTTATGTTGCTCTTACTAATGGAATTCTCAAGTAATAAATGTTTAGAAAAATACTTAAAAGAAATTTTTTTTTTTTTTTTTTTTTTTTTTTTTATCCTTACAATAAACATTTTGAATAAAAAAGAACAAACAAATCCAAGATGTCTTCCTAAGCACCACAGCATCACTCATTTTCACTGCTCTCATCACTCAGTGATCTGTTCAAACTCGAAAAACTCCTGGCTGGTTTGGCATCACTGCTTCTGGGTTACAGGCCTTCAGGTCAAAAGGATTGAAATAATCACCCTGTAGAGAAAAGGGGGAAAAGAAAGAAAAAGAAACAAGCAACCTGAACATTTACAAATATATTTTACAATAAATTATATATATATATAAATTAATGAATGAATTGTTTAAAGGCCCTTAAATATATTTTCAGTTCTATTTCTTCATTACTGAAATGAGTACTGACTTCTTTAAGCAACAGAATTAACAATGGCTTACATGTATAATACTGGACCAAAAGAAAACAAGCTGTTATTACTTGGTGTACAGTGAACATTATTATGACTGTCAATAAAAATACTTGAGAAGTAAAATGTTATGTGATACCAGTCAAACATTTTTTCTTGCAGCCACTATTTTTTTCACTTAGACTTTTTAGTAAGAAATAATCCTTCACAACAGTACTAAAGTAGAAAAAAAACCTCTTCTTTGACAAATATTTACCTCCTGATTGAGGAGACAGATTTCAGGGAAAGCATTCAGATAAAGGTGCCAATTTTTTGGCTGTGTCCTTGCGACTGAAGATTTAGCCAATGACAGCAGCTTTTTCTCTGTGTACTTTTTGATATCTGAAACAATTTGAAACATCAGTGTACTGTCCTGTATCCAAAAAAGATAAAAACTTACTGTACTGTCTGCCCAATGTCTAATAAAAGATGAAATTTTAGAGTTCTGTTCAGTTACTGAACATTTTTAAAATTTTAATGTCTAGTGTCCAAGTCAGTATTGCTTCCAATATAACAGCATATTTTGTTGTCTGAAATATTATCCATTTTCACATAAGTAAATTGTAAAAATATAATTTAGTCAGTAACAACTGGCAAAAAAAAATGTTTTGTTTTTTAGTTTATTTATTTATTCACTTCCTTCCTTACTTACTTACTGACTTACCTACTTTATTACTTATTTTTATTTATATATTTATTTATTTATTTGTTTATTTTTGTTTTTAATTTTCATTTTTTGGGGGAAAGGGCGGGTTATTAAAAAATAATAAAAATAAAAATAAAAATATATTTAGTGTAATAGCTCAATAGATGAAATTATCAAATTTGTATTATATATGTGTTTCCCTGTGTGTGCTTATTTTTTATTCTGTTTAACATATTATATGCTTGTCTAATTAGATATGTTGTTATTAGTATACAGTTATGTGTATATGTGTTTCTACAAGAACAAAGAACATGTGATGAGCAAGTACTGAATAACAATACAAGTGATCCTAAAAAAAAAGAATAAATTGTTCCAGTTTCATATACAAAAGTGTTATCAAAATCAAAAAATAATAATAATAATAATCAAAAAATAACTGAAAGTGCATTTACAAAATGTCTGAGTGTCAATTTTCTATGATCAATTTATGTGCTACATTTGCACAAATGTAATAAAATGTGTCGAGAAGATGACAGAAAGCCATTAACAAAAATGATCATTATTGTCTGTCAATGCATTAAAAGGATTAAGTGCTAATCCAAGGTATTTTTATACCATGAGGAAGAAAGTATTTTTAAATCTATGAAGAAATTTGATCAGTGAATTAACGTGAAGAAAAAAAAAATAAATTAAAAAAATTATGCAGTATACTGAACGACTTAGACTAACACATAAAACAGTTTTAAAAATCATTATTTATATATTTATTTATTTAATTTCATTTGTTTTTCTTTTTATATAAAACAAACAAACAATCATCAAAACTGTACCATTATTCTTAGAGACTTAACAGAATATTTTCACTGTTTTTATAAGAAAATAATAACAGGAAGTTTTAAAACAAATTGATAAATACTGATATGAGCAATTGTTTTTTGTTTTTTTTTTTTTTTTTTTTTTTTTTTTTTTTTTTTTTTTTTTTTTTTTTCTTCTTTTCACTGTACTTACTTTCTCTGACATATTTTGATTCCAACTTGTAAGATTTATCTTCATTTGTGGTTGAAGACTTTGTCTCAACTTGCTTGTCTAACATGTGCCAAGTATACATTTGTTCATTAAAAAACCTATAACCCTGACCAAAGCAATCACCCTGGCCCAAGTTCTGTTGTTGTGTCACTGGAATTCATATTAATATAACTTAAATAACTTTAGAATGAAAGCTTGTTGGTTACAGAGTGTATGAAAAACTAAATGAGTGACAGACAGACAAAGAAAGAGAGAGAGAGAGAGAGAGAGAGAGAGAGAGAGAGAGAGAGAGAGAGATTTAAGAATATTTAAATAAAGGGAAATTATAGAAAATTAATAAGATATTTTTTAATTTTGTTTTCATTAAAATCTCTAATAAAGAAACAAATTTAAAATAGAGCTACAACTAAAATGTTAAAAAGAATGAAAAGATGAAAAGGAAACAAATTAAGAAAGAAGCAATTAAGAACACAAAAATTAATAATAAAGGAAACCTTTAACAGGACTGTATTTAGCTTCTGGTTTAGAAATGGACAGTTTAGTTTTTCTAGCACCAGGCTGTCAAACAAAAACAAAAATTAACTTATACAGTTATAACAAAATAATTAATTTTTCACATTTTCAATTATAGAATACAATAAATATATGAATTAAGAAAAATATAAACTGTGTCTTGCACTTCTGAGTGAACTTTATACTTCTGTAAATACTACAATATTTAAAAAAAAAAAAAAAAAAAAAAAAAATAAACAAACAAAAGTTAGAGTTATCCATCAAATTGCATTTTGCATTTTCTAAAATTTATTAAAATGGCATTGTGTAAGAACAATACTTATATCATTTTTGGTGTGTTTTATCTGCTGTAGGGGAAAAACAGGTAATTTTGCCCCAAATATCTGGCACTGGGAAGTATGTGTTGCACCAAAATTTGGCCCCAAAAGGAATAAAATGAAGTTAAAAAACAATGAAAGATTAAGAAAGAATTAAAAATAAAATATCAATAAATGTAAAAAAATAAATAAATAAATGAAAGATAGATAAGGAAATAAAGTAATATTTGTAATAAATACCTGAATATCAGAAGTGTCTGTACTCTCCACTTTTAACAAATTAGTGTCCTTCATCTGACAAATTTTATTGGCAGCTTTCTGAAATAAACATTTTTATTCTTTTTTTAATATGATGCTGATGGAATAACAGAGGCATGAAACTGTTACATTTAGCTTAATGATCATTAAAATAATGTATTTTAAATGTTTTACTAGTATTTGTTATGCAACTGGATACTGTCATAAAGGATATATAGTATTTTTAGTTGCCATCTAAAGATGCCTTCATTGATTTAAACTGTTTAGTTAGTTGCTTGTTTTAGCCACAGTTTTTACTTAGTGGTTTTTAGAATATATGGCCTAATCTAAGGAGTACTTTAATTTTTTTTTTTTTTTTTTTTTTTTTTTTTTTTTAGAGGCAAAAATGATTATTAACAGTTTCAATTTAAGTTCACAATGAAATCCACAACACAATGGATAGGCATATCTTAGAGTATATATACATTTTTGGAGGGTTGGGGGTGTTTGTAAGATCTACATACATCACACTGATTGTTGTCTTTTCTAAATTCTACTTAGTCAAATTCAGCAACAAAAGAAAATTAAGCATACCATGAGAGTTTTGAGACATCTGGAAGCTAGGACAAGTTTTTCGCCATCCATATTTATAATACAAGTATAGGATGGACAGATATCTGCCTCATTGGAAGAGCTACAAAAAAATAAAACATTTATAAAAAGTGGCAGTATATCTTAATACAGATAAACTATCTTATTTATAAAAACAAAATAATAATAAAAAATAATAATAATAAAATATCATATCAGTACGGAACATTAATACTTTTACAAAAATATGAGGTACGACTTTAAATATACTTAAAAGCAATTATTTCATCTTTGACAAAAAAATTAAATAATTTTTCATAATGAAATTAATTTTAAGAAGTTGTAAAATTAAAACAAAAACTCTTTAACAATTAGCACAGTGTGTACTAGCTACTTCCTAATTTTATCTCTGAACTCCCAAAATGGCTAAAATAAATTGTATAATTATTTGTTTCTTTTATCTAAATGTCAGGATACAAAAATAAAAAAATCTAAAATATTTTCAGATGTTTTTGAAAATACAACATCATTACTGTATTAATTACACAAACCTGAGTTTCAAGGAAATAATCAGCAGTGTTCATTACAATTTAAATTTAAACTGTTAAGTGCTACAGAAATACCATTCAGCATTATACAGGTCTAAATTTGCCCAGATTTAATACAAAAAAAGCTCATGGCAAACCTTAATTTCTCTTTTTCACTGTAGACATCTTGAACGGCCTCTCTAGACTGCTGTATCTGCTTTTTCAGTAACTGAGGATCAGGTTGTTTTATTCGTCCTAGTTTGTTTTGCAAATCTTCCATCCTTGCTTTGTGCATCTGCTGTGCACTTGCCCACATGTTCTTTGCTATTTGACTAGAATTCTGCTCTCTATTTGAACTAAATCCTTTCATATCTGATGAAGTTTTATCTCTGGCTTCTTGATCAGCAGACTGCAAATTTTTGTTATAATCCAACGATGAACTTTCTCTACAGTCGTACGAAGATAATTCTTGAAGAGAAAACGAAGACGTTTCTTTATCAATGATTTCTGAAAGTCCTTTATTAACAATGTCCCTAAAGTCTTTGTGACAGTTAGATCGTACAGAGTTACCTCCCTCTAATCTGAGCTCTTCTGTGAGGTTGTTATTCTCTTTTCTATTGCCATAGCCAGTGTTTTCACCATTTCTCGTATTGTACACAGACTCTCCAGCATTTTGTGAACTTGTGTGATTAAAACTGGGCTGATCACAGGAAACTCCTGAATCTGATGACTGCCTGCTGAAAGAAGGAACAAGATTTTCACAACCAGAATCTGAGGACTGACTGAAAACACGCTGACGATTAGGAATAAATCCACTGTGAAAGTTTTCAGTCTCTGTCATATTAATTCTGCCTGTGTTCCTGTCAAATTCAGGATTTGTCTGAAAATCAGACAAGCTGGACATAATGCTATCTACTGATGATCGATGTCCACTAATAAAAGGATTGCAAGTTCTCTGCTTTAAGATGCTGTTGTTGTTTTCTTTTGCAGTCTCATTGTTTATGCCCTCAGCTTCATTCTAAAAAATAATTAAGCAATATTATATTCAACTGTGAAAAATCTAATTTACAATTTTTTTGTTCCTTTTAAATACAAAGATATTAACTGTAAAACAAAAATGATCTGACATATCAGAATTAATGTGAATATGTGTGACATTCCTATCAACCTTTTTTTTTTTTAAATTAAATCATTATATATCTACTGCATTAATCAATTAACATTCAAAGTATCTAAGTGTGTGTATGTATTGTTTGTATGTTGTATATGCATATGTTGTGTGTGTGTGTGCTGTGTGGGAATATTGTGTCTACATGTACATACACTATGTGTGTGTGTGTGTGTGTGTGTGTGTGTGTTTGTGATTCTCTGTTTCAGTTTAAAAGATTTTACTGCATATTCCATACATCAGACAACATGTCACTATCATCATCACCCATCTGTTTTGTTGTTATAGTGAGTGTTTTGAACTTCTCCACCAGTGACTTGGACACACTGACTGACTCACTGTGAAGTGAGGGCTTCATATCTTAAAAAGAAAAATGAAGAAAAAAAACCATTAATTAAAGATGTTAAAAAGGGGAAAAAAAAAATACAAACGTTATTTTGATAAATGCTATTTCACTAAAATTTTGATGTATTTTGCCAAGTGTGAATATTAAGATCTAATAAAATAATGTTTAAACAAACAACTTAAAAATAATAATAATAATAATAATAATAGTCAAAAAAATAAAGTAAAATAAAATAAAAAAATTAAAAAATATAAAATTAACTGATTTGAAAAAATAAATAAATTAAAAACAAAAAAGAATTATATATAAATTAATATCATCTTCATGTTTAGCATTGTTTCTGCTTTTCTTCTTTATCAGAAGAGAATATTATTATTAGCCAGGGGCCTATCTACAGAAAATAGCACCTATGGCAAGCACTGAAATTGCTGTCCTGACCTAACATCAGAAACCATGTTTCAAATAACTTCAGCAAAAATCCAGCACAAATATATCAGCATATGCCACTGTTATTAACAAAGACTGGTATCTACATTTTCTAATTAATGATTATTTTGAAATATTTAAAACAAAAAACAAAATTATTTAGATGGTTTTCTTAGCTCACACAAGTATAGTTACACTTTACAAAGAAATAGATAAAACAGTAATTTGAAAGTATTAAAAAAAGTTTGAAAGTATTAAAAAAAGTTTGAAAAATTATTCAAATTATTCAAGATTCTCTTTAACATTAAACCTGGTTGTTGATCAGTGGATGATATCTGTCTCCGAAGAGGGCGGGGTTTCTTTAATCCAGACACCTTTGGAGCTCGGCCAATCATGCCTACACCTACAGATGTCATGGTGGACATTGTTTACTGAAAAAATAAAAATAAATAAAATAATTATAATAATAATAAAAATAACCCCCAAAACCCCAACAACAAACAATGAATATATTGTTTTAATACAATTTACAGAATAATTAATAATTCAGTCAATAAATATTTGACATCATTCTAAACATCACAACAATAAATATATATATAATGCAGTTAATATTAGCAGCACTGTTTTAGAAATATATTTTGTTCAATTTGATAACGAGTTACTCTTATAATTTTTTATGTATTTGTATGTTTTAACCAACAACACAATTAGTTGTTTGGGGATTTGTTGCACTTCTGGACAAGCTTGCCCCTTAAAAAAATAACAACAGAATAGTTAGGAATGTTTTAAATGGCAGTTAAGTAAATAATTATAATTAAGTTTATATAATGAAGTAAAGTAAAATAAAAAAATAAAAAAAATAAAAAATAAATAAATAATAATAATAATAATAATAATAATAATAATAATAATAATAATATATTAATTTTTTTTTTTTTTTTTTTATCGAAATGCCTGGTGCCATAATTATAAAAGATATAACTTTTATAATAATCCCAGTTATATATATAAATATTTATAAATATTAACATATCTGCTGCTTTAAATTTTAATTGTTTTATGTATGTATGTATGTATGCACATATATATATATGTGTGTGTGTGTGTGTGTGTGTGTGTGTGTGTGTGTGTGTGTGTGTGTGTGTGTGTGTGTGTATTGTAATTTTTATAACAACAGCTATCAAGTCGAGACATGAAACGTTGTGTTTTTTTTTAATTTAGCTTTTGGCTGATAAGTTATAAGTTAATAATAATCAGTATCTTTAAACTAAGCCTTTGCTTATTGTAAAACACGCTTTTCTGGAATAATAACGATTGATTTTGGAGATATTACTCAAAATCATAAACATCTGTCAATACATACCTACTCTGACGCGCTCGTGCGTTAAATACAACTTCGAAAAAGCAGATTTGCCAAGTCTGCAATAATATTGTTTACGTATTGTTTTTCCTCCGTTTTGTTAATGCACCTATCATTTTAACAAGCGCCAAAACACGGTATTGTACATGAATCATTTTTCATTGTTTCATTTATTTTCTTTTACTTTTGGGTTATTTCTTGATATTTAATTAATTTTCGACATATGAATTAAACGAAAATGGCATTCTGTAAATATTTCTAGACTTAAATTATCGCATTTTAGAAAAGAATCCAGGATCTTCTTTTAGAGATAACACAATCATAGATATACAAACTGTACTTAAGCCAAATGTTGTATTTATTCGGACACAAATAGGCACATTTTAAGTCAATGTGTAATTTAATGTTACTCAACATTCATTAAATATTTATTGTATTTAAGACGTAATATCGACAACACCAACAACAATAATAATATTAATTATTATTATTGTTGTTGTTGTTGTTGTTATTGTTGTTTATTCAAACACACTTAATCATGCTTGCTGCTAAGTTTTGAAGCAAATGTGACGATCTCAAATAGCGTGCAAAGATCAGTCTCAAATAGCGTGCAAAGTTCACGACATCAAATAGCGTGCAAAGATCACGACATCAAATAGCGTGCAAAAATAACGATCTCAAACAGCGTGCAGATAACTATCTCAAATAGCAAGCTAAGATCACGATCTCAAATAGCGTGCAAAGTTAACGATCTCAAACAGCGTGCAGATAACGATCTCAAATAGCGTGCAAAGTTCACGATCTCAAATAGCGTGCAAAGATAACGATCTCAAACAGCAAGCTAAGATCACGACATCAAATAGCAAGCATAGATCACGACATCAAATAGCGTGCAAAGATAACGATATCAAATAGCGTGTAAAACTGAGACCTCTCTTTCCTTACTCTTTGTGATTTCTGGTTATAACAGAAATGATAAACGACAACAGAACGGCGTGAATCACAGGTCGCGAGGAGATGATTACCATTGGCTACTCATCAGTTCTCGGAGTCGAGTGGCATCGCTTTCCTCCTACGCAGCAGAGGCGTATCATAGTCGTGTTCGAGTCTCGTCATCGATACTGGGGGACGTCGTGACTGGACTTTGTCCTCAGGAATCAGCGTGTTCCCGAACATCGTCTCTGTGTAAAATCTTACCAAAAGTTTACGAGAAAGCAGAATATTCATTCCTAAATATATATACAGACATACAATTCATTATCGTTATTGTTAATTTGTTTATTACTTTTTATATATTTATTTATTTAGTTATTCATTCATTCATTTATATATTTAATTTTGACCATTGTGTTAAACATCACTTACTTATTTTACACAAAAAGATAAAATAATAATAATAATAATCACAATAATAACAATAACAACACATACACTACTGACTTGCATACAAATTTTGTTGCCACATTTAGAACGTAGAACGCAAAAATGAACCATTAATCTAAAAAATAAAAACATAAAAAAAAAAAAAAAAAAAAAAAAAAAAAAATATATAAGAACCCGAAAGAAATGCTTTTTAAAATATTTTGTGATTATTATTTTCTTTTAATAGTCTGATATTTGTCTAACTTCACACACACACAAATTAAGGCCACACTACACTTATATGCACCTAAAATCGGAAAAGTAACAAACGGTTCCGAATTCTTCCGTAAGTCGGCGAAAGGAACAAAGCGATGACGTCAGTGTTGAAAATTCTGTCCTCATGCAGCCAGGAATAAGGACATGATGTCACTCGACGATATTTGCGAAACTTTTGAAACTCTAGAAACTGCAGATTTACAATCCTCGCCCAACAATTTGAGAGTTTTAGAATGTATGCAACAAAGCAAAATTTTAAAAGAAGAAAACGCCATTTTGAAAAATTGCCTACGCGTGCTGCAAGAGAATACTGACGCGCAAACCGGCTGTCTCATAGCGTCCATTATTGGACTAACAGATATAAGACCGAAAGAAAAAGTGTCAGGTAATAATAAATAAATAAATAACGATACAGCGATTACTTATTTATACATTATTATTATTATTATTATTATTATTATTATTATTTTTGCAGAATATGACAACTTTAAAGAAGTGGTCTCTTCTCTTTCAAACGAAGCCGCGAATGAAGGTACAACTACCACGACATACATGAGATACGAGAGAAAAACAAACTACTCTCCTATGCAACAGGCATCAAATCAGAATCAAAGAGTGACAACTCCAGTTTTCGAGGACAAATCAGTGCAAATTCCTGTTTTACACCTCGACAGTTACAACCAGTCAAAATCACGGTCGCCGTCAACGTCGAGAAAAACAGTAACGACGACAACAAACACAGCATTTAATGCAGATCCCAAGATCATGCTCGACACCAGGAGTTCGGGATTTATTCCGAGGAGCATGCACGAGCCGGAATGGATGGATGGTAAGGATGAGCCTAAAATGCGGCCACCACCTCCGCCTGAAGAATTTCGTGACTCCTTGCCTAAGTCGCCAAAATCTGGTCATCGTCTTTATGGTGAACCCATAGCTAGATCGACGCCGTGTACGTAGTATTCTTACAGATTTATTATTTTATTAATTAAAATTTAAAAAAATGAATACAGATATTTACAGAAAACAATTTACGTATTTAGGTACAGTAATATACAAAAAAATAAACAAACCAGTTTATCTTGTTTTCAAGTCGGGAAAAATCCACCACTACACATCTTTAAAATAAAAGTAATATGTTTATTTATTTCTAACATCATCATCTTTGATTTTTATTATTTTTCATCTGATGATGATGAACGTTTTTATGGTTTAAAATAAGTAATGCATTCGCCCGTTTTAATTACATACCACTGGCTGGAGCATTCACTTTATTTTTTTCCGATATGTGCAAACAATTATTATACGAAATTGTTTTTCTTTATATGAAAACCCGTTTTGCCTAAACAATGTTAGTGCAGTAAATTTGCAATCATTGGAAGGGAGACAACCTCTGCTCTCTTGGAGTATGTCACTGTTTAAGTATTCGTTCATACAGCGTGTACTACTACTACTACTACTACTAATAATAATAATAAATAAAACTTTTTACTTTTCAGCCTGTGAGCAGCGGTGCAAGGGTCATGGCGGCCATTTGCCACCACCTGGCAAAGAATCGGTTTCTGTAACGGAGTACATTCGTTCGTCGAGTCCCGCGAGGTCATCTCGCTCGCCAGCTAGAAAGAGTGACCATTTCATCAAAAAGACGTCCAGGGACAGATCATCTCGGTCTGTTTCGCCCGAACTGCGCGAGAATTATTCCGGAATGTCGACAATGTCGACAGTCTCCGAGAGGACGTCCAGATCTGTCTCCCGTGAGTTATCGAACTTTAAAGGTTCTGTTGACGTAAATATGTATTTGTTACGTACTTACAAACTGTCTTGCAACCCATCCATTAAAAAAAATATGGTATATTTAATTGTTTTCATACATACATACATACACATACATATACACATACATACATACATACATTCATACATGCATACAGTTTTAGGAACTCTACCTCAGTTACACACACGTGTGTGTGCGTGTGTGTGTGACATGGAAAGAGATTTAGAAAGAGAAACAGATAGAATGAAAATAATTATTTGTAAAACCAAAGGTGTCCTGGCATCACAAGAAAATAGCAAACTTGGGCATCCATGAACCTTTACGTTTGTTTTATTTATTTATTTATTTTTTTTAAACTACTACTTTATTATTAGCAACGGATAAAATAACCATGTGTTAATATGCAAGATAATCATATTGTTTGTATTTTTATTTTCAGCCTCATTACACAGCGCACACGAGAAAGAGGTTGCGTACCGGCATGCATCGCCTGCAGAATCGCAGTCTCCAAAACGAAACTGTAAGTATAATCAACTGTTTTATTTTACAAAAATTTAATACGAAAAATTCTTACCAAAATAAATAGCAGCTTCAACAATGGGGATAATAAATTAATAATACGACAATCTTGTTGTTGGCCGTTTTCAGCTTGACGTACTTGTTATCTCCGTTTTCTCTGTCATAGACGATATTATATTAACGAATAAATAAATAAATAAATAAATAAATAAATAAATAAAATAGAATAAAGTAAGGTTCCCGCTGTCACTGGGTAGGCAAAAATATATGTTGTAATTGGTCTTTTTGGCGTTATTTACGACAAGGACTATCAGCTACTGAATTAATTTTTGACCTGCGTTGATTGTAGTTATGCCCACCTTGGTTTTTAACACTTTTTTACTACAAACAGATGATGTCTCTCTGAAAAAAGTTATTAACTTGCTAGTCAACTAAAAATCTCATACACATTTATATAAGATATAAGACTCGATTGCAGTCTTTCCTTATACTAGTATTACTGTGTCAGATTCGCTGTAGAATAGATACAGTTTGTACTGCATCTTAGTTAGAAATCTAATAAATACCTGGTTAACACTTGAATGTCATTCACGGTATTCGCCCAGTTTATCGTTATATCACTAACCATATACAAGTGTTGGAAACAATGAACACTGATGGTAATAAACATTTGGTTTATTTAGTTAAAGATTATCGATCACAATCAGCAGGAGCTGATCAGTCAATGAAATCTCCAAGACAGGTGGATAATCCGTTTACCCTGACCTCAGATCATTACGTGGGAATTACGACAACACTTCGTCCATCTGAAACCAGTGAGTATTGTAAATTCCTCCATTTTAGTCAAATTACCTATGCTGAAGCAAAAAATATAATGAACAAATAATGTTTATCCTTTATTTCAAGATATATTAATTCTTAATATATCTTGCTTGAGAGATTTTCAACTGTCAAATAAAATTTGTTTTCCCGTTTATTTGTAGTAATAAATATTATTATAATAATAATAGTAATAATAATTATTATTATTACTATTACTATTATTATTATTATTATTATTATTATTATTATTATTATTATTATTATTATTATTATTATTATTATTATTATCTACAGTGTAAAATAAAAGAAAATAAATAAGCAAGAGTAAAAGTAATAGTAATAATATTATACGACTGAGACTATAGAAAGCCAGGAAAACAGAGAATGGAAGAAGAACGTAATTGTGTAATGCTTACCACTGTTTCAAGGATTTTCATTGTTTTTATTTATTTTATTTATTTATTTATGATTTAATTTTGTATTTGCACCTGTTTTTGTGTGTCCGTGCGTGTGTCGTGTATTTGTGTGTTGTTGTTATTGTTGTTTAACCGTTATTAGACGCTAAGCAGCCACCAGAAACATCCGTTCATTTATTCAGTCCTTTGCTTCTGTTCTCAGCATTCAGTTCGTCTTGCTCGGAGCAGCTAGGCCAGGTAGGTTCCGCAAGTCGATCGTCGACGCCTCACAATGTAGAGGACATCCCCGCCACAGACGACGAAGAGTCCTACCCACAGTCCTACAGGATTCTGGGAGAAATCGCATTTCAGCTGGAGCGCCGCATCCTCGATTACGTCTTCTGCGGAGACAAAACTAAACTGGTCGGGACGCAGCGCAATCGCAGGCGTTTCTATGGCTACACGGTCAGCAACATCCCGGCCATGATTGCCAAGGAAGCGGAAGCCGAGGGCGGTAAAGTCGATCCGGTACGCGAATGCCAGATTCGCTGCCGCCTAGATCGTATCATTACGAATCTTGGACAACTTGGCTACGACATGGAGAAACATGGCCAAATCGCTCAAAAAATAATCAACAAATATGGGCTACTCGGAACCATACCGAACAAGAACACAATGGACGCGTTTGGGATGAACGATGAAGAAACACTGCGTCAGCTGGTAACAAAAATAACCTGCGATGACGAAGAGAGGGCCAATATGCTTATACTTCTTGAATGCCTCCTTTTATTATCGCGCCAGGACGGCAAGCCCATACTTCTGTGGTAATAATCGAGGGAAATAACTTAAAGGGAAACAACTATCAAGGGAAATAATCTATACGTTTTAATATGTACTGCTGATTTTTTACCCATGAAAGTGAAAGAAGTAGATTTCTTTTTTAACTTTTGAATGTTGATCATTCGTAAAAAGACCTAATTTATCTGCTAGCGTTATTGATTTTGTTGTAAATATTTTAAGAAACACGTTTTCATTTTTTGATCATCATTATTATTTCTTTTTGGCCTTTTATTATTATTATTTTTTTTTCTTCTTACTATACATTTATTTATAAACGTTATTGTTGTACCTCGCCTTTCGGTATCCTTGAATATATATTCACAATTTTCTCTCACTGTATAACGATAATATAATCAGAATTTCACAAAATTATTAAAATATATTGATATCATTTTTGCAGAAATAATATATAGGTCTTAAGGATGTCAGATTTGAAACAACATGTTTTATTACATTTTTTTTTTTATCATATTCATCACCACCCTTTCATCATCACAATCATTTCCATTATTATTATTATATCGTCATAATTATCCTTTTTATTTTTAGCATAATCACTAATTATATAGTTTATTTCTCATTAAACATTAATTACTTATTAAATACTTATTAACAAACACATTTATAAATAAATGAAGAATAATGTAATCATTGGTAATTGTTTTGCATGTAAATTAGTTTTAAAAAAAATAATAATAAAATACTGAAAATTTCGAAATTTGGTTTCTTGTTAATATCTCTTTGATTCTTGTATAATTTCATTAGTGTTATATTTCTTTTTGTACACACTCTCTCTCTCTCTCTCTCTCTCTCTCTCTCTCTCTCTCTCTCTCTCTCTCTCTCTCTCTCTCTCTCTCTCTCTCTCTCTCTCTCTCTCTCTCTCTCTCTCTCTCTCTCTCAACTTAGTTTGTCTTTATTTATTTATTTCTCAATAAAAACATATACTTTTACATTTTTATAATTATTTTGAGAATTTTCCGAATACAACTTATAAGTTTATCGATTTATCATCAGGTCTACCCGTGACACAGAGAGAGAGAGAGAGAGAGAGAGAGAGAGAGAGAGAGAGAGAGAGAGAGAGAGAGAGATTTACAAAACAATGCCTTTGCTACCAATAATTAAACTGGTGCGCACTGTTTATTTATTTATTTATTAATTCATTTATTTATAATACTAATTCTAAAATTATCTTCTTTTATATCGTCAGATAAAACGTTCATCAAACCAAGTTATCTTTTAGTTCCGGGTACAAAGTCGTTAACCTATTATTAGATCCGATTACATCTTTTCTTTCATTCCATCCACCCATCCATAACATTTTTGTGAGTTTATTTATAGTGTAACTAGTCTTACTATTTAAACTGAAATTCTTATACAGAATGAAAACAATACCACTGAATCAATTTAAAACAAATAAAAATAAAATAAAATGAAATAGTGAAAAGAAAAAGGAATAACGATGACGAATCTGTTTAAACTGAAATACTTATACAGAATGAAAACAATACCACTGAATCAATTTAAAACAAATAAAATAAAATAAAATGAAAAAGTGAAAAGAAAAGGGAATAACGATAACGAATCTGTTTTAAACGTGAATACTTATACCAAAAAAGAATTAATAATAAAAACAACTAAATAAATTGATTAATTGAAAACAAAAGAAAAGCGAATCATCTCACAAGAAATAGGTTTATTTTCTACATTAAGCTTTTAAAAGTAACCGGAATAACTATTTTTTATAAATGACAGGCGGCGAATCGTGCACTGTTGCTGTATTAATACAGAAGAAAGGGGAAACACCATCGTGACGGGATTACAGGCAGTGACGTCACACGACAGAAGTGAAAAGATGGCGCTGAATGGAGGATACACCCTCAACAGTTAGGCTTTTTTTTTTGTCCGGCTCGTGAGGGAACGAGCGTTCGTTCCCCTTTTGGATAGAAATTACTGATACATTTTTTTATTATTACAAAATGGCATCTGTGAATAATATTCCGCGAGAAATACAAGGTAAGACATTATTTAAAGCTTAGTTATCTTAAAGTAACTTTACTTCCTGTGTTGAATGTGTCCTACGATTTCGCGTCAACCACCTACCAGTTTTGTCACATTTGTTTTTATCTTTATTTCATGTTTGCATTTGTTTATTTTTAAATATATATGTAAAAGACATATTTGTTTATGATTTTTCAGAAAGTTTCCGTGAGGTGTTTGACCGAAGAATTAAATTGAGCATTAAGCGCCTGGTTAGACAAGAAGTTCGCACGGACAAGTTAGAAAACAAGATTTTGGTATGTTCACTTGCGGCTATCTTTGGTATTTACTGTTATCGTCTGCTCAGTGGACCGTGTATATGCGAAAAATGTTTACACTTCCTAGTAGTAGTAGTTAAAACAGCATGACATTATAGCTAGGTAGTTTAAAGCAGTTATAATTACAGGTATTTAATTACATTTGCAAATCTTGAGAACTGAAAGTACCTTCAGGGCTTCTTTCTGCAAGAAATTAGAACATTAAAATTTAAATATTATTGTTTGATATGATTTTATGAAGTATAAAAATTATAAATAATATTCAGATCAGTGTACATTTTGGAGTTGATTGAAAAAACCTTTTTGAAGTTAAAAATAATTTTGTACCTCTAAGTTAATTTTAAAACTATGAATTATAAATGTATAGATTATCTGTATTTTACTTATTTATATTTATAACTAAAAAATGTTCAAATGTTAAATAATTTTATTCTTTTTAAAGTTTAAATTTTAAAAATATTTTTAAAAATATTTTATATGACATTTTGGACCACCCATATGAAATGCTTCAAGTTTATTAAATTTTGATCATATTTTTGCGTCATATTTAATAGTTATGGTCTACCATCAACATAGTAACTGATGTTGCCAAAGGTTCTAATAATGTTGTTAAATGTAAACAACTTAATAAGAATCATATATTAAAACTGATAAATAACTTGATAACAAATACATAACTAATTATCGGGAATAATAATAAATTAATTTAAAAACAGTACCTCTGTCATTTGTCTGTTTTACATTTATCAGTTTTTCTTATTATATTTACTTATAACATGTGGTACTAGCAGTCCATGAATTTATATCAAATACATAATTTTACTACTTCTGCTACTACTACTACCTCCACCACCACTATTATTAATACCATTACTATTACCATTATTATTTCCATACAACAACAACAGCTACTATTACTGCTGTAACTACTACTACTACTAGAACTATCACTACCTCTATCTTTTTTCAAAGCATACAAAGAGACAGATTATCCAGCATTATCTAGGAATACATTGCAACATAAGTTTTCTACAAAGAACATTGTTTTTTAGAAGTAGAATGAATGAATATTTATTTACAAACACTTCAGTATTGTAATATACTGATACTTAAAAATTTTAAATGATATTTAAAATTTTAATATTGTTGATATTTAAAAATTTATTATTACTCTTTTACTCTTTCACAGATATTTGTAATTGTAATATTGCTGCTATTTAATTTTTTTTTACATTATTGCTATTTATGATTTTAAAGATTTTATGAAATTTTAAATGTTCATTTTTAATATTATTGATATTTACATTTTTATATTATTATTCAGTTTATAGATATTTAAAATTTTAATACTATTGCTATTAAAAATATATTTTCCTCCATATGAAACTCATTGGTACCATGTAATGAATTACTGAAAACAAACTGAAAAAAAGGAATATTTTTTATATTCTGTCAAATATCAGAAGAACCAACAGTGTTTGATAAACCAGTTAGTGGGGCTCTGAGTGGAACAGGAAGTGGGTCAATGTGTGCAGTTCAGAATATTAAACAGCTTTTGAGACCTTGTTAGAATTTCTTTAAAGCATTGTGTAAACTATTATTCAGACCACTGACAAGAAATATCATTAGTAATATTTATACCAGTTTAATAACCTTCATTTAATTTAGAGAAATGCTTCTTCTTGATGATGATAATAATAATAATAATAATAATAATAATAATAATAATAATAATAATCATAAAAATTGTAACAACAACAATAACACCAACAACAGCTTCAACAAAAACAACAACAACAACAATAATGGGTAAGTGTAAAAAATGGAGAAGTTAGTGAAAATTTGCTTTATATGTATTTATACATTGCTGCATTCAGATTTTATAGTATAGCCTAGGTCTTCCATTAAGGATTTTGTTATTAAAAATTTATAAAAACATCTGAGTTACTAATGAACACTGTAAAACAGAAATATTAATGATAAAACAAATCAGATTGTAAAGTCTATAAAAATATACTGAAACTGTTGCATCTAGTTGTTGGAAACGCTGATAATAATACAATGTGCACATTTTATATTTGTTCAAATAATAATAGCTGTCAGCAGGTTTTAAAAAAAAAATTATTGAGATATGTTTAATGATTTGGATAGTAATAGGAAAGAGATAATCAACATGAGCACAATAACTATAAATACATTATTAACATTACCTAAGTTGGTGAATATAACCTTAGGTATTGTAAGGAATACTTATCACATTTAATAGAACAATTTTTGAATGATTAGAGTATAGACCTCAGGCATAAGAGGTTGTAGGATCAGTCCTGATTGATCTACCCATGTATCTATTTCTCGTGTCATACAGAATTGTTTTCTTAAAAAAAAACCAGTACTTCTTTCAGCAGAAAGATTCAATAAAAGATACCTTGGTGTTAACAAGATTAAATAAAATAACCCTTACTGTTACCTGAATTGTGATGTGTACACATCATTATACAAAATAAACATGTAGTTTACATTTTTTGAACTTTTGATAATAAAATGGTCAAATCTATCGTTAAGCAATTATTTATTAGTTATTAACAGTAGTAATATTATGTTCTAATATCTGTTGCTACTTAATGGAAGAAAAAAATAAAAATAAATAAATAATCAGATTTTAATGATGATAATAAAAAAAAAAAAAAAAAAATTATTAATAATAATAATAATAATAATAATAATAATAATAATAATAATAATAATAATAAAAATCATTGACCAGTAAGTAGCATTTAAATGGGACTAATAAAACACCAGTTTTTCTGTGTTTAGCTGTTGTTAATGTCTGTTACGTACACAAAGCTGTGATCCGGAAGAATAAATCAGTTGTGTTGTTTGCTTGTGAAATCTTGATAAGGCACAAGTGTTTACTTTAATCTTCCCTGTAAACTCTGCCCCTACCGTTCAGTGTGTTTGTGTCTCCGATCTTTGTAACATGAATTTGAGTCTTAATGTTTTCAAATGATTTTTTGGTTATTTCTTTCTTTTCTTTCCCATTGTTTGTTTTTATGCCCATAGTTATTTAAATAGTTATTTGTTACCTATTAAAACTAAACTGTAGAAGCCATACCATATGTTCTGCAGGTTCACTTATGTCTTAGTATACTTAGTATACAAAAACCTCCATACACTGTGTGTGTGTGTGTGTGTGTGTGTGTGTGTGTGTGTGTATGTGTGTGTGTGTGTGTGTGTGTGTGTGTGTGTGTGTATTGTATATTTGTATCTGTTATTCACAGAAAAAAAAAATAAATGAATACAAAAATATATATAGCTATCAGTTTATTTTTAATAATCATATATTTTAAATTATCATTATTTGATTTGTTTATTTTTTTTACTTTCAGGCATTTTCACCATGTCGCCTTTATGTAATGTCAGCAAAAGTGCCGTGTCGGGTGAGTGTAAAATGAAATGGTTTACTTGAGAGAAATGACAGGAAACCCTTAACTGTTCTTTTATTCATTAACACCGGTGATGGTATATTCAAACTGCTTAATTTAAATTCTGTTATGAGAAAGCCACAAAGATATAACAGCTTCAGAAAACATTTTTAAATAGCTGAGATAACGATAAAATTTCATTCACATAACATTTGTATCACTGAAATCCTTTTACATAAGTTATACCATATGAGCCTTTAAAGACATTGTTGCATTTGTTTTTGAAAATTTAATCTGAGCTGGATATTATAACCCTCTACCCTCTTCCATGCCCCAAAATAAAATAATGAAATTAAAACATTAAAGGCATTATTTGCCTGTTATTTAGCACACACATGTAGAATTATTTTTAAGACTGACAGTGTCTGAGCATTATTTTAAACATTTATTACCAACATAAATTTTATTGCTGTTCATTCATGTAGTAGTTGATATAAAACAAGGAAAATAAAGAATTAAAAAGGGAATTATTATATTTTTTTATGTTCGTTATTAATGTAATAATGTAGTTTATATGGTAAAATCTAATAAATAAAACAGTGAATGTATTTAATGATGTAACATTTGTTTCTGGATTTCATAATTTTGTATGTACAGGTCTAATTCTAATGATTAATATTTGTCGCATCACATTCTGAATGTATCTTCTGTAGTTTGTAGTAACCGTAAAATGTATTTCTTGGTTTGTCTTTAAATGGTAAGGTGTGTTTGGAAAACCTGTCATGGAAAGCTTTAAAGATCAAGAACAAAAACAAATTAAAAATAACACAAAAAAAACAAAAACAATTACTGATATTTAAAACAAATATAATAATAATTACTAATATGAAAAAAAACCCACCAAAAATAAAAGCAACAACAAAATTAATAAATAAAAAAACCCCACAAAAACCCCACAAAACCCCACAAAACAATACAATACAATAGTGAAATAAATTTTATAAAAAAGAAAAAAGAAAATACAATTCAATGAAATAAAAGAAAATAACATTTGTACATTATATTTTGTTATTTTTATTTTTTATTTATTTTTTTATATATTTTTTTTATATTCTTTCTTTATTTTTTCATTATTTCTTATTTATTTTTTAAAATATTTATTTTTATTTATAAATAACCCATCTGAAATGGATCCCTTCCTGAGTCAGACCAATCCCCCAACTGCCTTCTACCCACAGCAAATACTGGAGGTATAGGTTCAGTGCATCCTCTTAAAATAAACTGAATATTATCACGATTTGCTTATTTTCAGATACCCCCAAAATAAAAAAATAAAGATTAATCTATAAAAATCAGTTCTATTGTCATGGCTACATAGGGGATTATAGTGTCTTTCCACTGCATGTTTTTGTAAACATTACTGCTGTTAAGCTTCAGGATACATAAAAGGTCAACAGTCTCAAAACATATTTTGTGCACTTGTCATAAGCGTTATGATTAAAACTTCAGTAAGATGACTCAGATTCAAGAAAAAGACATGTGTGAACTTTCAATGAATAGAGGCACATTTTAAATATATGACTGTAATTATGCTCAATGGATATAAGCATGTTTTAATTAGTGATTATGTAACTTTTAATAAATTTCCCTTCAAAGAATAACTTTATGAAGAAATGTGTTCTAAACTGTACCATGGTCATTACTTTGATAAAAACTTAATTATTATTATTATTATTATTATTATTTTTTTTTTTAACTAAAACAGTTGATAATGGTTATCAGAGTAATACATTTTTAGTATAGAGACAGGACATAATAAAAATGTCTTAACATATAGCTGATTATGAACTAAGCAAATGTCAATACCCATATTATGAACTGCATTTTAATATTATCTCAGGTCACAATGGTTTAATAAGTAGTGCAGCAGAAAGCAAACATTATGTTATCTTTATAAGATACTCTTCTTTCTTTTCTGTAGATATTTTTAAATCATTATTTAAAGAAATGAATGTGTTTTTTTTCTCTATCTTGGACAGTTAATAATCATTCAGTGTGATTATGTATCACTGTGTACATGATGCATTTGTCCCAGGTTTATTATTTTTTTTAAACATATTTATATGTGTAATGTTGCATAGTTGAATATCTCTGAATATGTTTCACTACAAATTTATCAGTTTCTATATCTCATTCACGCAGAAATAAACAGTTTCTATCAAAACAGTAATTACTTGATACATTTTTATAATTTAATTCTTCTTCTTCACATATTAACTTAATAGCCGGAATAAATTTAGTAACTTCATAACAAGGAAGAAGGCAAACCTCAAAAGAAACCTGACAGGTCAATACTTTAAGATTTAATTTTCTTATCATGAATAGTGGCCGAGTTACTTCCTGTTTGATTCGTTTTTTTTTTTTTTGGTATGTCGCACCTGAGTTGTAAAATAGATAGTTGTCAAATCAGGTAATGTGCATATACAAATACCTGATGTATGTATGCATGTAGATCATAGTTACTGTAATACTGAATGAGTAATACATTTTACCTGTATTTGATGATATTTAATCATTCATTGAGGTTGTTGTTGTTTTTTATTTTTTTTTTTTTTTAAAATATGTAGCATATTTTCTAAGAGCTGAACAACACTAAGTTACAAGTGTGTATGTGATGTGTATATGTGTTTGTATATGTGTCAATGTGAGTGGGTTTTTTATTTTTTTATTTGTGTCTGTGTGTTTGTATATGTGTTGATTTATGATTCTATACATCATTGTATGGTGTTATGTATGTATGGATCAATGGATGTATGCTGCATATACATATATACATACATCAGTGTGTGTGTGTGTGTATACAATATAGTATTTATTATTATTAATTACTTATAATATGTTATTTTAATTTATTTACAATTAGGAGAAAGATATAAGTTCATGATGTAGTAACACAGTACAATAATGTAAAATAATGAGATAATAAGTAAAAAATATAATAAATAAAAAGTAACATAAGAGATTTGTTATGTAAATTTATTACTTAATGTGCTTGTGAAATTTAGTGGCTTTTACAGCAAATTACTTAAATGACATAAGTAAATTACTTACGTAATCTTTTGACAAGTGAAACTCTTGAATTACATGATATTTTGTAATCCAGACACACCTGTTACAAAACTAAAATATTCCTTAGCAAGTAGATTTGATTACGACAAAGTAATTAGTCTGTGTATGGTTAGGAGTGTCCATGAAATTATCATTGGTGTCTTGGCATATCAGGATGTATGTGTGTTATGTAACATTAAACTTCTCATGATTATGTGCTACTAAGGATAGAATATGTTTCGTTTATTTATTTTTGTAACCTGGATGTGAAATGTAAAGAGAACAATCTGAAATGAAATAAACAAGAAAATGTACATGCACAGACACAGACACATATAGACATACATATGTACATACACAGACACATATGGACATACATATGTACATACACAGATACATATTGACATATATACATACATACATACATACATACAAATACATAATATTTATAAACACACATAGATACATACCGACATACACATACACACACATACACTCCTACATATACTCGTACCCACCAGTAACTAACAACTCTTCACAAATTGTTCATATTCATTTATACTTTTGATTAAAACTACATTAATTACAACTCAAAAACACACAGGTGTACATATAATTATCAGTTTTACTGACATACAGACACAGACATACATCACAATCACAAATTACACAAATCACACACAGTTACCATACATAATTATTTTCTCTGTTCATTGCCTGGGGTTCAGAAATGCCTGGGGATCTGTTTTCTCTTTTGACAGCTTCTTCAGGCTATTTCCATGTCTGTTGCAAAACATTTAACATGTGCTGCCTTGTGAATAAGGCCAAAACAAACAATATCCTTGTTTCCTATACCATTGATTTAAAAAAAAAAAAATGAAGTACTCCAGTAGTTAGTGCATTATTCTGAAGAGTAAATATGGCTGGATCAGTCTATTTTAGTGTATCTATTCATTAATTTCATGATCCACCAGTACCTGTTAAATTATCAACAATATAATATGTGTGTTTTATGTATTTAAACTATATCTTGATGAAATTGCAAAAGGTCACCCACTGTACTGACTGATGACAGAGTATTTTTCTTTATCATATAATGATATATATATAACCTTGACAAATAACAGAAACAGTATACTGTTCAAACTGTTGTTATTTATTGTTATTGTTATTATTATTATTATTGTTATTATTATTTTATTTTATTTCTTAAAGGGAAGATTCAAAACTCAGTAAAAAATTATATTACTTTGATTCTTTGGGGCAGGAAAGGTTATGGCTATACAGAAATTTAAATGATGTTTAGGCCCCAGCAAACACATATTATTTGGTTTTGTCTCACTGCAGAAGTGTAGCTTGTGTTATTGTATTTCTTCTGAAAAATAACTACATGATTTATTAAATTTTTAAAATATATATGCTATGGTGCCCACCTAAAAATAAATTTTTTAAACTTGAAAAAAGTGAGCAAATATGTAGAATGTATTTCTTAAAATATTTCTTTCTGTTTATTTATTTATTTATTTATTTATTTATTTTCAGCACGAACTGAGCTTTCACTTTCTGGATATTCAAGCCATAGAAAGCAGAAAGCCAAATCAAGTAAGAGATTAGTGTGTGTTTTCGTGTTCTTGTACATGTGTGTGTATTTGTGTAAAATGTTCATTGAAATCAGACAGACGTTAATCCAGTTCATTTAATTTAGTTTATATAATTTAGTTTATTTATTTATTTATTTATTTATTATTATTATTATTATTATTATTATTATTATTATTATTATTATTATTATTATTATTATTATTATTATTATTATTATTATTATTATTATTATTATTATTATTATTTTATTTTTATTTTTATTTTTATTTTTTTATTTTTTATTATTATTTTAATGTAGAGTGGATATAAATATTTTTCTTGATTGCCTTCTTATTAAATTTTAATATGCTGCAGAGATTTTATGCTATTGTTACTTGTAATAACCAAAATATTTCTCTATAATTAGTATAGATCATGCAGTCATGCATCTTTTGAAGGGTGCCATGCAATACTTGCTTATGTATAAATAATTCTTTTACATTTACAGATGGTGCTAACTATAGATGGAAAGACGTACACATTTTTTTCTATTGATCCAGACACAGAAGAAATAGATCATATGATCACACACATTGGAAAATCACTCAAACAGATCTTTCCAGCATTTCCCTTCGAGTGAGTCCATGCAGACTCTTTTATTTTAAATTTCAGAGCACACAAACAGACACTGTTACCCAATACGTAGATAAATATCAACATGGTTTATCATTTTATCACATGTTTTTGATGACATTAGAACTGGTTGGGTTGTCATGTATTATGACACTATCTTGTATGTTTTTGATTCCGTCAGGACTGGTTGAGATCTGGTATATCTTGTTATGATATGATATAACATCAGATAACATCAGAACTGTTTATAACAGAATTTAGCAGATACTATTTAATGAATAATGAATAATGAATGACTAAAGCACTGTTTATCACCATCATAATTTATGAATTATGAATTAAAACATATTTTCCTTGACTGAAATGATAACGGAAGATTTTTTTCAAATTAATAAAAGTATTTTCCTTGATTCAGTAGATAATTAACTTTTTTCTTTCAAATTAATAAAAGTATTTTCCTTGATTCTTAAATTAATAAAAGTATTTTCCTTGATTCAGTAGATAATTAACTTTTTTCTTTCAAATTAATAAAAGATACAATGTGTATGTTCTGCAGGAGGCTGATAGCGAAGATTGACGTGGTGCCAGCAGAACGTATAAAGACCATGTATGACATGATGAGAGACATCGAAAGCAAGGATCAGGGCCCATGTGGTGGTTTCACCATGATGTACGCCTGCATGTGTGACTACTACAACCTCACCTTCAGAGATGAAGTTGCATGGGTATGATTCTACAGTGCAAAAGATTTTGTATCTAAAATATTTTGTTTTAGTTTACTAAGTATCCATATACATATATATATATATATTTTTTTTTTTCATTTCTTCTTATTAAAAAACAAAAAATAATAATTGTTTGTAATTGTGATCATCTGTGTTATTGTTGTCCTTGCACTGTAGTTGTGATGATGATGTGATGATAAATTAATTATCCTACTTTTGTTATCATTGTCAGTGTTGCCTCAACTGAACACTGAGGTGATAAGACAAACAATGTGTTAATAAACATTTACAGTTAATTTTTATTTTTATTTCAGGATGTGGATACTATTTATTTGTCTCAGGATACTAGAGAACTGTGTTTACGAGATTTTGACCATTTGAATGGAAAGTTAGTAGAGCCTAAATATCTGTCTGTCTGTCCATCCATATATATATATATATATATATATACTCACAACACACACACACACACACACACACACACACACACACACACACACACACACACAGCAAAATATCTTTCATATACACCTCATAAACAGAAAAGCATGAATGGTAAGTTTAAAAAATGAGTCTACGAAGAGAAAGACTAATGTTTTCATAATTTCATTTTGTTTATCTCTTTTTTGCTTCCAGAGATCTTGTGCCTATCATTGCAGCATTGGAGCATAATTCATGGTTCACCAAACTTAATGCCAACAATGTAAAACTGGTCAGTATTAGATATTCTTGCTTACAAAAGTGGCTTTCAAAAATAATATTCTTATTAACAAGAAGTCATTCACCAGGTCGTATGCTAAACTGGCTCTGGTTTTCAAATCATAATATTAATTAAGTTTAATTATTTGTTACAACATTCATTTCCTAATTTACAACATTCATTGTTGAAAAGTGTGCACAGTTTCTTAAAGTGTGCACAGTTTTAGGCCAGTATTTAAACCATTCTCTGTTTCTCTTGTAGACCCCAGAAGCCTTGAATGAAATTCTGAAGGTGATGAAAAGAAACGCTGTGATAGAAGAACTGTGCCTAAGCAACTGTGGAATACGACCGTAAGAATATTTTTTTCTGTTGTTTATTTTTTTAAATAAATAAATGATATTTAAATTTTACGGTAATAACCTTCTTTAAACTTTTTTTTTTTTTTTTTTTCTTGTTACTATCCTTTTAAATTTATTCGTTGTTGTTGTTGTTTGTATCTGGAGCACTATTATTTGTTCTTATAATTTAAAAACAAAATATTTTCTTCTGTTACTGTTTTTAATATACAAATAACAAATGTACTAAATTTATATAGGCAGGTTTATGTTAATTTTATAATAGTCTTTTCTTATCTGAAACAGAATGACATTAACTGACTTCTGTTTACTTTTTTTTCAGTGATTTTATTCAGAAACTGTCTGTTGCACTGTTATCAAACAATGGAACCCAGCTAACAAGGATTGATATTTCAAACAATGTCTTGGAAGATAAATGTAGGATTTTACATGATTTTTTTATTTTTATTTTTTTACTTTATTTTGTTTGTAGGGTTGGTTTGTTTCAGGCATTTATTAAAATTATTTTATAGGGGAAAAGTGAGCATTTGTACTAAGTTAGTAATATATTAAAAAGGAAATACAGAATATAATTTAATTAAATGTGTATACATTCTGCAGGCAAATATTGTACCATTATTATCCTTTTCTTTCCCCTTATTCAGTAGTTTTCTTTCATGTCCGTGTTTTTTCCAGATAATTAAAACAAAATAAAGAAATATTCAGAAGTTGAGCAGGATTTGTCCACATGACAGAATCTCTTTTATTATTTCCTTGTTTTAAATACTCAGTATTTTGAACACTCTTCTTTTTTCCTTCTGTTTTTCAAAACTAAATTTATTTTATGAGTCTGTTTCTACTTTACAGCAGTCATACAATTGATGGGTTCTATCAGCAACCTGTCAAAAGGTCTCGTTTACCTTGACCTCTCAAAGACTGGTCTCACTTCAAAAGGTCTGAACCGAATTGCAGAGCTGATGTTGGGCAGTGAAAACATTCCTTCGACTCTGAAGACTTTGATTCTTGCAGATAATAATCAGAGAGCCGAAGATTTGACTGTGGGTTTCCAGGCTAATTATAAATCTTCTTGTTTAGAATATCTTATATCAGTGCATAATGACAGTTAATTACATTATATATTATATATATATATATATATATGTGTGCTTAAGATTTGACAGTTATTTTAGAATTACAACAGTTTGTGCTTACCATTTATAAACTAAAAAAATGTGTTGTTTTAGTTTTAATACCAATTTTTTTTTTATGAATACCAAAAGACACTGCCAGCTTAAAAAACATAAAAATGCGGTTTTTGTCAATTAATATTTGTTTTATTTTAATTAACTGGAAAAAAAACACAAAAAAAAAAAAAAAAATAACACATAAAATAAAATAAAATAAAATATAATAAAAAGTAGAAAAATAATAAAATAAAAAACCACCAGAAAACTCAATAAATTTTATCTGTTTCCATAAATGAGAAATTATAGAGTTTTTGGTGGTATGAACATGATAAAACATGCAGATCAGAAACAGTCTTATTTTTTTTATGATAGCAGGGTAATTATTAAAAAAAAATCCACCAAAAATTAAAAAAAATGCAAACATTTTATTTAATTTAAACTATGATTCTAACAATTTTTTTTACTAAAATTTGTTATCTTTTTTTCATTTTTTTTTTTTTTTTTCAGAGCGTCTGCAATTTCCTAGCCCAGTCAAATGTTCTTTCTCATCTAAACCTTTCATCAACTGATTGTGCCTTAGACACAGTAAGTCATTAAATACCAAATACATTCAATCCAGACTCACCGAATGAAGGATTAAAACTTATTTTTAACGGTACAGTTTAATATAAACAATTTTTTGGCATGATACCTGTTGTTTATAATGAATGTAAGAAAATCTGTGTCAGTAGAGCAATCAAATGGATCATCATTTAAATAATGAAATATTTAGTAACTTCTCTCTTTTTCCTTTATTTACACACATACATACACACAGATATATTTAAAACTTCTTCATTGTAATGAATATGACCATTTAACAGCAACAATTGTGACAGTAAGAGTAATCTGTGTAGAAACAGGGGAAGTAACAATGATCTGTGCACACTTATGGGAAGTTAAAATTGAGATCGTTATCTTGGAAGTTCTGAATAACGATGTTCATCATATAATCTTGAATTTGAAATTTCTTTGATTAACAAATCCATTTTGTTGTGTATTTTACCTTTGATTTGATGTTGTTCTTATTGGGATATCATTAAACATGCATTAATTCATCCACAGAAAATGACGTGTGCTGATGTGAAATTTTCTTTCGTGTTTTCCAGCTAAGTGCTGCCCTGGTTCGTGGCTGTGTGTGCAACCTCACCCACCTCGACCTCTCCAACAACATTTTCACGCACAGAAAGATGAAAGATGTTCAAGTGCCGCAGTCATGGAAACAGTTTTTTGTTAGTGCTTTTGCACTGCAGTACATCAATCTCTCTGGATGCAGACTGCCACCCGAAGCCGTCAAGTAAGTTTGAAAATGTAGAAGGATCTATTCTTTTGTTAGAATGAGGTTATCTATATTGATCCACAATATTTTTTTTATGCACAGGTATACACACACTACAGTTTTTGATCATAAAATATAAGGCATAGTCCTGTATTGTATTCTTTTTTTTGTTTGTTATTATCATATTCAGTAAATAAGTTTTGGAGTTGTGAGGGTTTTGTTGTTTTCCTGGAGTTCAACTGAATTTTTCTTGTTGCCAGTAATTATTTATTTGTTTTAGTCATTTTTTTGCTTTCTGTCACATATTTCCCCCTTTCTTTCTTATTTCCTTCTCTCTGCTTGTATCTGTTCATCAATCTTTCTTTCTTTCTTTCTTTCTTTCTTTCTTTCTTTCTTCCTCTCTCTTATTGTCATTCTTTCACTACCTCATTCAAGCTGTTTATTCTCTTCATTTACAACTGAAGTTTTTAAATTTGTGGGTTCTTTTTTTTTTTTTTTTTGTACAGAGAACTTCTTTTGGGTATTGCTTGCAATAAAAGTGTGAAGGCTGTTGAAATTGACCTTAGCAGCAACGACCTTCAGGCCCAAGGTGCTCACAACATCGGCGGCTGTCTACCAAACACTAAGAACATTTCCAGCCTTGATGTCAGCAATAATGGTTAGTAACAACTACTACTGCTTTAATAATTATGTCATATTTGAACATTATTATTTGAATTTTGTGAAGTAGCAGTAATACATAGTAGTAGTTGAAGTGATAGTAGTGGCAGTACCAGCAGTTGTAGCAGTAGTAGTAATATTTACAGTAGAAGCAGTAACTGAAGTTGTAGTCGTAGCAGCAGTAGCAATCATGACTTAGACACAGTAGTAGTAGTGGTAATAAGTGCTGATATTAAGCAATTATATGACATTTAGTAATATCATAAATGGAAAGAAGCATTCAGTATTAATAGCAATAATTATGTGAGTTAAGTATATGTGATAAAATAAAAACATTAATAATATTGTTCTATTTTGAATTTTTTGGTATTAACACTTTTTTATTATTCTTATTTTACATTTTTTTTTCTAGGATTTGATCAAGATTTGAAATACTTACTACATGATTTGACTAGCAACACAAGTTTAAAACATCTTGCAATTGGTCGAAACTTTCATGGCGTGAAACCAAAGTATAACTTTGTGATATAACAACTTTCATTTACTTAATAGAACATGTCTTTTACTTTTCTGTCTATCTCAATCTCTCTCTCTCTCTCTCTACTTCTGTTGCTTTTTCTTTCAGTTTTTAATAAATTTTTAAAATTAATTATTATTATTATTATTATTATTATTATTATTATTATTATTATTATTAATTGATTAATTAATTAATTAATTTATTTATTTATTTAATATGCATGTGTGTTTTTTCGTTTTTCAGATACATGGCTAACGTCTTGGATCCACTTATTCAGATTATTCAAGATGAGGAATGCGTGAGTAATTTTTCAATTAATTTTTCAAAATTATTATTGCATTTATGCTTTTACCTATGTTCATTATTTGTTCCTCTCTTTGTCTTTCTTGATGTGTTACCCTCTCTCTCTCAGTCATCTCTTCTCTCTTGTTTTACTTGGATGTGTGTATAATATGTACATGTTATGTGTCTTTCTACTGTCTCTATGCCTGAGTGTGCATGTCACCTTCTCTATGCTTTATACTGCATTCTGTCCTTCTTTCTCTTTTCCCAGTATGTATACATTAAGGAACTTTTATCATTTGAAATGTTTGTTTTTTCAGACGTTGCAATCCCTGTCACTGGCAGACTCAAAGCTGAAGGCTGATACTGCTTTCGTCATCAACGCTCTAGGCAGCAATACCAAGCTGGAACACATAGATATCAGGTAGGTTTTAATTATTTATTTATTTGTGTTTTTATTTTGTTTTGTTTTGTTTTGTTTTATATGATTTTATTTTATTTTTCTTATTATTTTATTTCATTTATTTATTTACTTATTTATTTAATATTGTTATTATTTTTTTTATTTTTTTTTATTTATTGTTATTATTATTTATTTTATTTCAATTTTTTTTTTTTTTTAATTCACTTGTTTATTTATTGTTATTATTTATTTATTTGTTTATTATTATCATTTATTATTGTTTTGTTGTTATTGTTTAAATCATTTTAACTTTTTAAAAAACCAAAGCTAATTAAACTAATTATAATTAATATAACTATGCTACTTACTGGTTTTACAGTCAATTGATAGTCATCACCTTGAATATCGAAACTGTAAATTTTATTTATTTTACAGTGGAAACCTCATGGGTGACCTTGGAGCACGGATGCTGGGAAAAGCCCTTCAAATCAACACCAAACTGCGCTCTGTCCTTTGGGATAAAAACGGAACAACAGCCCAGGGTTTTGAAGATATTGCAGAGGCTTTGGAAAAGTAGGTTTTAATCCTGCACAGTTTCCATTTAATAAAAAAAAAAAATAAAAATAATAATAATAATAATAATAATAATAATAATAATAATAATAATAATAATAATAATAATAATAACGAATGATTAAATATAACCAAGTATGGGTAAAATGTCTTCTTTATGGTAACACAAAGCAGACATGTTTGTACAATGTAAGCGTCTGAATTGCTTAAATGAAAAATGTAACTAATATATTTACTGGCATTATTTTCTCTGAATTCAGAAATTTCACACTAAGAAAAATGCCTTTCCCAGTGAATGATGCTGCAGCAGCGATGAAGTTGCAGCCTGAGAGAACAGAGCTTGCCTTACAAAAAGTAGACATCCCTCTTCTTCTTCTTCTTCTTCTTCTTTTTTTTATTATTAGCAGTAGTTGCAGTTGAAGTAGTATTAGTGGTAATAATGGTGTCATTGTTATTGTCATCATTATCACCTTTTTTGGTTCTTTAAATTACCTTTACATTTTATGGAATGAAATGTTTATATATTTTGCTTGTTGATAGAGACAGTTAAAGTTTATTTATGCATTTTATATGTTGACTGGGTCATTTACATTTTGACGTTTTTGTTTTGTTCACTGTCACCATTAAATTTTTTGTATTATATAGATTGAGTAGAATATTTTTGAATTTTCTTTGTAGATTGAATCACAGTTTGCTTTTGTATTTGGTTCATAGACTGAATCATAGATTACTTTTTTAATTTTATTTGTAGATTGAGACAGTGTTACAATTTCTCTTTGTATTTTGTAGATTGAGTCAGTGTTACAATTTCTCTTTGTACTTTGTTTGTAGATTGAGTCAGTGTTACAATTTCTCTTTGTATTTTGTTTGTAGATTGAGTCAGCGTTACAATTTCTCTTTGTACTTTGTTTGTAGATTGAGTCACTGTTACAGAGGAATCACAGCCCTGGTAAGATAGCTTCAGATCAGGCATACCGCTTACAACAAGGATTTCTCATCAGCTCTACACAACAGGTGGGTGGTTCCCACTTTTTGTGGGTGGGTGGGGGAATTCAGGAGATTTCTCCACTTGTGATAGACACCAGTGGCTTGTCACAAGTTATTATTAGACACACAATCAAGAATGTAAAGTGAACAGAGTGTAAATATCATTGGTGACTGTCACTGGAACTGTACAGTAATATTCTTATTTAACAGCTTCTCCGTTTCATTCATTATTATGCTAGCTGAAAGTTTGTAATATCATTTTTCCACTTTGTTGCCCATTTTTATGAATGTTGAGATTAGAATACACTTCCCTGCTCTCTGTCATCAGAATGAAAATAACAAATGAAAACCAAGATCTAATAGACTAAAACTGATTGTTGTGATTTTTCAGATGGTTGACCGACTCGTGGTTCAGGTTCAGGACACAGTGAATGCACTGAGCATGGAGCCTAACGAGAACTTTAAAGACAGCATCGAACGAGCAAGCAGCCTTATTAAAGACGCAGATAACTCCAAACAGGTAACAGAAAATATAAAATACGTTTACGAACTTCCAGTTTTGGAAAATGCAAGGTTTCGTGTCTGAGGGAAGACACACAGTTCTGATTCAGTTTATAAATAAAACTGTGTTTAGTGGACAAAGTAGATGAAAGCCATTAATATAATAATAATGCGATTAGAAATAATTGTGAGAGAGAAAAAAAAAAAAAAAAGTCATCCAGTACATGTTATTTTCAATTTTATTTGAAAATACATGTTCCTATTGAATAAAATATTTATCAAAAATGACTGGATTGTCTATTATTTTATTATTATTATTATTATTATTATTATTATTATTATTATTATTGTTTTTATTACTTAATATTTATTAATTTATTTATTTATTCTGTCCTGGTGCATTTTTAATATTAGTCACATATTTAGCCAAATATTTTAATGCATATAAAAATTTGATTGAATTTCTTTCCTGGAACATTGTGAACTTTATTTGTGTATATTTTGTTGTTGTTCCAAAATGATTTAACACACATGATTTTTCAGCTGTTACCTAGGTTACAAGACATTGCTATTAAGTCACAGAATTCTGGAAATGCTGCTGAGGTTAAACTGCAAGAAATGACCAACACCCTCAGAGAGGTTATGGAGAAACAAATAAAGGTTAGTACTTTGCATGTAAATCTTGATTTCTTTTTCTAAAGGTTATTTCAATATTTTTGTTCATTCCAGTTTCAGAATTTCATTTTAAAGCCATTTTGTTGTGGTGTTCGAAGTTAAAATGCACATATTCTAATTGTATTATTATTATGATGATGATGATCATCGTCATGAATTTTATTGTCTTTGTTGTTGATGTTATTGTTATTTTTATTATTATTATTTTTCTTACTATTAACTGAACATGAATTTTTGTAAAGTGTTTCGGTATAAAATTAAATGTATTAACATAAAGTACATTTATTAAATATATTTAAAATTTTCTATGTGTTTTGTAATTATAGAAAACTGTCTCTGAAATGCTGGAATGTACCAAAAAACAGTGTTCAGCTGTAATGGCAGATGAGGTAAAGAATTCTTTTCACAAAACAAATATATTACATTACTGAAGAATGAAGTTTTAAAAATTATGAAAATAAATACTAATACAAATATAGTCTGATGTTAGCATAAAGTTGAACAAATTTTTTTTTTTCCCATTTCTGTTTGTGCCTGTCACTTTCTGTTTTCCTACATTTCTTTCTGTCTCTTTGTTTTTCTTCATCTTCTCTGACTTTGTCTGTCAGCCTTTCTGTCTCTCTCTCTCTCTCTCTCTCTCTCTCTATCTCTTTCTTTTTCTTTTTTCTTCTTTCACTCTCTCTACTTTCCACTCTACTTCTGTTAACATACCTTTATGGATCTTCATTCTGCTCTTGTGATTAACTTTTCAAGATAATACTTTAATATTGCAGAGTATTTTAACAACAAATCAAAATGTTGTAAATTTTCAGACTTTTCACTCGGAGTTGAATACAGGCTGTGAGGAGAAAAGCTCTCTGCCGCGAGATTTCACCAAACTCATTCTTGATGGAGTAGGCACTGATGTCTTTAACAAACTGAGGTAAACTCTGTCTTTCTTCTTTTCCTTTCTTTTAATGAACTTCATTGACTTCCTGTATTCATCTCCAGTGTCCCCTATTTAACACTCTGCACAAGGATGTAAAGAATTTAGATTTATATTGTGTAAAAGATATTAGAAAATGCATGTTAATTATGTATGTACTGTATTTGCAGTGAACATTCATGTATACTGTCCTTGAAGATATCGTATTTAATCCATACACACACACACACAAGATATTATATTTTATATTAATTATTATCTATGTATTTTCAGTGAACACACACACACATACAGACATATACAGATATTGTATTTTATATTAATTGTTATCTACTGTATTTTCAGTGAACACACACACAAACAGAGATATTATATTTTATATAAATTGTTATCTATGTGTTTTCAGTGAACTGAACCTAGCAGTGGCGGCTCACATCTCAGATCAGGTGGTAGATGAAGTAATAGACAGTCTGACATGCAGTCACAAAACCCTGGTTTGTCATCTTCCTGTCTCTTGTTTTATTTATTTCTTATCTATTTCATTTCTTTTCTCTTATCTCTTCAGACCATTCTTATAACTATTTGTAGATTATTTTCAAATTTGTGGAAAAAAAATAACTAAATGAAATAAAATAAAATAAATAAATAAATAAATAAATAAATAAATAAATAAATAAATAATAATAATAATAATAATAAAAATGTAGACTTTAGTAGTCTACAGTTTTTGTTAACAAAGTAGGTGCTTTGTTCATTATGGTTGGACATTTTGGTGCACCTGTTGAATTACATCAAGTGTAATCAGTACATTTCCAAAGAGCTGTGATGTATGGTGTTTTGTCATTAGGGAAGCGAAAATATAAAATAACTAATCTTCAAAAGAGGTCTACAGAATAATATATTAAGCATATAAAATAATAAATATTTAAAAAAAAAAAAAAAAAAAAAAAAATAAAAAAAAAATAAAATAAATAAATAAAATTGTTAAAGGACATATTCATCAATTAACTGTGTCTGAAGAGTTTATCACATGAATTTAAAACATTTCAGACCAACCATCTGAACTTGAGAAAAAGTGGGCACTACCGAGACTCAGAGCACACAGAAAAGATGGACACGGAAACCGAAAAAAGTGATGACTCAAAGAACCTGTCTGTGAGTTTCAGTCATTTGTCATTGATCTCTGTATCGGTTGTGAGTGGAAATGTTGATTTTTTGAATGATTGAAAGATTTTAATAATAGTTGTTGGTTCTTAAATTTCTATACAAATGTTTGTTTTTGGTTGCAGAGGTGGTGGATTTTTGTTTTTACTTTTCTTTTTAGATCCTGCTAGATCGAATAAAGTGGTTAGATGTAGGTACATACTGCATGTTAACATTTTGTTGTTGTTATTTTTTGTTTTTAATTTATTTATATATTCATTTTTTTTATATATTTATTATTTGCTTCATATTTAAAATTATTTAATTTTGTGCTTGAATGGATTTTTAAAAAATTTATCCCATTTTCTTTAAGTTTCTTATTCTGTATTTATTTTTGCTTTTCATTATTTTTATTTTTATTATTATTTTTTTTATCAGCATGATTATTTCTTGGCTGTTAATATTGTTGTTGTTGGTGTTTATTGATGCTAAATGTAGATGAATTTCATACTGTGGTTGAAAAGAGAATTCTGGGCTTTTTTTTTTAGGGGATTACAAAACTACTTTTCTTTATAAAAAACACAACAGTCTTATTTTTTTATTATTATTATTATTATTATTATTATTATTTATTTACTGTTGGATTCCTAAAACTATTCCTACCACAAAAACAAAGTAAACATTATACGTATGAACAACACTTTTGCAGGAAAAAGGCTTGCATTGTGAAAAAGTATGTATGGGACGAATTTAGCACATTTTTTAAAAACTTTTATATTTATTATGTTAAACTGAGATGGTTGGACAATTTAACCTTTTATTTTAACATAACCAGCATTTTATATTTTTGAGTTTATAATGCAGTAAACTGAGTATTTTTGTTGCTAATATTTAATTATTATTATTAATTTTGGAAGTGTTAGGTATTTACATGTTACACAGTCTGTGGTGATGGTCTTTAAATGATTTCTTTCTTCTGTGGTTTGGGCTTTTAGCTGCTTCATTCGGTCGTGTAGTAAGTGTAGTGTTTAAGTGTGAACTGGGCATGCAGTTTGCAACTTAAAATAGATGTAGTTTAGAAACAAGATACATTAAAATTATTTCTGATATCAATCAAAGTAATTACGTTTAAGCAGTAAACGACATTAATAACAAATTTAATTAAAAACTAAATTAAAATCTCTCATTTATTCATTCATTTTATTTATTTATTTCAGTACAACTAAAATGAAAGCAAAAATCAGATTGATTTTAATAAAAAATAAAATAACGTAAAGTAAAGTAAAAATAATAATAAATAAAGAAGCAGATTGGGAAATGTCAGTTTGTAGCAAAATGTTTCTGGTTAAACAAAGAGAAACATTGATTAAATCTGTTGAAATTCTAAACTATATCTTAGTTTTAATTGCTATTAACTGAAGTATTATTATTTGTTTTTGTTTCACTTCCTTCTCAAATATAATGTAATATTCTTGAACCTTTTTTTTTGTCTTTTTTGTTATAATTAATATCAAGTATAAAAAAGAAAAACAAAAGTGGCATCAGTATTTTTGCATGTTTGTTTTCCTTTTCATTTATTTTGCATGTTTTAGTGTACTTGATAAAAAAGAAAAGAAAAACCAGTTTGTTTGTTTATTATTATTATTTTCTTAATGTTTCTGTTTTGGTTTGATTTTATTCTGCAATTTTTATTGATATTATTTATTTTATTTTACTTCTGTTTTAGTAATCTGCATGTTTTGTTTATTTGTTTTGTATTATTAATTAATATTACTCAACTAATATAAAATAAAAATACTAAATTAATATATTAAATGTAATTTAAAAATAAAAATAATATAATGTTATATTCTATATTTCACTTTTATTTATAAATTACATCCAGACTTTCTGATAAATTAGAATTCATTATTTTTATTTATTTGTTTGTTTATTTATTTATTATTTTTAAATTGTTAAGACATTTAATATTAAATATATGTTTATATTTTTTAATTTATTTATTTTTTGAATACTGAGAGAATTATTGTATTTTGTGCCCTTATTTTCTTATTTTAACAAGATTTCAGAATAAAAGAAATTTAGAAACAAATCTGTAATAAAGGTCACAATTGATTTATGACTTGTTAATTTTTATTTTCATTTTCATTTTTTTAATGTAATTGCTTCCAATACCAGTGAAGTAATAGACTGTAACTAAATGCAACAACAGGAAATAATAATTGATAGTAATTTAAAGGGAAGTAACCACTTAACAGGAAGAGAAAATCCAGTTTAGTATAATTTTCATGGAAATAAATCCATTTTAAATTGAAACCAGTAAATAAATAAACAATGAAACAAATAAATAAATGCCTTGTTAAAGGAAGCAGCTATATAAGAGAAGCAGCAGAAATATAAAGGGGAATAACTTTTGTTTTTCTCTGTTTAAAATACTAAATGCTAGTTCTCACTAGATGTGCTTGCTTTGACTGTTTTAACATTGCTTGTTTATGTCTTATCAAACTTGCACGATTTTTCAGCCATCATATAAAGGACTCTCCATTCTTCATGTAAGTATTTTAACACAGTTGTCTTTTAACATTGCTGTCTTTAACCTGCAAATATCATTAATCACTTTTTGCAGTGCATGTCTGAATACATTCTGAGGGGTTGGGTGGGCTGTATCTTTTTATATGTTTTTTTTAAAGTTATTTTTATTCAAATGAAACCAATAAATATTTAGAAAAAAAAAATGTTGCCTTGAAAAAAAGAGAGAAACTGGTGTTTATTGTGTTGATTGTTGTGTTTTGTACCAAGAAAGTTGAGTAATTGTTTTGATTGTTTTAACATTAAATATATTGTCACTTTCATTTTGATTTTTTTTAAATTTATTTTGTTTTTTAAACATTTATTTATTTATTTATTTATTTATTTTTATTTTATTATTATTTTTACTTATTCTATTTAATTTTTAAAATTATTTCTTTACTTCTTTATTTATTATTTTACTTTTATTTTTATTTTTATTTGTTTATTTTATTTTATTTTATTTATTTATTTATTTATTTATTTATTTTTTTTTTTTTTTTAATAATTGTTTTTAATCTTTTCCATGTGGTCATAGTGTTCATGATTATTGCAGATGTTATTATAACTGTCATTATTCACAAACACAGGCCTTGCATTTTTTATTTTATATAGTGCAAGCTTAGACATATTCCAGCTTGTTTGGAGTCATAAGCTCTTGTTGGAATGAAGCCTAATTTTCTTTCTGTTCATAAAAAATAATGAAAAGTCATGTTACACCAAGACTTACTGATATAGATGACACTATGTCTGTATTTAAATAGTCTTACTTTAGAAATAATAAGATAAGTAGTTGAACAATTGGTTTTATGATATCGACGATGATGATAATTATAATTATTATTATTATTATTATTATTATTATTATATACATCAAATGTCTATTAAGTTAAAAGATGTACATGTATATAAACTGCATGTTTATAACAATGAAAACAAAAAATAATTCTAGATAAGTCACATATTTAAGAAATCAAAAACTTAATTTATAATTTGTATGGCTGTAATACAACATAAAATGTTTACTGTAGATATCATAAACTTCACTGCTGGATATGAGGGTGAAAAATAAAATGAAAATTACACTGGTCAGATTTAATTAATTTAAAATACTTTTCAGGATCACAGCTGAATGTATTATATATTTATTTATTTATTTTATTATTATTATTACTATTATATACACACAAACACACACAGATACACACACATACATATACACACACACACATATATATATATATACACATTTAATTTTGCTTAATATTATAATATAAATAAATAGTTCTGAAGTTAACCATTATTCAAGCTTTACATTATATTACATTATAATAAATTACATCATTCATGTCATCAGATATATAAATATTGATGAGTATAGTTTAAGTATTCAGATTTGAATAAGTATCCGAGAATATCTCTTTATTAATGCTTAATAACATTGTTCATACAAAGTAAACTGCTATTTAACGCACACACACACACACAGACTCAAATACATGTGCACGCATGTATGCACGTATGCACGCATGCACACATGCACACACACACACAAATACATGTGCACGCATGCACACATGCACACACACACACACACACACACACATTGTTTGTTCATCTCACCATTATACATACATTTCACAAACTAAAATTCAGCTTGTGCAATTTTACAGTAATGTCATAATGTTTATGTAGTGTTTACAGTAACAATGTTTGTATAATGTTTACAGTAACATTGTAATGTTTGTGTAAGGTTTACAGTAACAGTGTAATGTAACATTGTAAGGTTTACAGTAACAGTGTAATGTAACATTGTAAAGTTTTTGTAATGTTTATGTAATGTTTATGTACTAATATCTGTGCTGTTGTCATTATATCTGTGCCCTTTATTTCACAAAATAATGTAATGTTTATGTCACAAAATGATATGATTTTATCTCATAAGTAATATAAAACATTTACTTCACAAAATAATGTGACATTTATCTCACACATAAATATGACACATATCTGCTGTGTTTTTCACAGGTAAACATCAAACTTAATGATGTTTCAAGTAATGTGCACTGATGTTAAAGTGATGACAAAATCATGCAGTAGATTTATTAAATATGGCTTTGTTTTTTTTTGCAGGCATCACCGAAACTGCAGTCCAAGAGAAAGAGTTTGATTGGTCGAAAACGTAGACCACAATCAGTAATAGGTATTGTGATTGGTCCATTCACTTGTTTTTCTGATTTGTTATTATTATTATTATTATTATTATTATTATTTTTTTTTTTATTATTATTATTATTATTATTATTTTTGTTTTTATTATTTTTGAAATTGTTTTTTTGAAAGTTTTTTTTATAGTATTTTAATACTATTTATCTAATATTTTTTTATGATTATTTTCCAGTTAATTATAAATATCCAAATGTCTTAAATTTAATGATAAATAAATAAGCACAACATTCTAATTTAACATGAAATATCGATGTTATTTTTAGATGTTTTTTTATAGTTTTTATTTTGATCAAAATTCTTCTTTCTTTTTTTTAAACTTGATAATACTATTACGTTTATTAATTGCATTATAACAAGTAATTCTTGTTATTAAATAAAATTATAAATAATACAGCTAACTTCATATATATGATATCTTATTATATATATATATATATACATATATACATATATAAGTATTTAGCCTGATATGTATTGTAATATAGAAAACATTTTATAAAATGGAAATAAAATCACATAAATAATATTTTAACAGTTTTAATGCAGTCATTGCATTAATTGATTTTTTTAATTTTTTTTTTTAATTACATGATTATTATATGGCTGATTTTTGCATTCTTGGTTTAAACAGTATTTACTTTCAATTAAAATAAAATTATATAAAAAAACACACAAAAAAACAACAAAAAAAAACCTTTTTATAAAAAAGTTTGTTTAAAATTTAAAGCATTTTCACATAGTGCAAATTGGCTTACACCAATAATGAAACTAATTATGTTTTAATGTACTTTATTATTAATACAACAAGCCCTTTAATAAATAATTAATATTGTATAAACAGAATGGTTTATCTATAACATTATGTGTAATAACGCTGGTAACAACATATTGGACAGTTTTCTACACATGAATGTGTATGGATGGATATAGGACTATTTTACGATTATTGACTGAAAATAAAAAAAAGTATGTTATTAAATGAAAATAAGTTTATTTTATTTCATCTGTTTGTTCTTTTCTTTCATTTTAATTTTCAAATTTAATTCTGCGTTATATGCTTATTATATTTAAAATGTTCTTTTTTTTCACTGCATCATATTTTTTTCCGTTTATAATTTAATATTTTATTTAGTTAATTATTGAATTTGTTTGTTGTAAGTTATTTAAATTGTTATTATTGTTATTATTTTTATTATTATAATTATTATTATTATTATTATTATTATTATTATTATTATTATTATTATTTTGTTTTCAACTCCTTAAACGTTATAGAAACATTAAAATAATTTTATTTTATTTTATTTTATTTTTGAATATAATAAATCATATTTCACAATTAATTACTAAATAAACAAAACAGTATTAAATCTTGTTTGAACTGACAACATTTTTATATACAAATATATTTTAATATTTCTTATGGTGAAGGGGTTTGCTTGCCAAGGTAGTAGTAGACAGCTAGCTTTAACCTCTTATTACATTTTTAAAAAATAATATTTTGCTTTCTATTTTGCTTTTTAATTCTTTTTATTTAAGACAAATGAGGATTTAAAATTAGTTTAAAGGTATCCTACAGGATCAGCTTAATAAATATGTAGTGAATAATTCTCACAGCAATAAGTGAACATGTCTGTCAGAATCAGATTTTTTTTTGTATTATTATTATTTTTTTATCCCCTATAGGTGTTTAAAGTAATTCACATTTTCAGAATACACACATTTTTACAGCTTAATCTGTATAGACTCTTTTACCAAAACTAGGAAATGTTTGCAGTAATATTTATTAAAAATACTGAAATCCTTTAATCTGAGGAAAACCCCCAAGCTTTAAATTACCTTTCAATTTTTTTTACAAGTAAACCTTACCCAGTATAAAAGAAATGCTTCTAGCAGACTGAAACACCATATATTCTATTTATAAACAAGATTTCCCTGTCTCCCATTGGTAATGTTTTAAATATTTATTGTAATGGATGCAGTAAGGATTATTTTCGTTATTAATTTTCGTTGCTGAGAAAACGATATTGCCAGAGAAATGTTCAGTCAAAATTATATATTCATCTACCACACATTGGTTGTCTGTTAACTCTCTAGATCAACAGCGTGTGCAGAAGGCTTCACCAGAATCTGAATTGATCAAGGATACTGCTGCTGTTGGTGATGCTGTAGAGGTAGAAGTAGGGGCACAAGGTATTGTTATAACGTCAGTCATGTCCCACTAAAGTTAAAAGTGCCAGATATGATAATAATGTAATAAATGTTGTTTTGAAATGTGGAGAATATAAAATTTAATGATGTGCCAGAACTAATAATCATATTAAAATGAATGGAGAAATTGGAAAAAAAAAAAAAAATTCTTGGACTATTTTCTGTTGAGTACTTGTGAATTTATTTATGTCTGTATTTGTTTCCAAATATGAAAGGTTATTGAGGATATTACATGTCTTTTGTTTGTTGTACTGCTCTCTGTCGAGGAAGGATTAAAAATGAAAGATCTCTGTTAGAAGTATTTGTTCCTTTCCATTTTTCCCCACAATATTTGCTTATGTTATATATATAGTTGTTCCATGACTTTTGTTTATTATTTTTATTTATCTTTTAATTCATCTCTTGTTCCAGCCTTCTCTGCTGCTTGATATTTAAATCCTTGATACTAGTTCCTTCTTTTTATATCAGATATCCCTTGTACAATCTTTCATGTAAATTTGTTGAGGTATCTCCTTCCAAGCTGATTATTATTTTATTCAACACAAAAATTAAAGAAACCATTTATTATTATTATTAATGTTGTTGTTATTATTATTATAAAAAAAATGTATAGCTAATTTAAATTTTTTATTTATATTTATTTTTTCTCTATTTATTTATTTATTTAGTTAGTTATTTATTTATTGGATTTTTTTGTTGCTGTTTGTTTTATTTTTTGTTTTGTATTTGTTTCTTCTTATATAAAGGTAATTCTAACTTATTTATATGATATTGGTTTCTTTGTCATTTATTATTGTATCTCTTATTGATTACCTGGCCTTGTTAGATTGCCAACATCTTCAGAAAGATGTGTCTTCATCAGAAACTCTTGTGGAAAGTAAGAAAGACGTTGTGATTGGTGTTGCTGATGTTGTAGATATTGACATAAAAGGTACCATTAATTTCTGGTTACATTTTGTAAAAAACATTTTCAAAAATTGACAATTTATTTTATTAAAATTTGTTCCTGTTTGATTCGTTCTCTGTGGTCTCATTTATTATCATTGTTACAAGTACAGGTGTTGTTATTTTGTTACATTGGTGTATGTAGGTGCTGTCATTTCATGGATTGTATTGCATTTTGTTTTATAGACTTCAGATTTTTTGATTTCTTATGTGTGAATTATGTTGATGTTGGCTTTTTTTTTTATATAGATATTTGTCTCCAAACTTGTTCCTATTCTGTTGTCACTTTTGTGTGATTTTGAAGGAGTTTTGTTTGGCTTTTTTGTTGCATTGCTCTTAATCTTTAACATGTGTTTATTAATATTACCAATTCTTTTTTTACTAGTATTTATTAACAGAAATATTTAAGTTGTTTTAAACCTAAACCCAGATTGTTTATAGTCTAGATAGTATGAAATGTATTTACTTATTTAGTTAGTTAATTGATTAATTATTCTATTTTATTTTGCTTTATTTTATTTTTAATTTTTGTTCATCTAGTGCACTTTTTAATATTATTATTATTATAATTATAGTTGTTATTATTGTTTTATTAATATTACTCAACATAATTTTTTTTAATTTTCTTTGTTTTCTTTTTCTCTTTCTTCTTATTTTTTTGTTTAAATTTTTTTTAAACTTAAAGAAATAAATTATGAATAAATTAAAAAGGAAACTATCATTTTTTTGGTTTCTTTTCTGTTTTTTCTTTTTTTAATCTTGCTTGCTTGATTTTTGGCATTTTGACTTTTATATAATATTTTTCTGTCCATAGCATGATGACTGTTTTATTATTACTTCAGTTTGCCTGGCATGGTATATTTATTCATAGCTACTCTTTTGTTTTCATACAGTGGGGGCATAGATAAAAAGTATCAATAACTGATAACATTTTCATTTTATTAAATTTTATTTTAAAGCATACATGTGGTGCTTGATGGAAATGCATTATAAATATATCTTTTTAATTCTTTGAAATTATTTTAAATAATTGAGGCCACATTTCTGTAATTTTAATTAATGTTCTTGGATATTTTTTTTTACTCCAAACACATGCATGATAAATAAACTTTATAAATGGAATGTAAGAAATATATAATATCTGTGATCCCTAATATATAAATAAATAAATAAATAAATAAATAATAACCAGTAACACTAAAATGACTTGGAGTTTGATTAAGAAAGAAAAAACGATTTTGTTTGTTCGTTTGTTATTTTTCACCACATGTACTCTTTAACATCATAGTTAACACGAGCCGCTTTAGTTTATTCAGTTGTTTTTTTTATGGTTCTGTAAACATTGCTTTGGCATTTTAATTTTTGTAATAGGAGAGGGGTTTGGCCAGGGAAATCATGTGGAGCACAAACTAACTAAAGTTGATGAAGTGAAAGAAAAAGGTTTGTTTGTGACGCCTTAGCATCAAATGGTTATACCTCACAGATTTTTATTACACTTAAGTATTCATTACAAAGCTACAAAATTACTGATTTTTTCAAATGATAATTTTAATATTACGAAGAAGGTGATTGTCATAAGAATCATAATATACAATTTTAGGGTGGGATCAGTTCCTGGGGGGAAGAAATCTTCACTCACTCTCTTTTAGTAACTTTTTTTTCCCACTCCAAAAATATTCCACTGTTCATTCATGTTACCGATAAACTTTTAAGAAATTTGTTAATTTTCGAATAAAATGTTTTAAAGTTTCTAAATTTTGAGAATTTCTTTTCAGAAACATTGGGTCTGGTTTGCATTGTAGTAAAAATATGCTTAGACATTTTGCACACTCAAAAGTGTACTTGGGTCTGGTGTTAAAAAGCATTTAGAATAGTCTGCTCTAGATATTGCTCTAGCAGTGGGGATATTCACTAATTTTGCATTACTTCAAATCTGAAATGTTCATTTGTTCTCTCTCGCTTGCTCTCTCTCTCTCTCTCTCTCTCTCTCTCTCTCTCTCTCTCTCTTTATATTTTCTGTTTTGGCATCAATTCTTTTTCTTTTTCTTTCATTTTGTTTATAAATTATTATTATTATTATTATTTTAAAATTTAAATTAAAGCATACATCTCATTTTTTTCCTTTCTATTTCTCTCATTTTTTTTAAAAATTTTATTTGTTTTAACTTACCCAACGTTCAGACACTGTCAGTGACTTGGATGTTCTTGAAATGCCAGAAGTACCCAAGCTGGAACACCTGAACAAGGCGAGACCGAAGCGACCGAAGCGTGTCGCTGTCACTCGCCCTGTTGCTGCGACAGTGGCAGTGGAAGAGTCGCAGGACGACGGCTTAAACGTGTTCTTCGTAGGAAAACCGCAGACTGAAGATTCCGCAGTCCCGAAGAGAAAAGACGAAACTGACACAGTGCTGCCTGCGAAAGCCGAAGTGCCGTGAGTGAAGCGTTTTGTTTTTTTCTCACAAATTTACCTCAGGTAATTCACTGGTTAGTAAAAAGCTTCAGCAGTGATAGATGATGGTAGGTTCAGAACTCTTTTGTGTGAGTCGATTGTTTTAAATGCACCAGCTTCAAGACTGACATGCTTTAGAACTGTTTTGATTTCCAAGTCCAACCAGTACTCCGAGTCTGGTTCATATGATTTTATAAGCTCTGTTTGATATAAAATCCAATATCGGATCACATTCTTGTTAATAATTCCCTGTTTATCATTCCAGCAATTGGTTTTTAGATATTCTTTTAGATTCCAGTTACTGTGTCTGATTCTGTAGGTGTGTTATTTGTAAAATATTGTGAATTAATCTCCTGTTTTAAAACAGAAAACCGGAAGTGAAGAAGCGTGGATGGTTCAGCAAAGACAAAGACAAAGGTGCAGCCAAGGAAAAGGAAACTAAAAAAGACAGGTATTGAAATGTAAAATATAATTTCTGTTACAATACATTCCATATTCTAATCTACTCCATTCTGCTCTACAATATCTTCCTCTTTTTTTTTTTGCCAACTTCTCTCCAATACTACCATGTTGCAGACACTGGTTCTCAGTTAATAGTACATAAATTCCTCTGCCATATACAGTAAAGTGTTAAATAAGTTAACCTATCATGCCATGCAGCATATAAAACCATATGCAATAACGTTCTGTACAACACTATTCTATGTTGTTATAACTAACAACACAATACTGTGTCATGCCATAATATACAATCATATTATATATATCCTACTTAAGTTCAAAATTAATCTACCTAAAACTAACTTAGCCAGTCCAATAATAACCTTTATTTTATTTCATCCTCTCTATTAATACTGACTATTACATACTATAATTTTCATTTTGTTTATATTTTTATTTTGTTATTTTATTTTTGTTTTATTTTAATTTTAATTTTATTTGTTCTATTTTTATTGTTTTTCAATTTAATTTTATTATTTTTATTTATTTATTTTTTTTTTAATTTTAATTTCAGTTGATCCATTTTTTAATAATCTTAAAAACAAAATATAAAATTTTTATTTTATTTTTATTTTTTTTTTAATTTAATTTAATTTAATTTAATTTTATTATTCAATCTGTTCTACTCAGCAAAGTTCTTATCTTACCTTGTTATCTTTTACTATCTTATTTAATCTTATAATCTTACCTCATGTTATTTTATTCAGTCTTAACTTTCCATATCCTATCATTATAGACTCTTACATTATTTTACCATCTAATCTCAGTATCTTATCTTACATTATTAAATCTTATTTTATTTTCTCAGGTTGTCACATTCAGGCATCACTGCAGGTATTTCAAATTTCTTTGGAAGAAAGAGTGCGGGCAAATCAGTTGAGTTGGTCAAAGAGAAAAGGTTAGAGCCGGAACGGGAAAAAGTTGAAGAACAAACGAGCAAACATGAACACTTCAAAGTAAAAGAATCAAAGGCAGCAGGTGAGATGAGGAAGAAAGAAGTTACTGCTGAGAAGGTTAGCACTTCAGACAAAAGTGACGAAGACAACATTGAAGGTTGGTTTAACACTGAAGTTCTGACTAGTGTTCCGAGACTGGTACGTGAGATGTGATGTCTTGTCACTGAGGAAAGATCTTTTTGGTTGTGCTTTAACACAGCATAAAGCCTTTAATAGAACATTTTGAAATTCTGTATGTATTTGTATGTTCAGCTAGTTTATTTTTTTGTTTTGTTTATTTATTTATTTATTTATTTATTTATTTATTTATTTATTTATTTATTACATTATTTTATTATTTTTCATACATAAATTTTTTTTTATATTATATAATATTATTAGTAGTAGTAATAGTATTATCATTGTCACTACTTTTATTTTATTTTATTTTATTTCAGTTCACATATTTAATTCTTTTTTTTTTTTTTATTAAATCATACCATTTCGTATCATTTTACTTTCCTTTATTTTATTTTATGTTTGTTTTCACATTTCTCCAGGACCCAGTGATGAGGAAAAGGAAGAAGCTGTACCAAAACTCATGTCAAAAGTCCCCAAAATTGGCCTTGGTGGCAACCTGATGGCTGAGATGAAATTAAAACAGGAGAAAAAAATAACCCAGAGAACAACATCAGTAACTAAGAAACCACCAACAATTACAGTAAGTATGATGATGATGATGATGATGATGAAATAATAATATCACTAGAGCCCGAGAAACCATCAACTCTTACAGTAAGTATGATGATGATGATAAAATAATAAAATGACTAGAGACCAAGAAACCTCCAACAGTTATTGTAAGTTGCAAGAAATAGTGATTATGATTATGATGAAAATAATGATATTAGAATGACTTTCTCAAATGTGCAAACTGTTTCGACATTTGAATAAAATTATTTTATGAGCTAAACTCTCATTGGTGACATATTTATTTATTTACTGAAATCCAGGCTGAAGAATGTAAGTGAGAGCAAAAAAAAAAAAAGTTCAAAAAATACAAAATAAAAATGTCTGCAGTCACATTTGCCAGTTTAAATATTAATTATTTACCTATAGAGGCAAAAAAAAGAAGAAGAAACCCACATTTCTGTTCAATCTTTCAGCCTGAAGAAGAGAAAATTGAAGCAAACAATAATGTTATTGAGAAACCACTTGAGGAGAGAGACAAATTTCCTCCAAAGAAAGCTCTGTTAGTGCCTGGCCGGGCTGGAACCCTCTCTGGCAGTCCTAACCCCGCTACCAAGGCAGCAATATCTCCAAAACGTCCTACAGTGCCTGTCAGTGCAGCTAGAGCCAAAACAGTTGATTCGTCTCAGGTTGCTGCTAAGAAACCCGATTCAGCCAGAACCACTGACGTTCAGTCAGTTGAATCGGCTAAAACAAACGCTGCAGAGTCAGTTCAGAAAACTGTCGAACCTCTTCCACCAAGTTCAGCTGATTCGGTTCAGCCAAAAACGGCAGATTCAGCTAAGATCAGCACCTCAGACATTGCCCAGACCAGCACTTCAGATTCAGCTCGGACCAGCACTTCAGATTCTGCTCAGACAAGCACTTCAGAATCAGCTCAGACCAGCACTTCAGATTCAGCTCAGACCAGCACTTCAGATTCAGCCCAGACCAGCACTTCAGATTTGGTTCAGACGAGCACTTCAGATTCAGCTCGGAACAGCACTTCAGATTCAGCTCGGACCAGCACTTCAGATTCCCCTCGGACCAGCACTTCAGATTCCCCTCTGAGAAGCCCAAGTGAATCGGCCACGTCCACTCAATCTGCGTCAGTCAGTTCAGCCAGTTTGGGGAAGGTGGAGCGGAAACCAGGTACAGCAGTAATAATGTGTTATTTTTAACTCTAGTTCTTCTGCCAAGTCAGAGTTTAGCTCTGTTACCTCCAGCAGTTATTTGACGTTGAATGGTACCCCTGTTCATGAATAAACCCAGCCCCAGCTAGGCTGATCAGGTTGGCTTTAGCCTCTTGGGCTTATTCCCTGTCTGTTATTGTTACGTTAACATAGGGTTAATTATCCTTGATAGTTGATGCGTTTTTTCAGTTATTTGCTAAACCTTTTCAACTGTTTGTCTTAGATCCACTAAAGGTTAAGCCAGTTGGTCCTGGGCTTGTGTTTCATTCATTACATAGACTTCATCTGTGCTTCATTTAGCAAAACGTTGTTTGTTAGCAGTTGTTAGTAGTAATCACAAAATTTTCTTGTAACAATTTTTTTTTATTATTATTAGTTTATTTATTCAGTCATTTATTTATTGATGATGATGATAATTATTATTATTATTGTTATTGTTATTGTTATTGTTATTATTATTAATTTTTTTCTTTTTCCTTATAATTTGTATTCATTCATTCATTCACTTATTTATTTAGAGTCCAAAGCAACGCCACCTCCTATTGTGAAAGCAAAGCCAAAACCTCCAATTCTGAAACCGAAACCAAGAGGCAGTGCTCGGTTGTCTCGAGAATTCCCTGCAGCGAAGCATCAGGTATTTGATTATACACATCGTGTACGCTTGTTCTTGACTTTCTACTCATTTCTACTTTGATAACTTATAGAAATGATTATGCAGAAGCTTGCGAACAAATCAAAAATAGATGGAATTAAAATTATGAAGTATGTACAAATGTTTTGCTGTGAATTCAAGTGGTTTAATAATGGAAAGAAGAGAAAGAAGAAATGGATGAAATGTTAAAATAAGTTATTGCTGTAACTAGACCAAAGAGAGTTTTCTTTCGTATGTATAGAGAGGGAAATTAGCAGATCACTGAAAAAAATAATTCCTAGTGTTAACAAATAATATCTGTTTTGTTAAACATATTTCTGAAATTTGTTTTCTTTTATGCTTTTTATAGTCTTAGTTTAATCATTTCTGAAAAATCCTTTAATTATTATTATTATTATTATTTTTTTTTTCTTTTTAAAAAAAATTAATATCTGTTGTTGTTAATAACTAAAATTTGAATTGACTGCACTTTCATATTAACACAATTTATACTAGGAAATAACTACTATGAACTTATTACAAAAAGTGATTGAAATTAATTATTAAAACATTCACATTGGCTTGCACAAGTTCTTATAACAAAAACTAAAATTATCTCTTAACTGCTCATTTTGTTTTGTACTCTTTCAGTGAAGCTTTTAGTGTTACTCTGTTTTTATTATTATTTTTTAAATAGTTCAATATGTTTATTGTAAGAACTAAATAAATTAGTTGAAAAAAGTAATAATGAAAATGAATCCAAAAGTGAATATTTAAGAAACTAATTGTTGAAATAGATTGCATAGAAAATGAAAAAGTGATTAAAAGTAGTGATAAGCATTGACACTGTCAGTAATTACACAGAATAAATAGTGATAAAGTAATGTTTGGAATTGAAAATACAGTAGTGATTGGAACCAAAATAATAGTAGTGATTGGAATAGAAGTTACAGTAGTGAGTGGAAGAGATTACAATAGTGATTAAAAACTAAATAGCAGACTAGACTGAAAATAAAGATTAAAGTAATGACTGGAAAACACTGAAATGTGATTAAAATACATTAAGTTAGTTAATAGTTATTAAATTGGTAATTTTTTAACAAAACTTTATACTAATAGAAAATATAATGTATATTAATATATAGCAATTTAAAACGTTAGAATAAATGGTAGTAGTTATTTATTTATTTTTAATTTTAATCTTTCATTGTTTTTGTTTTTATGCATAATTAAAAGGTGTATATTGATTAAAGGCAGTTATGTATTCTAGATAGATAGATAGATAGATAGAAAGATGTAGATTTGATACAAGAAACTAAAAGATAGATAGGTAGATTTAGAGCTCATACAAAAATCTAACAGATACGCAGATACTGTAACAAAATGTAGTTCTAGCTTCAACAGGCTGTTGACCAGTGGCATCACATTGCTTCGCTGTTAATATAGAATGCTTTTGTTTAAGGGGCATCCTCAAGATACATACTCACAGGCAGAATATTTTGTTTCATAAGGTCTCCCTCTCAAATGAAATTTTTTTAAATTTTATTATTTTTTTTGAGGGGGTTGGGGGGCACCTTAACATAATCTTCAACATGTACACATACGAGAGGACTGTCCCTTAGGTGAGCCAGTATCTTGCAGTTAGAGCTTCTAATACATTTTCTCTTGCTCACAGCCAGATCTTGTGATAAACAAAAAGACTTTTCAGCAGAAAAAAAGTCTGACAGTGAAATTGTGTGCGATTCGGCAACCCTGCGTTTGACCGTTAAACAAAAAATAGAGAGGCTAAGCAAGTCGGTTAAGGATGATGACGATGTAGCTGCTTCACCTCCAGTCAAGCCAAAGATAAAACCGCTGAGGAATATCATAGTAACAGGTAGACACATTGACAGGATTTAAAAAAAAAAAAAAAAAATTAAATAAATTAATTTTTAATTCCTTTTTAACTTTCCTGATGAAGGGTTCCCTGTTTTTTTGGAAAGCAGTTGATATTATACATTGGTTTTGGTGTCTCTTTTTTTTAACTTTTTATGTGTGATTAGCAGTTAATGTTTTGTAATGTTTTCTTTGCTGTTTTCCATTTTTAAAAATTACCATTGAGAAGTTATCAGAATACAAATATAAACTAGTAATAATTAAATAAAAAGGATTTTAAGTTTGAGCTTTTCTTTTCTTTTCTTTTTTAAATCCTATCATTTATTATATTTTATTTTATTTATTTTTATTATTATTTTATTTATTTTTATTATTATTTCAATTGTTAAGCATTATTATTCATTTACTGAAAGAGAAACATTTATTTATTAAATAATTTCAGTCTGAATTGTTTTGTTTGTCACAAGCTTTCTAGAATAGCTACTACTTGCTAGCAGTGAATTAAAAACTAATTTTTTGTACTGCTTTCCTGGTTTGGTACTAACACTGATATATATATATATATATATATATAAAAAAAATAACATTTTCTCTGAATTAACACGTTTTTGTTTGCATGAATATGTGTGACAATGTCTTTGAAATTTGAATGTCCATGTTGGATTTGTTTATATAAACTATTGTTGTGTTCTGCCTTTTGATTTAGCATAAGTTATACAAAGTAATATCTATACTATTTTTATTTACTTATTTATTATTATTATTTTTTTTTCTATTTACTTTTCTAATAAGTGATGCATTTTTAGTTAATTTCTGGTAAATTGCAGATAAGCCAAGACATTCTTGTAAGTCTTACTTTTGATGTGAATGCCTTTTGTTTTTATTTACTGTTTGTTTTATTCTTGTTTGATTCTCCATTGCTTATGAGTTTTCTTTAATGTAACAAATATTTATGAATGTGAATGGATGAGAGTGTTTGAAAGGGAATATAAAAAGGAGAAAGAGAGAGAAGCACACACAAATACATGCATGCGTGTACATATCTACATATTCACCACATACATATCCAGACATGTAGTTCATATGGGTATGTTTTTGAAAAAGAAATCAAGTATGTGTGTGTGTGTGTGTGTGTGTATGTGTGTGTGTGTGTGTGAGAGAGAGAGAGAGAGAGAGAGAGAGAGAGAGAGAGAGAGAGAGAGAGAGAGAGAGAGAGAGAGAGAGAGAGAGAGAGAGAGAGAGAGAGAATTTATCTAGTAAATACACTGTATCATGCATAATTCGTAGAGCATATTTGTTTAAATTTACAATTTGCATTGCCATTGTGTATGAGAGAGAAGAGAAAGAAAGGTTAGAGAAAGTTAAAGAAAGTTAAAGAAACGTTGAGATATTTTTATGAGTTGCAGTGTAGACAGCAGTTTCAAGCTTTGTGCTTTGTACAGATCTAACATTCTTTGGAACACAGACTTCTAAAAAGAAATAGAAAGAAACTGTTGATACACAGAAGAAATAAAAAAAAATAAAAAAATAAAATCATACATTAGTATAAATTACACTGACAGCATACAAATCTTTAATTTAAAAGTCTTTATTGATTTTTCATTGTATGTGTGTGTGTATGAATGATTGCATGAAAGCATGCTTGTGTGCACATGCATTAGTATGAATAGCTGTATCACAAATTATAATATTTGTAATCCTTTGAATTGCCTTTTTTAAAATTCAGAATTTAAAATTACCATTTAATGCTTCAAATATTTAAAATGTTGTAACAATTGAGGATAATTTTGATATGTATTCAGTAACATCATCATTGTGATTATGACAAGAGAAAAAACTGCATCATTGTACTGATTGGTGTGCAGTCATTGCTTTTAATGTGCTTTAAAGAAAACACTCCACAATGTACATACACACATATACACATTCATACATTCACATAAAAACACACACATTCATTAATAAATACATATTTATACAAAGATATTTCTTGAAGAAAAAAGCTGTTATAAAAATAATTATTTCTAAGTTTTGGCAACAGAGAAAAAGTAAAATAAAGCATTTACTTAATCTACTGAATGTACTTATTCACCAGCTTTTCACTTTAATTACATTGTCTTGTGCTATTAAAATTTTAAACTTTGTTACATTTGATAATGGTTTAAAATAAATAGGGTTTAAAAAAAGAAAATCTTTCTTTTATTTTACTTCTTTTAATTTTTTTTTGGTCAAATTACTAAATTTTGATAAAACGTTATTTGTTGTTTTTTTTGTTTTTTTTTCTGCAGAAACTTGTGATTCACATGATGAATCAAAATCAGAAAACGTCACCTCAGTTGCCAGTGACAATGAGAAAACTGATGACAACAAAAGTATCCAATCCCAATCAAAATCATCAGGGGAGACCACTCCAGATTCTGTAGAGAGTCAGAGCTCTTCTGATAATGAGGAGAAAAATGAAAGGTCTGCCCCTGTGGCTGCTGTTGATGAAATTATGGTTTAGTTGTGACTTGGTAAATTATTGTTTGGTTAAGACTGCTGATGTTAATGTTTTGTTTGGAATTTTTCATTTTTAATTTTTCGCTTATTTGTTTGTTTAAACATTATTATTATTATTATTATTATTATTATTATTCTTTGTTATGAACAAAGACTGAAAAGGTTAAATGAAAAATATTTAACTAATGGTGACGAAATCATTCCTAAAGAAAAGAAAGAAGAAAAAAAAGAAGAAAGTTTTTCATATTTAATATCATGATGAAAATTATATTCTTTAATACTTTTTAGAGACATCGTTTTTTTCTCTTTTCAGGACTGTTTTAATTAGCTCCTGTATTCTTTCTTACATAATCACATTATGAATATTGGTGCGATGATTTTATGGTTAAATTAATTTATTTGAATTGTTATTTTATTTCTCTCTTTAATCAAATTAGTTTTGCTTTACTTAATTTATTTTTTTGACAATTTTGGATATGTTTGAAATATAATATACTTGTTAAAAAAAAAGAAAATATGGACTAGCCTGGTCCACAAATTAAAAAAAATAAAAAGGTTTAGAGAATCTAAACCACAAAACTCGAGAAAGGTATTAATATGAGATAACTTGCTCAAATTAACACATCATCTGATGTTGGTGAACTTTACAAAATGGCTAAATTTCTAATCATCTAGCCATTATCAAATGATAATTTTATCCAGGTGGCTAAATTTCTAGTTATCTAGCCATTATTAAATGATAATTTTATCAGATTGGGTAGATTTCTAATAAACTAGCCATTAACCCATCATTTAATAATTATAATTTTATATAATTTAATACTAAAATGAATAATATTTACCTTTTATTATTATCTTTTTTGAAAATCATATAAGTGTTTGGGGTTTCTTTCATTCACAAGTGAGGCAAATTGTTTGAGTGTTTTAGTATACTTAAATTTTGGGCTATATTGATTGAAATAAATTGATGTCAAATTTAAGTAGCCTATCTTTTATTTTATTAATTTAATTTCAAAAATATTGTTTTCTGTTACCATCTATACATTGAGATAGGCTGATAATTTGCTGGTATTATATATGTTGAACTCTATTTAAACATGCATATACTGAAGGATATTTTGTTTTAAAATAATTTTTGTATCTTAAAACTAAAACTGATAATATTATAATAATGAATTCTATCATTATGCTAATTAATAGAAATTGTTCAAACTGGTTTTTATTTTATAGATTTCATTTTGGAAGGAATTTTAAAATTTGGTTAATTTCTTACATTTTCCTCTTTTTTCGTCATTACTGGTATTATAATTTATTTTTAATCATTATTATCATGTTGATCAGTTTGTATTTTGGAGCATTAACATGAAACAAAGCAAATTTTGGAAACCTAAACAAAATTCCATTCCCTGAACATTGACTGTTTAATGAGGATATTTTCCATACTTATATATTATATCAGTCATTCATATCTGTGTATGCTGTAAAACTATTTTGATGGGTTTTTTAAAAATAGAATGTAATAAATAATATTTTTATAACTATTATTATCATGTTGCTTTTTTTATCTGCAATTGTTTTTAATTTTTAATTTATTTATTTATTTTGGAGTGCCAACTTATGACATGGCTG